>CM046948.1:158680788-159926688 GCA_025698515.1 Gossypium sturtianum | reverse complement strand
AGATTAGGAAGTGAGAGATTCGAAATTGGTCAAATATCACGATCTCGTGGCGAAGCTGGTCAAAGAATTCAAAGATGTGACTTTTAACTACTTCCCACGGGAAGAAAACCAATTGGCTGATGCCCTGGCCACTTTGGCTTCAATGTTCAAAGCAGACAGAGAAACGAAAATAATGCCTCTCCAAATGAGCATATATGAGGTCCCTGCACATTGTTTTAGCATTGAAAAAGAGACAGATGGACGACCATGGTTCCATGATATCTTAGAATATGTCAAGAATCAAAAGTATCCCGAGCAAGCAAATGAGAACGACAAAAGAACAATCAGAAGAATGGCGGTGGGATTTGTTCTTGATGGGGATATCCTGTACAAAAGAGGAAAAGATCAAGTGCTCACGAGATGTGTGGATCTTTGTTGAAGCCAAGAAAATACTTGAAGATGTCCATGAAGGAATTTGTGGGACGCATGCTAATGGTTTCACTATGGCTAGGCAGATTATGAAACTTGGTTATTACTGGCTGACGATGGAAAATGACTGCATCAGTTATGCACGAAAGTGCCACAAATGCCAAATTTATGGCGATAAAATTCATGCGACTCCTTTCGCCCCTTCATGTCATGACTTCTCCGTGGCCTTTTTCTCGTGTGGGGCATGGATGTTATAGGCCAATTTCCCCAAAAGCTTCTAATGGGCATCGATTCATTTTGTGGTTATAGATTACTTCACAAAATGGGTAGAAGCCGCTTCATTTTCTAATGTGACGAAGACTGCAATTTGCAGGTTCTTAAAAAAGGAAATCATATGTCGATATGATTTGCCCGAGAGAATCATTTCGGATAATGCTTTGAATCTGAACAACAAGATGATGAAAGAAGTGTGTGAGCAATTCCAAATAAAGCATCATAATTCCTCACCCTATCGCCCAAAGATGAACGAAGCAGTAGAAGCAGCCAACAAAAATATTAAGAGAATTATTGGGAAAATGACCGAGACATATAAAGACTGGCACGAGAAGCTACCATTCGCTTTGTATGCATATCGCACATCTATGCGGACGTCTACGGGAGCAACTCCTTTCTCCCTGGTCTATGGAATGGAAGTTGTGCTGCCCATTGAAGTTGAGATCCCCTCTTTACGAGTCTTAATGGAGTCGAAACTAGAAGAATCAGAATGGGTTCAAGCTCGATATGACCAGCTAAATCTTATCGAAGAAAAACGCTTGAAGGCAATCTATCATGGACAGAGGTACGAAGAGAGAATGATCACGGCCCATGACAAGAAGGTGCGGCCAAAGAGAGTTCGTGAGAGGAGAACTCGATCGAGAAAGATTCTCCCAATAGAAAAAGACTTTCGAGGAAAATGGGCACCAAATTGGGAAGGGCCATATGTCGTAAAGAAGAAGGCTTTCTCGGGTGGAGCTTTGATTCTCACCGAGATGGATGAGGAGTTACCTAATCCGGTGAACTCGAGATGCCGTGAAAAGTACTATTCCTAAAAAAAGATCAAGATGAAAACCCAAAAAGGCGTCTTGATAAGCGAAAAGATTAGGATGAAAACACAAAGGCGTCCTAATGAAAGGGGTTCAGACATAAGGTGTAATGGCCTAAATTCAAGGTTATCGGAACAATGATTTCGTAACCATAAATCCCATTTAAAGAGAACTTTATTTTAATATTTTTGCATGAATATTTATATGATAGGAAAATCGTATTAAAATATCGATAGAAAAATTTTATCGATTTAGTGGTTAGTTAGAATTGGGTAAAAACAAGGTATCGAGACCTTGATCCCATAAAAGTGAGTAGGAAATATTTTTATAAATATTTATAAAATGTTAGTAATGTGGTATTAAAATTTCGTTAGAAAATTTTAACATTTGAGTATGTAATTAAATGAAAAGGACTAAATTGTAACAAATACAAAATTATGAAAAATGATTAAATAGTTTAAATAATAAAATAAAGAGGGCTTAAAAGGAAAATAGACCCCAAGTTCTATTTGGTCTGGACGGCAAGGGCATGAAATCAGCAAGCAAATAAGGAGAATTAAGGGTAAAATTGGAATATTGCAAAATTTACTTAATAAAGATAGGACTAAAGTGAAATTATCTAGATTTCTCTTTATTTTTCTACATTCTCATCAGCAAAAACACCATCTAAGGGTTTCCTTAAGCTGGTTTTTCATATTTTTACTGCAAGTAAGTTAATCCTTGCCTATTTCTTGTAATTTTTGTGTTTTTAAGACTTTTACAACTAGGTCCTACTATTAAATTCATTAGTTTTTGATTTCATGGATGAAATTGAAAGTTACCATGATTGAGTGCTGTAAGTTTATGATGAAATAGCATGAAATTTAAGCTTTAAATTTTTTATGAGATGATTTTATTAGGTAATTCCAATAGAAATTGATTTCTAGGATATAAATTGTGAAAATGTTTGGAATTAAAGTCTATTACTGAAATTCTGATTTCCAAATGTTATAAAGTAGTTTAAAGTGATAGAATAAAGTTTTGATTGAGAGAAATCAGCTCAATTGAGAAGTTAATTGAGCAGGGATGAAATTATCATTTATTGAAAGCTTAGGGGAAAATGGTAATAAACAGTTTGCACTAAAACAGTTTTGGACAGCAGCAGTAGACTAACTTTGAAAAATCACCATAAATTTTAGAAATCAAATTAGAAGATGAAAAAAATATTAAATTAATTCTTATTGAGTCTAGTTTCTCATAGAAGAAACGGTGTAAGCAATAGATATGTAAATCATGAGATATAATAAAGTTTGTTAGACAAGGTCAGAATGAATTTGGGTTTCCCTGTTTTGACTTTATAAAATCATAAAATTTTGGAGAAATATAATTAGGGGATAAAAGTTATATGTTTAGAATCCTTAATGAGTCTATTTTCAATATAAATAAACGGGAACATCATCCGAATCCTGCGTGAAGAGATAATTAATTTTTAGTGAAGAAGGGTCAGAACTGTCAAACAGCAGAACAGGGGTGACTTGAAGAATAAACTGTACTTATTGGCTAAACCAAAAATTCTGAAAAATTTTATGGGAATAATATATGTGAGTCTAGTTTCAGGGAAAATTAACGGATCTAAATTTGAAATTCTTTAGCTCAAGATAAAAATAATTTAGTGACTATGTCTCAAGTAGACAGCTTTGAATGAACTAAAAATAATAATAGAATTATAGAGAATGCTACATGTGAACATGAAATGTATTGAATTTATGATTGAATTTATTTATTTAGATCTAGAAAACTCAAATACGAAGTTAGATCGAGGAAAGGAAAAAGTCGCGGATTAGTAGATTTTATATACGAACTAGTATCGAGGTAAGTTCATGTAACTTGAATTATATTCTTAAATGCTTGAAATGTATGTTATTGATGTGAATATAATTTGAATGTTCATTGTATGAAAATTGATGATACATTGGTATATTTTACAAAAAAAGAAGAAATCCCGCTTGAATGAAAGGAAAATTCGATGGATCTCTGAAAAGGTATTGACAGTAAAAAGGATCTAGCCCGGACGGGTGATCCTATCTTGATATAGCCCTCCCGAAGAATATGTGGCAAATGGATTTAGCCTGGACGGGTAATCCGAATTAGGGTCTGAATTTAGCCTGGACTGGTAATTCAGATCCAAGCTCATTAGAGTAATTGTCGTTGCAGGGGATTTAGTCTAGACTGGTAATCCCGACAATACTCTATGAGTTTATATTACAAGGGATTTAGCTTGGACTGGTAATCCCGCTGTAAAGTTGAGGTTCGCGGGAGTGTGCTCTCTGAAATGGAAATGTGTGCACATGAATATGAATTGACGGACCCGAATTTGTACACAAAAGTGTACCTCTGAAAATCCATCGAAATTCCAAGTAATTCAATGGGATAAATATGGAAAAATAACAAGGAAATGGAAATCATGGTATTGATGAGTTCATCAATCATGGTATATATTACTGATACATGGAAATTATTGGACTAACTTGAAAGTTGAGTTTGTGCATGTTAAGGTAATAGTGCATTGAATGGATATATGAATGTTTATTGCATTGTATTGAAAATATTAGGTAAGTATAATTCTTGTTATATGGGCTTACTAAGCACAAAGTGCTTACCCTGTTTCCTTTTCCCCTATTTTGTAGTGTTAAGAGCTCGGAGGTCGGATTCAGTAGGAGATACATCACACTATCAGCCTCAAGATTTCGGTATATAAAGAAACTTTATTTTGGAAATCAATGGCATGTATAAGTTAATAAAGTAATGTTAATATGAAATGAATGTAAGGTCAGCCATTGGTATGGCTAGCAAACCTTGGTTTGGTATATGTTGATGTTATCTTATAAATAGGCATGAATCTATTTTGAAAATATGTTGAATTGGATTGGTTGATGTGGATTGGTCTCGGTTTAAAATTTGCAGGGAAGGCTAGATATCTATAAAGGGGCTATATTAAAAAAAATCATAAACTCCGGTAATGCCTTGTACCCTATTCTGACAACGAATACGGGTAGGGGGTTTACATAAGGAGCAAGACGATTTGAATAGGGAGTCATGTGGCGAGATTACAATATTTGAAGCATTCTTGGAGGCTCGAAATCTTCTACACAATAAGCCGTGCTCGAAAAGATCCAGGATAAAGAAACGTGGAGAAGTTCATGCGTTGAATATCTAGATTATTTGTGACAATTGAATCTACTTTCCTTCCTTTATAATGTTTTCTTTATTGAACTATTCCTTGTCTTGCTTTTGAAATAAATATGAATGTGAGATATCCCTTTCATACCTACTTTCCTATTTTCATGCATCTCATGTATGGTTTGTTTAAACAATAAATAGTAAATGACATACTCTAAACAAAAGGAATGTTGAGCATCACCCGGACGAGAATTTGGTAAATACAAGAGCCTCAAGGCAAGGACAAAGTTCAACAGGGGGCAAAAATGGTGATATACAAGAAACACAAATTACTCGTAAAGCTTGAGGACGGGTACAAAACTTGAAAGGAAAGTCAAGAATCGAAGCAACGAATGCAGGTCATCATGAAAGTCGTAACGAAAAGGGATATGTGACAAACAAATCCAGGGCGCACTGCATGATTATGTAGGCATAAAAGCATTTTAGACAAACACGTGCATATCATGATAATATCATGCATGACATATGCAGGTACTCCAGTAAAGCAAGAGGTGTTGATGATAGCTGTACTGAATCAAGGAAAAGGAAGACATTCGAGTTCCACCAGATGATATGTTTTGAAATTCTGATACTTTTTAAAATTATTTTTCAATTTCTATTTTTTCAAAAAAATCAACTCATATTACGAGAGATGAGTTGAGCCTCGGGTCACACGCTGAGGTATTTTTCAATTTTTGTTTTTCAAAAAAAAAAATCAACTCATATTGCAAGAGGTGAGTTGACCCTCGGGTCACATGCTGAGGTATTTTCAATTTCTGTTTTTCAAAAAAAATCAACTCATATTGCAAGAGGTGAGTTGAGCCTCAGTTCACACGTTGAGGTATTTTTCAATTTTTTTTTCAAAGAAATCAACTCATATTGCGAGAGGTGAGTTGAGCCTCGGGTCACACGCTGATGTATTTTTTCAATTTCTGTTTTTTCAAAAAAACCAATTCATATTGCGAAAGGTGAGTTGAGCCTCAGGTCACATGCTGAGGTATTTTTCAATTTCTGTTTTTCAAAAAAATCAACTCACATTGCGAGAGGTGAGTTGAGCCTCAGGTCACACGCTGAGGTATTTTCAATTTCTATTTTTTCAAAGATCAACTCATAATCCGAGAGGTGAGTTGAGCTTCGGGTTGCATGCCAAGCTATTTTCGACTTCTTTTTTTCGATAAAGAATAAAAATTGGACAATCGAACAAAATTTAGTGTTTTTAAGTCTTTGCTCTATCCCTGTTTCACAGCGATGAGCAAAGAGGGGCAGCTGTAAGCACTAAATTTTGTCCGGTTTGATTTATGTTTAATTAAAAAAATTAAAAAAATTGAAAAATACAAAAAAATAAAAAGTACATTTTGACCGCTTAACTTTTTCAAAATTATATTTTAACCCCTATCTTTTCCAAAATTACCTTTTGACCTCTAAACTTTTCAAAATTATATTTTGACCCCTTATCTTTCTCAAAATTGAGTAGGAAATATTTTTATAAATATTTATAAAATGTTATTAATGTGGTATTAAAATTTCGTTAGAAAATTTTAACGTTTGAGTATGTAATTAAATGAAAAGGACTAAATTGTAACAAATACAAAATTATGAAAAATGATTAAATAGTTTAAATGATAAAAGAAATAGGGCTTAAAAGGAAAATATACCCAAGGTCTATTTGGGCTGGACGGCAAGGGCATGAAATCAGCAAGAAAATAAGGAGAATTAAGGGCAAAATTGGAATATTGCAAAATTTACTTAATAAAGATAGGACTAAAGTGGAATTATCTAGATTTCTCTTTATTTTTCTACATTCTCATCAGCAAAAACACCATAGAAGGGTTTCCTTAAGCTTTTTTTTCATATTTTTACTGCAAGTAAGTTAATCCTTGCCTATTTCTTGTAATTTTTGTGTTTTTAAGATTTTTACAACTAGGTCCTACTATTAAATTCATTAGTTTTTGATTTCATGGATGAAATTGAAAGTTACCATGATTGAGTGCTATAAGTTTATGATGAAATAGCATGAAATTTAAGCTTTAAATTGTTTATGAGATGATTTTATTAGGTAATTCCAATAGAAATTGATTTTTAGGATCTAAATTGTGAAAATGTTTGGAATTAAAGTCTATTACTGAAATTCTGATTTCCAAATGTTATAAAGTAGTTTAAAGTGATAGAATAAAGTTTTAATTGAGAGAAATCAGCTCAATTGAGAAGTTAATTGAGCAGGGATAAAATTATCATTTATTGAAAGCTTAGGGGGAAAAATGGTAATAAACAGTTTGCACTAAAACAGTTTTGGACAACAGCAGTAGACTAACTTTGAAAAATCATCATAAATTTTAGAAATTGAATTAGAAGATGAAAAAAATATGAAATTAAATCTTATTGAGTCTAGTTTCTAATAGAAGAAACGGTGTAAGCAATAGATATGTAAATCATGAGATATAATAAATTTTGTTAGACAAGGTCAGAATGAATTCGGGTTTACCTGTTTTGAATTTATAAAATCATAAAATATTTGAGAAATATAATTATGGGCTAAAAGTTATATGGTTAGAATCCTTAATGAGTCTATTTTCAATAGAAATAAACGGGAACATCATTCGAATCCTGCATGAAGAGATAATTAATTTTTAGTGAAGAAGGGTCAGAACTGTCAAACAGCAGAACAGGGGTGACTTTAAAGAATAAACTGTACTTATTGGCTAAACCAAAAATTCTGAAAATTTTATGGAAAGAATATATGTGAGTCTAGTTTCAGGAAAAATTAACAGATCTAAATTTTAAGTTCTGTAGCTCAAGATAAAATTAATTTAGTGACTATGACTCAAGTAGACAGCTTTGAATGAACTAAAAATAATAATAGAATTATAGAAAATGCTACATGTGAACATGAAATGTATTGAATTGATGATTTAATTTATTTATTTAGATCTGGAAAACTCAAATACGAAGCTAGATCCAGGAAAGGAAAAAGTCCTGAATTAGTAGATTTTATATACGAACTAGTATCGAGGTAAGTTCATGTAACTTGAATTATATTCTTAAATGCTTGAAATGTATGTTATTGATGTGAATATAATTTGAATGTTCATTGTATGAAAATTGATGATACATTGGTATATTTTATAAAAAAAAGGAAGAAATCCCGCTTGAATGAAAGGAAAATTCGATGGATCTTTGAAAAGGAATTGACGGTAAAAAGGATCTAGCCCGGACGGGTGATCCTATCCTGATATAGCCCTCCAGAAGAATATGTGGAAAATGGATTTAGCCCGAATGTGTAATCTGAATTAGGGTCTGAATTTAGCTTGGACTGGTAATTCAGATCCAAGCTCATTAGAGTAATTGTCGTTGCAGGGGATTTAGCCTGGACTGGTAATCCCGCTTTAAAGTTGAGGTTCGCGGGAGTGTGCTCTCTGAAATGGAAATGTGCGCACATGAATATGAATTGACGGACCCGGATTTGTACACAAAAGTGTACCTCTGAAAATCCATCAAAATTCCAAGTAATTCAACGGGATAAATATGGAAAAATAACAAGGAAATGGAAATCATGGTATTGATGAGTTCATCAATCATGGTATATATTACTGATACATGGAAATTATTTGACTAACTTGAAAGTTGAGTTTGTGCATGTTAAGGTAATAGTGCATTGAATGGATATATGAATGTTTATTGCATTGTATTGAAAATATTAGGTAAGTATAATTCTTGTTATATGGGCTTACTAAGCACAAAGTGCTTAGCCTGTTTCCTTTTCCCCTGTTTTGTAGTGTTAAGAGCTCGGAGGTCGGATTCGGTAGGAGATACATCGCACTATCAGCCTCAAGATTTCGGTATATAAAGAAACTTTATTTTGGAAATCAATGGCATGTATAAGCTAATAAAGTAATGTTAATATGAAATGAATGTAAGGTCAGCCATTGGTATGGCTAGCAAACCTTGGTTTGGTATGTGTTGATGTTATCTTATAAATAGGCATGAATCTATTTTAAAAATATGTTGAATTGGTGTAACATCCCGAAATTGGGCCTAGTAGGATTGGGCCTTGAGCTTTAGGAAAAATTTGAGTATTATTTTTGTGTTGGCTCGGGTAGGAATTTTGTGTGTTAGCATAGTCTTGTGAAGGCTTGATTTTATTTAGGAAGTTAGATAATTTTTAGTATGGTTTATTTAATGAAGTGGATTAAGTGAGCTTAGCACTTAAGTTAATTTAAGTGTTAAATTCTAACACATGAGGAGTTAGTAGCATAGTGGATAAGGAGCTTGAAAGGTTACTTGAGGGAAGTGGTTCGAGTTGCTTGGAAAGCATTTTGAAGACTTTATTTTTGTATCCTAGCATTGATGGACGGTCAAACTCTAATTATCATAGGTTGGACCTTAAGTTTTTGGTAAGTTGAATATTGGTTTAAGGAAAGCTTGAAATAGGGGATAAGAATCTTAAAGTTATGGAAGGTTGGGGAGACAAAGGGCTTGGCTTAAGGAAGATGTTTTGGAAACTCTTTCAAGGCTTTTAGTGCATGTATGTGGACGGCAAGTGTGGCTAGGGGTGGCCGAATGTTGTTAGGTGGTTTGGGGAGGATATTTGGTCAACCTTTGGCATTTGTGCATCTTTTGGCATTGTTTTCTTTCTCTCCAAAAACTCCCCTATTTGGCCGAATGTTTTTGTGCATTTTGTGCAAATTTTACTTTTGGTTTAGCCTTCATTTTGTTTGAACCAAAAATGTTATTTCCTTTCTCTCATCTTTGCTCTTGAAACCGAAACCTCACTTGGCTTTTGTGCATTTTCTTTTTGGCAAATAAGTGTTTGGCCGAATCTCTCTCTCTCACATATCTCACTTTTCTTCTTTTGATATTGATTCATAATCACATTTTCTTTTATACTCTCTCTTGGCCGAATCCTTCTCCTTCTCAAGTTCCATTTCTTTTTCATCCATTTCCATTCTATTTCTCTTTCTTCCACTTTTGCTCAAAACCGAAAACATTCCTCTCCTATTGCAATTTCTTTCTTTTTCTCTTTCTCCACTCTAGTCAAATCCTTTTGTTATTACAAATCAACCATAGCCGAAATTCCCTTCACCATTTAACCATATTGCCGAAACTTCCCACTCTCTTTTTGAATTGTCTTGGCCGAATATCAACAAGGGTAGGTCTTCATTTGGTTTTCTTCAATCGGTCTTGAAAGATAGACTCTTTGGGACTTTGGAAGCAATCGTTCTAAGCCTCAATTCTTTGACAACCGTTTTGGGGTAAGTCAAGTGGTAAGGATCTTTATACTTGTTATATCGTTTTAGATGGACTACTAATCGATTACATTTTTTTGGGGACTCTATCTCTCGTTTATTATATTTTTCCGTGAACGTTAGATTTTTGGGGCAATCAAGAATGGGTTCGAAAAGAGCGGTTAATAGTGTTTGGAAGAAGGGTGGATCTACTATACCCTCAAATTTCAAACGAAGGGCTGTGTCGGCAGTTCGAGACTTTCCACCGGGATGTGGACCCTCTGCCGGTGATAATCGTTTATTTGAAGTCGTACGTACCCCCGAGCCATTGTTTGTTCGTGGTTCTTCATCGGGTTATGAACCATCAATCGTAGAGAAATCGCATATAGTTATTGTTCGAGATTCCGAGGGTATCAGTGAGCAGGAAAGTTTAGTTATCACTATTATCAGGTGTGTAGCCTACACTAAACTTCTAATAGATTAATAGCATTATTGATAAAAGTTGTTAATAAAGAAATATGAATGATTATGGCTTAGGGTATCATTCAATGGTACAGTGAATTGAGGTACGTTATCCCTTAGTACTATGTATAATTTTAATATGAGACATATCCGACTTTGTTATGATTTTGGGGTAATGTACATGGCATGATATCTGCATCGTTAATAATGCTATAAGCATGAATATGAAATGTGTATGATTCCGTTATGAATTTGGGGTTATATGGCATGATATTGAAATAATGTGTTTAATGCATGGGCATATGGGTGATTTTGATAAAGGGGAAGTGTTCGGTGGTTTTACCACATTATCCGGTGACCGGTCACGATATTATGAATCCGGTGACTTCGGTCACGATATTATGAATCCGGTGACTTCGGTCACGATATTATGAATCCGGTGACTCTGTCACAATTATCTGGTGGCTATGCCACGATTATAAGGGCGATGTGCATGTTGACTGCAGCAACTGCCTTCGATGGTGTGTAGCGGATGGATATCTAAGTTGGGTTTGGGATTGCATTTCATTTTATATGTACATGTGATTATCTGATTTGCTATATTATGGGCTTATGGCTAAATGTGATTTAAATGGGCTTTATTGCTATGATCGATTGGGTTTTAGTGTCTTTGTTACACATTGAGTCAATCGACGACTCACCCTTGATGGGATATCTTTTCGGGTGATTCGTGAGATCGCGGATGTGGAGCCGGATGAACTCGAGGAGGCCATGCAATAAAATTTGATTTTACAAGAACTTCCATTTGGGTACCTTATTATATTTTAATTTGGGTTTTCATATTTTATAGATTTGTAATAAGGTCTCTTTAATTATGGTTTTGGATTATTTATATGCTTTGGGATTTATTCTAAACATATTTAAGTATATCACTTGATTAATTTAATAATTGAGCTAAAGTTTTCTAAACTATAAAAACGCTATGGTATTTTATCTTACCATCAGGTAATCTAAATTATTGATAATAAAATTATAAATTAAGTGTTTTCTACAACTTAAATGATTTCCAAAATTTTAAGTTTCTACATTCAAATGCAAACGGTTTCAAAGTATTAATTCGAGTTTTCTTAAAATGAAACAAATGTTTTCTAACCTATGATTTATCCACTTAGTTTAAAAGTTTTATTTATGGAATTTCAAAGTAAATTTCCAGTTTTTAACTTATTAAACATCTGATTTCTACAAATATAGAATTACAAAGAATTATTCACTAAAATTTAATCGCTATCTCAATTTTCTTCGAAACGTTTTTCTTCGTAGCATGCCAAATTCGGTCGTGGCGTATTGACCGGGTTTGGGGTGTTACAATTGGATTGGTTGATATGGATTGGTCTCGGTTTAAAATTTGCAGGGAAGGCTAGATATCTATAAAGGGGCTACATTAAAAAAAATCATAAACTCTGGTAATGCCTTGTACCCTATTCTGACAACGAATACGGGTAGGGGGTGTTACATAAGGAGCAAGACAATTTGAACAGGGAGTCATGTGGCGAGATTACAATATTTGAAGCTTTCTCCGAGGCTCGAAATCTTTACACAAGAAGCCGTGCTCGAAAAGATCCAGGATGAAGAAACGTGGAGAAGTTCATGCGTTGAATATCTAGATTATTTGTGTCAATTGAATCTACTTTCCTTCCTTTATAATGTTTTCTTTATTGAACTATTCCTTTTCTTGCTTTTGAAATAAATATGAATGTGAGATATCCCTTTCATACCTACTTTCCTATTTTCATGCATCTCATGTATGGTTTGTTTAAACAATAAATAGTAAATGACATACTCTAAACAAAAGGAATGTTGAGCATCACCCGGACGAGAATTTGGTAAATACAAGAGCCTCAAGGCAAGGACAAAGTTCAACAGGGGGCAAAAAGGTGATATACAAGAAACGCAGATTACTCGTAAAGCTTGAGGACGGGTACAAAACCTGAAAGGAAAGTTAAGAATCGAAGCAATGAATGCAGTTCATCATGAAAGTCGTAACGAAAAGGGGTATGTGACAAATAAATCCAGGGCTGTAACATCCTGAATTTTTGGGCCTATGCATTTAATGGGAGAATATGTGTAATGAGTTAATTTGAGCATTAGGGGTCTAAATTGGGCTCAGGATTGGGCTGATGTAACACCCCAAGCCCGGTCAACACACCACGACCGAATCTGGCATGCTACAGAGTGGAAAAGTTTTGAAGAAAATAGGTTACCGGTTTATTTTCAGTGAAAACCCTTTTTTATTGTTTTGTGTTCGGAGAAATCCTGTGCATGTAAAGTGGAAAACGTTAAGTTGCCTTTGAAATCCCGAAAAGTCTTTTTAAAACTCGCTTGCCATTCATTACTTAAAACATTCAAGTCTATTGAAACCCGAGTAAATTTAACCCGGTTATTTTTAAACCATTTGTATTTGGGCTTTGGAGAAACTTAGGTTTTAAAATCATTTTAAGTTAACTTTGTTATCATCTTGTGAATTGTATTACCCGATGGTAAGGCTTAGAAAACTCGCTGCGTAGTTTAGTTTAGAAAACTTTGATTGTCAGGTTATTTAAAACAAGTCAAGTAATTTACTTAGTCATATTTGAAATCAAATCAAAAGCAGATAAAATAAAACCCAAAATTAAAAGTAATCAATGACCTTATTACAAACCCAAATAAAACCGAAATTTAAAGTAAAGTACCCAAGTCGAAAGTCCATGTAAAACCGAAAGCAAATATCGCATGGCCACCTCGAGTCCACTCGGCTCCTCATCCGCGATCTACGAATCACCAGAAAAGATAAGGGAAGAGGTGAGTCACCAAGACTCAGTGCATAATCCCCCTCCCGATTATAGCAACGATCTTACACAAGTCCTAATCAAGTAAACATATCATGCACCCAAACCTAGCCATCCACAACTCCTTTTTCTACCCCGTGTGGTGCCAAACCACTGGTGGTGCCAAACAACTGCTGACCCAAAGTCACTGATATCAAAAATGTGGTACCAAACCACTAGTGACCCAAAGTCACGAATAATCCATATGTGGGGCCAACCCACGTTGTGATACCAAATCACTGGCAACAATCTCATTTTATCAAATGTGGGGCCACCCACTGTGGTGCTAAGCCACTGGGATGAGTCGTTATGAGGTGCCAAACCTCTGGTGACCCAAAGTCACAAATTTTAACTGTGGTACCAAACCACTGGTGGTGCCTAACTACTGGTGACCCAAAGTCACAGATATCAATCTTCCCCCTCCTCTCATATCACCCACAATAATGCACATGCATATACATATCATGCCATCATGCTTTAATCATTAAACATATATTAAAACATAGCATATGCGATTTCATCAGAATCAAGTATTTTAACTCATCAAACGGACTTACCCGAAATCCTTGCTCATAACCCCTAAGGGTACCGTATCAAAATCTACATAGTTTCGGCTTTTAACATAGTTTAGGTTATTAGCAAGTTTACATAGATAATGAAGCGTGTAAGATACACACCAGACTAACCGAGAATCTAGTGAAATCCCAAAGCTACGATCTATTCCCAACCCGATAGAACCCGAAAATCCCGAAACGTTTGCTTCCTCCCTTCCTGTATTCGGCCAATACCTTGTTAGTAACCAAAAGCCCATTCGGCTCATCAAGTAATCCCGAAGGACGAAATAATGCACAATAAGACCCTTACCAAGATTGATTACACCCGAGCCCTTAGACTTAAATCGCACGCCAACAAATCCCGGAGATCCACCTCCTTCCTACAATCGGTTAGACATATCATTAGGAATCCAAAGCCATTCGGCTTTAGCATGAATCCCAGAAATCAAAAGAGATTGTCACTCCCTTACCTTATTCGACAAACCCCGAAGATCTAGAAGATCTAGATCCAAGCCACGATCCAAACAAAACCCGAGAACCTACACATTGGCGTCACCCCTTCTTTAACGCAAGAGATCCCCTCGGCTCTTAAAAAGGTTCGGCCCTAGCACCAAAGATGAGGGAATCGGCAACCAAAAGAGATAGAAAGGAAAAAGATATGAAGTAACGAAGACTTACCACACCAAGGGTTGAGGTTCGGCTATGAGAACCAAAGAAGAGATAGGTTTCGGCACTTAAGATGATGAAGAGAAATGCAAGAAGAGAAGAACTTATGAGCAGAGTATTCGGCCAATCACTTTGAAGGAACAAGAAGAGAACTTAGGGTTTTCGGCTTCTCAAAACAATGGAAAGATGAAGAAGAAAGTGGAGTAGGAATGAATGGATTCAGCAGAGGGAAATGAAAGTGATTTCGGCACAAGGAGATTGAAAGAAGAAAGATGTCGAATGGAGGTGAGAATGTTGGTTTCGGCTTGAGGAAAATAGGGAGAAGGGAAGTGGAAGTAAGTTTCGATTTACCAAAGAAGTAACCAAGATGATTCGGCCAAGCCCCCCTATTGCCGAAAAGAGAAAGCAAAAAGAGAAGATAAGTGAGAGGGGTTTTGATTTATGACTCTAAACGCAAGAGAAAGAGACTCTCCCAACTAGCCGAAATGTTCCCTAAAACCACCATAAACATTCGGCACACCCCCTTCCCAAGCACCAAAACTGATTGCTTCCTAAACTCACACCACAACCCAAAAATTCGGCCAAGCACAACCCACTCATACTCAAACACTTGCCGTCCGCTTCATCCCTCCTTGAATTCCTCTCATCCACTCATTCAAACGAGTTTGAATGAGTCCAACACCTATAATTTCTCCTCTCCACATATTTTAAATCTGTTAACTTAATCCATATCCTTCCAACAGAGTCTTACCTGAGCACACCACTTCCCACTTTGGCGTCAAAAATAATAAGCAGCATTGGGGATTCTGCTGCTCGAACCTGAGCTCCCCCTTCCCTGCATGTGGCGTCACTTCTCAAGGCCCTCAGTGGCGCCTCCCTGCCACTTTACCAAGGCAATTCTTGTGCTAAAGTTTACCACAGAGTATTCTTAACCCCTATCTCCTTCAGCTCCCCTTAACCAAAGCTTAAAAATTAAATTTTTCCTATAGTTCGGGCCTACCCTTGGCTCATACCTAGACCCTAAAACACCCCAAGTAATATCGTAATCAAGCCACACACATGCAAACAGTTCAAACATAATAGCCCCTATTTAAGGATGTTACAGCTGAAGCCTTAGTTAAATTTTTGTTTGGGCACTATAGGGTTTAAAAGGTGGTATCTGAGTTTAAAATATCAAAATGGGCTTGTGGCCCAGTGGTCAGTGGTGCCACTTAGGGAGCAAGGAGGTGACGCCACACAAGGGAGTAAGGGGCCCAAATTTAAGTTACATGGAGCCCAACTCTTTTAATTTAAGTTACTTAAATTTCGGCATTAGGGTTAGGTAGAGTGGACGGCAACAAGGCTCAAAAATAGGAGGATTTATGTGAATGGGATAATGTAGATAATATAGTTGATAATATGGAAGGAAAAAAGGAGAAAAGATAGGAGCTATCTACAAGGCTAGGAGTTGGCCGAAATTCCATCACCTAGAGAAGTGAAGAAATCGGTTTCTTTATGGCAAAGGGGGTGCCGAATTTTTCCTTTTTATTTGATTAATTTTTAGTTATCAGGAAGGGCACTTTCGGTTTTTCATAGGTAAGTGCCAAAATTTCTATAAATAGGGAGGGTTCTCTTCTTTATTTTTCAGCATTTAGGGTTTTCACCTTTTCTTTCTCTTCTTCCTTCTAAAAGTGAAAACTCCATTATTCTCTTCTTTCTTCTAAAAGCCGAAAACTCCATTAGTCTCTTCTTTCTTCTAAAAGCCGAAAACTCCATTATTTTCTTCTCTTCTTTCTTCTAAAAGCCGAAAGCTGAAAACTCCATTATTCCTTTCTCTTCTTTCTTCTAAAAGCCAAAAACTCTATTATTCTCTTCTCTTCTTTCTTCTAAAAAGCCGAAAGTTGAAAACTCCATTATTCTTTTCTCTTCTTTCTTCTAAAAGCCGAATCTCTATAGATTTCTTCGAATCATCTTCTCTTCCTGATTTTTCGCAAAAAGCCGGAATCCTTTGGGAGTAGCTGAATCTTCTCTAGTAAGATCTCTTAGATCTAAAAGCCAGAAACACTAGTTCCTGAATCTTATATCACTTTTTGGGATTTCAAGACAGATAGCTGTGGTGTTGGCTATGGATAGCGTCGACTTAGAGGGTCTCATTCTAACAATAATCAGGGGTGTAGATCTCTAACACACTATTAAATCTGTATGTGTATATATGTGTTGTGGGCTAAGAGCCAGAAAATAGGCTGTGTGAACAGTCGTATTACCCAAAAAGGGTAGGCAAAGGATGTCAGGTACGTAATCATAGAAATCTCTCTATATGTATCGATGTATGTGATAAACTGAAATCTCTTAGGTAATACATTGTTTGATTTTGCATGTATGTATGTAACACCCCAAACCCGGCCCAAACACTACAACCGGATCTGGTATGTCACTAAGAAAAATTCTATCAAATCATGTCGTATTTTCAGAAAAGCCCAAATATGTTTTAAATAGAAGATGCTTTAGTAAAGTAAAATCCAAACTTAAATACATGCCTTAGTTTAATTAAAATAAAACTTAAATGACCTAAAGTAATGGAAGCCCATAATAAAACATAATAGCCCATGGCCTTATTACAACGAGATTTGAAGTCTATTAATTAAAAATATAAAATAAAACTTGAGTCTCTTTTTGCCAAATCTGCATATTCTTCTACATGGCCACCTTGCGTCCTCTCTCACCCGGTCCGAATCACTAGGTATATCACGAAATGTTAATTAAAAGGGTGAGTCGCGAGACTCAATGTGCAACCCTCATGCACCACTAGAGTTTGGGCCTTAAACCCATTAAACAAAATAAACAGTGTAATAATCATAATAAAAATTAATAGCAAATAATATGCAAGGCCCAACCCGTTTGCCTAGGTTTCCATCCGCTACACACCCCCGTACCAACCGTTCACACCATTGGGGATTTCTACAATCGACCCACACCGCTACACACCATGATGGCGGTCTTCTTTGCTCATCCACATATGATAAAGAAGCCCTTATAACATTTAATGACCAAGCTTTGTATAACATTTAATGGCGAAGCCCGTATAACATTTAATGGCCGAAGCCCGTATAACGTATAACTTCCTCCTTTCATCAACCCAACCCATGCAATCACATACAAGCATTTTACTTATAACATTTAAACAGATTATTTACTAGCCTGGGAATCTGCTTTTACCCTCATTGGGCTTTCATCAATAAACCGAGATTTCAGCATTTATCATAACATATAAAACATATGAACATACAATAATAGGCAGGTCTAGATGGTGGGGAGGTATTACACACCTGGTTACCGCGAAAATCTATTATCCTTAGCGTAGAGCCTTATTTATCGAATCCCGAAAATCCCTAGGAAATGTCACCTTCCTACCTTTGGCTTTTCCACCAAATCGGCACAGGAGACTTTTAATGAGATAGATTCGGCTACTAAAAGCAGAGAGGGAAAATCGATAGGCCTTAAATAAGTGTTTCGGGTTAGATCTGAATGAAAAGAAAGAGTGAAATCGCATAGAATAAAATCCCAAAACTCACCAGATTACTAAGGAGTATGCGGCTTATGGTGCACCTTCGAGAAACAGAAACCTCCCTTGTAGATTCGGCTATGGAGAAGAGAATATGAACAAAAGGAATTCGGCATTTAGAAAAACTGAGTGAAGTGTTTCGGCTTAGAAGGAAAGTGAAAAGAAAGTGGAGAGAAAGAATACTTAGGGGTTTCGACTTATAGAAGAAATCAAAAGAAAAGAGATTGCAAAGAAGAACTGAGAATTTCGGCACAGAGAATGAGAGAAGAGAATGGGGTTCAAATGCTGGAATTGAAGAGATACCCTCTTATTTATAGAAAATTTCGGCAACTACTCCTCAGTGTTGGAATTTCGGCCACTACTGTGACCAGCAGATAATTCCTAAATTTCCTCCCTTATCTTTATCTGATCACCTACAGAAGAAGCCTAGATAACACCACCTCTTCCTTCCTTTATCTGCTTTATTATTAGCATTATCTACTCAAGTAAATCTTCCTATTTTTAAGCCTTATTGTTGTCCCACTCTATCCATTTAAAACCCAAAATTAATTAAAATTTAATTAAAATAATTGGGTTTTAAAAATAGTCAAGATAATTGGGTTTCCTGCGACTCGAATCTGGGCCTCCTTGCCCTCCTATGATGCCACCTCCCTGCTCCTTTAGTGGCGCCACTTTGCCACTGGGCCACAAGCCCTTTTTGTGACCCGTTTTCACTTAATCTGCTTAAGAGGCCTCATGCCTGAGACTAGGGTCCTCTAAAGCCAGAAAAATAAATTTTCCTGTGGTCTCCCCTATCTCTAAGGCTTCAATAATCCCAATAATACCTCACTATAATATTCTAAGTGCTACATGTATCTCAAAAATTTTAAACGCTCCCATTCTCAAGGCCTATTGGGCCCAATTCTACTAGGCCCAATTTCAGGATGTTACAAATCTATCCTCCTTAAAGAAATTTCGTCCTCGAAATTTCCAACTATCCAATAGTCACACAATACCGGTTGTACCACTATGCTTTCGCTGCGCACTCTAATTCTAAAGCCAAAATAAACACTTAGTATACTATGGTAGGGTACGCACCATTATTCGCATCTGGAGCGTCTTCGTCCCCTCGTACTCATACTATCGATTCGCGTTTATCTGATTAAAATTTTTTTTTATGAATTATTGGTTTTCTTCTACTGATTATCCATGAACAGTCTTATGATTAGTAGTTTTAAGAGTAGTTCTTTCGAATTCGCAATTCAGTCTCAAGTTCACCTTTCCTAGTTCTATAAACTATATACATTCAACAATCAACATACAGACAACATCCATACATCCACACTCAATACATAGGGGTATTCTCGTTATTCCACTACCCAGGGGTATTTTCGTAATTTATCCTACAGGGGTATTTTCGTAATTTTCCAAAATAGGGTTCCTTGGTGATTTTATGAAATAAGGGTACTTTGGTAATTTACAATCCGAGGGTATTTTAGTAATTTTGAAATCCGAGGGTATTTCAAAAATTTTGAAATCTAGGGGTATTTCGGTAATTTTAAAAATAAGGGGTAACTTAGTAATTTACAAATCAGGGGTATTTTGGTCATTTTACAAGTAAGGGGTATTTTCAAAAAAAAAATTACAAAACTAAGGGGGTATATATATATTTTAAAACAAGGGTATCTTGGAGAATTTGATTTCATAAGAATAATAGTAGTGTTCAAGTGTTTGTGGGTTTTTGGTTGTTGTCGTGTGTTGTATGTGTTTTTTTTTTAAGGAAAACATTTGTTGACTTTGTAAATCAGGGTATATTTGCAAATCATGGTATCTTGGTATTTGTTTTCGAAATATGGGTATTTTAGCATTATGAAAAATAAGATGGCTGGTCCCTTTCAGGTTTTAATTATAAGGTTTAGCCTGTCAACAAGTCCTCATGATTAGGGTGAACAGTCACTACGCACCAGGTAGGATTCCAGCGAAGAGGAGGTGAGTCACTAGAACTGCTTAAGTACCAAGCTCTTCCGGATCCAATCCTAGACATGCGTATGCCTGTTGCCACACCCTAGTCTTGCGACTCGTTCACGGGTTTGTTCAGTGAAATTAAGCTTTATGAATTTTTCAGAAGTAGTTTGTACTAAGCCTAAAGTTCATCAAGTTCTAATTCTAACTTAGTCTACGTCCCACTAGGCCCACTAAGCCCACATATATAAAGATCACACAATGGTTCGGAGTACTTACCTGGCGGACTTGGGCCGGAGACGCAGGTGCTATGCTGAGCTAACAAACCTGTTATCCTTTAAAAACATATATGTTTCAAAAGCCCATTTTTAAAAAACGTTTTGAGCCCAAAAACCTCAGAGCCGAGTTTTGAACCGGGCTCTGATACCAATTTGTAACACCCCAAACCTGGCCCAAACACTACAACCGGATCTGGTATGTCACTGAGAAAAATTCTATCAAATCATGTCGTATTTTCAGAAAAGCACAAATATGTTTTAAATAGAAGATGCTTTAGTAAAGTAAAATCCAAACTTAAATACATGCCTTAGTTTAATTAAAATAAAACTTAAATGACCTAAAGTAATGGAAGCCCATAATAAAACATAATAGCCCATGGCCTTATTACAACGAGATTTGAAGTCCATTAATTAAAAATATAAAATAAAACTTGAGTCTCTTTTTGCCAAATCTACATATTCTTCTGCATGGCCACCTTGCGTTCCTCTCCAGCTCGGTCCGAATCACTAGGTATCACCTGAAATGTTAATTAAAAGGGTGAGTCGCGAGACTCAGTGTGCAACCTTCATGCACCACTAGAGTTTGGGCCTTAAACCCATTAAACAAAATAAACAGTGTAATAATCATAATAAAAATTAATAGCAAATAATATGCAAGGCCCAACCCGTTTGCCTAGGTTTTCATCCGCTACACACCCCCGTACCAACCGTTCACACCATTGGGGATTTCTACAATCGACCCACACCGCTACACACCATGATGGCAGTCTTGCTGCTCATCCACATATGATGGCCGAAGCCCTTATAACATTTAATGGCCGAAGCCTGTATAACATTTAATGGCCGAAGCCCGTATAACATTTAATGGCCGAAGCCCGTATAACGTATAACTTCCTCCTTTCATCAACCCAACCCATGCAATCACATACAAGCATTTTACTTATAACATTTAAACAGATTATTTACTAACCTGGGAATCCTCTTTTACCCTCCTTGGGCTTTCATCAATAAACCGAGATTTCAGCATTTATCATAACATATAAAACATATGAACATACAATAATAGGCAGGTCTAGATGGTGGGGAGGTATTACACACCTGGTTACCACGAAAATCTATTATCCTTAGCGTAGAGCCTTATTTATCGAATCCCGAAAATTTTTAGGAAATGTCACCTTCCTACCTTCGGCTTTTCCACCAAATCGGCACAGGAGACTTTTAATGAGACAGATTCGGCTACTAAAAGCAGAGAGGGAAAATCGACAGGCCTTAAATAAGTGTTTCGGGTTAGATCTGAATGAAAAGAAAGAGTGAAATCGCATAGAATAAAATCCCGAAACTCACCAGATTACTAAGGAGTATGCGGCTTATGGTGCACCTTCGGGAAACAGAAACCTCCCTTGTAGATTCGGCTATGGAGAAGAGAATATGAACAAAAGGAATTCGGCTTTTAGAAAAACTAAGTGAAGTGTTTCGGCTTAGAAGGAAAGTGAAAAGAAAGTGGAGAGAAAGAATACTTAGGGGTTTCGACTTATAGAAGAAATCAAAAGAAAAGAGATTGCAAAGAAGAACTGAGAATTTCGGCACAGAGAATGAGAGAAGAGAATGGGGTTCAAATGTCGGAATTGAAGAGATACCCTCCTATTTATAGAAAATTTCGGCAACTACTCCTCAGTGTTGGAATTTCGGCCACTACTGTGACCAGCAGATAATTCCTAAATTTCCTCCCTTATCTTTATCTGATCACCTACAGAAGAAGCCTAGATAACACCACATCTTCCTTCCTTTATCTGCTTTATTATCAGCATTATCTATTCAAGTAAATCTTCCTATTTTTAAGCCTTATTGTTGTCCCACTCTATCCATTTAAAACCCAAAATTAATTAAAATTTAATTAAAATAATTGGGTTTTAAAAATAGTCAAGATAATTGGGTTTCCTGCGACTCGAACTTGGGCCTCCTTGCCCACCTATGATGCCACCTCCCTGCTCCTTTAGTGGCGCCACTTTGCCACTGGGCCACAAGCCCTTTTTGTGACTCGTTTTCACTTAATCTGCTTAAGAGGCCTCATGCCTGAGACTAGGGTCCTCTAAAGCCAGAAAAATAAATTTTCCTATGGTCTCCCCTATCTCTAAGGCTTCAATAATCCCAATAATACCTCACTATAATATTCTAAGTTCTACATGTATCTCAAAAATTTTAAACGCTCCAATTCTCAAGGCATATTGGGCCCAATTCTACTAGGCCCAATTTCAAGATGTTACAATGTATGCGTGGGATGGGATTGATATGATGAAGGGGAAGAAGGTCGCATAGCGATTGGTGGCTTTGCCACATAGGTCACATAGTGATTGGTCTTTATGACAGGCAGCTCAGCTGTCGAAATGCTACGATGTATTATTAAGGTCGCATGGCGATCGGTGGCTTTGCCACATAGGTCACTGATGATCGGTCTTTAAGACAGCAGCGACGGCATTTCGGTATCGATATGGTGTGTAACGGTTAGAGGGTTGATTGTAGAAATCCCCAATGTGTGACGGTTGGTACGGGTTGGTGGGTAGAGGATGGATTTCTAGGCTGGGATGGGCCATGATGCATATATAGTTTCCCTTGTATACAGGCCAAGGCCATAATGTGTTTATGGGCCAAGCGTTTGATGTGTTTTTGGGATTTACACACTGAGTCTTGGTGACTCACCCTATTATTTTTCCCTAACTTTGCAGATAAGCAGTAGATCATGGACATGGGAGCAAAGGCGGACTCGAGGGGCCATCCAGTTTTTATTTTTATAGATTATTTCAGCTTTTCTTTAAGTTTTAATTTTTTTGGAATATTTATGTAATAAGGCCCCATAGTTTATATTTCACTGCTTAGTTTTAATATTTGCAACTTATGAATTTTTGCCAAAGGTTTAATTATTCAAAATAATAATAATATAAGGTTTTATTTTCAAAAAAAAGTCACCTATTTATTCAAATATTGTCTAATTAACTTACGATTTCTGAAACCAACAAAACAAAAGTTTTCAATGTACAACCCGTAGCATACCAGATCTGGTCGAAACGTATGGGCCGGGTTTGTGGTGTTACAAGGGCGCACTGCATGATCATGTAGGCATAAAAGCATTTAAGACAAACACGTGCATATCATGATAATATCATGCATGACATATGCAGGTACTCCAGTAGAGCAAGAGGTGTTGATGATAGCTGTACTGAATCAAGGAAAAGGAAGACATTCGAGTTCCACCAGATGATATGTTTTGAAATTCTGATACTTTTTAAAATTATTTTTCAATTTCTGTTTTTTCAAAAAAATCAACTCATATTACGAGAGATGAGTTGAGCCTCGGGTCACACGCTGAGGTATTTTTCAATTTTTATTTTTCAAAAAAAAAATCAACTCATATTGCGAGAGATGAGTTAAGCCTCGGGTCACATGCTAAGGTATTTTCAATTTTTGTTTTTCAAAAAAAAAATCAACTCATAAGCCTCAGTTCACACGTTGAGGTATTTTTCAATTTTTGTTTTTCAAAGAAATCAACTCATATTGCGAGAGGTGAGTTGAGCCTCGGGTCACACGCTGATGTATTTTTTCAATTTCTGTTTTTCAAAAAAATCAATTCATATTGCGAAAGGTGAGTTGAGCCTCAGGTCACATGCTGAGGTATTTTTCAATTTTTGTTTTTCAAAAAAATCAACTCATATTGCGAGAGGTGAGTTGAGCCTCAGGTCACACGCTGAGGTATTTTCAATTTCTGTTTTTTCAAAGATCAACTCATAATCTGAGAGGTGAGTTGAGCTTCGAGTCGCATGCCAAGCTATTTTCGACTTCTGTTTTTTGATAAAGAATAAAAATTGGACAATCGAACAAAATTTTGTGTTTTTAAGTCTTTGCTCTATCCCTGTTTCACAGCGATGAGCAAAGAGGGGAAGTTGTAAGCACAAAATTTTGTCCGGCTTGATTTATGTTTAATTAAAAAAATTTTAAAAAAATTGAAAAATAAAAAAAAAATCAAAATTACATTTTGACCCTTTAACTTTTTCAAAATTATATTTTAACCCTTTATCTTTTCCAAAATTACCTTTTGACCCTTAAACTTTTCAAAATTATATTTCAACCCCTTATCTTTTACAAAATTACACTTTAGCCCCAAAAGTTTTGCTGCTTTTTTGATTCAGTCCTTCTAGCAGATTAGGTGATTTGGGGCACCCACTCCCCGGATTTTCCGGCCACCGGCCTAAGGGATGGCCTCCCTTCCCCCTAGCCACCTGCTACCTACAAGAAAAACACTATAAATGAAGGAAATCAACCAAAAAATGAACCCCCAACATTTAAAAAAAAAACCCACGAAAAAGAGAAAAAAAGAAAGAAAAAGAAGAGAGAAGGGGAGGAGAGACTACCCCTCGTCGCACCACCGGACGGAGACGATGGCAGCGGCACAAGCGACGGCGTGAAAGAGGCGGCGACGCAAACTTGAAGAAGAAGAAGAAGAGGGAAGAAGAAGAAAAAAGAAAGAAAAAAAAGGAAAAAAATTATTAAATTTATTCGGGTCGACCCGACCCGACCCACGATCCAACCTGCGACCCATGACGGCCCGACCCGCGTCCAGCAGGCCCACCAGCAGCAGGCCCGTCAATTTTTTTAAAAAAAAAACAAAAACAAAGGCCAAGAAAAAAAAAGAAAGAGGCCCCAAAAAAACAAACAGCCCAAGCAAAAAAGGAAAGCAGGCCCAAATCCAGCAGCCCAATCCAGCAGCCAACTAATAGCCCACCAGCAGCCCAACAACAAAAAAAAAGAGAAAAAAAGGAAAAAAAGGAAAAAAGAGAAAAAAATCGAGATGCATAAATCATTCGATCAAGCCCGTATTTTGGATTTTTCGGTAATTTCTTTTTTGCCCACTTTTAATTTAATTCGTATATTTTAATAACATTTCGTTTTAATATTATTAATATTTTTAGTATTTTTATTTTTAATTGTATTTTGTTTTACTTTTAATTTTAATAATTTTAATAAATAAGGCAATGGATCGGTTTGACACTAAGTCGATGATTTCATCGCTATGTTGGGTGAGTATCATTGGTTCGTGTTAAATACGATATGCCCTTTTAAAAAATCGAAAAATTAAAAAATCTTCGGGTTTTAAAATAAAATGACTATTTTTGTAAGTTATTTTTAAATTATCAAAGTTTCATTTTTAGATTATACTAAGTCAATATGTAATTTTTGAAAATTTTCGGTTTTTAAAAAAAATTCTCGGGTTTTACAAAAATTTTCGTGTTTTCAAAAATTCTCGTATTTCAAAATTTTCGTGTTTTCAAAAAATTTCCGTGGTTCAAATTTTTCGTGTTTTCCAAAATTCTCGGGTTTCAAAAAATTCTCGAGTTTTAAAAATTTTTGAGTTTTCAAAGGTTTTCGTGATTTCAAAAATTCTCATGTTTCAAAAAAATTCCCGTTTTTAAAAATCTTTGTATTTTCAAAAATTCTTGGGTTTTTAAAAAAATTTTGTATTTTCAAAAATTCTCGTATTTCAAAACTTTCGTGTTTTTAAAAATTTTCGTGTTTCAAAGTTTTCGTGTTTTTAAAAATTCTCGTGTTTCAAAATTTTCGTGTTTTCAAAAAAAATTCGTGTTTCAAAAAAAAATTTCGGGTCTCGGGTTTCAAAAAAAATTCTCGAGTTTCAAAATTTTCGCATTTTCAAAAATTTATCGTGTTTCAATCAGATCACGATTAAATATTAAATTGAACTCGTAATTTTTAAAATTAAGACAACACGCGTTTAACGAGATACCAATTTTGGGCGTCGCGAGGGTGCTAATACCTTCCTCGCGCGTAATCGACTCCCGAACCTTATTTTTCTCTATAATTTTGACGTAGACCTAAACTCGGCCTGTAACACCCCCTACCCGAGACTGTTGCCGTAGTCGAGCACAAGGCATTACTAGACTTAACTACTAATTCGGCATAAAAATTTAAAACTGTCCATCTGCATCATAGTCACTAAATTATTTTTATCTCGAGATACAAAACTCCAAATTAAGATCCGTTAATTTTCCTTGAAACTAGACTCATATATCTTCTTACTATAATTTTTCCAGAATTTTTCATGTGGCCAATTAGTATAGTTTATTCATTAAAGTTTCCCTTGTTTTACTGTTTGACTGTCTTGACCTCTCTTCACTACGAATCAAATTACTCTTCGTACAGAATTCATATGACCTTATTTATTTCATTTGAAAATAGACTCATTCAGGATTCCATGCATATAAACTATATCCCACAATTATTTTTGTACAATTTCTAATGATTTTTCAAAGACAGAACAGGGGATCACGTAATCATTCTGAACTAGTCTCACAAAAATTCAAATATCTCAAAATATATGAATAATTTATTTGTTATGTTTCTTTTATATGAAAATAGACTCAATAAGCTTCAGTTATATATCTTATTCACTTTTTAATTCCATTTCTTCTATTTTTGGTGATTTTTCAAAATCACGTCACTGCTGTAATTCAAAAACTGTTTCATTGCAAAATATTGTTAACTAGTTTATAACATCTTTACTCCATCTCATTTAAACTCTATTAGGGGTGAGCATTCGATCGAATCGAATCGAATCGAATCGAAAATTTTCGAGTTAATCGAGTTTTCGAATCGTATTTTATCATCCTAACCTAATTTGAATTTTTTTCGAATCGAGTCGAGTGAGACGAAATTCGAATCGAATCGAATCGAATATATTTGTTCGAGTTAAGTTTTAAAAAAATGACTTTAGTGTTTTTTTTATTTTTATGTAATTTTTCAAAAAAAAATTCTTTAAAGTTTTTAAACATGATCATACAACAAAAAATTGAAGTAAATAAGTGAATAATCAAAAGCAACACAACATCAACCTAAATTAACCAACAACAATAACAAACCAAACCAAACTAATAACAATAACACATCAGTTCAAAAACCATTATAGAATAGTTTAAGTTTCTTCTTGTGCTTCAAACACCATTGGCATTGATAATCTTGAAACATCTAGTAAAAGTATTGAATGAGTTAGTTAAATGATAAAAATGTTTCGCAAAAAAATTAAATAAACATCTAACTTTATAAATTAATGCTAAGTATATTACCTTCTTGATCTTCAGGTATTTTTGACAAGTCTAGCAAATTTAAAAACAAAAGTGTTAGTTAAATTATGCTTACTAATATAAATAACACAAAAGCTTATTTTATAAATTAAAATTTATATATTACCATCTTCCATGGTTTGAAGTTCATCAACATAATCTTCAAGATTGATGGCATCATTAGATTTCCGAAGCCAATCTTGTGTGCAACCCAAAGCCTCGACCATGAGAGGGGTTAGAGAACTTCTAAAACTATCGAGAACACGTCCACCCGTGCTAAATGCACTTTCCGAGGCAACTGTTGAAACAGGAGTAGCAAGAATATCTCGAGCCATTTGTGAAAGAATAGGGAATCTAGGACTGTTCATTTTCTACCACAACAGTAAATCAAATGAACTTGAATTGTTTACTTCTTCATCCTCACCCAAATATCTATCCAACTCAGATTTGCTTTCTAATCCAACTTGTTTCTTGTTTTGAAGGTATTTTTGTTTGGCCAAGCCCGTTTTCATTTCTGAATGATCTATTTCCATTGAACTACAAAGATCTGTCGAAGAACTAGATCTACCTTCAAACTGTTGAATTCTCCCGGCATTAGAAGAATACTCGTTGAACAAGCAATGCAATTCTCTATCAATCATTTTAATAATGTCATTAGCAACATTAGGAAAAAGCAAGTTGACCCCAAAGTCCAAAAAACTCATTTTACATCGTGGATCAAAGATGACCGCCAAGTAAACTAGCATGTTGATCTTGTTTCCTTCACCCCAATACTTATTATATTTATCTCTCATTTTGGAAGTCATAGAAACTATGTCTAGATCTCCACAACTTTGCCACCCATCAAAAAGACAATGCACATCCGTTAATACTTCAAAAAGTGAATGAGAGGTAACATGCAAAGATCCGGACACCTTCAGTGTAAGATGATAAAAAGGCTCTAATACTTTTATAACTCTTCGAACAATTTCCCAATCATCAAATGTAGGAACTCCATCTCCAGCAGTAAGGTCAAGAAAAAAATTATGGTCATCACGTACATATGATTCAAATGCACGCTCATATTTTTCGGCCACTTTTAACATCATATATGTTGAGTTCCATCTAGTAGGCACATCTAAACACAATTGAGCCTTACTATCTATCATTTCTTCTTTTACCCGTTGGTTGAATTTTATCAACCTCAATGGTGATGCTCTTATATACCTCACAGCACCTCTAACTCGATCCTGATTACACGAAACATCCTTAATACCGTATTGCACAATGAGATTAAGAATGTGTGCAACACAACTCATATGAATAAATTTTCCATTTGCAATGAAGCATTTCGATGATTCAATTTCTTTCTCAAATATTCAATGGCAACACTATTGGCGGATGCATTATCAACATAATAGTGAAGACCCTCTCAATCCCCAATCTCGAAGACATTTTTCAATAGCTTGACCTATGCTTTCACCTCTATGAGCGGATATTGGGCAAAAATTTATAATTCTTTTTTGCAACCTCCACTCATCATCCACCCAATGTGCTGTTAAAACCATGTAAGATATCCTCTGCAATGAAGTCCAAGTGTCTGTCGTCAAACAAACTCTACTTATATCTTTTTCAAAACAATTCTTCATCACACTCTTCATGGAGTTAAATAAATCAAGACAATCCCTTCTAATTGTCCAACGAGATGGAAGACTAAAACGTGGGCATGCTATAGAAAGAAAGTATTTAAAACCCTCTCCCTCTACAATTTTAAAAGGTAGTTCATCCACAATTATCATACGAACCAATGCTTTTCTAATAGCATCTTTATCAAACACCCAAGTTGATAAATCCGTTGTTTCTTGGCTAACATTCACAAATGTTAATTCTGATTGCTTCGGATCAGAAGTATTACCTTGAGGTCTTTTTAGGCATGTTTTCAAATGGTTATTCAAATTTGTTGTAGAACCCATAGTTGTTTTCATGGTGTAAGTAACATCACATGCATTGCACCTTGCTCTCTTCTCCCCCTCTTTAGTCACATACTTGGTGAAATGGTTCCAACAAGTGCCTTGGAGTAATCTTTTTGAACATTTTCCTTGGTTGTTGTTTGATCATCTCTACTTGGGGAAGAATTTTGTGAACTTTGAGTTGAACCATCTCGCTTTGGATCACTCATCTACAAGTAAACATTTGTTGCAATCACTAATGATGACCAATAATTGATTCAAAATCAAACTTAATAACATTTATGCTTTAATTCATTTTCTTAACCAAAGTTATCATTCAACTAATTCACAAGAAATGAAAAGCAAGTCAACTCCAACCATTTAAAAATAAACAAATGAAAAGTAGTTTAATTTATTCTACAACATCGTAGTATGACAGTCATACTACAATTGAAAAGTTTTCTTTAATTCTTTGCATATCTCTGCTGCAATTGAAAAGGACAAAGAGGTACACAAGACTGTAAAAATATACAATATTACAATGTGGACCGTCTTTGCTTGTGGTCATGTAGCAGTGTGAGCACCTAAAATTTGACCTTTTGACCGTTTGACCACCCAAGATAAATATATTATTTAATTGATACTAAAATTTCTAATGGAGCACCAATATTTTTAATTGATACTAAAATTTCTAAGGGTATCTTGTTAGATATTTTAGTATACCAGAAAAAATTTAACCAAATCTTTGAAATATATAAAATGATACTAATGTTCCCATTGGTATTACTTAAAAATTTTGGTACACCTTAAAGAAACTTTGGTACCCTTCAAAGATTTCAGATATTTTAGTTTCCTTTCAGATTTTTGTATCCCTTGAAAAATATTGATATCCTTTAGAAATCTGGTATAGGATATATGAACCAAAATTTGATCCATACTAACAAATTCTGGTGTTATGATTTCATAATTTCATTGAAAATAAATTGTGATATAAGAAGATTTCCTAGTATGTAAAAAAAATTGTTACACATTAAAAAAAAAAAATTTTGGTGTATCAAAAAATTTTAATACGTAAAAGAATAAATTTTGGTTTGTTGGTAAACAAATTTTTTTAATCGTATACCAAAATTCTATCGTGAACCAATATTTTTAAAGTAATATTAAAATTTTAACATTAGAAGTATTAAAATTTTTAAGAGATACCAAACTTTCTATTATAGTAATAATTTTTAAAACAATACCAATATTTCTAACATAAAATTTCAAAAGAATACCAAACTTCTAATACGATACCAATATTTCAAAAGAATACCCAAAATTTTAACGTAATATTTTCAAACTTTCATGAGGGTCTTTGGTAATGGGTCCCGATCAGAATTTTTAAGATAAGGGTTTCCTATCTAATGACTCGCTTGACATTACAAGTAATAAATCTATGGACAACAATAAAACTATTTTAGCTTGCATGAATCACACCGAAAGTAAAGCGGGAAGAAGAGAAACTCAAGAACAAGAAATATGGAATTGAAGAGTAGAAAAATAGATTAGACAGGGGAAAGGTGCATTTGAGAGCACGAGAGAGAAAGAAAATTAATTTGGGGTTTGGAGTTGGAGTGGTGGAGGAGACGATGGAATTTTTACTGCTTCTTGCTTTGGTGCTTGAGGACTGGTTGGGGGTTTGATTTGGGGAAATAATTAGGTTATGGAAAATAAATTTTTGGGCTGATCAACGATGGGCTTGGGAAATGGGATAAAAATAAAAATTTGGGCTTGAGGGAAATTGGGTTAAAATAATTAAGTAAAAACTTTAAATTAAAAAAATAAATAAAAATATATTATATTCGATTTATTCGAATTATTCGAGTTATTCGAATTCGAAAATTCAACTCGATTCGAACTCGAAATTCGAAACTCAAAATTCGAGTTGATTCGATTAACTCGATTAACTCGATTCGAATAATTCGAAATTCGAAATTTTTTTCGATTTTTTCGAATCGAATCGAGTTTTGCTCACCCCTAATGGCAATAAGCTACTTGAGTTGCACTGTGTGTGCGGACTTATGAAGATTACAACAGCAAAAAAACAAGTAAAAGGGAGACATCCGAGAAATGGTAAATAGGTAAACGTAATATGACAATTAAATAGCTTAATGCTAAAGGTAAGTTGATGTGTACATAATAGCATAGCGTTGAGATGTTACAATTAATTGTTTAGGTGGTTTGAATGAAAGATGACATGTATATATTTGATTTTTGGGATATGTTGAATTAGTGAATGATGATTGGATCATGTTGTTTGTGTTAAATTAAAGTATTCGATGATATTTAAGTCAAAGTGATTTAATGCGAATAATAGTTGCACTTAGATTTTCTTATTAATGATTAAACTTACTAAGCTATGATAGCTTACGATATGTGTGTTTGTGATTACCTTGTAGCTCATAAAAAGTTGAAGTTCAAGCTCGAGGATCCTTGTTGAAGTCAAGCACACTATCAACTTTTGGTACTCCTTTTTGTAAATGAATCCTAATACTATGGCATGTATAGGCTAACTTTCCGAGTCTAGACTCAAATGTTACTTTGGTGAATGTATATACAAAGGCCATACGAATATGGCTAGGTTTTATGCATAGGTTTAATTCAATTTTGTTTGATCATGCTATTATTTACTATGTAGGTTCGGTTTCGTTATAAAATTTATATGGGAATTTATTTTATAGTATGGATATATATATGTATCAATTCAATTGGTTTCGGTTAAGTTGATATATGAACTTTAGTCGATAATTATAAATTGTTGATATATGTATATGTGTATGAATGAAATTTTGTGAATAGACATTGTTGGATGCAGTTGCGTCTTGAGTATGCATGAACTTGTTATGGGTATTCGGTTAGGTGTAATTTAATTTGGAATTTGAATTTTCCTTTCGTTGATCGTATAGATTTGGTTATGGGTAGCTATTTCATTGGTGTAGTATCTTAATAAGATATACTTACTTGTAACGAGATGATCATCAAGTTGTTCTTTGGAACTGGTATACGCTTTAAATTGCTTATGGTTTGTAATAAAGAAGGTACATAGTCGTATGAAATGCATATAGTCTTAAATGTTATTTGATTGAGTTGTTTGTGATAAGGGGATTATAATAAATGATTGAATAATATATGTATGATTAATATATGTTGGGTATTCCTTGGTCTTAGTAATTGATCTTATAAAGCTCGATGATTACCGTGAGGTATAGTAATGCCCGTAGCCCTAATCCAGCGATGGAAACGGGTTAGGGGTGTTACAAAAACTAGATCTGAGTATTATCGCTCTCTTGGGATTGAGATAGACTTATGTTTTTAGAGATTTTGTTACTTTGAGTCTCAACCCATGGAAAGATGGCAACATTGTTGTGTCTAAAGAAAGCTCCATTTTACCGAATCCTGGAAATATTTTGCAATGGTTTACTTGTACATATGTGTTATATCATGGCAGGCTTCCAAGCAAATGGGTTATGCGGAAAGTTGGTTAGCTGATGAGTTGAGTGATATAAGAGTTGGTGATGCTTCTATGAAACATAAAGTTCGGTGATTTGCTGATACATATTTGATCTTTTTTGATATTCAGTTTAAATTAATATGGTCCATTTCAGTAATTCAATGATATATTTTTTCAAGATTTTTTCAGTTTAAATTAATATGTTTTTAAGATTCTATGCTTCTATTTTTTCTTTATTTCAAGCCATATATTTTCTTTCAATTTACACAATGAGTACAGATATTCCAGCCACTATAGTTACTATATACTGATATATATTTTATCAGTTTTCAATCATTACTACTTGAAGATTAAACATGTAAAGTTTACAAAGTATTGTTTGATGAGTACTGCATTTTATAAATGTATATATATAAACTTAATCTCCTTTTGGTTTCATGAAACAGCTTCATTTTCATTTTCATAGATTATCGAACTAACATTTTATTTTAACCATTGTCGAATGCCATTCCCTTTTGGCCGATAGATTATCTTCAAGGAAGTATGTCTGTGTTCTTACTTTTGGTTTCCATACTAAGGCTTTTTTAACTACCACTTAATAGTTGTCAACCAAAAGACGAATACACTGCCAACAATCGACCTAAGTTATCCAACCCTATCCAAAACGCTCTTTATTATGAGATAATATGTCTTTTACAAAATATAAGGAGCATATTAAAAATTAAAATGTCTTTAAGATTCTATGCTTCTATTTTTTCTTTATTTCAAGCCATATATTTTATTTTATTTTATTTGCTTCTGACGATTAAAATGTCTTTAATTGTTTATCTATACTAGAGTCTTATTTTACTAAATTATTTTATTTAATTGTTGTTCATATCATCTCAAAAGTTTTTTTTTTTTTACTGAGAGTTATTGTATATAATTGTTATTTGTAGCTCTGTACCTGATTTTTAGCAGATTGGCAGCGATCAAATCATCTAAGAATTCTTCCATCGGACTAAGTTCATACAGCTAATGACTAGACGATTCTGGTAACTGCTTTATATTCAACTGTTATATTCAACTTTGTTTAACCTAGAGAACTTTGGATTGCTATGGTTTAAACATGGTTGTAATTTAAATAAACCACGATATTATTATTATATATCATGTAACATTGGATTTAAATCGAGATATGATTTTGAGTCACTTTGAGACTAACACAGGTTTCTTGAATTGTGGGATCCGCTTACGGAAGAGATCTTAAGAAGTTCCTCCATGTATGTTGTTACTTTTTTTCTTGAATTGTTATGTGTTGATCAGTTTTATTGATACGAGAGCTACGAATTATGTTATTTTGCATTTGAAAGTTATATCCGAATGGCATTACGATTGTTCAGGTGATTGCTGCCCTGTGGATATTGTATATTGTTTGAAGTTGGTGCAACTTTGTGACATTGTTTTACATAGGTACCGGACATGCTTCCAACTGCTTTGGTTTTTTTATTAAAAACAGGTATGAGTTTGTCATTATATTATTTAATGAGAATGCGATTTGATTCTTATTTGGTCTCTTCTTTTTTTTAACATATTGACAGATAAAAAGTGTTACTGCTTCCTACTCCTCCTGCAACTGTTAGTTCAACTGAAGCTGCCATTTGATCTTCGAATTAATACTTGGTAGAGATATTGATAAAGTTTTTATATTTGGTTCAACGAAATTAATAATTCGTGCTACTCTTATAATCTTACATCTGTTGTAGGTAATAACGACCACTTGAATTAAAATTTGGTGCAAATAATTACACCACAGCCATTGACATCTGGTCTGCTGGCCGTGTTTTGGTTGAAATACTGCTTGGGCAGGTACATGTTTCGTTGCTAATTATTTTGGCTTATTTAGTATTACTATTATTTTACTATTATGATAATTATTTTAGTATTATTACTACTATAATTTTTTTATTTTTAATTAACTTTACTATTATTATTATATTCCTTAGTATTATTTTTTTTACTATTACTTATATTATTTAATTCATATGTATTATTATTACTCTAATTGTGTTTATTATTATTACATTTATTATTATTATTATTATTACTATTATTATTATTATTATTATTGTGTTTGGGTTACTATTACCATTATTTTAATTTCACCTCTTTCCAGATCCAAAAGGCGCAGATCAATCATGCGTTTACCTTTGGCTGAAAAAGAAGACCTTAATCTCTCCATCTCGTTGTCGCGCATCAAAGTAACTCGAGCAATTACAAGTATTTTAGGGTTTAATTTCTGGCTAATGGGATGATAAGCATCGCCTTTCGCTCTAGATAGGAGTGTTGTTGCTTGGGTCAATAAATTTTACGATTTTCATGGGCTCCACATTTCTTGCAATCCGATCTGATGGCCCCGATTAAAATAAAATAATTTACAAAGATTGATGTAAATTTGAATATTTTCTCGATTAAAAATTTATTGCTTTTTATTATCAAGGAAAAGAAAGTGTTCAAAGAATAAAAAAAATATAAACATTTAGAAACCAAAATCAATTCTATTAATTAATGGATGTAAGTCGATTGAGTATTATCTCAATTAACGATATGAATATTATTGTCAATGCAGGAGCATGTTCGGTAACATACATCCATATGGGGTGACTTTTTTTTAAGAAAATATTATTATTAATAGTAATCATGGACAACGATAGAACGAAGACATGAGATATAGTACAAACGATAAATAAAGCAAAACAAACAAATATCCAATTACATAACAAGTTCAAAGTTTCAACCAAGATAATTGACAGTGTTTTCAAAGTTTTTCCTTCACCATCAACATGGGTCGTAACTCAACTCTATACCCCAATGCCTTCCGGCTGAAGCTTAAAAAAAGAGAGGGAAAAATATATTCATTTAGAACAAAACAAATATAATGACAAGCAGCATTGACAAATGCATAATCAGTCACTTTCCATGGATAGAAATAATTATGATGTGAAGGGGGCTCTAACCTTTATTTAGGGCAACAAAATATTATAAAAATAGAAGCAACTATTTGGAGTAAAGCAAGCCTTTGCTTAAAATCCTCGGCCCAAAGCTAACGGAACTTGAGTTCTAGTTCCCTAAAGGTGCTAGAAGCCTCGTACCAATTCAAAACAAGAAGCAGAGCACGGCACATAGTCCTAACAAAACTAAGTCCACTCATTCATCTTGGAAAAAGGAACACATTTTCATTTTCACACAACGCAAATAAGATGCCTGATTCGACTTCTTTGTACCTTAGAATTACCCAAAAAAGTTCAATGCTCATTATCAGCTTCTTAGTGACAACAAGAGCAAACAAAATGCAATGACGAGCAGTACTGGCAAATGAAAAATCAGTCAATTTACAAGGATAGGATTAATTATGAGGGCACCAACCTTCATTCAGAGCAAACCAAATATAATGACCAGCAGCATTGGCAAATGCTTAATCAGTCACTTTCCAAGGATAGAAATAATTATGATGTGAAGGGGGGCTCTAACATTCATTTAGGGCAACAATATATCATCAAAATAGAACCCAAAGCTAACGGATCTTGAGTTCTAGTTCCCTAAAGGTGCTAGGAGCCTCGTACCCATTCAAAACAACAAGAGCAGCACAACACATAGTCCTAACAAAACTGAGTCCACTCATTCATCTTGGAAAAAGGAAGACATTTTCACACAACGACCCGACTTCTTTGTACCTTAGCATTACTCAAGTTTTATACAGGAAGTTCAAGGCTCATTATCAGCTTCTTAGTGACAACAAGAGCAAACAAAATGCAATGACAAGCATTACTGGCAAATGAAAAATCAGTCAATTTACAAGGATAGGAATAATTATGATGGCACTAACCTTCATTCAGAGCAAACCAAATATAATGACAAGCAGCATTGGAAAATGCATAATCAGTAACTTTCCAAGGATAGATATAATTATGATGTGAAGGGGGGGCTCTAACCTTCATTTAGGGCATCAATATTGTAGGATTATCGGATCCAAATGAAGCAAAGGTTCTATATCCACCCACTGCAGCTGCATAAATCCCTCCATGCTCGTTCCGCCACATTCTGAATATAAGGTACTTAAAACAACTACGCGTCCGGCTGTGCCAAACCATACACCACTTTTCATTGCCCAATTGAATCAGAGGGGGACCCACAGGGGCAGTCACTGGTTGATGTAATGAAAATTCTGTTAACCACTTGACGGGCAACCATTTCTTATCCTGCACATCATACGCCTTCCAAGAACAGACCTCGTAAGAAATCTCATGGAAAATGTACAGCACATTGCCCACGATTCCCACTGTGAGAGACCAGTAAGGAAATTTTGGATCGAGGCAAACCCATGATTTATCATTATAGTAATAGGCGTAAAGAGATCCATATCTATCGCCAGAGAAGTGCACCAAAATCCGAGATCGGGAAGAATCTAGGAGAACAGGGCCACTTACGTCTGAATATTGCGCAACAGAAGGGACGCACAATGGAACCCAACAATCCCCAGAAATATCGTAAACCTCGCCAAAACAATCACGAGATCCCTTGAAGACGTAAATCTTTCCTTGTGCAGCAAGAGCCTCGGGAAGACGCCGAGGGTACAGCATAGAAGTAACTTTTCTCCACCCACGTTCAGCGTGCTCAAAATCAAAGCGGAAAACATGGTTTACTGAACGAAAGAAACTACCCCGAAGGATCTTTCCCCCAATGGCGTAAGCGTGGTTGCCACAGGTAACCACAGTGGGACCAAGAGGTACATCAGGTGGCCTCGTACTCAAAACGTCAGAGATTTCACCTCTTTCCAGATCCAAAAAGCGCAAATCAGTCCTGCATTTACCTTCGGTATCCCGCGGTGTCTTATCGAGGAAAAACAAACCCTTGATCTCTCCATCTCGTTGTCGAGCATCAAAGTAACTCCAGCAATTACGAGTATTGCCGCTCATCTTTGTTTTAAGTTTTAGGGTTTTAGGGTTTGTTTTATGGTTCACCTAGCTACTGAAAGTTTTAAACGACAATACTCTGGAAGAAAGAACGAGGAATTTCTTAGGTTTCTTGGATAGTTTTGAGAATCATTTTCGGAGGCCAAAACGACGTCGTTTTGTGCCTCCGACCCGCGATTCGACCAACCCGCCTCAGGATCCGCGCGTTTTCTACGGAAGGGCTAATTTTAATTTTAGCCTTTCCGTTTTTTATTAATTTATAATTAAGTTTTCTTATTTCTCATATTTGACCCTATAATTTTCCTTCCATTTCGATTTAATTCCTTGAAAAACGCAGCGTTTTGAGGGGAGTGAATATTTTCTCCTTTCGTCCCTCCATGTCATGCGCGCGTTCAAATAGGTCCCCTATCTTTTATTTTCTTTACAATTTGCCCCAGACTTTTATTTTAAGTTCAATTTCGTTTTTTTTTATTTCTTTTGTGATTTCTTTTGGGTTTTTTTCATTATTAATCTTATTTTTTTTTAATTCTTCTTATTATTTATATTATTTTTATTTTTATTTTTACTATCATTTGTTCATTAACATATATTACTATTATTATTATTGATATTACTGTTATTATCACTATTATTTTTATTATTATTAATATACTTTTATTTTTACTACTACTACTATTTTTTATTACTATTAATTCTAATATCATTACTATCATTTTATTATTACCAATATTATTTTTATTTTTACGATTACTTTTATTATTATTTTTATTATTATTAATATTATTATTAATAATTTAGTATTACTATTATTTTACTATTATGATACTTATTTTAATATTATTACTACTATTGTTTTTTTTGTTTTTAATTAACTTTACTATTATTATATTCCTTAGTATTATTTTTTTATTATTACTTCTATTATTTTATTCATATGTATTATTATTACTCTAATTGTGTTTATTATTATTACATTTATCATCATCATCATCATCATCATCATCATCATCATCATTATTATTATTATTATTATTATTATTATTATTGTGTTTGGGTTACTATTACCATTATTTTAATTTCACCTCTTTCCAGATCCAAAAGGCGCAAATCTGTCATGCGTTTACCTTCGGTATCCCGCTGTGTCTTATCGAGGAAAAACAAGGCCTTGATCTCTCCATCTCGTTGTCGCGCATCAAAGTAACTCGAGCAATTACTAGTATTGCCATATAAATCAAAAAGAAAATTTACAAAAGCTTCTGGAGATAATCTTGATAGTGTGATCCTCAGTGTTCATCCGATCCTTCGTATATTTTTACGTCAATCTACATGAGACATTGAATACACTCAAGTAAGTTTATAGAAACTTAGTAAGTTCGTAGGCATAAAATATAAATTTTACCAAACATTCATATACTTATGTATTATACACAATTACTAAGTTCACCTGTCAACCACAATTTGGTGAGTCCTCTTGTTTAAACTCACTACCATTTATCCATTTACTTTAACTATTTTGGGCCCTTTTTTTTTTTTTTTTGTCACTTACCATCCTTAATCAAATTAAGGAACGGTTACAGAAAATTGAGTACTTCACTTCCACCTTGCCATAGTATAACTATGGTCTTACGTATGATCACTTATCACTTTCCGAAGCCATAGCCCTGCCACGGTCTTACACGGATCACATTTATCACTTGTCACTTATCACTGATCAGATAAGTGTAGCTAAAGCTACCACTTATCACTTGTCACGTGTCACTTGTCACTTGTCACTTGTCACTGATTAGATAAGCGTAGCTAAAACTATCACTCATCACTTGTCACTAGTCACTGATCAGATAAGTGTAGCTAAAGCTACCACTTATCACTTGTCACTGATCAGAAGTACTCAAATCCGATGTTCCGCTCAATTTGATCATTTATTTGGTTTTCGCATTGTTGTTTTATTCTCAAATCATCAACAAATATATCTCATCATACATTATATAATTCATGAAATTAACATTTCATCATTAAATTTCAGCCATATGAACTTACCTGGGTCGATTTGTAGAATTTGTGAAAATTCAGGGACTAATCAGCTACTTTTTCTTTTCCTTGACTTGCTTCGAGTTCTCGATCTATCATTGTAAAATCATTCATTTATCAGTATTGACTTCACATTTACTCTATTTCACATCCTTAGTTTATAACCCGCATATAAGTAACATTATCTATAATTAATTCACTATTTACTTATACGGATATTCAAGCTGTCCATCCGTATCACAGTCACTAAATTATTTTTACCTTGAGCTACAGAACTTCAAATTAAGATACACTAATTGTAACATCCTAAATTTATGGGCCTATGCATTTAGTATAAGGATAAGTTTAAATAGGATAATTTAATTGATAGGGGTCTAAATTTGGGCTTAGAATTAGGCAAAAGGCCTAGAGTAAATTATTTTAAGGTGGCATCCTAAACAATTAAAAAGGAACAAGTTTTGGGTCGCAAGGAGCCCATGTTTTTAGGCCAAATTCGACACTTTAAATGAAGAGAGGGTGACGCCACACACAAGGAATTAGGGGCCCAAGTATTAAGTTTAATGAGGCCCAAATCTTTTAATTTAAGTGAGTTAAATTTGGTATTAGGGTTAGTAGAGGTGGACGGCTACAACGCTATAAAATAGGAGAATTTATGTGGATTTTTAAGTGATAATATTATAGATAAAAAGGGGAAAAATTAGGAGCTTATCTCCAAGGGAAGTGTTGGCCGAAAATCCACCACCTAGAGGAGTGTAAAATTCGAACTCTTGCATGGCAAAAGAGGGTGCCGAATTTCTCTCTCTTTTAGCTTGAATTTTAAGGCGTTTTCGGTTTTTAGCAGTAGGTGCCAAAATATCTATAAATAGGGGGGTTAGCTCCTTGTTTCTGACACTGAAAACCCTAAAATCCTCTCTCCTTTGTGCGAAATTCCCTAGCCTCTCCCTCTCCAATTTCTTTTCTCCAATTTCTTTAAAAGTGGAAACTCTTCTTCACTTTTTCCTTCTTGTGCCGATTTCTCTAAAAAGCGAAGCATCCATAGTCTCTTCTTCTATTCATCCTATTTGAGAATTAGTTCTATACTTAGGCATTTAAATCTTCCGTTGGCATTGTCGAATCCTCTCTCTAGTGTTAGCCAGAATCTCTTATGCTAAAGCGGCAATTCGGGATTTGAAGGAAGCTTAGTCGACTAGATCTAAAAGCCGAAAATCATAAGTCTCCAATTTCAGGATTTTAAGGTAAGAAGATTTGTTATTCAAATATATAAAATTGGGTAGAACACTAACCATGGCCGAATATAGGAGAGGCCCTAGTTTCACATCCTTAGGCTTTTTGAAGCAAAGGCGTAGATCGGTTTAAGCGAGGGTATCGACATTAATCAGGTGTGTAGATCTCTAACACACTACTAATAAACTTGTATGTATATCTATTTATGCATGTTATGGGCTAAAAAGCGGAACAAGGTTTGTATAGGCAGATCGAATGGAACCCTAAAAGGGTTAGGCAAGGATGCAGTGCGTAAACATGGAACTCCCTATGTGTATCGAAAAATATTTAAGTTGCATGATATTTTCTTATGTATGTATGCATGGGGTGGGAATGATGATAATTGAAGGGGAAATGCATGATAGGTCACTTGGTGATCGGTGGTAGAAATCCCACATAATATAAATGTAAGGTCACATAGTGATCGGTGGCTATGCCACGTTTAATGATTCCTACTTGATAGGAATAGGCAGTTCGGCTGTCGTTTTGGTGTGTAGCGGATGGAGGGTTGATTGTAGAAATCCCCAAGGTGTGATGGTTGGTAAGGGTTGGTGTGTAGAGGATGGAAACCTAGGATGGGTTGGGTTATGCATTCCTTATTGTTTATTATGTGATTATGAATGATGCCTTCCTGTATAGGTCAGGGCCCATAATGTGTTTGTGGGCTCAGGTCGATGTGTGTTTTATGATTTATACACTGAGTCTTTGTGACTCACGCTTTCCTTTCTCTACTCTTCAGATGAGCAGTAGATCATGGATATGGGAGCCGAGACGGACTCGAGGGGCCATCAAGTTCTATTTCTACAAGTTATTTTCTTTTGGGATTTCTTAAAGTTTAATTTATTTCATTGTTATTTCGAGAATATTTATGTAATAAGGCCCCTAGTGTTCATTCAACTCAGCAGTTATCAATGTTAAGCAACTTATGAACTTTATGATAAGGTTTATTTATACTTAATAATAAAAATACAAAGAGATTTATTTTCAAAAAGTCTCTCACTTATTCAAATTTAATTAACTTAACTTGTGTTTTCAAAACGCGATAAAGTGTTATGTGCTCGATAACATGCCAGATCCGGTCGAAACGCATGGGTCGGGTTTGGGGTGTTACACTAATTTTTCCTGAAACTAGACTCATGTATCATAAAATTTTCAGAATTTTTGGTATGGCCAATTAGTACAGTTTACTAGTTAAACTCTCCCCTGTTACACAGTCTTACAGCTCTGACCTCTCTTCACTAAAAATCAATTATCTTATAGTACGATTTTCATATAGTGTTTCCGATTATTTCTAATGAAAATAGGCTCACAAAGGAATACAAAATATAAATTATATCTCATAATTCTTTTTGTACAATTTTTAGTGAATTTATAAAATAAGAACAGGGGATCACGAAGTTATTCTAAACCAGTCTTACTAAAATTTAAATATCTCAATATCTAGGCTACCTTTGCTTGCTCTGTTTCGTTTATGTGAAAATAGACTCAACAAGCTTTAATTCTATATCTCAGTCAACCTCTAATTCAATTTCTACCATTTTTGGTGATTTTTCAAAGTTAGACAACTACTGCTGTCCAAAACTCCTGTAGTATAAAATGTTGATTTCTATTTTGTCCCAAATTCTACAATTCATATAATTCAGTCCTTGCTCAATTACCCCTCAATTGAGCTAATTTTCTCTAAATTAATACTTTACCTAGACACTATAAGTTATTTCACCACTATGGAAATTCAGAATTTCCACATAAAACCCTAACTTCAAATTATTTTAAAATTAAGTCCCAAACATTCACTTTCTATTCAATTCTTTCAATAAAATCAGCATACAAACAATTTAAAGCTCTAATTCCATACTAAATCATCATATACTTCCAGCACATATTCATAGAAACTTCCAACTTCTTTCACAAAATCTAAAACTAATAAATTCAAGAAGTGGACCTAGTTGTAAAAGTCATAAAAACACAAAAATTTCAAGAAATAATCAAGAATTGAACTTACTTGCAGTAAAAATATGAAAACACAGCTTAGGGAACCCTTCTATCGTGATTTTGCTGATGAGAATGCAGAAAAATAAAGAGAAATCTAGATAATTCCACTTTAGTCCTAGCTTTATTAGTAAATTTTTCAATATTCCAATTTTGCCCTTAATTCTCCTCATTTTCTTGCTGATTTCATGCCTTTACCGTCCAGCCCAAATAGACCTTTAAATAAGTACAGTTTAGCCAATAAGTACAGTTTATTCTTTAAAGTCACCCATGTTCTGCTGTTTGACAGTTCCGACCTCTCTTCACTAAAAATCAATTATCTCATATTATGATTTACATATAGTGTTTTTGATTATTTCTAATGAAAATAGGCTCACTAAGGAATACAAACATATAAATTATAACTCATAATTAGTTTTATATAATTTTTAGCGAATTTCTAAAGTAAGAACAGGGGATCACGAAGTTATTCTAAACCAGTCTTACAAAAATTTAAATATCTCAATATGTAGACTTCCTTTGCTTGCTCTGTTTCTTTTATATGAAAATAGACTCAACAACCTTTAATTCTATATCTCACTCAACTTCTAATTAAATTTCTACCATTTTTGGTTATTTTTCAAAGTTAGACAACTGCTGCTGTCCAAAACTGCTTTAGTATAACATGTTGATTTCTATTTTTGTCCCAAATTCCACAATTCATACAATTCAGTCCTTGCTCAATTATCCCCTCAATTGAGCTAATTTTCTATAAATTATTACTTTACCTAGACATTATAAGTTATTTCACAACTATTGAAATTCAGAATTTCCACATAAAACCCTAACTTCAAATTCTTTTAAAATTAGGTCCCAAACATTCACTTTCTATTCAATTCTTTCAATAAAATCGGCATATAAACAATTTAAAGCTCTAATTCCATGCTAAATCATCATATACTTCCAGTACATATTCATAGAAACTTCCAAATTCATATATAAAATCTAAAACTAATGAATTCAACAAGTGGACCTAGTTGTAAAAGTCACAAAAACACAAAAATTTCAAGAAATAATCAAGAATTGAACTTACTTGCAGTAAAAATATATAAAACCAGCTTAAAGAAGCCCTTATATGGTGTTTTTGCTGATGAGAATGTAGAAAAATAAACAGAAATCTAGATAATTACACTTTAGTCCTAACTTTATTAAGTAAAATTTACAATATTCCAATTTTTCCCTTAATTCTCCTTATTTTCTTGCTTATTTCATGCCCTTGCCGTCCAGCCCAAACAAACCTTGGGTCTATTTTCCTTTTAAGCCCTCTTTCTTTTATCATTTAAACTATTTAATCATTTCCCATAATTTTGCATTTGTTACAATTTAGTCCTTTTTGTTCAGTTAACTATCGGAACTTTAAAATTTCTTGACGAAACTTTAATACTAACTTATTAACACTCCATAAATATTTATATTTATGGCTAGATTAAAAATCTCTGAGGTCTCGATACCTCGTTTTCGATTCTAATTAATTTAATATTATTTTTCTAGTGCACTATTCACTATTTCAAAAATTTTCCTACCTTCACATTAACTTATGCTCACTAAATTAATAATATTTTCTACTCACTTGTCGGATTTAGTGACCTCGAATCACCGTTCGACACCACTGAAAATTCGAGGCCATTACACATAAATTAAGTGGGGGGTTGAAATGATAACTATGCATGATTGATCGATTTTTTTGCATGTTTCTCTTTTGCATAGGTTCAATCTTATGCCATATTTATTCAATAGTCTATTTGACCTTTGTCGTCTAATCGATTACTTAGTCAATTTGGACAATTAGGTAATTTTTTGAATTAAAGCGTTTAAGTATCTAGACTAATCGACATGTGTATTTTGAAGTTGATATATGTAACTAGATTTTTCATGAAAATTGATTGTTTGAAAAAAAAATACTTGCTTGTAAATAAATAAATAAATAAAGGCTCAAGTTATGAGTGAAGATTTCAAAAAAAGTGACCAAATTTAGTAACTGGGATAAGGTGCTTGGGTTCTCATCTCATCTCGCCTCAAAAGGTTCGACTGACCAAATTTATTTATTTATTTCCTATATTGTTTTCATTGATTATGGATGCGAAAAAGAGGCTCGATTTTTAATAAACTATTGAATAATTTCTAATGTTTGAAAGTACAATATGCTTAAGGGCAAGCATGAGCTAAGTAGGGAGATTTGATAACATGTTAAATCTGTATGATTTTTTGTGTTTAATCGATTAATTATTGAATTGATCCTTACTAAATTAGTGATTTTATTTTCTAATCCTATCAACTATGCAATTGGGATGCTATGAGTTAAAAACGAGCAAAAAAGAACCAATTTGCAGGACAGCCAATAAAGTGGGGTCGAATAAAAACGTGAAAATAGTCAAAGACTCGTCAGATTTCTTTTATCTTTGTAAAAGTCAAAATTAAAAAAAATCTGATTTTAGTTTTTATTTAATTTTAATTATGTAGTGGGTAAGTAGGCCCAATTTAGTAAATCATATATATATATATATATATATCAATAAGGCATTTATGGAAGCTTAAGGATGCACTTGATTTTATTTGGAATTAAATAAAAATTATTCTTTTCCTTCCAAATTCATGCGTCAGCAGCTACTGCTACTCTATTTTCATTTCATTGTTCTTTGTAAAATTTGTTTAATTGCTTTCCAAGTCCCTTCCTTTCCCAATTTTCATTTAAATCCACTCTATAGCCAACCAAAGCATGAATAATGGGTTAACTAATTTATAAGTTGAATTCATTGATTGAGATTAAGAAGGAATGATTTCTGAAACTTCAGGTAACTTTATCAAGAATGTTGTCACATTGTGTATGGGATACGGTGATGCATGTTGCAAGGCAAGTGTTGTCATGGGTGAAAAATCATCATTCCTTTTTTATTTGAGTTAGCACTATTGTGTTCGCTGATTGAAGATTGGATACTCGTTTTCTCCTTAGCTTATTCGTGAAATTCTGGCTTCTATTATGCAATACAAATCATAAAGTATATCTTCATTTGGTTTCAATATCTGGAGTAAAAAATTTATATCAAATTGAATATCAAAATCAAATACTTAATTGAGATAAAACAAAAACTTGAGTATCAAATTGAAACCTGAACATTTAAAATTCAAAGGAATCCAATCCAAAATTTGAAATTACCGCATTCAAATCATAGATTGAAATAAATCCAGATTTTCTTGTAGGGAAGCTAAGTTGAGAGGCAACGACTGTACCGAGAATTGGGAGATGATTAGGAAACCTAAACCACTTGGAGAGCTAGGTATGATAATCTACCAAGCCCACATCTTCAAAAATTAGGCTAAACCACCTACCCACTATTTACATGAAATAATATATTACGTTTTCCTTTCTAAATATAATTTTCACAAAATCAAAAACCTAATCAACCCTTAAATGTCTCTAAACTTCTAATTCGACCCCTCTTCTATTGCTCATGCTCCAACTTAATCCTTTTCCACTTGTCTCTGAATTAATGCATCCGAATTTCGTTCCTGACAAGATTTAAACATAAAATTCACCAATTAGCAGGAATTAATTCAAGAATAAATTGATTTGAACACGTAAAATATACAAAATAAACATGCTATCAGAAGTAAATATCAAAATCCTTTGTTTAAATGTAAAAGTGAGAAAACAATAACAGCATTATCAAAAGAAGACCCAAACTGATCCAAAGACTTCAAAAAATAAACAAAAAATGAGCAAACACCAGAGATCTACACAAACAGAAATTACATCAATAACATGACAGGAAACGGCCAGTAATCCAAAGCAACTAACATTACACTACAAATTAAATTCATAGGCTCCAACAAGAATTTCATTATGCATTTAGGCACAATATAACATATTTGCGAGTCATATATATTGAATTTTAAACCAAAAATCTATTGAATGTAATGACACAATCAAGCAGAAGCACAAATGGGAAAGCTATGGTTAAGGGTAGTTATTGCATTTCAATTTTAAAAGTTTAGAACAAACCCGAGTAGATCCGTCGATGCTTTCACCAGTCATTTATATTGACAAAATTCATACAAAAACAAAACAAACAATAGGCCAGAATTCTCCCCCACTTTCATATTTTCGTACGTATACATTGAGGACCTAAAAGAAAAAAAAAAAAAAGACAAGGAACAGAAGTCAAAGCTGAATTCTTCTAAATCGGTCTACCTAACAGTGAAAACATAAATAGAAATGCTTCCACAACATCATCATGCACTGCATATGCATACAACATGATAACACCTTGTACCATTAATGTGAAATTGTACATGCACACTATGTATGAGCTTACGCAATATTGAGGCATCTTTAAAACTTGTACCTTTTGTAGTTTTAACTTACTTCTCTCTGCTTTGTCAATGTGTCAGTCTCGGTATTCAGAAGCCAAAGGTTTGCGAAAAGCTCGTTTCCTATGTCAAAACATTAATATAACATTATTCATTTAATATGAATTACAAAAATAAATTTACAATAATTATAAATTTACAATAATTACACTGTTTCAAGCTCCTTGGGTTCATACAACCCTTCCAAGCAGCATGCATGATTGATACAACCGTCAAATAGATCCACAAATAACTTTGGCAGGGCCTCGCTCAACTTTCTCACGATCCTAATCTTGCCAATCTACAAAAATAAGCAATTTAAGTAGAATTTAGTAACAAAACTAAATAGAATATTACCAGAAATATCGAAATCTTACTTTTCTTTCCCCGCATTCATCTGCATACTCATTGTAATGCCGGAAAACATTTGAGCAGAATCGTACAACAGCAGCAGCCTTAAATAATTCGTAACTATCTCGATTATAGTCATATACTTTATACAGCACCGGTTTGTTATACAAAGCATCTTCCCAGTTACCCAAATTTGCATCTAAACAGTCATCTAAAGAAGAATTAAAACTCTCAAGGTTAAATACTCTTCTCTTCAGGAGATAATCCAGATTGATAAGAAACCGACACTTATCAGCGCCTCCCCAAATAAAAGGCGAATCAAGTAAGCACCTGGGGCTCACGTAATCCCTGTCAATGTGGACATAAACATGTAAGTAAAACCCAAAAAAACTATGAAATTAAAATAAAGATACAAAAAATCAATCAACTTACAAAAACTCAGACTTGAGATAACCAAGAAAACATCTCAGTTCAGGAGACAAATTGAAGCGACCATAATCTGGCTTATCTGACCCGAACGGGTAATTTATGATGACCTCCATCAAATTTTTAAGTTCTTCAATGTCATCATTCATCTTGCTCCTTGGTCCATCTAAATTAGGTAAAACTTTTACCCGACATTCAGAACCATTCCTCGTAATAAACAAGCATTTAATTGGGTTTTCCGTATAAATGCTTTTACATCTACTTTTATCAGCTTTTCTTATCCAAATACGGGCAGCATCTTGAAATATCTTTACAAAATCCCTCCTAATATAACTAAACCAGCTAGCCCTACCCCTCTTTGAACGCCTATGTTTCCAGTCAATCTCCTGCTTTTCAAAAAATTCCATTATATTTAAACAATCTTCAAACGCAAGCAGATATTCCTTTTTATGACCTACGAATTGATGACACCTAAGTAAGTCATCATCATTGGCATGTTTAACTAAGAACTCGTACATTCTAAGAGCTGCTTTCTTATCTTCATAAGGCAGAAAAGTTGAAGGAATTTCTTTATTTAAAAACTTTAAGACACCCTTATACGTCTCTGAATTATAATCATTGATAACACAGTGTGGTACATCCATAGCTGTGGGCCTACAGCAAACCAGGAACAAAAATGACTATAGAGAAAGGGAGAAGCTATGTTCAATGGAATTGTTTTCAATCAGGAAAAAAAGAAAGGGTATCAAAGCAAGCTTGGCCATTTATATAAGAATCAAAAGATAAACATCAGGCAAAAAAAAAAAAAACAGTATATATATTCATTCAAATCAGTACATGAACTGTTCTAAAAAACCCAGATTCTAAAAGAGTAAAGTAACTAATGATAAATTTTTTTACTGAATCAGATAGTTTACCAACAAGAACGTACTAATTAGCAAGCAATAAAACTGTTCGACTGAATAAATAAAATGTACCATAGATGCTCAATTGATTATGTTATAATCAATATATGAGTGACATTACGACTCAATAAATGAGACCATCCACAATGTAAATAGATGCAACCATCTAAATCAAAATAAAACTAAGTCCTGATTAAAATAAAACAAAGATTGTACTGATTAACAAGAAAGAAGATTTTGCAACAAGCCTGTGCGTGCTCATGGGCAGTGCAAATAGGGATGGGGATGTGAGTGTCAAAAACGATTATTGAGGGCGATACATAATCGGTAATAAAGAAATGCAACATAGACAAACCAAATAAATCGGAGATTGGAGTGTATTTGGAATATCAAGCCACATATAAACAGATTCAGACTCTTGAGATACAAATATACGAGTCTATCGGCAAATCAACTCACCCATTTCCTAGCTACTGAAAGTTTTAAACGAAGAGAAACGTTTTACCTGGAAGACTCGATTCTAACTTCGTTGTGCAAAAAATGGAGAAGTTGGCGAGAAAGCCGAACTGAGTGAGACGACGATACTCTGGAAGAAAGAACGACAAGGGGAATTTCTTACGGTTTTTGGATTTTTTCAGGGAGTGGGTGTCAGGCTGTAACTGACTGAGCTCTTCCGGTGGATTTCTTGGTTTAATTTTTATTGTCTATGCGCAGCCTATTTTGACTTTTTTGGGCTGACCTTTATTTGTTTTCTTTAGTTTATTTCTTAATAAAGCCAAGTTGGTTTATTCAAAAAAAAAAAATAAAGATAATTAAGAAAGTAAAAAAAAGACATAAAATATTTTTAAATATCAATATAATTAAAATTTTAAACTTTAATTAAATATATAAATTATTTAAAGTTACAAATAAAATATAATCAATTCAATATTTATATAATAAATGCATGATCAGTTTTTGAATATTGACTTCTTTATACAATATTATCTTGATTTACATAAAATAATTTACAAAGATTGATGTAAATTTGAATATTTTCTAGATTAAAAATTTATTACTTTTTATTATTAAGAAAAAAAGTGTTCAAAGAAAAAAAAAATATAAACATTTAGAAACCAAAATCAATTCTATTAATTAATGGATGTAAGTCGATTGAGTATTATCTCAATTGACGACATGAGTATTATTGTCAATGCAAGAGCATGTTCGGGAACATACATCCATATGGGGTGACCTTTTTTAAAGAAAATATTATTATTAATAGTAATCATGGACAACGATAGAACGAAGACATGAGATATAGTGCAAACGATAAATAAATCACCACAAACCAATATCTAATTACATAAACAAGTTCAAAGTTTCAACCAAGATAATTGACAGTGTCTTCAAAGTTTTTCCTTCACCATCAACATGGGTCATAACTCAACTCTATACCCCAATGCCTTCCGGCTGAAGCTTAAAAAAAGAGAGGGAAAAATATATTCATTTAGAACAAAACAAATATAATGACAAGCAGCATTGACAAATGCATAATCAGTCACTTTCCAAGGATAGAAATAATTATGATGTGAAGAGGGCTCTAACCTTTATTTAGGGCAACAAAATATTATAAAAATAGAAGCAACTATTTGGAGAAAAGCAAGCCTTTGCTTAAAATTCTCGGCCCAAAGCTAACGGAACTTGAGTTCTAGTTCCCTAAAGGTGCTAGAAGCCTCGTACCAATTCAAAACAAGAAGCAGAGCACGCCACATAGTCCTAACAAAACTAAGTCCACTCATTCATCTTGGAAAAAGGAACACATTTTCATTTTCACACAACGCAAATAAGACGCCTGATTCGACTTCTTTGTACCTTAGAATTACCCAAAAGTTCAATGCTCTTTATCAGCTTCTTAGTGATAACAAAAGCAAACAAAATGCAACGACGAGCAGTACTGGCAAATGAAAAATCAGTCAATTTACAAGGATAGGATTAATTATGAGGGCACCAACCTTCATTCAGAGCAAACCAAATATAATGACAAGCAGCATTGGCAAATGCTTAATCAGTCACTTTCCAAGGATAGAAATAATTATGATGTGAAGGGGGGCTCTAGCATTCATTTAGGGCAACGATATATCATAAAAATAGAACCCAAAGCTAACGAATCTTGAGTTCTAGGTCCCTAAAGGTGCTAGGAGCCTCGTACCCGTTCAAAACAACAAGAAGAGCACAACACATAGTCCTAGCAAAACTGAGTCCACTCATTCATCTTCGAAAAAGGAAGACATTTTCACACAACGACCCGACTTCTTTGTACCCTAGCATTACTCAAGTTTTATAAAGGAAGTTCAAGGCTCATTATCAGCTTCTTAGTGACAACAAGAGCAAACAAAATGCAATGACAAGCATTCTGGCAAATGAAAAATCAGTCAATTTACAAGGATAGGAATAATTATGATGGCACTAACCTTCATTCAGAGCAAACCAAATATAATGACAAGCAGCATTGGCAAATGCTTAATCAGTCACTTTCCAAGGATAGAAATAATTATGATGTGACGGGGGGCTCTAACATTCATTTAGGGCAACAATATATCATCAAAATAGAACCCAAAGCTAACGGATCTTGAGTTCTAGTTCCCTAAAGGTGCTAGGAGCCTCATACCCGTTCAAAACAACAAGAAGAGCACAACACATAGTCCTAACAAAACTGAGTCAACTCATTCATCTTGGAAAAAGGAAGACATTTTCACACAACGACCCGACTTCTTTGTACCTTAGCATTGCTCAAGTTTTATACAGGAAGTTCAAGGCTCATTATCAGCTTCTTAGTGACAACAAGAGCAAACAAAATGCAATGACAAGCATTACTGGCAAATGAAAAATCAGTCAATTTACAAGGATAGGAATAATTATGATGGCACTAACCGTCATTCAGAGCAAACCAAATATAATGACAAGCAGCATTGGAAAATGCATAATCAGTAACTTCCCAAGGATAGATATAATTATGATGTGAAGGGGGGGCTCTAACCTTCATTTAGGGCATCAATATTGTAGGATTAACGGATCCAAATGAAGCAGAGGTTCTATATCCACCCACTGCAGCTGCATAAATCCCTCCATGCTCGTTGCGCCACATTCTGAATATAAGGTACTTAAAACAACTACGCGTATAGCTGTGCCAAACCATACACCACTTGTCATTGCCCAAATGAATCAGAGGGGGACCTACAGGGGCAGTCACTGGTTGATGTAATGAAAATTCTGTTAACCACTTGACGGGCAACCATTTCTTATACTGCACATCATATGCCTTCCAAGAACAGACCTCGTAAGAAATCTCATGGAAAATATACAGCACAGTGCCCAGGATTCCCACTGTGGGAGACCAGTAAGGAAATTTTGGATCGAGGCAAACCCATGATTTATCATTATAGTAATAGGCGTAAAGAGATCTATATCTATTGCAAGAGAAGTGCACCAAAATCCGAGATCGGGAAGAATCTAGGAGAACAGGGCGACTTACTCCTGAATATTCCGCAATAGAAGGGACGCACAATGGAACCTTTCCTTGTGCAGCAAGAGCCTCGGGAAGACCCCGAGGGTACAGCACAGAAGTAACTTTTCTCCACCCACGTTCAGCGTGCTTAAAATCAAAGCGGAAAACATGGTTTAATGAACGAAAGATACTACCCCGAAGGATATTTCCCCCAACGGCGTAAGCGTGGTTGCCACAGGTAACCACAGTGGGACCAAGAGGAACATCAGGTGGCATCGTACTCAAAACGTCAGAGATTTTACCTCTTTCCAGATGCAAAAAGCGCAAATCAGTCCTGCATTTACCTTCAGTATCCCGCGGTGTCTTATCGAGGAAAAACAAGGCCTTGATCTCTCCATCTCGTTGCCGCGCATCAAAGTAACTCGAGCAATTACGAGTATTGCCGCTCATGGTTCACCTGCTTTGTAACAGCATAGTCTCTCATCATAAATTCAAAGTAGAATTGTAATATGATAATGCTAAAACTGCCACTAAAACACAATTATTTGCTTTAAATGCTGCTATTTACTAACAACATTAGCATTCAAAGGTCAAAACATTAGCTATTTTATATATAAAATGTTTTTTTCCACATGGAACCATCCTAGTGTGCCACGGGGTAAAAACAGCCTGGAAAAAATTGGCACCCTTAGCTTTGTAACCTTGATCATTTACTTTAACTGTCAAAAGGTTTAATTGATTGTAATTTTAACGTTACAAAGCTTGAGTCTTGAGAACTAGGATCAATACCATTTTGACCCTTAACAATTACCCATTTTTCTGAACACTTAAATCACATGTAAATTAGTATGAATCTCCAACACCCTGCATCAATGGCAGAAAAAAAGTTTATCGCTTTTTAATCCATGAATTACACTCCTATTCTAGGGCTAAATAGTTAACTACAGTAAAGTTGAAGAAACCTTAAATAACTGGGAATTCAAGCTTTGAGACACTTTAACACTGAATTCAAAACTTAAAATCCATGTATCTCTCATTCAAAGACTTAACCAAAGAAACAATCTTTAACAACGACTTCAATATAACATTAAACGTTAAAAAAACAAAACGATGCGTTAAGTGATTGAAGAACGAAAAGAACTCACCGATTAATCAAGAAGCAAAAACCCAAAACCAAAAATCGGTTTACTGAGAGCTTCGAGGACAAGTAGGATTGAATATGGAAGAGATTGAAAACAAAACAGTTCATTTTGAATTTTTAGGGACTAGGTTTCTATTGTATTGTTTCATGAACCGTGTTCGAGCGGTTTATTCCGGGTTATGGGGCTTTTTTCGTTTTTTTTTAATCCCATTTTCTTGTAAGTTTAAATGTAATTTTACTTATTTAAATCCAACTTCCAAAATTAATGGAAAATAATTAAATATTAAATTTGTTGATTTCTTTTTATATTTAGGATTAATATATAAATATTAGAGGAGTAAATTTATTATTAAGTTAATAAAAAAAAGGGAGTGATTAAAATATTCAATTTCTTTATTTCTTTTTATAATTTTTCGACTGAGTTAGTATCGATTTACTTATGATACTAATTGAATTATAGACTTAAATATTAATATATGAGTAGGGATCCACTTATATCTCGTATATTTTTTGTATGATTATTATTTTAATAAATCAACTGTTAAATTTATTGATATAATTGTACTTGTCATAAACGTAAATTTTCGAATTAATTCTATATCTCTATCATACAGACCATATGTATTAATACTTATTGAAAGGTTAATTTTTTTTTTTTTTTTGCATAAAACAAATACTTACAAAATTTAAAATTACATCCAATTTGACATGCATTATCTACTGTTCATTTCAGATCATTTTGGTGATTGTTTTTAAACCTGGGTCATTTTTGTAAATATTAAATTTTTTGGGTTAGTTTGGTAAATTAGCCCAACTTACCCATTCATCAATACAGGAGCATATAGAAGCTCAAACTTCAATATGACAGCTGATGAGGGAGGACCCTATCGGATAATGCTACATTAGTGCTAAAATGAGAAACAAAAATTGACTTTCATGGCTAGACAATAGCCAAACAGAATCAAAGTAGAAAAGCTTTTATACATTTCCTTTTCTGAGTAGCAAAATTAGATTGAAAGAAAACCCTGTCGACTTTCAGGAAGATCCAATATCATTTCTATTTTCATATGGTTGGAGTAGAGATTTTAGCATCTGTTAGCTTAGAGGTATCAAAAGGCAGAGAAAGGTTTCTGGTTGGTAACGTATTTGGTGTGCTTCCTTGTTCAAGGGAATGTAGAGATACACAAGAAAGAGATTGGCTACCTCATTTTCAGGAATAGGTAGATCAAAGGCAACCATGATAGATAGATAAACATCCTGTCTCGCATATTTGATTCGAAAAGGCTGTGTTGCAAAACTGTTGTCCACATCATCAATCTTCCATACTCCAAATACTTCATCAGAAACAAGACTTGGTGCTGCAACATTTTCTAATCTTATTAACAAAGAATTGCTCTCTAAAACACTACTGCATTAAACTTTCAAAGTGAAGTATAGAACTCATTAAATAAGTACGGGAAAACAACAAATAGTTCAAAAAATTATTCATCATTCAACAAAATGAAAACCAATTGTCAATTTTAATTAAGAATATAAAAGACATTATATCTATTTGCTTCAACTACATCAAAATCAATCGATCAGCTAATATAGCATACTTTTTTGTCAGCAAGGACACTTCCCAATTTTACAAACTGCAAGGTTCCCATTTAGGTCTCTAGAGGGACTAGTTTAAATATAAAATGCCAGAATGCAGCTACATTTCAAAAGGTTTCTAAGTTCAAAATAACTTGATTTCTAATCTTGTGACAAAGTGGAAGGATTAGAAGAAAAAACAAAAATTTCACCAAATTACCTTCGTATTGGATGACTCTCGCTGGTGTTCCTACAGGAGCATACTCATCATTGTCCCATCTAACAGTGAGCTTCAGTTGATACCATCTAAGCATGCAAGAACCAGAAGACAGTCCATATGTATAAAACTTGAAAATAAACAGAAAATGCAAAAAAAAAAAATTGTTCCATACTCTTGCTGGAAAAGATCAAGGTTTTGAAACCTATGGATGTAAATTGCAATCTCCTGGACACTATCCAACATTACCACTGGTTGTACTTCAGTTGGGTGAGGCTTTGCATCTGGTAACTTCTTTGCTTGTACACTTCTATTATTTAAACCGATTAACCACCCAAGACGTCGTAACATATGTAATCAAGTATCCACAAATCTCGCATTCCCTCTTCGTTTCTCACTCGTGCATCATCTTCAAAACCGAATCGATATGTGTCTCATAGAAATCATCGAAAGAACAAAGCAGCCACACATAAACACTTTATTAATCCATGTCTTCAATTCTCTTGGTACCAAACAAATGCAAACAGCTGCAAACAAGGAACTATAGTCTAAATAAGATAGTTTTTAAAAGGGAAACAACCATTCCAAAAATAGTAACAGCATATTTCGAAATATCAAACTTTACCAAAATGTGATTTAGAGCATATTTCGACCATTAAAAGCAAAAAAAAAAAAAAAAAAAAGTTTTTCATGAAGAATTTATGTTAAATATACAGTTCATGCAAATCATCTTTCCTGAGTTTTTATTCATTGAAATAAATAAATTTAAACTAACATTTAATAATATTTATATATATTTTTTAATTTTGTCATATAAATTTTCATGAAACTACAACTTGTCAATCTCACAAAATAAAAAAATTGAAAAAATAAAAACCATTTTCCTTGTCATTCATATGTTTGATAATAAAGTGAAGGGAATAAGTTATATTAGGATGATCCTAAAATGTATAGTTCTTAGACACCAATAAAATAGTGCCACATCATCAAATTTAAAGATAATAAAGTATTATTATACACTCATCTATATATATTATCTTCTCTAACTTAATTTAAATTTAATTTACTTAAAATAATTAATATTTTAAATTATAAACAAACATATTTTTTTCTTTTACCAGTTTCAATTATTTTTATTTTTGCATAAGTTAATATTTTTTATTTTTATGCAACTAAGTTAAAAAAAAAGTTTCTAGGTAGTGGATTTTTTTTCTTTTTTCCATTTTAATTTATTTTTCATTTCATATTATATATTTTTTAAAAGTAAAAATTATATTGCACTGAATCTTCAATAACAAGAATTGTGTAAAAAAATCATTTTCCTTTTGTTTTTTAAAAAAAAAGATGAAGGCCTCTCATTTTTTCTCTCAAGCCTTCTCAGTGCGGTGTAACTCTGGCGACGGCTCCAGTGTCGGGCCACCGTGATGGCGGCCAGTAAACAGGCGACGGAGTCGCCGTCTACGGCTGTAGGAAAATAAAAAGTTCTCCTTTTTTGGGTTTTTTCGGCTTCCCTAGTTTGAAGGCGTCATTTTTCATCGGAGATGACAGACCTAGGCCACTCACAACGGCAAAATACGAGGAGTCAGGTGAGTTTTCGACCCCCTTTTTCCTTATTTTATGTTTATTTTTTAAAAAAAACGCAAGTAAAAAAAATAAAGAAGAAGAATGAAAGAATAAAAAGACCCACCTTTTTTTTATTTCCGATTATTTTCCTCTATTTTTGTATTCGATTCTCTTTTTTTCGTATTTGATTTCTCTCTGTGTCCCATAAAAATACATGGTCTGTTATGGCCTCTTTTATAGCGAAGTTACAAGATTCTTTTTGTTTTTATGCTTTTATGCACTCTTTGCTCTTTTGTTTTTTCTTTGTTGTTTGTTCTGCCTTGCGTGTTTCACTGGGTATAGGATTGAACTAGATTTTAAAGTTGATATATTTTTCATGAAAATTGATTGTTTGAAAAAAACATTTGCTTGTAAATAAATAAATAAAATGAAATAAATAAACAAAGGCTCAAGTTATGAGTGAATATTTCAAAAAAGTGATCAAATTTAATAACCGGGATAAGGTGCTTGGGTTGTCATCACATCTCGCGCGAAAAGGTTCGACTGACAAACCGAAAACTTACAAACATTCTGCTAACCAAGTTTCCGAAAAAAAGGAGACTGTTTGAACTGAGTAACCGGGGTAGGGTGCTTGGGTTGTCATCCTAGTTCGCGTACAAAGGTTTGACCACGTCTAAAAATAATAATAAAATTTATTACTGCATGATTAATTAATAATACCTAGCAAATTTTGGTTCGAACTCAATTTAGTAAAATGATTTAGTTCACATATTTTAGTTTTATAACACTTGTTGATCAGACTAGGTATTTTGAGCATTTATTTATTTATTTCCTATATTGTTTTCATTGATTATGGATGCGAAAAAGAGGCTCGATTTTTAATAAATTATTGAATAATTTCTAATTTTGAAGGTACAATATGCTTAAGGGCAAGCATGAGCTAAGTAGGGGGATTTGATAACATGTTAAATTTGTATGATTTTTTGTGTTTAATCGATTAATTATTGAATTGATCCCTACTAAATTAGTGATTTTATTTTCTAATCCTATCAGGTATGCAATTGGGATGCTATGAGTTAAAAACGAGCAAAAAAGAACCAATTTATAGCACAGTCAATAAAGTGGGGTCGAATAAAAACGTGAAAATAGTCAAAGACTCATCAGATTTCTTTTAGCTTTGTAAAAACCAAAATTAGAAAAAATCTGATTTTATTTTTATTTAATTTTAATTATGTAGTGGGTAGTTAGGCCAAATTTAGTAAATCATATATATATCAATAAGGCCTTTATGGAACACTTGATTTCATTTGGAATTAAATAAGAATTATTCTTTTCCTTCCAAATTCATGCGTCACCAGCTACTGCTACTCTATTTTCATTTCATTGTTCTTTGTAAAATTTGTTTAATTGCTTTCCAAGTCCCTTCCTTTCTTAATTTTCCCAATTTTCATTTAAATCCACTCCATAGCCAACCAAAGCATGAATAATGAGTTAACTAATTTATAAGTTGAATTGATTGGTTGAGATTAAGAAGGGATGATTTCTGAAACTTCAGGTATGTAACATCCTGAATTTTTGGGCCTATGCGTTTAATGGGTGGATATGTTTAATGTGTTAATTTAAGTGTTAGGGGTCCAAATTAGGCTCAGGCTTAGGTAGAGGCCTTGATTAAAATTATCTGTTTGGGTATTATAGGGTTTAAAAGGTAGTATCTATGTTTAAAATACCAAAGTGGGCTTGTGGCCCAATCTTAGGAGGTGACGCCACACAAGGGAGTAAGGGGCCCAAATTTAAGTTTCATGGAGCCCAATTCTTTTAATTTAAGTTAGCTATATTTTGGGCATTAGGATTAGGTGGAGTGGATGGCAACAAGGCTAAAATTTAGGGGTTTTAATGTTTAAAATATGTAGATAATAAGCAGATAAAGGCTATTATTTAGGAATTTATTTTATGTGGATAATAAGCAGATAAAGGCTAAAATTTAGGGATTTTAATGATTAAAATATGTGGATAATATCTTTGATAAATGAGGAGGAGTTAGAGATAATTAAGTCTCTTTTAGATGAGCTAGTAGATTAAGATAAAGGAGAAAAGATAGGATTTATCTGCAAGGTTAGGTAAGTGTCGAAATTTCTATAAATAGGGGGAATATCTCTTCAATTTCGGCATTTTGGTTTTTCTCTCATTCTTTTCTCTTCTTCTCTGAGTAAAAGCCGAAAACTCATAAAGTTTCATCTTCTTCTTCATTCTCTGCAAAAGCCGAAATCTCTAAGCCTAATTCCTCATCTTCACTTTGATTCAAAAGCCGAAACTCTTTCCATTCTTTTTCTTCCTAGCTGAAATCTTCAAGTCTCTTCCTTGTTTTCTTTTCTTCTTCTCTTTTCCTGTCAGAAACCGAAACTCTTCACTCAAGTATTTTAAAAGCCAAAGACACATCAGCCTTCTCTTGAACATACTTTTTGGGATTTTCCTAAAAGCCAAATCCCTAGATCTCATCTCCGTGATTGCCGAATTGCTTCGTGGTGCCTACTTGTGCCAAAAATCGAAGGGAACTTTAGTGGAGTCAATCGCATAGATCTCTAAGTTATAGATCGGTAGCACTCGAATCGTGTTACTTTCGAGATTTCAAGGAGAGGCCCTATTTTCACATCTTTCCGGCTTTTTGAGCAAAGTTGTAGATCGATCTAGCAAGGGTATCGACATTAATCGGTGTGTAACTCTCACACCATCTAGATCTCATTTGTTAAATATATGATTATAAGTCTTATATGTTCTGTTAAATGCCGAAATCCCAACACAATGTTTGAAACCCAATGAGGGTAAAGCAAATCACGGAGTTAGTGATCCCTGTCGTTCTAAATGAATGTTCTGATTAAATGATATGAGTATGCCGATTTTCTATAATTGTATGGGTTGGGTTTGATGAAAGGAGGAAGTTATATGTCGTAGCGATTTTTACCGTGATCTGTTGTAGCGGTTTTTACCGTGATCTGTTGTAGCGGTTTTTATCGTGATCTGTTGTAGCGATTTTTTTACCGTGATCTATTGTAGTGGCTACGGCCATGATCTGATGATGAGCAAAACGACTGCCATCAAGGCGTGTAGCGGTGTGGGTTGATTGTAGAAATCTCCAATGGTGTGAATGGCTGGTACGGGGGCGTGTAGCGGATGTAGACCTAGGATTTGGGTTAGGCTTTGTATACTATTTTTGTTATGTAAATTAATTCTGATTATTTTGTTTTATGGGGCTAAAGCCCAAATCTAATGGTGCATGAGGGTTGCACACTGAGTCTCGCGACTCAACCAATTATTTAACAATTTCAGGTGACACTTAGTGCATTGGACCGGGCTGGAGAGGAGAGCAAGGTGGCCATGCAAAAGAATATTTAGATTCAGCAAAAGACTTTAGTTTATTATTTTATATTTTTATTTAATGGATTTTAAATCTCATGGTAATAAGGCCATGGGCCACTAGATTTTTGTCTATGTTTTTGGGTTTATGTTGGGTTTTATTATTAGACATTTCTAATTATGTTTTGAAAATTAAACTAAGACATGTACAAGAATTTCGGTCTTTATTTAAAATTCATCAAGGCAATTTATAACTTTATATCTTATATAACTTAATAAATTACTAAATTTCCGATATTAACGATTAAACCCAGTAATTGTTTTCCAAAACACGTCATGTTTTGTAAAAACACTCAAGTGACATACCAGATCCAGTTGTAGTGTTTGGGCCGGGTTTGGGGTGTTACAAATTGGTATCAGAGCCCGGTTCAAAACTCGGCTTTGGGGGTTTATGGGCTCAAAACGTTTTCTAAAAATGGGCTTTTGAAACATGCATGTTTTTAAATGATAACAGGTCTGTTAGCTCAGCATGGCACCTGCGTCTCCGGCCCAAGTCCGCCAGGTAAGTATTCTGAACCATTGTGTGATATAATATATGTGGGCTTGATAGGCTTTATGGGACGTAGATTAGTTAGTTTAGAACTTGATGGACTTTAGGCCTAGTTGAAACAACTCTTATCTGATCAGATAAGTGTAGCTAAAGCTACCACTTATCACTTGTCACGTGTCACTTGTCACTTGTCACTTGTCACTGATTAGATAAGCGTAGCTAAAACTATCACTCATCACTTGTCACTAGTCACTGATCAGATAAGTGTAGCTAAAGCTACCACTTATCACTTGTCACTGACCAGAAGTACTCAAATCCGATGTTCCGCTCAATTTGATCATTTATTTGGTTTTCGCATTGTTGTTTTATTCTCAAATCATCAACAAATATATCTCATCATACATTATATAATTCATGAAATTAACATTTCATCATTAAATTTCAGCCATATGAACTTACCTGGGTCGATTTGTAGAATTTGTGAAAATTCAGGGACTAATCAGCTACTTTTTCTTTTCCTTGACTTGCTTCGAGTTCTCGATCTATCATTGTAAAATCATTCATTTATCAGTATTGACTTCACATTTACTCTATTTCACATCCTTAGTTTATAACCCGCATATAAGTAACATTATCTATAATTAATTCACTATTTACTTATACGGATATTCAAGTCATCCATCCGTATCATGATCACTAAATTATTTTTACCTTGAGCTACAGAACTTCAAATTAAGATACACTAATTGTAACATCCTAAATTTATGGGCCTATGCATTTAGTATAAGGATAAGTTTAAATAGGATAATTTAATTGATAGGGGTCTAAATTTGGGCTTAGAATTAGGCAAAAGGCCTAGAGTAAATTATTTTAAGGTGGCATCCTAAACAATTAAAAAGGAACAAGTTTTGGGTCGCAAGGAGCCCATGTTTTTAGGCCAAATTCGACACTTTAAATGAAGAGAGGGTGACGCCACACACAAGGAATTAGGGGCCCAAGTATTAAGTTTAATGAGGCCCAAATCTTTTAATTTAAGTGAGTTAAATTTGGTATTAGGGTTAGTAGAGGTGGACGGCTACAACGCTATAAAATAGGAGAATTTATGTGGATTTTTAAGTGATAATATTATAGATAAAAAGGGGAAAAATTAGGAGCTTATCTCCAAGGGAAGTGTTGGCCGAAAATCCACCACCTAGAGGAGTGTAAAATTCGGCTACTGCATGGCAAAGAGGGTGCCGAATTTCTCCTCTCTTTTAGCTTGAATTTTAAGGGCGTTTTCGATTTTTAGCAGTAGGTGCCAAAATATCTATAAATAGGGGGGTTAGCTCCTTGTTTCTGACACTGAAAACCCTAAAATCCTCTCCCTTTGTGCCGAAATTCCCTAGCCTCTCCCTCTCCAATTTCTTTTCTCCAATTTCTTTAAAAGCCGAAACTCTTCTTCACTTTTTCCTTCTTGTGCCGATTTCTCTAAAAAGCCGAAGCATCCATAGTCTCTTCTTCTATTCATCCTATTTGAGAATTAGTTCTATACTTCCGGCATTTAAATCTTCCGTTGGCATTGTCGAATCCTCTCTCTAGTGTTAGCCGAATCTCTTATGCTAAGGCGGCAATTCGGGATTTGAAGGAAGCTTAGTCGACTAGATCTAAAAGCCGAAAATCATAAGTCTCCAATTTCAGGATTTTAAGGTAAGAAGATTTGTTATTCAAATATATAAAATTGGGTAGAACACTAACCATGGCCGAATATAGGAGAGGCCCTAGTTTCACATCCTTCCGGCTTTTTGAAGCAAAGCTGTAGATCGGTTTAGCGAGGGTATCGACATTAATCAGGTGTGTAGATCTCTAACACACTACTAATAAACTTGTATGTATATCTATTTACGCATGTTATGGGCTAAAAAGCCGGAACAAGGCTGTATAGACAGTCGAATGGAACCCTAAAAGGGTTAGGCAAGGATGCCAAGTACGTAAACATGGAACTCCCTATGTGTATCGAAAAATATTTAAGTTGCATGATATTTTCTTATGTATGTATGCATGGGGTGGGAATGATGATAATTGAAGGGGAAATGCATGATAGGTCACTTGGTGATCGGTGGTAGAAATCCCACATAATATAAATGTAAGGTCACATAGTGATCGGTGGCTATGCCACGTTTAATGATTCCTACTTGATAGGAATAGGCAGTTCGGCTGTCGTTTTGGTGTGTAGCGGATGGAGGGTTGATTGTAGAAATCCCCAAGGTGTGATGGTTGGTAAGGGTTGGTGTGTAGAGGATGGAAACCTAGGATGGGTTGGGTTATGCATTCCTTATTGTTTATTATGTGATTATGAATGATGCCTTCAGTATAGGTCGGGGCCCATAATGTGTTTGTGGGCTCAGTCGATGTGTGTTTTATGATTTATACACTTGAGTCTTTGTGACTCACGCTTTTCCTTTCTACTCTTGGATGATGAGCAGTAGATCATGGATATGGGAGCCGAGACGGACTCGAGGGGCCATCAAGTTCTATTTCTACAAGTTATTTTCTTTTGGGATTTCTTAAAGTTTAATTTATTTCATTGTTATTTCGAGAATATTTATGTAATAAGGCCCCTAGTGTTCATTCAACTCAGCAGTTATCAATGTTAAGCAACTTATGAACTTTATGATAAGGTTTATTTATACTTAATAATAAAAATACAAAGAGATTTATTTTCAAAAAGTCTCTCACTTATTCAAATTTAATTAACTTAACTTGTGTTTTCAAAACGCGATAAAGTGTTATGTGCTCGATAACATGCCAGATCCGGTCGAAACTCATGGGTCGGGTTTGGGGTGTTACACTAATTTTTCCTGAAACTAGACTCATGTATCATAAAATTTTCAGAATTTTTGGTATGGCCAATTAGCACTGATTTACTAGTTAAACTCTCCCCACATACAGTCTTACTGACTCGACCTCTCTTCACTAAAAATCAATTATCTTATAGTACGATTTTCATATAGTGTTTCCGATTATTTCTAATGAAAATAGGCTCACAAAGGAATACAAAATATAAATTATATCTCATAATTCTTTTTGTACAATTTTTAGTGAATTTATAAAATAAGAACAGGGGATCACGAAGTTATTCTAAACCAGTCTTACTAAAATTTAAATATCTCAATATCTAGGCTACCTTTGCTTGCTCTGTTTCGTTTATGTGAAAATAGACTCAACAAGCTTTAATTCTATATCTCAGTCAACCCCTAATTCAATTTCTACCATTTTTGGTGATTTTTCAAAGTTAGACAACTACTGCTGTCCAAAGCTGCTTTGTAGTATAAAATGTTGATTTCTATTTTGTCCCAAATTCTACAATTCATATAATTCGGTCCTTGCTCAATTACCCCTCAATTGAGCTAATTTTCTCTAAATTAATACTTTACCTAGACACTATAAGTTATTTCACCACTATGGAAATTCAGAATTTCCACATAAAACCCTAACTTCAAATTATTTTAAAATTAAGTCCCAAACATTCACTTTCTATTCAATTCTTTCAATAAAATCAGCATACAAACAATTTAAAGCTCTAATTCCATACTAAATCATCATATACTTCCAGCACATATTCATAGAAACTTCCAACTTCTTTCACAAAATCTAAAACTAATAAATTCAAGAAGTGGACCTAGTTGTAAAAGTCATAAAAACACAAAAATTTCAAGAAATAATCAAGAATTGAACTTACTTGCAGTAAAAATATGAAAACACAGCTTAGGGAACCCTTCTATCGTGATTTTGCTTTGATGAGAATGCAGAAAAATAAAGAGAAATCTAGATAATTCCACTTTAGTCCTAGCTTTATTAGTAAATTTTTCAATATTCCAATTTTGCCCTTAATTCTCCTCATTTTCTTGCTGATTTCATGCCTTTACCGTCCAGCCCAAATAGACCTTTAAATAAGTACAGTTTAGCCAATAAGTACAGTTTATTCTTTAAAGTCACCCATGTTCTCATTTTGTTTGTGATTCAGGCCTCTCTTCACTAAAAATCAATTATCTCATATTATGATTTACATATAGTGTTTTTGATTATTTCTAATGAAAATAGGCTCACTAAGGAATACAAACATATAAATTATAACTCATAATTAGTTTTATATAATTTTTAGCGAATTTCTAAAGTAAGAACAGGGGATCACGAAGTTATTCTAAACCAGTCTTACAAAAATTTAAATATCTCAATATGTAGACTTCCTTTGCTTGCTCTGTTTCTTTTATATGAAAATAGACTCAACAACCTTTAATTCTATATCTCACTCAACTTCTAATTAAATTTCTACCATTTTTGGTTATTTTTCAAAGTTAGACAACTGCTGCTGTCCAAAACTGCTTTAGTATAACATGTTGATTTCTATTTTTGTCCCAAATTCCACAATTCATACAATTCAGTCCTTGCTCAATTATCCCCTCAATTGAGCTAATTTTCTATAAATTATTACTTTACCTAGACATTATAAGTTATTTCACAACTATTGAAATTCAGAATTTCCACATAAAACCCTAACTTCAAATTCTTTTAAAATTAGGTCCCAAACATTCACTTTCTATTCAATTCTTTCAATAAAATCGGCATATAAACAATTTAAAGCTCTAATTCCATGCTAAATCATCATATACTTCCAGTACATATTCATAGAAACTTCCAAATTCATATATAAAATCTAAAACTAATGAATTCAACAAGTGGACCTAGTTGTAAAAGTCACAAAAACACAAAAATTTCAAGAAATAATCAAGAATTGAACTTACTTGCAGTAAAAATATATAAAACCAGCTTAAAGAAGCCCTTATATGGTGTTTTTGCTGATGAGAATGTAGAAAAATAAACAGAAATCTAGATAATTACACTTTAGTCCTAACTTTATTAAGTAAAATTTACAATATTCCAATTTTTCCCTTAATTCTCCTTATTTTCTTGCTTATTTCATGCCCTTGCCGTCCAGCCCAAACAAACCTTGGGTCTATTTTCCTTTTAAGCCCTCTTTCTTTTATCATTTAAACTATTTAATCATTTCCCATAATTTTGCATTTGTTACAATTTAGTCCTTTTTGTTCAGTTAACTATCGGAACTTTAAAATTTCTTGACGAAACTTTAATACTAACTTATTAACACTCCATAAATATTTATATTTATGGCTAGATTAAAAATCTCTGAGGTCTCGATACCTCGTTTTCGATTCTAATTAATTTAATATTATTTTTCTAGTGCACTATTCACTATTTCAAAAATTTTCCTACCTTCACATTAACTTATGCTCACTAAATTAATAATATTTTCTACTCACTTGTCGGATTTAGTGACCTCGAATCACCGTTCCGACACCACTGAAAATTCAGGCCATTACACATAAATTAAGTGGGGGGTTGAAATGATAACTATGCATGATTGATCGATTTTTTTGCATGTTTCTCTTTTGCATAGGTTCAATCTTATGCCATATTTATTCAATAGTCTATTTGACACTGTGCGTCTAATCTGATTACTTAGTCAATTTGGACAATTAGGTAATTTTTGAATTAAAGCGTTTAAGTATCTAGACTAATCGACATGTGTATTTTGAAGTTGATATATGTAACTAGATTTTTCATGAAAATTGATTGTTTGAAAAAAAAATACTTGCTTGTAAATAAATAAATAAATAAAGGCTCAAGTTATGAGTGAAGATTTCAAAAAAAGTGACCAAATTTAGTAACTGGGATAAGGTGCTTGGGTTCTCATCTCATCTCGCCTCAAAAGGTTCGACTGACCAAATTTATTTATTTATTTCCTATATTGTTTTCATTGATTATGGATGCGAAAAAGAGGCTTGATTTTTAATAAACTATTGAATAATTTCTAATGTTTGAAAGTACAATATGCTTAAGGGCAAGCATGAGCTAAGTAGGGAGATTTGATAACATGTTAAGTCTGTATGATTTTTTGTGTTTAATCGATTAATTATTGAATTGATCCTTACTAAATTAGTGATTTTATTTTCTAATCCTATCAACTATGCAATTGGGATGCTATGAGTTAAAAACGAGCAAAAAAGAACCAATTTGCAGGACAGCCAATAAAGTGGGGTCGAATAAAAACGTGAAAATAGTCAAAGACTCGTCAGATTTCTTTTATCTTTGTAAAAGTCAAAATTAAAAAAAATCTGATTTTAGTTTTTATTTAATTTTAATTATGTAGTGGGTAAGTAGGCCCAATTTAGTAAATCATATATATATATATATATATATATATATATATCAATAAGGCATTTATGGAAGCTTAAGGATGCACTTGATTTTATTTGGAATTAAATAAAAATTATTCTTTTCCTTCCAAATTCATGCGTCAAACACTCACGCTACTCTATTTTCATTTCATTGTTCTTTGTAAAATTTGTTTAATTGCTTTCCAAGTCCCTTCCTTTCCCAATTTTCATTTAAATCCACTCCATAGCCAACCAAAGCATGAATAATGGGTTAACTAATTTATAAGTTAAGTTGATTGATTGAGATTAAGAAGGGATGATTTCTGAAACTTCAGGTAACTTTATGAAGAATATTGTCACATTGTGTATGGGATCTGGTGATGCATGTTGCAAGGCAAGTGTAGTCGTGGGTGAGAAATCATCATTCCTTTTTTATTTGAGTTAGCACTATTGTGTCCGCTGATTGAAGATTGGATACTCGTGAAATTTTGGCTTCTATTATGTAATACAAATCATAAAGTATATCTTGATTTGTTTTCAATATCTGGAGTAAAAAAATTATATCAAATTGAATATCAAAATCAAGTACTTAATTGAGATAAAACAAAACTTGAGTATCAAATTGAAACCTGATCATTTAAGATTCAAAGGAATCCAATCCAAAATTTGAAATTACCGCATTCAAAACATAGATTGAAATAAATCCGGATGTTCTTGTAGGGAAGCTAAGTTGAGAGGCAACGATCTGTATCGAGAATTGGGAGATGATTAGGAAACCTAAACCACTTGGAGAGCTAGGTATGATAATCTACCAAGCCCACATCTTCAAAAATTAGGCTAAACCACCTACCCACTATTTACATGAAATAATATATTACGTTTTCCTTTCTAAATATAATTTTCACAAAATCAAAAACCTAATCAACCCTTAAATGTCTCTAAACTTCTAATTCGACCCCTCTTCTATTGCTCATGCTCCAACTTAATCCTTTTCCACTTGTCTACGAATTAATGCATCCGAATTTCTGTTCTGACAAGATTTAAACATAAAATTCACCAATTAGCAGGAATTAATTCAAGAATAAATTGATTTGAACACGTAAAATATACAAAATAAACATGCTATCGAAGTAAATATCAAAATCCTTTGTTTAAATGTAAAAGTGAGAAAACAATAACAAACATTATCAAAAGAAGACCCAAACTGATCCAAAGACTTCAAAAATAAACAAAAATGAGCAAACACCAGAGATCTACACAAAATGAAATTACATCAATAACATGACAGAAACGGCCAAGAATCCAAAGCAACTAACATTACACTACAAATTAAATTCATAGGCTCCAACAAGAATTTCATTATGCATTTAGGCACAATATAACATATTTGCGAGTCATATATATTGAATTTTAAACCAAAAATCTATTGAATGTAATGACACAATCAAGCGAAGCACAAATGGGAAAGCTATGGTTAAGGGTAGTTATTGCATTTCAATTTTAAAAGTTTAGAACAAACCCGAGTAGATCCGTCGATGCTTTCACCGAGTCATTTATATTGACAAAATTCATACAAAAACAAAACAAACAATAGGCGAGAATTCTCCCCACTTTCATATTTTAGACGTATACATTGAGGACCTAAAAGAAAAAAAGAAAAAGACAAGGAAAGAAGTCAAAGTGAATTCTTCTAAATCGGTCTACCTAACGGTGAAAACATAAATAGAAATGCTTCCACAACATCATCATGCATTTGCATATGCATACAACATGATAACACCTTGTACCATTAATGTGAAATTGTACATGCACACTATGTATGAGCTTATTTAATATTGAGGCATCTTTAAAACTTGTACCTTTTGTAGTTTTAACTTACTTTCTCTGCTTTGTCAATGTGTCAGTCTCGGTATTGAAGCCAAAGGTTTGCATAAAAGCTCGTTTCCTATGTCAAAACATTAATATAACATTATTCATTTAATATGAATTACAAAAATAAATTTACAATAATTATAAATTTACAATAATTACACTGTTTCAAGCTCCTTGGGTTCATACAACCCTTCCAAGCAAACATGCATGATTGATACAAACGTCAAATAGATCCACAAATAACTTTGGCGGGGCCTCGCTCAACTTTCTCACGATCCTAATCTTGCCAATCTACAAAAATAAGCAATTTAAGTAGAATTTAGTAACAAAACTAAATAGAATATTACGAGAAATATCGAAATCTTACTTTTCTTTCCCGCATTCATCCGCATACTCATTGTAATTAGGAAAACATTTGAGCAGAATCGCACAACAAAGAAGTGATTTTTAAATAATTCAGTAACTATCTCGATTATAGTCATATACTTTATACAAAGACCGGTTTGTTATACAAAGCATCTTCCCGATTACCCAAATTTGCATCTAAACAAATCATCTAAAGAAGAATTAAAACTCTCAAGGTTAAATACTCTTCTCTTGAGAGATAATCCAGATTGATAAGAAACCGACACTTATCGGCGCCTCCCCAAATAAAAGGCGAATCAAGTAAGCACTGGGCTCACGTAATCCCTGTCAATGTGGACATAAACATGTAAGTAAAACCCAAAAAAACTATGAAATTAAAATAAAGATACAAAAATCAATCAACTTACAAAAACTCGGACTTGAGATAACCAAGAAAACATCTCGATTCGGAGACAAATTGAAGCGACCATAATCGGCTTATATCGGACCCGAACGGGTAATTTATGATGACCTCCATCAAATTTTTAAGTTCTTCAATGTCATCATTCATCTTGCTCCTTGGTCCATCTAAATTAGGTAAAACTTTTACCCGACATTCAGAACCATTCCTCGTAATAAACAAGCATTTAAATGGGTTTTCCGTATAAATGCTTTCACATCTACTTTTATCAGCTTTTCTTATCCAAATACGGGCAGCATCTTGAAATATCTTTACAAAATCCCTCCTAATATAACTAAACCAGCTAGCCCTACCCCTCTTTGAACGCCTATGTTTCCAGTCACTCTCCTGTTTTTCAAAAAATTCCATTATATTTAAGCAATCTTCAAACGCAAGCAGACACTCATTTTCATGACATACGAATTGATGACACCTAAGTAAGTCATCATCATTGGTATGTTTAACTAAGAACTCGTACATTCTAAGAGCTGATGTCTTATCTTCATAAGGCAGAAAAGTTGAAGGAATTTCTTTATTTAAAAACTTTAAGACACCCTTATACGTCTCGAATTATAATCATTGATAACACAGTGTGGTACATCCATAGTTGTGAGTGGGCCTACAAAGAAAAACGAAACAAAAATGACTATAGAGAAAGGGAGAAGCTATGTTCAATGGAATTGCTTTCAATCAGGTAAAAAAGAAAGGGTATCAAAGCAAGCTTGGCCATTTATATAAGAATCAAAAGATAAACATCAAGCACAAAAAAAAAACAGTATATACATTCATTCAAATCAGTACATGAACTGTTCTAAAAAACCCAGATTCTAAAAGAGTAAAGTAACTAATGATGAAATTTTTTACTGAATCAGATAGTTTACCAACAAGAACGTACTAATTAGCAAGCAATAAAACTGTTCGGCTGAATAAATAAAATGTAGCATAGATGCTCAATTGATTATTTTAATTTCACCTCTTTCCAGATCCAAAAGGCGCAAATCAGTCATGCGTTTACCTTCGGTATCCCGCTGTGTCTTATCGAGGAAAAACAAGGCCTTGATCTCTCCATCTCGTTGTCGCGCATCAAAGTAACTCGAGCAATTACGAGTATTGCCATATAAATCAAAAAGAAAATTTACAAAAGCTACCGGAGATAATCTTGATAGTGTGATCCTCAGTGTTGATCTGATCCTTCGTATATTTTTACGTCAATCTACATGAGACATTGAATACACTCAAGTAAGTTTATAGAAACTTAGTAAGTTCGTAGGCATAAAATATAAATTTTACGAAACATTCATATACTTATGCATTATACACAATTACTAAGTTCACCTGTCAACCACAATTTGGTGAGTCCTCTTGTTTAAACTCACTACCATTTATCCATTTACTTTAACTATTTTGGGCCCTTTTTTTTGTCACTTACCATCCTTAATCAAATTAGAGAACGGTTACAGAAAATTGAGTACTTCACTTCCACCTTGCCATAGTATAACTATTGTCTTACGTATGATCACTTATCACTTTCCGAAGCCATAGCCACCCTTGCGGTCTTTACGGATCACATTTATCACTAGTCACTTATCACTGATCAGATAAGTGTAGCTAAAGCTACCACTTATCACTTGTCACGTGTCACTTGTCACTTGTCACTGATCAGATAAGCGTAGCTAAAACTATCACTCATCACTTGTCACTAGTCACTGATCAGATAAGTGTAGCTAAAGCTAACACTTATCACTTGTCACTGATCAGAAGTACTCAAATCCGATGTTCCGCTCAATTTGATCATTTATTCGGTTTTCGCATTGCTGTTTTATTCTCAAATCATCAACAAATATATCTCATCATACATTATATAATTCATGAAATTAATATTTCATCATTAAATTTCAGCCATATGAACTTACCTGGGTCGATTTGCAGAATTTGTGAAAATTCAGGGACTAATCAGCTACTTTTTCTTTTCCTTGACTTGCTTCGAGTTCTCGATCTATCATTGTAAAATCATTCATTTATCAGTATTGAATTCGCATTTACTCTATTTCACATCCTTAGTTTATAACCCGCATATAAGTAACATTATCTATAATTAATTCACTATTTACTTATACGGATATTCAAGCTGTCCATCCGTATCACAGTCACTAAATTATTTTTACCTTGAGCTACAGAACTTCAAATTAAGATACACTAATTGTAGCATCCTAAATTTATGGGCCTATGCATTTAGTATAAGGATAAGTTTAAATAGGATAATTTAATTGATAGGGGTCTAAATTTTGGCTTAGAATTAGGCAAAAGGCCCAGAGTAAATTATTTTAAGGTGGCATCCTAAACAATTAAAAAGGAACAAGTTTTGTGTCGCAAGGAGCCCATGTTTTTAGGCCAAATTTGACACTTTAAATGAAGAGAGGGTGACGCCACACACAAGGAATTAGGGGCCCAAGTATTAAGTTTAATGAGGCCCAAATCTTTCAATTTAAGTGAGTTAAATTTGGTATTAGGGTTAGTAGAGGTGGACGGCTACAAGGCTATAAAATAGGAGAATTTATGTGGATTTTTAAGTGATTACATCATAAATAAAAAGGAGAAAAATTAGGAGCTTATCTCCAAGGAAAGTGTTGGCCGAAAATCCACCACCTAGAGGAGTGTAAAATTCGGCTACTGCATGGAAAAGAGGGTGCCGAATTTCTCCTCTCTTTTAGCTTGAATTTTAAGGGCGTTTTCGATTTTCAGCAGTAGGTGCCAAAATATCTATAAATAGGGGGGTTAGCTCCTTGTTTCTGACACTGAAAACCCTAAAATCCTCTCCCTTTGTGCCGAAATTCCCTAGCCTCTCCCTCTCCAATTTCTTTTCTCCAATTTCTTTAAAAGCCGAAACTCTTCTTCACTTTTTCCTTCTTGTGCCGATTTCTCTAAAAAGCCGAAGCATCCATAGTCTCTTCTTCTATTCATCCTATTTGAGAATTAGTTCTATACTTCCGGCATTTAAATCTTCCGTTGGCATTGTCGAATCCTCTCTCTAGTGTTAGCCGAATCTCTTATGCTAAGGCGGCAATTCGAGATTTGAAGGAAGCTTAGTCGACTAGATCTAAAAGCCGAAAATCATAAGTCTCCAATTTCAGGATTTTAAGGTAAGAAGATTTGTTATTCAAATATATAAAATTGGGTAGAACACTAACCATGGCCGAATATAGGAGAGGCCCTAGTTTCACATCCTTTCGGCTTTTTGAAGCAAAGCTGTAGATCGGTTTAGCGAGGGTATCGACATTAATCAGGTGGGTAGATCTCTAACACACTACTAATAAACTTGTATGTATATCTATTTATGCATGTTATGGGCTAAAAAGTCGGAACAAGGCTGTATAGACAGTCGAATGGAACCCTAAAAGGGTTAGGCAAGGATGCCAAGTACGTAAACATGGAACTCCCTATGTGTATCGAAAAATATTTAAGTTGCATGATATTTTCTTATGTATGTATGCATGGGGTGGGAATGATGATAATTGAAGAGGAAGTGCATGATAGGTCACTTGGTGATCGGTGGTAGAAATCCCACATAATATAAATGTAAGGTCACATAGTGATCGGTGGCTATGCCACGTTTAATGATTCCTACTTGATAAGAATAGGCAGTTCGGCTGTCGTTTTGGTGTGTAGCGGATGGAGGGTTGATTGTAGAAATCCCCAAGGTGTGATGGTTGGTACGGGTTGGTGTGTAGAGGATGGAAACCTAGGATGGGTTGGGTTATGCATTCCTTATTATTTATTATGTGATTATGAATGATGCCTTCCTGTATAGGCCAGGGCCAATAATGTGTTTGTGGGCTCAGGTCGATGTGTGTTTTGTAATTTATACACTGAGTCTTTGTGACTCACGCTTTCCTTTCTCCACTCTTCAGATGAGCAGTAGATCGTGGATATGGGAGCCGAGACGGACTCGAGTGGCCATCAAGTTCTATTTCTACAAGTTATTTTCTTTTGGGATTTCTTAAAGTTTAATTTATTTCATTGTTATTTCGAGAATGTTTATGTAATAAGGCCCCTAGTGTTCATTCAACTCAGCAGTTATCAATGTTAAGCAACTTATGAATTTTATGATAAGGTTTATTTATACTTAATAATAAAAATACAAAGAGATTTATTTTCAAAAAGTCTCTCATTTATTCAAATTTAATTAACTTAACTTGTGTTTTCAAAACGCGATAAAGTGTTATGTGTTCGATAACATGCCAGATCCGGTCGAAACGCATGGGTCGGGTTTGGGGTGTTACACTAATTTTTCCTGAAACTAGACTCATGTATAATAAAATTTTCAGAATTTTTGGTATGGCCAATTAGTACAGTTTACTAGTTAAACTCTCCCTGTTACACAGTCTAACAGCTCTGACCTCTCTTCACTAAAAATCAATTATCTTATAGTACGATTTTCATATAGTGTTTCTGATTATTTCTAATGAAAATAGGCTCACAAAGGAATACAAACATATAAATTATATCTCATAATTCTTTTTGTACAATTTTTAGTGAATTTATAAAGTAAGAACAGGGGATCACGAAGTTATTCTAAACCAGTCTTACTAAAATTTAAATATCTCAATATTTAGGCTACCTTTGCTTGCTCTGTTTCGTTTATGTGAAAATAGACTCAACAAGCTTTAATTCTATATCTCAATCAACCCCTAATTCAATTTCTACCATTTTTGGTGATTTTTCAAAGTTAGACAACTGCTGCTGTCCAAAACTGCTGTAGTATAAAATGTTGATTTCTATTTTGTCCCAAATTCTGCAATTCATATAATTCAGTCCTTGCTCAATTACCCCTCAATTGAGCTAATTTTCTCTAAATTAATACTTTACCTAGACACTATAAGTTATTTTCACAACTATGGAAATTCAGAATTTCCACATAAAACCCTAACTTCAAATTATTTTAAAATTAAGTCCCAAACATTCACTTTCTATTCAATTCTTTCAATAAACTCAGCATACAAACAATTTAAAGCTCTAATTCCATACTAAATCATCATATACTTCCAGCACATATTCATAGAAACTTCCAACTTCTTTCATAAAATCTAAAACTAATAAATTCAAGAAGTGGACCTAGTTGTAAAAGTCATAAAAACACAAAAATTTCAATAAATAATCAAGAATTGAGAATGCAGAAAAATAAATAGAAATCTAGATAATTCCACTTTAGTCCTAGCTTTATTAGTAAATTTTTTAATATTCCAATTTTGCCATTTCGATTTAATTCCCTGTAAAACGCAACGTTTTGGGGGGAGTGAATATTTTCTCCTTTCGTCCCTCCATGTCATGCGCGCGTTCAAATAGGTCCCCTGTCTTTTATTTTCTTTAAAATTTGCCCCAAACTTTTATTTTAAGTTCAATTTCGTTTTTTTTTTCTTTTGTGATTTCTTTTGGGTTTTTTTCATTATTAATCTTATTTTTTTAATTCTTCTTATTATTAATATTATTTTTATTTTTATTTTTACTATCAGTTGTTCATTAACATTGTAGAACCCAATTATTGCCGGGCCCAACAAAGAAATAAAACCCAAATTAAAAACCCATTTTAAAGCCCAAACCCAATTACAAATAACTGAGCCCAATTAGCCCAATGCCAAATCGTAAAAGAAAACCAAAACCCTAGCCCCTAACACAAGTGGCGCGCGAACCTAGTGCGCCCCTACCCACTTGCTCGACCTTACGCCTCTGCGAAGCCACCGCTCCATCACATCGATGCAGAGTCGGTCACTGACCCTCCTCTGACCTGCAAACATTAAACGGGAATAGACAGAAAGTAGCAAGAGTGTAAAGAAACAAAGGCTATAAAAGCCGATTAACTTCTTTGTAACGGGCACCTTTTTTTTCCTTTCTGAAATCAATAAAAAGAGAATAGAGAGATTCAAACAAAAACAGGACATCAAAACACTACGAAATAATACAAAACAGGGAAACAGAGGCCGAAGAAGGTGATTTTTTTTAACTTTTAAAATTTTTATTTTCTTTCATTTCGAATCCCTTTTTGCGCAAACATGCAAATGCATATATATACACATAAGGATAAAAAATAAAAAATACTCTAAATTTTACCTTTTTCCGCCACCGCGTATGGTGGTAACTCGAAGCGACTGGACAGCGCCATGACGGAACCCACGGCCGGAAATCGCCCTGACTCCTCCCCGAAAAAAAAAAGAGAAGAGTTAAATTTTTTTTTTTTCAAAAGGGGTGAGAAATGATTTTTTTCGATTTGGGGCTTAAATAGCCGATCGAAACGACGTCGTTTTGGCCGGCGTACTTAAGCCCCAAAGCGACGTCGTTCGCGCCCTTGGCCCGACCCGTCCGACCCGGCTCAGCCCAGGATCCGCGCGTTTTGTTGAAAAAATGGGAATTTATGCGCGTGATCCCTCCATTTCCTCCGCGTGTCCAATTCGGTCCCTTCTAAGCGCAGCGCGCTTAAACACTTGGGGAAATTTGCGCTCCTCGCCCCCGGATTTTTCGTAGCAAGGCGTTTCAAATAGGCCCTTCCCTTTTATTTTATTTTGAATTGGCCCCAAATTTCCGTTTTCCATGTAATTAAACCCAGTTTTTTTATTTTTGCAATTTTTGTCATTATTTTTACTATTTAACATTTATTATTATTATTATTATTATTAATTTCGTTATTATTATTATTATTAGTATTATCATTAATCTTATAATTATTACTACTATTGTATTTGTTATTATTATTTTATTATTATTACCATTGTTATTTCATTTTTATTACTAACACCATTACTATTATTATTATTTTCATTTTTACTCGTATTTATTTATTTATTTATTTATTATTATTTATTTATTAATGTTATCGGTATCATTATTATTCAATATTTCTATTATTGTCTTTGTTATCATTAATATCACTATTGTTATTATTACTATTATTATGGTTTTTATTATTACCACTTTTGTTATTTTTATTTTCATTTTTACTATTATTATGATTATCTTTATTATCATTATTATTATTAGTAATATTTTTACCTCCGTTCACCAATAAAATACATTTAAGTAAACCATCGTATTTCGCCTAAGTTTTAAAGGCAATGTTTGGTATTTAGAGACTCGAGAGATTGTGCCCTAAAGTATTGGGTTGCAATCATTCTCGTTTAATCTAAACGAAAGTACCCTTTAAAAAAAAAAAAAAAACAATTACATTTTTTAAACAAAAAAGCGTATTCTCAGCAATACGAAAGGTCATGTCCTAAAGCATTGGATGTGATGTTTCGTTATTCCGAGATAAGACTTTCTAAACCAAGGCAATGTTTTGTATTTAGAAGCTCGAGGAATCGTGCCCTAAAGTATTGGGTTTGCGATCTTCTCGTCCCTTTTAAATGACAGAATACCCTTTTGATTAAATTCATAATTTTTGAATAAAAGGCAAGTTTAGCCTCGATGGTCAAGATGCGGTGTCCTAACGTATTGGGTACAACGTTTTACCTTGAGACTAGACAGCCTTTGGTATATATTTTTGATTTCTTTAAATTTTTAACGTCACTATAAGAGGGATCGTATATTTCAATTCTTTCAATTTTCCAAATCTTCGACACTAAGACACTAATTAATCAATTTGGTACCAATTTTGGGCGTGACGAGGGTGCTAACCCTTCCTCGCACGTAACCGACTCCCGAACTCATTTTACGAGTTTCAGTAGATCAAAGTCGTTGTTTTGATAAATCAAAATGTTTATTAAAAACAACCGCTTTTTGCGAGGTGACCCGATCACACCTCACCAAAAAGGATTGGTGGCGACTTCCACGTTTTATATTCTTTTGTTCAAAACGCGAGTCGACCTTGTCTTTTCCTGCTTTCAAAAATGGTTACGACAAACATATATTACTGTAATACCCCAGACCCAGTCTATACACTAAGACCAAGTATGGTATGTTACAGGATTGGAGGTTTTGAAATTTTAAAGAAACAACGTGACTTGAAAACCATTTTTTTTTATGTCTGTGTTGAAAAACATTTTTACAGTTGTGATTGAAAGTTTTGTGCCGACTTCTTTTTAATCAAATCAAAAAGGTTGTGAGCAAATCTGTTAGTTTACGAAAGCCAAAATCAAGGATTCTCATAGAGTGACATTTTAAAACGATGTTGTAATTTTAATAAAAACTCCGAATTAATTAGTTACTTGCAATCCATCTTTTTTTAAACGCTTTGAAAACTATTTTTTTTTTTTTAAATACTCCATATTCGATAGTTTATAAAACATGCAATATCAGCATAAAAATCTAAAACTCAATTTAAAATTAAAGTTAAAGCGGCCTTATTACAACTTGAAATCCCAAAATAAAAATAAATTTAAAATAAAGTCTGAGTTTACTTACAGAAATTGCAACGCATGGCCACCTCGAGTCTGTCTCGGACCAAGACCCGCCATCTACTAATTACCTGATAAAGCGTAATACCAAACTATCTACATGAACACTTTCGCTAGCAGGAACGACGGCTATTTGCCTATCCTAGGCAGACGTCGGCTCTCTATCACAACCCGGCGAAAAATCCCGAACTGTCGACACAACACACTTCTTAAACTTAAGAGCCAAAACTATGGGTTCATTCCCTTCCTTAGATTGACTAACCTTACAAATCCAACTGGAGTGATCCGATTCGACACCCACAATCCCTTCGGCTTTGAACTACAACCACTCGGCTTCAACAACAAAACCCGATCGTAAAGGCTGTCAGCAACCTAAGATTTTCCAGCACCTTGCTTCTTGGTATTCGGCCTCAGCAGAGAAACCGATTGTCACTCAAAAAGATTCGGCACAGGAGAAGTAATAGATGAGAATGATCGATCGACTGAACAAAGAGGATGAAGATTGAATTTCGGCTATTGGCAAAGAATGATGGTAAGAAAGTTTTGATGGTACAAGTGGAAATATGCGGCATAAGAAGAGAACACTAGAAGAAGAGTGAGGAAGAGAGAATGTTTTGGCTATCACTCACAAGAACCAAAAGAATTATGAAGCCAAGAATTGAGATGGAAGTTTAGATTATAAGAAAGATATCAAGAGAAAAAGTGATGAGAGAAAAAGAGTGCTAAGATCTTTCTTTGGAAACCAAAAGAATAATCAAACAAAATGACCAAAGTGCAAAATAAAGGAAGAGAGAAGATTCTTTGAATGGTTTCAGCTTTACCCCTCACTCAAATGACACTTGCCAAAAACGGCACTACACTTCCCTTAATGAACAAATATGCTAAAATGAAACGTAACAAATGCCTAAGGCCTACGGAATTTCGGCACACCACCTATGCTAACACTTAAACCGAATATGCTTGAATTTTAAAACAATTAACAAGCATGGGAGATGAATTTTAATAATATCAAAATAAATTTATAAAATAAATAAATCACCATGCTTATTTGTTTTATTATCCCACCTAATTTCTTATAATATTAAAATAACTTTATAAAATAAATAATCATCATGATTATCTTTGTTTAAAGCCTAAGAAACAACTTATTTGAAATTATAAACAAAATCAAACTACTTGGTCCGATATAAAACTCTGCAATTGATGATCAAATGTATAGATATCCCAAATGTGGACTAGATAGAGACACAAATGTATGGAGGAATCTCAAGTAAGGTTCTATAGCACTCTCTGCAAAACGAAATGAACATCTCTAGCAGACATTTCAAAGTGGTGAAAATGGAAACACGGCTTTAAACAAAGATAACCGACCTGCTAATGTTGTTCTTATTATAACGTTTCCAATAGAACGCCCGACAAAATTAAGTTTGATATCTCTCAAGTGTCTTTTCCTGATAAAAGCAAAGGAGAAAATAAATAACACAATTTTCTTTTCCTGATACTTCGAAATCCATTTTTCGAAAAATTATCTGATTTGGGGAAACTGCTAAATACTTCTATTAACAGCCTCAATTTCCTATCATGGAAACCTAGTTTGACATTAATCCACTCCCCAAATACTAACAGAGGGGAAAAAAAAAAACTAAGCCTCATACATAGTAAAGCAAAGCAAACACCAGACTCATCAGCTCAAAACAGGAAAATTGAATTAAAAAGAAGAAGCAATTGAAATTAGGTTCAGTTGACTACAAAGTTCATTGATTCCACCAACAAAAATGCTCTAATCTATCATCACAAGTGCCTATCTTTCTCTTTTTTGACTTCACATCAACCAAACAAAGATCGTAAATAATTTCGGATATCTATCTAGTCCACATTTGGGATATCTATACATTTGATCATCAATTGCACAGTTTTATATCGGACCAAGTAGTTGATTTTGTTTATAATTTCAAATATGTTGTTTCTTAGGATTTGAACTTTGAATGCTAATGTTGTTAGTAAATAGCAGCCTTTAAAGCAAATAATTGTGTTTTAGTAGCAGTTTTAGCATTATCATATTGCAATTCTACTTTGAAGTTATGATGAGAGACTATGCCTTTACTATTTTTGGAATGGTTGTTTCCCTTTTAAAATCTATGTTATTTAGACTATAGTTCCTTGTTTGTAGCTATTTGCATTTGTTTGGTACCAAGAGAATTGAAGATATGGATCAGTAAAGTGTTTATGTGTGGCTGCTTTTTTCTTTCAATGATTTCTATGAGACACGTATCGGTTCAGTTTTGAGGATGGTGCACGAGAAACGAAGAGGGAATGCGAAGAAGTGTACAAGCAAAGAAGTTACCAGATGCAAAGCCTCACCCAGCTGAAGTACAGCCAGTGGTAATGTTGGATAGTGTCCAGGAGATTGCAATTTACATCCATAAGTTTCATAACCTTGACCTTTTCCAACAAAGGTATGGAGCATTTTTATTTTTTTTTTGCATTTTCTGTTTATTTTCGAGTTTTATACATATGAACTGTCTTCTGGTTTGTGTGTGCTTAGATGGGACAATGATAAGTATGCTTCCGTAGGAACACCTTCGAAAGTCGTCCAATACGAAGGTAATTTGGTGAAATTGTTGTTTTTTCTTCTAATGCTTCCACTTTGTCATAAGATTAGAAATCAAGTTATTTTGAACTTATAAACCTTTTAAAATGTAGCTGCATTCTGGCATTTTATATTTAAACTAGTCCCTTTAGAGACCTGAATAGGAATCTTGCAGTTTGCAAAATCGGAAAGTGTTCTTGCTGATAGAAGAGTATGCTAAATTAACTGATCGATTGATTTTGATTTGGTTGAAGCAAATAGATATAATGTCCTTTATATTCTTAATTAAAACTGACACTTGGTTTTCATTTTGTTGAATGATGGATTATTTTTTGAACTATTTGTTGTTTTCTCCTACTTATTTAATGAGTTTCATATTTCACTTTGAAAGCTTAATGCAATAGTGTTTTACAGAGCAATTCTTTGTTAATAAGATTAGAAAATGTTGCAGCCCCAAGTCTTGTTTCTGATGAAGTATTTGGAGTATGGAGGATTGATGATACGGACAACAGTTTTGCAACACAGCCTTCTCGAATCAAATATGCAAGACAGGATGTTTATCTATCTATCATGGTTGCCTTTGATCTACCTATTCCTGAAAATGAGGTAGCCAATAACTTTCTTGTGTATCTCTGCCTTCTGATGCCTTTAAGCTAACAGATGCTAAAATCTCTACTCCAACCATATGAAAATAGAAATGATATTCGACCTTCCTGAAAGTCGACAGGGTTTTCTTTCAAACTAATTTTGCTACTCAGAAAGGAAATGTATAGAATTTTTTCTACTTTGATTCTATTTGGCTATTGTCTAGCCATGAAAGTCAATTTTTGTTTCTCATTTTGTCACTGATGTAACATTATCCGACAGGGTCCTCCCTCATCAACTATCATCTTGAAGTTTGAGCTTCTTAATGCTCCTATATTGGGGAATGGGTAAGTTGAGAACTCCTATTTCCGTATGAATGGTTGAAATTTAAAGTTTATACTTATATTCCTTCTGCTAATGTGTTTCATTTCTCTCATCAATTTTTTTTCTAACTTAAACTGCCCATAATTGATTGGCACACATTTCAGCATCCATGCATCATCACTTAATTATATACATAAATAGGTGAAAATATCATAAAAGTTTTAAAAATGAAATTTGAATTGTATTTTAATTTATATATTAAAAAAATGAGTAAGTTAATTTTCATATGTTATGTCAAATAATAAGCTGATCATTTATTAAATTTTTTATCTATTTTTACTCTTAAAAGCTAGTTCCTATACTTCACCATTTCGTTATACTATTTCGTTATACTTCACTTTTAAGAAAGAGGACAATTTATTCTTTGATATAAGATATAAAAACTAAGATTTTTAGTAAAAAAAATAAAATGTAATTTAACTTCCCCTAGGACTTCCATGTTACTTGTACCTAAATAAATAAGTATATACACATGCGTGTGTTAAAAGCAATATGCTTGAACATTGCCACCTACATACGAGCACTATGAATGCATATAACTACTTGCATAGTGTTATAAGTTATATATGTGTGTGTATATACTTGCCTGAATCTGGGATTTGGCTAAGAACAATTTGAATACAAGCAAAGATGATCATAAAAGGATTGTTTGATGTTTGGCACTTCACGTGATGACCATGCTTGTGGAAACAATTTGACCTTTTCACAGCCCTGAAATTTACAAAAACAAATATAAAAATCATGGTCACTGTGGAATTTTTTCAAACACTTTTCAAACTTCCAATTTTTTTTTACTTACACCATACTAATTGATGCTGTAATTGTATAACCAATGGTTACACCAAGAAGATTTGCATATTGAGCTAATCCACAAAGCTGAACCTTTCTTCCTCCTTCAAAAACAAACCCAAAAAAAAAAAAAAGAACCCAGATTCATTTTGGGATTTAATTGAGCTTAAAAGAGATAAAAATTAATGGTGATGATATAATATGTACCTAAATAAGCTCTAACAACATCCATGTAAGTATAGTTTCTTTTTCCATGAACAGGATCAGGAGCTCTATAACAATCAGCAAGAAGGGTTGAAGTGAAGTAGGTGATGAAGGAGAAAGCTATAAGAACCAACCTAACTGAGCAATCGCCCATGCCAGTGATAATACTCCAGACCCAATCACAGCTGTGATAATATGAGCACTTGCAGTAACCCAAGTCCCTTCAAACCCATAAAAAGTCGCATCAAAATAATAAATAAAGAACATAAAAAAAAAAAAAGAAAGAAAGAAAAATTTATATACCAGTTCTTTTTTCTCGACCATCATCATCCAAATTCTTTTGAAGGTCGCCATTTTCATAGTCGCCAGTGTTTTGTTCAATGAACATGGTGTTCTTTTGCATCTCTCTGGCCATATATCTCTTTGCCTTAAAGCTGGGGCTTGTTTATAATGACGAGAAGAGTGTGTGTATATATATATGTTGAAGGAAAGGGTTAAATGTACAATGAAAATGGAAAACAAAAACTGGGTTATTTTTCTGAAGGGCTTCTTAAGAAGATGATAAGCATACATAGGCATGATCTGTGTGCATATATACGTGTGTTACTTGTACCTAAATAAATAAATATATATACGTGTGTTAAAAGCAATATGCTTGAACATTGCCACCTACATACGAGCACTATGAATGCATATAACTAGTTGCATAGAGTTATAAGTTATATATGTGTGTATACTGGCCTGAATCTCAATAAGGACGGTGGAGTAAGCATAAGAAAAGGCAATGTCCCCAATAGCTTGGAATGTTCTCCAAACCTTTTCAGAGCCTGACACGTCAACCCCTACTTGTACACCAGTTAAGCTTGTCCTTACATGTTCTCCCCCACCTTGATGTTGATGTCACATGGAAACAACAATCAGATAAACATGAAAGTTTTACATAATGAAACTAAATGAATGAAAGGGTTTGGTTTTGTTTGTTTACTTGCAGCTTTAGCAATGGAGAGTCCAAGACCAATGGAAGCATAAGTAAAAGACATGACAGCAGCAAGGATTGAAAGCCATGAAAGCTTGTGAAAATTTGGGATTTGGCTAAGAACAATTCGAATACAAGCAAAGATGATCATGAAAGGATTGTTTGATGTTTGGCACTTCACGTGATGGCCATGCTTGTGGAAACAATTTAGAAATTATTAAAAATACTCTGTTGAAATGCGAAGGGAGAACAACGAAGCGCATAGTGAAACGGGAAGGGAGAACAACAAAGCATAGTAAAACGGAAAGGGAGCACCTCCTCTGGTCAATTGCATCTGTCATTTTCTTTTTTAGGGTTTTACTTTCCTAAATCACTGTTTTCATTTCTTCCCCTTTCTGTTCACTCTTTTCTTCGAAGGAACACTCATTGTCGTTCTTTCTTCCAGAGTTCAGGCCATCTTCGTCTCACTCAGTTCGGCTTCCCCACCAACTTCTTCATGTTTTGCAGGACGAAGTTAGAATCGAATCTTCCAGGTAAAACGTTTCTCTTCGCTTAAAACTTTCAGTAGCTAGGAACTAAAGGAACTGGGTGAGTTGATTTGCCGATAGACCCGTATATTTGTATCTCAAGAGTCTGAATCTGTTTATAATGGCTTGATATCCCAGATACACTCCAATCTCTGATTTATTTGGTTTGTCTTTCTGAAGGTTTTACTTCACCAAAGCAACCCAGCCTAGTCAAATAGTTTTCCTGCTTGCTGATGAGTACGGTTTCTGTTTTGTTAATAGTTTACTATTCAGAAATTTCTAGTATTGGGGAGAGTTTGAAGACTACAAATGAATCTACAGCTCCAGTTTGGAAGCCGCCAGACAATGATATCATAAAAATTAATTTTGATGCCCCTTTTAATAGACTCACGAGACGTTCTAATTCGGGAATCATTGCAAGGAACAAAGAGGGTCTGACAATGGCAGCATGTACCTTTCCATGGGAAAATATTCCAGACCCAGTCATGGCCGAAGCTAGAGCGTGTCTGCAAGCTATTGTTATGGCAGAAGAGATGGGCTTCCAGGATATTTGCATTGAAGGAGATGCGCTATCTGTCATACGAAAGCTGAAGTCTGCAGAAGAAGATAGGTCGTGTAGTAGTAGTCTGATTAAAGAAATAAAGGGGAGAGTTTTCAACTTCAGAAGAGTGAGTTTCAAGTACGTCTCAAGAGAAGCCAGCAAAGTAGCTCATGCAATGGCACAAGAAGGAGCTAGATACGAACACCCCAGATATTGGATTGAGGAGGAGCCACACGCGGTGGAGGTTCTGGTGAATCAAGAGAAAAGAAGCGGGATTCATGGCAGTTAAAGGAAGAAATAGAGTTCGGGAGTTGTGTTGGGTGCCCGACGAAATCGTGATTTCTGACAGAGACTGAAAATATAGAAATGGTTGATTTTGGGGGGAAATCGGTCTCTTCAATGGTTGATACAAGGAGATTGAGATTCTAAACGCTGAAGAAAATGTGTTACAGTGGCTGAGTTTTTAATTTCTGCCGTTTCATTTCTTGCATTTAATGTTGAACAGCTTTAATTAGGTTTTTTTAGCATTTTCAAGGCACCGTTTAGGTAACCAATTATAGTTTGACAGTTTGTGTACTTCAGGCCTGTAACACTTTTTTAGCAATGAAGTATCAGCTATTCATTAAAAAAATAGTTTTATTTTGATTCATATGGCTGCATCTATTTACATTATACAATTATATGATAGTCTTATTTATTCAGTAATAATACATACCCATATGTTGATTTTAACATAGTCAATTGGGTTTCCTTTAGGGAACTAGAACTGAAGTTCGTTAGCTTTGGGCAGAGAATTTTAACCAAAGGCTTGCTTTACTCCAAATAGTTACTTCTATTTTGATGATATATTGTTGCCCTAAATGAAGGTTAGAGCCTCTTTCAAATCGTAATTATTTTTATCTTTGGAAAGTGACGGATTATGCATTTGCCAATGTTGCTTGTCATTATATTTGGTTTGCTCTAAATGAAGGTTAGTGCCATCATAATTATTCCTATCCTTGTAAATTAACTGATTTTTCATTTGCCAGTACTGCTTGTCATTGCATTTTCTTTGCTCTAAATCAAGATTTTCCTCCCTCTCTTGTAGGCCTGGTGTATAGAGTTAAGACTCATGTTGATGGTGAAGGAAAAACTTTGAAGACATTGTCCATTATCTTGGTTGAAACTTGGAACTAATTGGGTATTTTGTTTTGGATACCCATGCCAGATTGACACATTGACGAAGCATAAAAAAAAAAACAACTAGAAAAGGAACATCTGACTATTTACTATTCTCATTTTGCAGTCCTTCCACTATTATTCACTTCTTTCAAGGTTCATTCTATATAACTAGTAATATCGAATCTAAAACAAGTTAATGGGAATGACAAAATATGTCATTTTCCTAAAAGATTTTACACCTACATTTTTTTTTTGTACTTAATCAAAATTTTTAGGTTAATTTTGAGAAAATGCCAGAATCTGGTATTAAACCTCTGTACTTAAATGGTAAATTTTGAATCCGTTTTCTTCAATCTTTCCATCATGTAAAACATATATTGTTTTATTCATTATTAGTTGGTTCTTATGTGGTGGACCTTACTAAGAGCATAGGAAAGACACCTGTATTGATTAGGGGTGGACATTCGATCAAGTCGAGTCGAATCGATTTAAAAAATTTCGGGTTAATTTCATAGTTTTTTTGGGTTTACTTACATGTTTATGTCCACATTGACAGGGAATACGTGAGCCTTAGGTGCTTACTTGATTCACCTTTTATTTGAGGAGACGCTGATAAGTATCGATTTCCTATCAATCTGGATTATCTCCTAAAGAGAGAAGTATTTAAGCTTGAATCTTTTAATGATACTTTAACTACGTTTGCAAGTACTAATTTGGGTGGCTGGGTACATGCTTTGTATAACAAACGGGTGCTGTATAAAGTATATTACCATAGTCAAAAGAGTTACGATTTCTCGAGGGCTACTGCTGTTGTACGATTCTGCTCAAATATTTTCTGGCATTAAAATAATTATGCAATTGAATGGGGGGAAAGAAAAGTAAGATTTCGATATTTCTGATAATATTCTATTTAGTTTCGTTTCAAAATTCTACTTAAATTGTTTATTTTTGTAGATTTGCAAGATTAGGATCGTGACAAAGTTGAGCGGGGCCCTGCCAAATTTATTTATCGATCTATTTGACGGTTGTATCAATCACGCATGCAACTTGGAAGATTTGTATCTATCTGGATTATCTATATAGCTTTTCGTTTTTTATTAATTAATTTTGAATTTATAAATAGGATAAATCTTAAAATTATATATGAACTTTAATTTAATGTGTAATTGTATACATGAACTTTAATTTAGTGCAATTATACACGTGAAACTTTAATTATGGTTCAAATCTATACTTGAAACTTTAATTTTGATTTAATCATACACATTTAAAGAAATAAATACATTAATTCATTTTTATATTGTGTAAACATAATTATTTATGTATGCAATATATAAGCATAAAATGATGTTATATCAATAATTATTTTAATAATTTGCAATAATTGGATCAAATCAAAATTTATGTATACAATTGCACATTAAACCATAGTTCATGTATAATTTTGAGATTTATCTCTTTATATAAATTGAAGACTTAAAAATCTATTGTAACTGTAACGACCTAAAAAGTATGGGCATTGAAAAAGTGAATTATCGGGTCTCTGTTTTCATAAAACGAATTCGTAAATATTTATTAAAAATATTTACGAAGTTAATTATGTGTTTAATTAAGTTTTGGATAGGTGAATTTGTTTAAATTGAGGTTAATTAGATAAAAGGACTAAATTGAATTGGGTATGAAAGTTTAATTGTAGAATATGGAAAAGTCAAGGTGTAACGCCCCAAACCTGACCCAGACGTTATGGCTAAATCTGGTGATGTCACGTGATAGAGTGTTTCGAACTAAATTGTTGCGATAAAATCATTTCCATGTTATTACCTTTCTTTAACTTTTATCGAATGTTAAAAGAAATCGTTTCCTCATATAAATAATTTGTTTTAAAACACCTCTCGTTGAGGAAGCTTAAATAAAAATAGTTTATGTGTTCGTGAGTTTTAGAAAATACTTTAACTTTTCGAAAATCGATTTTCCTTCCACTAGCAGGTATAAATCCATAAATAAAAAAAAATAAGTAAATAAAAACCCAAATTTATGCAAAAGTCCCAGAGAGTCCTCAAATTACATCCCAATAAATCCATAATAATTAAACCATAAATCATAAAATAAAATAAAACCATGAAAATCCAAAATCGTGGTCACCACTGAGTCCTCCGTCGCACCGATCCATCTAAGTCTGGGGATTACCTGTGCACATTAAACAGAAGGGGTGAGTTTACGTAAACTCAGTGTGTAATCCCGCAGAAATAAACAAACAACAATCATAGTGCACTGTCAGAAGCAGTCTTGGGCCTAAGCCCTTTTTCAGTATTAGTATCAGTTTGCACAAGGGCCTTAGCCCATCATAGTATCAGTAACAAATATACAGTATTCAGTAACAAAGTCCTACCCAACCAGCCTCTACACACCATCTCCGTCCAACCCTACACTCCATGTGGGGATTAAATCAACCCACCCATCCCTACACTCCAGGTAGTACTGAATGTGGCACAAAACAGTAATTTGCAGCTAAGCTACCATTATACTAGGCTTAAGAGCCTTTCAGTACACTTCATCCAAATAATATCAACCCAACCCAATGCAATGCAACATATAATGAAATGTCATGCTATCACAGGTTTGTCAGATACACATTCAGTTTAGTGTACATGCTTGTATATAACATGCTCAGTACATAATTCACACAATCAATATCACATAGTTAAGGTTCTAAGTAGTGGTTACCGACCCTACAGAAGGTTCCCAGTCAACTTGGGCGACCTGTGCAACCTTAACAGTCATTTCAGTAAAAATGGGCTCACACGCCCATATGGCCTGTCCATGTGGGCCCACACGCCCATGTGGCCCACATTGCCTAAATTTGCCTTGGCCGTGTGGATCATATGGCCTGACCCAAAATCCCACACGCCCGTGTGGCCCGCACGGCCCAAATCAGTCTAGCCCGTGTGTCGCACACGGCCTGCTTGGCCATCACACGGCCGTGTCTTGTGTACACAGCCTGGCCTCGTCAACCACACGCCTGTGTTAGAGCACATGACCTATCACACAGGCGACCATACGCCCATGTGGCATCGACAGTGAGGTTTTAGGCTTTCGCTGAAACCTCGTTTTCTGTGCAATCGAGTACACACCTGTATGACAAGTCCGTAGTTTCATGAATATTTATATAACAAAATTTAAAAAATATATAAATATTATTCAATATTAGTTTAAATTTATTTATTTCAATGAATAAAAACTCAGAAAAGATAATTTTCGTGAACTATATAATTAACATAAAATTCTTCATGAAAAACTTTTTTTTTTTTGCTTTTAATGGTCGAAATATGCTCTAAATCGCATTTTGGTAGAGTTTGATATTTGATCCTGTGTTTTAAAAATAAAAAATTTAATATCTTATCTTTTGATTTAAAAATCATAGTTTAATCATTTATATTATTAATATTTTCTATCGAATTTATCAATTTGTCTATCTTTGTTTTCAATCAAATCATATATCGTATTAAACACACAATAATTAAATCTAATTTTTTTTTTCAAATTATAAAAACTTTAACTTAGTTTTAAAATGAAAATATTTAAATTTAACTGTAAAATATATAAATATTAATATAATTTTTTAATATCTTATCAATCAATCCAACTTATAAATTAGTTAACCCATTAATAATGGGCCTTAAGCCCAACTTCCTAATCTCAAAGGCGGGTAAATGGGCGGAGAGGAGACCCGAACCAAGACTGAACCGGATTGGTCGGCGAGATTCGAGAGGGGCCGTTGCTCCGGTTTTTTACTATAATCGACCGGTCTAGTTCGACAGATTTTCGCGCAAAAAAAAAAAAGACAGGAGAAGACAGGCGCGCAGATATAGGAAGGACATCATCGTAAAATTCCACAACCAGACCATAAAAAGTCACTAAAAAGTAAAAACATCACTGCATAGTATTCCACGAGAGATCTCCATTATTTTCATTTTCCATTTATTATTTTTAATAATTTTCAACACCCAAAAAATTGCTGCAAACCCTAGCTATGGGTTTTGTCTCACAAAAAATGTAGCAAAACCTTGCAGATCTGACCCCCCAGGTTTTGTCCTTCTTCTGTTTTGTTTCTTGTACTTGCTTTTCTTTTTGCTCATGATTGTCTTTTTTATCATCAATTGCACTGTTTTATACTGGACAAAGTAGTTTGATTTTGTTTATAATTTCAAATATGTTATTTTTTTATTCTTTTTCATAGGGTTTGAACTTTGAATGCTAATGTTGTTAGTAAATAGCAGCCTTTAAAGCAAATAATTGTGTTTTAGTAGCAGTTTTAGCATTATCATATTGCAATTTTACTTTGAAGTTATGATGAGAGACTATGCTGTTACTATTTTTGGAATGGTTGTTTCCCTTTTAAAAACTATGTTATTTAGACTATAGTTCCTTGTTTGCAGCTGTTTGCATTTGTTTGGTACCAAGAGAATTGAAGACATGGATAAATAAAGTGTTTATGTTTGGTTGCTTTGTTCTTTTGATGATTTCTATGAGACACATATTGATTCGGTTTTGAGGATGATGCACGAGTGAGAAACGAAGAGGTAATGCGAGATTTGTGGGTACTTGATTACATATGTTACTACTTCTTGGGTGGTTAATCGGTTTGAATAATAGAAGTGTACAAGCAAAGAAGTTACCAGATGCAAAGCCTCACCCGGCTGAAGTACAGCCGGTGGTAATGTTGGATAGTGTCCAGGAGATTGCAATTTACATCCATAGGTTTCATAACCTTGATCTTATCCAGCAAGGGTATGGAGCTTTTTTTTTTTGCATTTTCTGTTTATTTTCGAGTTTTATACATATGAACTGTCTTCTGGTTCTTGTGTGCTTAGATGATATCAACTGAAGCTTACTGTTAGATGGGACAATGATGAGTATGCTCCTGTAGGAACACCTGCGAGAGTCGTCCAATACGAAGGTAATTTGGTGAAATTTTTGTTTTTTCTTCTAATGCTTCCACTTTGTCACAAGATTAGAAATCAAGTTATTTTGAACTTATAAACCTTTTGAAATGTAGCTGCATTCTGGCATTTTATATTTAATCTAGTCCCTCTAGAGACCTAAATAGGAATCTTGCAGTTTGTAAAATTAGGAAGTGTCCTTGCTGATAGAAGAGTATGCTATATTAGCTGATCGATTGATTTTGATGTAGTTGAGGCAAATAGATATAATGTCCTTTATATTCTTAATTAAAACTGACAATTGGTTTTCATTTTGTTGAATGGTGAATTATTTTTTGAACTATTTGTTGTTTTCTCCTACTTATTTAATGAGTTTTATACTTCACTCTGAAAGTTTAATGCAGTAGTGTTTTAGAGAGCAATTCTTTGTTAATAAGATTAGAAAATGTTGCAGCCCCAAGTCTTGTTTCTGATGAAGTATTTGGAGTATGGAGGATTGATGATACGAACAACAGTTTTGCAACACAGCCTTTTCGAATCAAATATGCGAGACAGGATGTTTATCTATCTATCATGGTTGCCTTTGATCTACCTATTCCTGAAAATGAGGTAGCCAATCTCTTCCTTGTGTATCTCTGCATTCCCTTGAACAGGGAAGCACACCAAATACGTTACCAACCAGAAACCTTTCTCTGCCTTCTGATACCTCTAAGCTAACAGATGCTAAAATCTCTACTCCAACCATATGAAAATAGAAATGATATTGGATCTTCCTGAAAGTCGACAGGGTTTTCTTTCAATCTAATTTTGCTACTCAGAAAGGAAATGTATAGAAGCTTTTCTACTTTGATTCTGTTTGGCTATTGTCTAGCCATGAAAGTCAATTTTTTGTTTCTCATTTTGGCACTGATGTAGCATTATCCGACAGGGTCCTCCCTCATCAGCTGTCATCTTGAAGTTTGAGCTTCTATATGCTCCTGTATTGGTGAATGGGTAAGTTGAGAACTCCTATTTACGTATGGATGATTAAAATTTAAAGTTTATACTTATATTCTTGTGCTAATGTGTTTCATTTTGCTCATCAATTTTTTTTTTTAAGTTAAAACTGCCCATAATTGATTGGGATGCATTCAATCAGTTCTGATTTTCAGGCTTCTCCTGATTATTGCCCGGCAGCCATCCATGAATTCCGAATCCCTCCTAAAGCTCTTTTAGGACTTCATTCTTATTGCCTTGTTTACTTTGATGCATTTCATGCTGTTCTTGTGGATGTAAGTGTTCACACAACACTGCTAAAAGCTGGTTCTCGCAAGGTCCACATGAAGGTACCAATGTTTGTCCCAGATCTAGAAACAATGATGACTATCCTTCTCACCAACCATATTCCTCTCATCTCCTCTTCCGAACCCTTTTTCAGGGTGGCAGTGGGGGTGGTTGTTTGGGGGAAATGAGATAAAGGGAGAGGGGTGGTTTCATTTATTAAAGTAAAATTGTGCTTGGATGATATGTTGAAGTAACCTGACCTGTTCAATCATTTCGGCATTGCTTATTCTACAACTAATGATGTTTCTGGTGAAAGCATTGATGGATCTACTCAGGTTTGTTCTAAACTTTTAAAATTGAAATGCAATAACTACCCTTAACCATACCTTTCCCATTTGTGCTTCTGCTTGATTGTGGCATTACATTCAATAGATTTTTGGTGTCACTACTGGAATGTGGCATGGATAAATGTTTTATGGCTGTAATATAATCTCAGAATCTAGTGTGCAAGGTATGTGAATGAGAACAAAGTTTATTACCTTATTGTGGATCTAGTCTATTCATTAGACTGGTGGAAATTGTAGGTTATGGTTAGTAGAATGTATGAATTTCATGAGGCTTGATTATTTAAGCTGTAAGGGTTTACTATATCCATTTCCAATTCTTAATTTAAGTGGTATGGGTTTAATGGAACTTTTTCTTGTGGGTTATGTGGGTAATAAGGGAAATTCATTGTATTGCTTTAATTCAGCTTCTTGTTATCCTTGATAATCAATGTTAATGCACTAATAGTTCGACTATGTGGTTGACCAGGCACTGGATCAAGTGGCTTCTACCGATCTGAAACAGGTTATGCTTGTTAAGGCATTATTAAATGCTCGTGACACACTGCTTGCAGAGCTGCAAAAACTTAGTGATGCCATTAACCATGCTGTTGATTTGACTGAATTTACCTCCAAAATGAACGATATGAAGTTATTTGATTCCTTTCTGCAAGAACCGGTTGCTGCTGATGCTGAAGATTCAGCACAAGGCAAGCCACAAAATGGTCTTGAAGTCTTTGCTTTATGTTATCGAACAGTGTACTCTTATTCTTATTTTTGTGTTTTAATATATTAAAATGATAACACCTTTGTCTCTTAACAGAGAGTAAATGGCAGATTAGAGTTTCAAAGTGATAGATTGCTCTATAATTTATGCAAGAATGATGTACTTAAAATATTTAATCTATCGGGTGATCAAGTGTTTTATTTATGGAACACTTTCCTGAATTTCCACAGGTTAGCACATACATCTTCACTTCCTGTTCTTGCTGTTAAACATTTTCTCCCCTAAATATAGGCTTGTTATGCTCAGTATCCCTCTTATTAAAACTTAAGTCTCTTTCCAGGGATAGCAAAACACGGATATTGGACTACCTTCGTGATGAATGGGCTAAAGATCGAAGAGCTGAATGGTCAATGTGGATGGTGTACTCCAAAGTTGACATGCCTCATCGTTACATAAATGGCAGTTTTGATGAGTCTTCCCACCAAATCGTGCATAAGAGGGGTTCAAGTTTGTGGAAATTAACAGATGATGTAATTACTCATTTATGTTTTTATTTCTTGGCTGACATAATCGGCTATGAACAACAATAATTTTTTCAATTCCAAATTCATCTTGTGGAATGCAGCCTGCGCAGATGGCAGCTATGCGGGCTGAGCTTCATCGGCTAAGTACTGCACAAATGTGGGTAAGTCTTTATATTTAATGCTTATTGTTTTTATTTACATATGCCTTAGTTTTCCGGCAATGATTGTTTGCACACAGATGAACAACCGATCAATCCAAGACATGCAAATATTTGGAGATCCTTCAGGAATTCCTATTGTAATTATAGAGCATGTAATGAATGCACCTCAACCTACTTCTAGTGATAACTTGTACATGAGGAACTTGGACATAATAGATTCAATTACCATAAGCAATGTTCCTAGTTCTGAAGCTGTGAAAAAGCTATCAAGTGCAAGTGCTGCGCAAAGTGGTCGTTATTAACCGAATCAACCGTTGGAACACATTTAATATTTATTTTTTTCTTTTTAAGTGGGTGTATTTTTTATTTTGAAGCTTGTGATAAATTAATATTTTTATTGATTGACTGATTTTGAGATATTAATTTTATATGAGATTTCTAACCTCTTAGAATTATGATTTGTAAGAAATAAAATATTAAACAATAACTTTTTTTTCTTTTATATTAAATCAAATTTTTTTATATAACTAACACGTGTCAATTATTGATGGGCTCTAATAAATTTTTTAATAGAAAGCAGTGGTTGGGCCATAATAAGGAGCAACACAATTTTTTTAATCCATCTACTTGCTTGTATACTGTAAATTGAAAATGTTGAATTCATCAATTATTTAATATTTTGTGTTGTGGAATAATTGGTGTCGAAACCGTTTTTGAAAAACAGGAATCGATAAGGATTTTGAAAACGAAAATAAAAAATGAGAGTCGCCACCAATCTTTATTAAGTGTGATCGGATCACCATTATTTTAATAAAACGTTTCGGTTTACTAAAACAGTATTTTTGGTCTACGAAATTCGAGAAAAAGGGTCCGGGAGTCGGTTACTTGCGAGGAAGGATTAGCACCCTCGTCACGCCCAAAATTGGTACTAAATCGATTAATTAGTGTCTTAATATCGAAAGTTAAAAACCGAGAACGAAAAAAAAAAGGGTCATTTTTTATTAATGTTGATTTTAAAACGTTTAAATGGGTTGGAATAATCATTAAAGACCATCTCATCTCGAGGCGACGAAATGCCACATCCAATAAGTTAGGACACGACACCCCGAATCCTTGAGAATAAGCCTGCCTTTTATTTAAAAGCACGTGAATTTTAATTTTAAAAGAATATTCGGTTATTTAGATTAAACGAGGAAAAAATGAAACCCAGTAAGTTAGGGCACGATCTCTCGAATTTCTAAATGCAGAATATTGTCATTTTTAGGAATTCTTATCTCGAGGTAACGAGATGTCACACCCAATAAGTTAGGGCACAACACTTTGTACTCTCGGGAATAAGTTTTTTATTTTAAACTTGTATTTTGCTTTAAAAGGATATTCCGTTATTTAGGCTAAACGAGAAAAATCGAAACCCAATAAGTTAGTGCACGATTTTTCTCGAACTTTCAAAACGCGAAATATTACCTTATTTTAAAAAAATTTCGATTTTTGAATAATAGCGAATACAACATGTAAAGGCATACATTTATTTTGTTTTAAAGTAAAATACGATGATCTAAATTGGATAAATATGTTAGGGTTTAATCACGATGCGATGACATGAAACAGAAGTATAGTAATGAGCATGGAATAATAGTACGTAAATAAAATGTTACACAAGTGAATGACGATAATATAAAAATACAAATAAACAAATTATAGTACATGCAATAGCAACAATCTCACAACATACACCATTTAAATATTAACATTAATAATCAAAGACCAATGAATTAAACAATTTAAAAAGAAATAATGCATAAAACAATTTAAAATAATTAACAAAACAATTTTAAGTGAAGAATACATAAAAAATAAATAAAGTAAACTAATGTATGAAATAATTTAAAATAATGTCAAAGGTTTGAAATAAATAATATCTAAAAAGAAACCTAAGATACGTAATATATAAAAATATAAAAGCGGTTTAAAATGAATAACATAATATTTAAAATGAATGGTATATAGTCTGCCTTTTGGCACAGTTTTCTCTGTCTGCCTTTTGGCACGTAGTCTTGTTGATTTTGTCGGTTCTCCTTTTCAGATTCTGTCTTTTATTTTCTCATTTGGAACGTAATATTACTGGTATGTGCTTGTCGTTTACATCCTCCTCTCTGATGGAAGAAGTGTTAGCTGGGCTGAGTTTATTGGATGATGAGGAGAAGGCGTTTCAAGAGGAAGTTGTGGTTGTGTATGGAAAATACTAGTTCTGCCTAGTGGGACGCTGTTTAACAGACAGTATGGTTCATTTCCCCTCTCTATGCAATACAATGGCAGATCTCTGGCATCCAATTGGTGGGATTTGCATCACTGATTTGGGTGATAAACGGTACTTATTCTATTTTTTTCATGAAGTTGATGTGCAATGGGTGATTAGTGGGACCTCGTGGTTCTTCAACAATCACTTGCTTATCCTGCAACGTGTTCAAAACGGAGAAGACCCATCAGTTCTGGCGTTGAATTTTACCAAATTCTAGGTACAAGTGCATGATTTACCTCCAGATCTGTTCATTGAAACAATGGCAAAACAATTTGGAGATTTCATGGGAGTGTTTCTCGATTATGACTCTCCTTCTACCAGTTATGGTCCTAAGAATTATATGCGCATTCGGGTTAAATTGGACGTTTTGGCTCTACTAAAGCGTAAAAAGAAAATTCAGATTGATAAAGATACCACGGTCTATGCTCGTTTTAAGTATGAAAAATTGAATTTATTCTGTTTCATTTGTGGTAAACTAGGGCATGGAGAAAGCTACTGCCCCTTTCGCCTTAGAATCTGTAACATCCAGAATTTTTGGGCCTATGCGTTTAATGGGAGAATATGTGTAATGTGTTAATTTAACTGTTAGGGGTCCAAATTGGGCTCAGGATGAGGTCAAGGCCTTGGTGAAATTTTTGTTTGGGCACTATAGAGTTTAAAAGGTGGTATCTGTGTTTAAAATATCAAAATGGGCTTGTGGCCCAGTGGTCAGTGGCGCCACTTAGGGAGCAAGGAGGTGACGCCACACAAGGGAGTAAGGGGCCCAAATTTAAGTTTTATGGAGCCCAATTCTTTTATTTAAGTCAGCTAATTTTTGGTATTAGGGTTAGGTAGAGTGGACGACAACAAGGCTCAAAAATAGGAGGATTTATGTGAATGGGATAATGTAGATAATATAGTTGATAATATGGAAGATAAAAGGAGAAAAGATAGGAGCTATCTACAAGGCTAGGAGTTGGCCGAAATTCCATCACCTAGAGAAGTGAAGAAATCGGTTTCTTTATGGCAAAGGGGTGCCGAATTTTCCCTTTTTATTTGATTAATTTTTAGTTATCAAGAAGGGCACTTTCGATTTTTCATAGGTAAGTGCCGAAATTTCTATAAATAGGGAGGGTTCTCTTCTTTATTTTTCGGCATTTAGGGTTTCCATCTTTTCTTTCTCTTCTCCTCTGAGTAGAAGTTGAAATTCCTAACCCTATTCCCTCATCTTCACTTTGATTCAAAAGCTGAAACTCCATTATTCTCTTCTCTTCTTTCTTCTAAAAAGCCGAAAGCCAAAAACTCCATTATTCTTTTCTCTTCTTTCTTCTAAAAGCCGAATCTCTATAGATTTCTTCAAATCATCTTCTCTTCCTGATTTTTCACAAAAAGCCGGAATCTTCTGAGAATAGCCGAATCTTCTCTAGTAAGATCTGTTAGATCTAAAAGTCAGAAACACTAGTTCCTGAATCTCATATCACTTTTCGGGATTTCAAGGTAGATAGCGGTGGTGTTGGCTACGGATAGCGTTGACTTAGAGGGTCTCATTCTAACAGTAATCAGGTGTGTAGATCTCTAACACACTATTAAATCTGTATGTGTATATATGTGCTGTGGGCTAAGAGCCGGAAGATAGGCTGTGTGAACAGTCGTATTACCCAGAAAGGGTAGGCAAAGGATGTCAGGTACGTAATCATAGAAATCTCTCTATATGTATCGATGTATGCGATAAACTGAAATCTCTTAAGTAATACATTGTTTGATTTTGCATGTATGTATGCATGGGATGGGATTGATATGATGAAAGGGAAGAAGGTCGCATAGCGATCGGTGGCTTTGCCACATAGGTCACATAGTGATCGGTCTTTATGACAGGCAGCTCAGCTGTCGAAATGCTACGATGTATTATTAAGGTCGCATGGCGATCGGTGGCTTTGTCACATAGGTCACATAGTGATCGGTCTTTATGATGACAAATTTCAATTTGTCGAAATGCTACGATGTATTATTAAGGTCGCATGGCGATCGGTGGCTTTGCCACATAGGTCACACAGTGATCGGTCTTCCCCCTTAAGTTGATCAAACAAATCGTCTATCCTCGGCAGTGGATACTTGTTTTTGATTGTCAACTTATTCAGCTTCCGGTAGTCTATGCACATGCGCATAGTCCCATCCTTCTTCTTTACGAATAAGACCGGTGCTCCCCATGGAGACACACTGGGTCGGATAAACCCACGATCAAGCAACTCTTGGATCTGAGCCTTGAGCTCCACCAAATCTTTTGGTGCCATTCTGTACGGAGCGATAGATACTGGCGCTGTACCTGGCAACAAGTCAATCCTGAATTCCACCTCGCGATCTGGAGGCAACCCTGGAAGTTCCTCCAGAAAGACGTCCCCAAACTCTTTCATTGTCCTGACCTCTCCTACCGTTGCTTCCTTAGCCTTCAAGGCACTGACAAACATCAAAAAGGCCATACACCCCTTCCTCACCATCTTCTCTGCCTTAAGAGCAGACACTACATTCGACAAGTAATTCTTCCTTTCACCTATCACTATAATCTCTTCATCACCAGAAGTTTTTAACGACATGCTCTTAGCAGTACAATCCAAATTCGCCCGATACTTTGCCAGCCAGTCTATGCCTAAGATTAAGTCAAATTCCCTGAATGGCAGTTCCATTAAATCAGCTGGAAACTTCGCTCCCTGAACCTCTAAAGGCACCTCCCTAAAGAGTTTGTCTACAATCACTGATTGCCCTAAAGGACTAAGTATAATCATCTTCCTAGGTACAATCTCAAAGTTCACATTCAAGGTTCCAAATACTTTACTAGCAATATAAGAATGAGTTGACCCGATATCTATTAAAGCAGTAAAGGGTAACCCAGCAATAAAGAACGTACCCATGATCACATCTGGCGCATCCCCCTCCTCGCGACGCCTGGCTGCATAAACCAACCCTGGCTGTCTCGCATCTGAACCCCCAACACCTCTGCCAGGTGTTCCACGACCTCGGCCGGAACCGTTCCCTTCATGGTTCGGACCACGACCCCTCATCGCCTGCTGACCACCCCTACCTGGCTGCACATGCCTCTGACTTACAGCCCGAGCCCTATCCGACTCCTGCAGACAATTCCTAACCAAATGAGCCTTGGACCCACACCGGAAACATTCCTTACCCTTACCCCAGCACTCTCCTGTATGAGCTCTCCCACACTGGACACATGGGCGAGTCTGATTTCCAGCAACTAGTACCGGTGCACGAATAGAATTCTCAACCCTGGGTCTTTTCTGATAACCCCCAGATGATGCTGACGGTCCGAAGCTCCTCTTATTCCGGTTCCTATCCCTATCTCTATTCTGCCTCTCGGTCCTCTTGACCTCCTCAGCTATCCGAGCTTTCTCTACTAAAATGGCGAAGTCTCTCTTTCTCTGCGGAGCAATCAATACCCGCAACTCATCTCGCAATCCATCTTCGAATCTGACGCACCTCTCATAATCAGTAGCCACAATGCCCCTAGCATACCGGTTCAATCGCAAAAATTCTGCCTCGTACTCCGCTACCGACTTGCCACCTTGCACTAAATTGAGGAACGCCTTCCTCTGAGCATCCACATAACTAGCTCCGACGTACTTTCCCTCAAACTTAACCTTAAAATAACTCCAGTCCACTCGGTCTGTAGGGGTACCCTCTCTGACTGTGAGCCACCATTGGTAAGCCTCGTCCCGGAGCAACGAAACAGCACCCTTTAGCTTCTCCTCAGCAGTGCAGTCCAAATCGTCCATAATCCTTTCGACTGCTTCTAGCCAGTACTCCGCCACATTCGGAGCTACTCCAGATACCCCTCTGAATACCTCAGCTCCATTGGCTCTAAGTCTTTCAGATACTGATTTCCGAGCCCCATTGCCCATATTAGCTCCTGCGACTCGTTCCAACACCCGCAGCATAGCCTGCGATACTGCATCATCTCCTCCCGTTTGCCCCTGGAACTCCGCCTCCATAGCCGATGGCGGCGCCTCGTTTTCAGAACCCTGACCTGACCCGACTAGTTCTGACACAGTCATTCTGCCTCTACCACGCCCACGAGTATTGCGACCACGTCCCCTAGAACTCATGTCTAACGTCGCGTTTTAATCTGTTTTAAGAAATTTTATGCATTAGAATCTTTTCACTTGTTTATTAAAGAAGTAGTTTTATTTAAAAGGATCTCAAGTTGTCGTTTCGTAATAACCACACAACCCTAAAGTCTCAGTTTCTAAAGAGATAGTCCTAGGTCTACAGTCCATATATCATTTCAACATAGCACATATTCACCTTCATGCGTTTATCAAGTCAGAAGACTTACCTGGCAGACCTGGGCCGGACGATTCGAGTGCCATGCTTCATAAAACCTCTTTTTCCTGGAAAAATATTTCTTTAACCCACTAAAACACAAAGTGAAAACGTTTATGGGCCTTAAAAATCTATAGGCCGAGTGTAGAAACCGGGCTCTGATACCAATTTGTAACATCCCAAACCCAGCCTAAAACACTACGGCCGAATTCAGAATGCCACTGGAAAACTTTGAGTTTAAAATCGGCTAAGTGTTGATAAAGCTTGATTGTGACAGTATTAGAGTGGGAGGAAAACCAAGTGTTTAACCAAATCTCTATTAATCAAAGTTAACTTTTAAAACAGGGTTCATTTATTAAAGAAATGTTTCAATTAGAAAACAATGTGAAACCCATAGGTTGTTGGAAACATGTCTTTTTGTAAAACGTTGAAAGAACCCGAGTAATTACGAGTATCTTAATTGAAAACCTTAGTTAAGTTTTTAAGCTATAAAAACATCAATATTCGAAAGTGCTTGCAAGTACCAATTCATGTCTAGTCTAACACAAACCATAAATAAACCCAAAATATTTAAATGGCCTTATTACATCAAAACATCCCAAATAAACCAAAATTAATAGTAAATGTTTCTAAGTATGAAAACCGCATCTGCATGGCCATCTCGAATCCCATCCAAGCCCGGTCCAATTATCACGAATCACCTGCATTGTTTTAGTAAAGATTGGGTGAGTCAACAGATCAGTGTGTAATTAGTCCACAATTTCCACAAATGGGCTTGGCCCAAAACCACACCGAACCACATATTAGGAAATAATGCAAAATGCACCCAACCCAGCCTAGGGTCCATCCTCTACACACCCCCGTATCCAGCCACCACACACCAGGGGATTACTAAATCGACCCTCCAACCTCTACACACCCATTTGGCAGTAAATGCCATCCACCAAGTGGTCTAGCCACTGGTCCACGTGATCAAATCACAATATAATCCACAACGTGACCGTAGTCAACGTCAATCCACGATGAGGCACATAGCCATCACCAACCACGATGTGGCACAAAGCCGACACCAACCACGATGAGGCACAGAGCCGATCATCAATCCACGTGAGGCTCGTAGCCATCACTAAACCACGTACATAAATGTACACCCCGTCCTTCTTTCACATATAGGACCCGCCCCATGATTATGCAACATACGATAATAGTATGATAAAATGAGGCAAGTACAAGTTATTAAACATGCAGCACATACTTACAGCAATAATCACAATTTCATCGGCTTTTAACACTGACCTGATTATCGACATACCCCTTAAGGGTAACTATCTCATTATTGCCACTGCATTAATCATCATACTCATAACACATACATTTATTTTATAACATCGGGAAATCACGAATTAATCACACACCTGATAACCTGAAGTATCACGCTCTCAATACCGACGCTGTCACTAAGTGAAACTACCACTACCTGCCTATAATTCGCTACGACTTCGCCCACACCCCGGTGGCCAATCCCGCATCGCGAGAGATCGATCGCGCTTAAACTTAGGGATGGGGCTACCCCTTTTTCTCCTTGACTGGTACCCGCATCCATCGAACAACACTTAATCAGAATATTTGGTTAATCACTAATGTTATAGCCTAAACATATTGAATCTAGAACTCATTGAATACCCTTACCGATGTGAATCTGAATCCCGAAGATATCTGCTTAACTTTCCAAGTTTGCCGAAATCCCTACACAACCCAAGTCAGAATCGGCTTCAACCCATAAAGCTTATGAAAGTGGCCTTGGCCGAAGACTAACCCCTTACCTTGAGTAGTCGAACCCAAGAGAATCCTTAATGCTCATTTACGCTAGCTACATATAAAAGAAACACGAGATTATGGCCCTATGAACATTCGGCCATCCCTAGAAATCAAGGCCAACCACTTGGTTTCGGCACACCAAATGAAAAAGAGGCAAAACCGGTTGCTAATGAAGAAATTACTTACCACCAACCCACGTTTGATTTGAGAATGACAGAACAAGAATGGTTTTGGGAAAAATGATAGTATAAGAGAACAAAGAAAGAAGAAGAAGACTATCACTTTCGGCTAATAACAAGAGGTATTTTGGCTTTTGAATATGGTGAAATGAATAGAAGAGAAAGATGGGTGTAGAGGGTTGCGGCTATGGTGTTTCGGCTTTAAGGTTTTAAGAAAAGAAGAGAGAAAGAGAGGACTACAAGGTTCGGCTATGGCTCTCAAATGGAGATGGAATATTCGGCCACCAAAAAGAATGGGTATAAAGTTGAGGTTAAACGAAAGAAAAAGAAGAATAGAAGAGGCTTAGAAGAATTCGGCAATCACCCAAAATGCACAAAAGTGCCCAGATGGTTACTTCTATTTTCGGCTCTTGCTCCAAAGAAAAGAAAGGAAAAAGAGAGAATTCTTGTGACTCACAATTTTCGACAAAGAGAATTAAAGAAGAACAAAAGGATGAACACTCACACTACTCAAAAATTCGGCACTACTCCCCCCATACATGACCGAAACTATGCCCCCTCCAAAGTCCCACATTCGGCCAACTCTTCAACCTCACTCCCCATCCCTTGTTTTCCTCCTATTTTTCCTCTTCACCACTCATTCAAACTTGTTTGAATGAGTCAAACTCCTCAAAGAGCTCTCCACCTCCTATCCGAATTCCTTGACCAAGTCCACCCTCATCCTTCCCAGAGTTCAAATGTCGTCCAACTCTCCCTCCTCCTTGACGCAAAAAGCAACTTAAAATGTCACCTTCGCGAGCACTCAACCTCCTCTCCCTTGACACTCCATGTGACGCCACCCTCTCCCCTTGCACCTGGGCGCTACATTGCCATTTTACTGCTTCCCTTTTTGTGTCATAATCCACACCTAATTTCTCTTAAGGCCTAGCTCCCCTAGCTCCCCTCCACTCAACTTAAACCAAAAATTTTCCTATGACTTCTACCCAAGCCCAAAGTTTCCCGAAACCCCCAAATACTTCCAGATAACATACAGAGCACATTAACACACAATTACAAATTAAAATGCACAACCCCCAAATCCTGGATATTACACAATGTGACAACATTCTTGATAAAGTTACTAAAGTTTCAGAAATCATCCCTTCCTCACTAGGTGTGTTTCCATAAATTAAGCAAAAAAAGGATGATTTCAGAAGCAGTAGAGAGCAATATTGGCCACAACATCCTTGCAATCTGGATCAATCAATCCTTTCAAGTATTCCATTCATTTTTAGATTGAGTGAAATATATGTCTTCAAAACTTTTATTTCCATTTCAATATTTTGGCTTAATTGTTTCCTACTTCCCATTTTCATCTTCCACCATTTCCATTTAAACCAATTTCATAATAAGCATGATTAATTTTATGATTTACTAAATCTCTACTTCGTTTTAGATCAGTATTTTTTTTTGGTTAAGAATCATGAGAAATAAATATTTAATTGATTATATTTTATTTGTAGAACTTCCACTTTCTAATACTAACAGCTTTAAATAATTTATAGATTTAATTAAAATTTTTAATTTTTAACTATATTTAAATTTAAAAATATTTTATGTCTTTTTTTACTTTATTATCTTGATTTTTTTGAATAAATCAACTAGGCTTTATTAAGAAATAAACTAAAAAAACAAATAAAGGTCAACTCAAAAATGAAACACCCCTGAAAATAAATAATTACCTGCCTTCGAAGATTCTTAAAATGTAATTTTTTTTTCAAAAAAAAAATGAGTGGAAATATAGGTGTCAACGGAAGTGTAAGTTTAGTTGGTTTACATATATTAGAAGAGATTTTGTAAAAATATTTCATGATCTTCTTGTATTTGAGCTAGAAAAATTGGTAAAAATAGATGTAGAAATATTTTTGAAGGTAAATATGATATAAATATAAGTAATAAAAAAAATGGACCAACCTTGAATTTATTAAGAAATAAACCAACTGGGCTTTATTAAGAAATTAACTAAAGAAAACAAATAAAGGTCAGCCCAAAAAAGTCAAAACGGGCCATAGACAATAAAAATTAAACCAAGAAACCCACTGAAATGGCCCAGTCAGTCACAGCCTGACACCCACTCTCCAAAAAAATCTAAAAACCGTAAGAAATTCCCCTTGTCGTTCTTTCTTCCAGAGTATCGTCGTCTCACTCAGTTTGGCTTCCTCGCCAACTTTTCCATTTTTTGCACGACGAAGTTAGAATCCAGATAAAACGTTTCTCTTCATTTAAAACTTTCAGTAGCTAGGAAATGGGTGAGCTGATTTGCCGATAGACTCGTATATTTGTATCTCAAGAGTCGAAATCTGTTTATATGTGGCTTGATATCCCAAATACACTCCAATCTCTGATTTATTTGGTTTGTCTATGTTGCATTTCTTTATTACCGATTATGTATTGCCCTCAATAATCGTTTTTGACACTCACATCTAAATGACCCCAACAAGTTCTTGTGTATGACCTCCATTGCCCCTTCCTTTGTATCCAGCTTTATTGTAACCCAATATACAATGTTCTTTTACTCTTCGAAATCGGCATCCACTGGTTTCTTCCCTGTTATTAGTTCCATCAACACCACCCCGAAACTATAAACATCGCACTTGTCGCTTTATTCGAATATGCATATTCTGTCATAACCAACAATCACATTAAGTTCAACAACAACAAAATGAAATAACATATGAAATAACATGACGCGTCTTACCAGGGGCTAAGTAACCATATGTGCCTGCTATGATTGTAGAGGTTGAATCTTTCAATACTTTGGCTATTCTGAAATTGGCAACTTTGGGTTGGTAATTCATATCAAGTAGGATGTTGGTTGGTTTGATGTCTATGAATGATTGGCGGTAATAGATGATGGGGAAGGTATGCTAAGCCTTGTGCAAACCCAAGTGCGATTTGATGTCGGTTTGGCCAATCTAAATGGAACCATCCTTTATGTAGAGCATCCCAAAGGTTTCCATTTGGCATGTACTCGTAAACCAAAAGATGACATTCGGAGTTCGAGAAGTAGCTATATAGTTTGACTATGTTTTTATGCCTTATGTTTCCAAGAGTCTCTGACCTCGGTGTTCAAGCATTTGTTTATAATCAACTGATCTTCTGAAGTAGAATCTTTTGTTGTTCTGCTCCATAGTTTCTTTACTGCAATAACATCTCTACTTTGGAGTTCAATCCTACACACAGTGTCGAATCCTCCGTGGCGTGCTATGTTCTTGTCGACCAATGCTTCGAGGATGTCATGTAGGTCAAAAAATGCTTTATGGAAGCTCTTCATGTCGTACGAATAGAACGATGAAGAGAAGGTCTCGTCATGTTCCAACACAAATTGGGAAAGCAATTGCAACACTTTGGATTTGCTTGCATTTTAATTTCAAGACTCCGTGCATCTTGCAAGGCCTTTTCAGCCTTCGACAGCCAATCCTCGACTACTTTTTCCATTGTTTTGGTTTTTCCTTTTAGCCTTTTTAACATCTTCTGGCAATCGAATTTGTGAGTTGACCAATGTCTTTTCTTTCTCTAACTTGTCTGCATCACAAGTGTCGCTAATAGATTGCAGACTCTTCAGCTATAAATTAAATCACTTTTACTTTTACTGTTTGAAATCAATATGTATAATTCCATTAAGACTCCCTTTAAGTTTATTGAAATTTGCAATTTAATCCTCAATGCAGATATTGGAAATTTCATTATTCAACGCTGCAATTTACAATTATTGACCACATATAATACAATTTACACTGAATACACAACAACAGAATTTCAAGGTTCAACATTGCTGCTATTGTTTATTTGGCTACATCTTCTTTCTTTTACCAATAAAATATCAATTATGCCCCTAATTTTTTTTTATTTCACTCATTTGAGCCCTTGAACATTAAAATTACAATCAATTAAACCCTTTGACCGTTAAAGTAAATGATCAAGGTTACAAAGCTAAGGGTGCCAATTTTTTCTAGGCTGTTTTTACCCTGTGGCACACTAGGATGGTTCCATGTGGAAAAAACAAATATTTTATATATAAAATCATTAAAAATGCATTTTTATGATTTTTTATGAATTTTTATAAATTTTTATAAATTTTTATTTTAATGTTTTATATATAAAATACTATTTCCCTAAATTTCGAGAAAGAACGGCCTAAAACCCTAATCTCTTTTTAAAATTGATATATTTGCTTAACTAAGACATGAAGAAAATATTGTATAATTGAAAAACCAAATTTCAATTCTTGAATATTATATTATTCAAAACTAAGGTTTTTAGGCACCAATAAAATTTTACCACATCATCAAATTTTAAAGACATGAAATTACTATTATACACCCATCCATGTTCAACTAACTCTCCAACTCTAATTTTTTTTTTTAAAAAAAATTAAGTAATTAAAATTTTTTAAAAAATCAAATAACATAAAAATTTTAAAATTTACACAATTCTATCTTCAATTTTTTTTTATTACACAATTCTTGTTATTGAAGATTCAATGCAATATAATTTTTACTTTTAAAAAATATATAATATGAAATGAAAAATAAATTAAAATGGAAAAAAGAAAAAAAAATCCACTACCTAGAAACTCTTTTTTGTTAACTTAGTTGCATAAAAATAAAAAATATTAACTTATGAAAAAAATAAAAATGATTTAAAATGATAAAAGAAAAAAATATGTTTGTTTATAATTTAAAAGATTAATTATTTTAAGTAAATTAAATTTAAATTAAGTTGAAGAAGATAATAGATATAGATGAGTTTATAATAATGCTTTATTATCTTTAAATTTGATGATGTGGTACTATTTTATTGGTGCCTAAGAACTATATGTTTTAGGATCATCCTAATATAATTTATTCCCTTCACTTTATTATCAAACATATGAGTGACAAGGAAAAAGGTTTTTATTTTTTATTTTTTCATTTTTTTTATTTTGTGATATTGACAAGGCTGTAGTTTCATGAATATTTATATGGCAAAATTTAAAAAATATATAAATATTATTATATATTAGTTTAAATTTATTTATTTCAATGAATAAAAACTCAGGAAAAATAATTTGCTTTTAATTAACATAAAAACTATATAATTAACATAAAATTCTTCACGAAAAACTTTTTTTTTTTTGCTTTTAATGGTCGAAATATGCTCTAAATCGCATTTTGATAGAGTTTGATATTTGATCCTATGTTTTAAAAATAAAAAAAATAATATATTATCTTTCGATTTAAAAATCATAATTTAATCATTTATATTATTAATATTTTCTATCGAATTTATCAATTTGTCTATTTTTATTTTCAATCAAATCATATATCGTATTAAACACACAATAATTAAATCTAATTTTTTTTTTGAAATTCTAAAAACTTAAAGAAAAAACTTTAACTTAATTTTAAAATGAAAATATTTAAATTTAACTGTAAAATATATAAATAGTAATATAATTTTTTAATATCTTATCAATCAATCCAACTTATAAATTAGTTAACCCATTAATAATGGGCCTTAAGCCCAACTTCCTAATCTCAAAGGCGGGTAAATGGGCGGAGAGGAGACCCGAACCAAGACTGAACCGGATTGGTCGGCGAGACTCGAGAGGGGCCGTTGCTCCGGTTTTTTACTATAATCGACCGGTCTAGTTCGACAGATTTTCGCGCAAAAAAAAAAAAAAAAAAAAAGGACAGGAGAAGACAGGCGCGCAGATATAGGAAGGACATCATCGTAAAATTCCACAACCAGACCATAAAAAGTCACTAAAAAGTAAAAACATCACTGCATAGTATTCCACGAGAGATCTCCATTATTTTCATTTTCCATTTATTATTTTTAATAATTTTCAACACCCAAAAAATTGCTGCAAACCCTAGCTATGGGTTTTGTCTCACAAAAAATGTAGCAAAACCTTGCAGATCTGACCCCCCAGGTTTTGTCCTTCTTCTGTTTTGTTTCTTATACTTGCTTTTCTTTTTGCTCATGATTGTCTTTTTGATCATCAATTGCACTGTTGTATACTGGACAAAGTAGTTTGATTTTGTTTATAATTTCAAATATGTTGGTTTTTTGTTCTTTTTCATAGGGTTTGAACTTTGAATGCCAATGTTGTTAGTAAATAGCAGCCTGTAAAGCAAATAATTATGTTTTAGTAGCAGTTTTAGCATTATCATATTGCAATTCTACTTTGAAGCTATGATGAGAGACTATGCTGTTACTATTTTTGGAATGGTTGTTTCCCTTTTAAAAATTATGTTATTTAGACTATAGTTCCTTGTTTGCAGCTGTTTGCATTTGTTTGGTACCAAGAGAATTGAAGACATGGATCGATAAAGTGTTTATGTGTGGCTGCTTTGTTCTTTCGATGATTTCTATGAGACACATATTGATTCGGTTTTGAGGATGATGCACGAGTGAGAAACGAAGAGGGAATGCGAGATTTGTGGATACTTGATTACATATGTTACGACGTCTTGGGTGGTTAATCGGTTTGAATAATAGAAGTGTACAAGCAAAGAAGTTACCAGATGCAAAGCCTCACCCGGCTGAAGTACAGCCGGTGGTAATGTTGGATAGTGTCCAGGAGATTGCAATTTACATCCATAGGTTTCATAACCTTGATCTTTTCCAGCAAGGGTATGGAGCATTTTTTTTTTTTTTTTTTTTGCATTTTATGTTTATTTTCGAGTTTTATACATATGAACTGTCTTCTGGTTCTTGTGTGCTTAGATGGTATCAACTGAAGCTTACTGTTAGATGGGACAATGATGAGTATGCTCCTGTAGGAACACCTGCGAGAGTCGTCCAATACGAAGGTAATTTGGTGAAATTTTTGTTTTTTCTTCTAATGCTTCCACTTTGTCACAAGATTAGAAATCAAGTTATTTTGAACTTATAAACCTTTTGAAATGTAGCTGCATTCTGGCATTTTATATTTAAACTAGTCCCTCTAGAGACCTAAATAGGAATCTTGCAGTTTGTAAAATTGGGAAGTGTCCTTGCTGATAGAAGAGTATGCTATATTAGCTGATCGATTGATTTTGATGTAGTTGAGGCAAATAGATATAATGTCCTTTATATTCTTAATTAAAACTGACAATTGGTTTTCATTTTGTTGAATGGTGAATTATTTTTTGAACTATTTGTTGTTTTCTCCTACTTATTTAATGAGTTTTATACTTCACTGTGAAAGTTTAATGCATCAGTGTTTTAGAGAGCAATTCTTTGTTAATAAGATTAGAAAATGTTGCAGCCCCAAGTCTTGTTTCTGATGAAGTATTTGGAGTATGGAGGATTGATGATACGGACAACAGTTTTGCAACACAGCCTTTTCGAATCAAATATGCGAGACAGGATGTTTATCTATCTATCATGGTTGCCTTTGATCTACCTATTCCTGAAAATGAGGTAGCCAATCTCTTTCTTGTGTATCTCTGCATTCCCTTGAACAGGGAAGCACACCAAATACGTTACCAACCAGAAACCTTTCTCTGCCTTCTGATACCTCTAAGCTAACAGATGCTAAAATCTCTACTCCAACCATATGAAAATAGAAATGATATTGGATCTTCCTGAAAGTCGACAGGGTTTTCTTTCAATCTAATTTTGCTACTCAGAAAGGAAATGTATAGAAGTTTTTCTACTTTGATTCTGTTTGGCTATTCTCTAGCCATGAAAGTCAATTTTTGTTTCTCATTTTGGCACTGATGTAGCATTATCCGACAGGGTCCTCCCTCATCAGCTGTCATCTTGAAGTTTGAGCTTCTATATGCTCCTGTATTGGTGAATGGGTAAGTTGAGAACTCCTATTTACGTATGGATGATTAAAATTTAAAGTTTATACTTATATTCTTGTGCTAATGTGTTTCATTTCTCTCATCAATTTTTTTTTTCTAAGTTAAAATTGCCCATAATTGATTGGGATGCATTCAATCAGTTCTGATTTTCAGGCTTCTCCTGATTATTGCCCGGCAGCCATCCATGAATTCCGAATCCCTCCTAAAGCTCTTTTAGGACTTCATTCTTATTGCCCTGTTTACTTTGATGCATTTCATGCTGTTCTTGTGGATGTAAGTGTTCACACAACTCTGCTAAAAGCTGGTTCTCGCAAGGTCCACACGAAGGTACCAAGGTTTGTCCCAGATCTAGAAACAATGATGACTAACCTTCTCACCAACCATATTCCTCTCATCTCCTCTTCCGAACCCTTTTTCAGGGTGGCAGTGGGGGTGGTTGTTTGGGGGAAATGAGATAAAGGGAGAGGGGTGGTTTCATTTATTAGAGTAAAATTGTGCTTTGATGATATGTTGAAGTAACTTGACCTGTTAAATCATTTCAGCATTGCTTATTCTACAACTAATGATGTTTCTGGTGAAAGCATTGATGGATCTACTCAGGTTTGTTCTAAACTTTTAAAATTGAAATGCAATAACTACCCTTAACCATAGCTTTCCCATTTGTGCTTCTGCTTGATTGTGGCATTACATTCAATAGTTTTTTGGTGTCACTACTGGAATGTGGCATGGATAAATGTTTTATGGCTGTAATATAATCTCAGAATCTAGTGTGCAAGGTGTGTGCATGAGAACAAAGTTTATTACCTTATTGTGGCTCTAGTCTATTCATTGGACTGGTGGAAATTGTAGGTTATGGTTAGTAGAATGTATGAATTTCATGAGGCTTGATTATTTAAGCTGTAAGAGTTTAATATATCCATTTCCAATTCTTAATTTAAGTGGTATGGGTTTAATGGGACATTTTCTTGTGGATTATGTGGGTAATAAGGGAAATTCATTGTATTGCTTTAATTCAGCTTCTTGTTATCATTGATAATCAATATTAATGCACTAATAGTTTGACTATGTGGTTGACCAGGCACTGGATCAAGTGGCTTCTACTGATCTGAAACAGTTCATGCTTGTTAAGGCATTATTAAATGCTCGTGACACACTGCTTGCGGAGCTGCAAAAACTTAGTGATGCCATTAACCATGCTGTTGATTTGACTGAATTTACCTCCAAAATGAACGATATGAAGTTATTTGATTCCTTTCTGCAAGAACCGGTTGCTGCTGATGCTGAAGATTCAGCACAAGGCAAGCCACAAAATGGTCTTGAGGTCCTTGCTTTATGTCATCGAACAGTTTACTCTTATTCTTATTTTTTTGTTTTAATATATTAAAATGATAACACCTTTGTCTCTTAACAGAGAGTAAATGGCAGATTAGAGTTTCAAAGTGATAGATTGGTCCATAATTTATCGAAGGATGATGTACTTAAAATATTTAATCTATCGGGTGATCAAGTGTTATATTTATGGAACACTTTCCTGAATTTCCACAGGTTAGCACATACATCTTCACTTCCTGTTCTTGCTGTTAAACATTTTCTCCCCTAAATGTAGGCTTGTTATGCTCAGTATCCCTCTTATTAAAACTTAAGTCTCTTTCCAGGGATAGTAAAACACGGATATTGGACTTCCTTCGTGATGAATGGGCTAAAGATCGAAGAGCTGAATGGTCAATGTGGATGGTGTACTCCAAAGTTGACATGCCTCATCGTTACATAAATGGCAGTTTTGATGAGTCTTCCCACCAAATCGTGCATAAGAGGGGTTCAAGTTTGTGGAAATTAACAGATGATGTAATTACTCATTTATGTTTTTATTTCTTGGCTGACATAATCGGCTATGAACAACAATAATTTTTTTCAATTCCAAATTCATCTTGTGGAATGCAGCCTGCGCAGGTGGCAGCTATGCGGGCTGAGCTTCATCGGCGAAGTATTGTACAAATGAGGGTAAGTCCTTATATTTAATGCTTATTGTTTTTATTTACATATGCCTTAGTTTACCGGTAATGATTGTTTGCACACAGATGAACAACCGATCAATCCAAGACATGCAAATATTTGGAGATCCTTCAGGAATTCCTATTGTAATTATAGAGCATGTAATGAATGCACCTCAACGTACTTCTAGTGATAACTTGTACATGAGGAACTTGGACATAATAGATTCAATTACCACAAGCACTGTTCCTAGTTCTGAAGCTGTGAAAAAGCTACCAAGTGCAAGTGCTGCGCAAAGTGGCCGTGATTTAAAGATTGTCATCTTTGTACATGGTTTTCAGGCAAGTTTCTTCTCTCTCACACTTGTTTCTTGGGTTATTTTTTTGTTGCCTTGTTAGGTTTCGGTGTTGTGCTACAGACAGTTTGCCAAGTGAGTTAATGTGTCTGATCCTATCTTGAACATGATAGGGGCATCATTTGGATTTGCGGCTTGTTCGGAACCAATGGCTTTTGATAGATCCCAAGATAGAGTTTCTTATGTCTGAAGTAAACGAAGAGAAAACATCTGGAGACTTTAGAGAAATGGGACTAAGATTGGCGCATGAAGTCATTTCTTTTGTTAAAAAGAAAATGGATAAAGCTTCGAGATCTGGCCACTTGAGAGATATCAAACTTAGTTTTGTCGGGCATTCTATTGGGAACGTTATAATAAGAACAGCATTAGCAGGTCGGTTATCTTTGTTTAAAACTGTGTTTCCATTTTCACCTCTTTGAAATGTCTGCTAGAGATGTTCATTTCGTTTTGCAGAGAGTGCTATGGAACCTTACCTGAGATTCCTCCATACATTTGTGTCTCTATCTGGTCCACATTTGGGATATCTATACAGTTCAAATTCTTTATTCAATTCTGGACTGTGGCTTTTGAAGAAGCTCAAGGGGACACAATGCATTCATCAGCTCACTTTTGCTGACGACCCTGATATTCGTAACACATTCTTCTACAAACTTTGCGAGGTATTGAGAACAAAGTTGCAAAATGGTCTCGAGTTTGCTATTCTTCGGTAAAAGTATCATGGAGGCTCCTGTACTAGGAGTTAGATTACATTTTGCCCATTTTACTCAAAAAAAGGGCAAATTAGTCCTTATGCGTTAGATCAAAAAGTAATTTTCTTTTGTTAAAAATTTCATCTAGACAGTCTCATTTTGACGTATGGGGCTCAATTTTTAATAATAGAAATAGATGAAATTTTAGCAAGACCAATTTTGCTCTTTGATCCAATATACAAAGATTAATTTGCTTTTTTTCTTTTAGTAAAGGGGGCAAATTGCAATTTGCCTCCTAATACAGACTTGTATGGTACTTTTACAGCCATTCTTCCTATCTGTTGCCCTCTGTTTTGCTTAAGACATGGCAGAAACATATAATTTTTTTCCTTTCCTTCTTTCAGCAAAGAACTCTGGAAAATTTCAAGCATGTAATCCTCCTTTCTTCGCCCCAGGTATTCCACCACAGCCCTTGCTGATTTTTTTTTCTTCTCGTAGTTGTTAGGATCATCAGGCTGTTTGTAAGCAGTAAGGTTAATGAAAATGAACAGTTTAATTTAGAAGTTTTATGTGATTAAGACGTTAAAGGTATAATTAAAAAGGGTAAACTACAAAGATAGTCACCCAATTATAGAAAAATTTCATTTTAGGCACCCAAAATAAAAAATGTACAATTTAAGCATTCACGTTATATAGTTTGATCGTTTTGGTTACTCTCGTAAGCTAACGTGACAATTTAAAAAATTGGTATAATAACAAATTTAGCTCTCAACTTTTATATATTATATTGATTTAGTCATAAATTTAAAAAATTAACCCTCAAATTTACAAATGTTTTCAGTTTGATCTTAATTCTAAAAAATCTGATATATAAAAATACATAAATATTTTCAAATTTATAATTATATTCTTTTGAAAATATTTATGTATTAATATTCATATTCATATTCATATAAAATTTAAATTGATTATTATATTATTTTGAAAATATTTATGTACTTTTATACATTTCTTTGAATTTTTTAAAGTTAGGGTCAAATTGAGAACATTTGTAAATTTTGAAGGTTAATTTTTTAAAATTATGACTAAATCGATATAATATATAAAAATTGAGGGTTAAATTTGTTATTATATTTTTAATTGTCACATCAGCTTGCTGTTTGTGATTTTAACAAAAGTGACCAAAATGATTGAATTATGTAATCTGGGTGTTTAAATTGCAAGCTTTTTATTTTAGGTGCTTAAAATGAAAATTTATTATAGTTGGGTGACAATCTGTGCAGTTTACCCATTAAAAAGTTCATTAGCTGTTCATGTTTTCCCTTCTACCATAAGGCCATTGACAAATAGCGTCTCTCTCAGGATGGTTATGTTCCATATCATTCCGCCAGAATCGAGTCATGCCGGGCAGCATCAATGGACAACTCCAAAAAGGGAAAAGCATTTCTAGAGATGTTGAATAACTGCTTGGACCAGATACGCGCTCCTACAGCTGAGAATCGGGTGTTTGTGCGTTGTGATATCAACTTTAACACATCCTCTCATGGCAGGAACTTGAACACATTAATTGGAAGAGCTGCTCATATAGAGTTCTTGGAATCAGATATTTTTGCTCGGTTCATAATGTGGTCATTTCCAGATCTATTTCAATAATTATTGTGGGAGCCGGTGATTTCCGTTTCTAGTTCCCGACCATCGTTTTTAAGTTGTATACTTGCCTGGTATACATTCCGAGCATCAAGATGGTAGCCGCTGTATATTATCAGGTTTAAGATGAATATTCCAAAAAGCTCCCTTAAAAATGAGGACCGATGTCGGTCCGGCAAGCGTGTACTTCTAAAATGGTGAGTTAGGAAGGCCAAGATTTTTATACAGTAGAATGTATTCTCTGTAAAACTAGCAGCAATGTGAAATCCAGTAGGGAATTTAACTACATAGAGAAATGATGTATGTATGTGATGGGAATGAATTCAACAAATGATTGATGCATAATAGATATATTTTCAGTTAACATCTTATACTTGTGGGAATGTTTATTATGAATGTAGTTAAGAGGTCCTTTTAGTTACTTTATTATTAAATGGTTCAATTTAGTCCTTATGCAATTAAAATGAGTTAAATTGGAATAAAGTTAACATTTACTGCTTAATAGAGTTAATATTTTTAAAGTTTTTACAATTCTATAAATGAAATCTTTTGTTTAGAATTGAAATGCAATTGTTTCAAGACATTTTTAATATAGAAAATGCTAACTCTGTTATAATTTGGACTTATCTTTTTATTTTTATAGGAATTAAATTGATCCATTTAATAATAATTAATTAATTTGATCCAGTCACCGTGGATTTATGGTGAAAAAACAAAGCAAAACAGGACAGTCCCACAAATATGAATATAAACTCCTTATAGAGAAGGGTTCAAGCAAAGACCAAAGCACCATGGGTTCTAAACTGCAGTTAGAGATTAAACGAGGCCGGACCCTTACCGCTCCAACAAATCGACTTCTCGTAAATGTCACTACCCTTTTCCGGTTTCCTACACTATCTACTTGGTTGGTCGTATACGAACAAACAATATACACCATGCCGCCTTTTCTAGTGTACATGCATCTTCTACATATGAAAATGTCATCCAGTTGGCCAAAAAGCTAAGATACCTATGCATTAGCTTCAACCCCATAGTGTGGCATTGAAAGGGTTCTGAGCGTGTTAAAAGACTGATTTGATTATCGGTGCAAGAACCAAAATGATAAGAATCGGGTTGAAAAACAGGTAGTATAATCCATGAACAAGCAACAGAATGTGAATCCCATGCTGCTAAATGTAATAAGACCATGTTTTTGCATGGGATAAGCAAACCAGATAGCATACATAAACCTTAAGACACTTAACATTGAAACAAAGGATAATCATCTACGCCTATTGAACAGAGGTTTGATTCTACAAGAATGACCATGGTGCAAATTTACGACAAAAACTCGATTGCGGTTTCAAGCTGAATATAAAGCAAGCAAAGCAGCAGAACTGGGTTCTAACTGACCATAGTGCACTTGCAGTGTCATGGTGAACATGTAGAAAGCTTCATAGCTTCCAACTTCATCCGGGTTCAAAAATTAACAACCTATCGAAATAAACATGCCTAATATGCCACAAAAGTGAGAAACCTATAGGCCTAGACTAAGGTCATGCAACTGAAAGCTGCAATAGAAGAAGCTGAAACCTATATAAAGCAATCTAGATGATAAGATAAAACCGATATACAATTTGTACGAGCAACGGTGTAAAAAAGTCATCAAGTGAAAGCATTACAAATTGTTCTCTATCAGCAGACATGAAAACTTGCTCTAATGAAAGCATTGTTGCAAACGGTTTAAACACGAAAATAGAATCTTCGTTGCAACACCATGGTACAAATATGTCTCAAACAAAACCGAATAGTAAACGAGGAACAGATTCTGTATTGCAATGAACATGTAAGGCATATATCGAATCGACATAAACAACAGAATGTATGAATTATGATACAATATAACAAAGGATAAGCAAACCAGATAGCATACATAAACCTTAAGACACTAACATTCATTAAGGTACTCAAATCATTGTTGCGATGTAGAACAATAAGGTAGTCAAAGTTTCAAATCCTAATAATGCATAAAGTCAACCAAATTAGTATCCATAAACATCATAATTGGCATAAATATAAAAGAAAAAAAAAAACAAAAAAAACTAGGCTTATTACTTACATGGACCACATACAAATGAAATGATTCTTTTCCATGGACCAAAATGCAACAATGAAGCTAAATATACAAACAAAGTTCCAAGTCCCAAGTTCCATTAAAGGCAAAATAGAATCATTCCATACTGAGAATTGGTTTCAACATTTCAAAGCTTTAAAAGTGCATTGGAGTACATACATAAAATGCATGAAGATAAAGCAACTATCTCTTTATATTTATAGAAAGCAAAGTGTTAATCCATGGGAAGTTGGGAAAATACATCATCATCACCATCACCGTAGCCATTAATACACATTAAAATAAAGCATAGCATTATAATAACATCATTAAAAATGCTTCTTCAATCCATTCCCACTGCATTTCAATGTATGATGATGAATGACCATGATTGATGATGGATGAACCATATGCTCCATTGCTCCTCCTCCTCCACCTTTAGAATCTCATTAAAAAAAAAGAAGGAAACTATATATAGAAAATATATGTTTATATTTGCCTGGCTTCATCCTGTCTGCCTTTTTGCAAGCAATAAGAGAAAGGAGTGAATTTTTTTTTTTACACAGGGAGAAACAGAGCTATACAGTACTCAAGTCTCATCTGTGAAAACACGAAAACGACCTTCCATTTACAAAATGTGTAAAGAAGACCAAGGGTAGGTTGGACATTGCAGCTATCAACAGCCATTACAGTAATGTGTTTAAGGTTTTTTTTGCTTTCTGGGTTTAAGGTTGTCTGGCTTTTTTTAAAGCCAAAAAAACATGGATAGATGATGATGAAGGAAAAGAAAATGGCTATTCATTTCCAAAATGGGAATTCTAATAGTGTAAATAAAAAGCAACCATTTTTTTTGGGGGAGTGAAAGCTGAAAAGCCATTTGCAAAGTTTCAACTTTTTATCATATTCTTCTTTCTTTAAAAACTCACCCTTTTGTCCCTCAAAATAGTTTCTTTTTTCGTACCTGTTTTTTTTTTAAAAAATTCTTTCAAAGACACCCCAAATAACCCCTTTTTTTCCTACAAAATTCATGAATAAAAAAGGGATCTTTTTTTGATGAACTGATAGTGATAAACAATGAGAGAAACCAGTGAGTCACACAGTGTCCCCACATAGCACAGGGCAGGCACAGTGACAGACCAGACCAGACCAGACCGGCAGAAGGGCTCACTGGCAAGCAAAGGCAACGGCAGCTGCTCTGTTTTTTCACTTCAAAGTGACGTAAGATTTTTTTGTCGGCTTTTGGTTTTTTTTTTGACCATTTCTTTCAATTTTTACATCAATGAATCGATAATAATGAAGAAAATATTGCACAACTGAAAAAACAAAATTCAGTTCTTGAATAATAATATTATAGTAATCGTACAGTTTTGTTTTCTTATTTTTTTTTGGGGGGTTTGTCGTTTAGACACTCACATTCCATGAAATGAATTCTGTGTTAAATTTTGGTTAAATTTTACTATTAGTCCATATATTTTTTGAATTAATTAGTTTTAGTTCTTATACTTTTTTAATTTCTAAACTTTAATTCTGATTTAATCGGTAGTAGTTAAATCAGTTTAGTTAAATTCCGATATTATGTGTAAATTTCTAGATTTAGTCCTGGCTGATGCCGGAGGCTAGCAAGGCTCCTGGCTTCCAAATGGGAAATTACAATTTGGATCCTTTAAAATTTATAAAATTATAAGTCAATATATAGTAAATTATACTTTATCCCAAAAATGATAAAATTTTAATTTAATCTTTTAAAAAAGTATAAAGATATAAGCTAATCAAATGGTAAAATTACATTTTAACTCATAAAAATATGTAAATTTCAATATCGAAAATTTTCTGGTTTGTCCCTATTCTTAAACCCTATACTTCTCGAATTTCAAACTTTTAATCTTAATGTAAAATGATAGTCGTTAAATTCATTAATCAGTTTTTTGTAAATAATATGTAAAAAATAGTAAGCTATCGTAACATTATATATATATATGTGATAATATATTTTTTAATCAAATTTTATTCTTTAATGAATTTAATGATTATTATTTAATCATAATTAAAATTTTAAAATTCAAAAAATTATAAAAAGTTAAATTAAAGGCCAAAATTTTAAATCTTAGCTAAGGAATGACGTTTTTATGATATAATAGAAAAAGCCTTTTACTAAAAGGAAAAGGCCAAAAAGGGAATTGATTTTGAAAAAGGGGAGGAATTTATAATACTGACAATGAATTCTCAATAATTTGGTCCAACCAAAAAGTAAATAATGGTGGTACCAAATTCTTCAAATAAAGTGTTTTAACTCCACTATTAAAAATATTAATATCTTCCTATCTTAATAAGTGGTCGAAAGTTTGATTTTCACTTTGGGAGTGAAATAATTTTAAAATTCGTAGTCAACATTTATCCCCTAAATGAGCCTATAGAATGCGAATGATTAGTTACTGGACTCGCTCCAGTAAATACCTTGAAAAATAAAAAATATATATATTAAGATCTTATTAATCATTTTCTTCCATCAACTTAATTGTTACTTTGGATTCAATTATAAACGTCAGCTCAGATTTAACGTAGAGATCATATTAAAACTAGACATGTGAAAAATTAGAATATGTAGAATTGAAAAGAAAGATGAGGTAAAAGTATCACGGAGGCTCATTAGTAAGAGTCGAATTACATTTTATCCAATTTACTTAAAAACTGGGTAAATTAGCCCCTGAACAAACTAATATTTTCCTGTTAAAAATTCATCTATTTCTATTATTAAAAATTAGCGTGGCTGACAGAATAGCAAGATAGTGACATGTAGTGTGCCACGTATACCGCATGTTGACGTGCAAAGACTAGTTTTTAGTAGTAGAAATGAATGAGATCTTTAACAGAATGATCAATTTGCTCTTAGATCTAACGTACAACGACTAATTTGCCTCTCTTTTTTTAGTTGGAGGGGTAAAATGCAATCTGACTCTTAGTACATGAGAGTCCATGATACTTTTACCGAAAAACAATGATTGAAGCAAGTATGAAAATCTCAAAAATGCTAAAACCTCAAAAGTTAAAATTAATCGACCTATGAGGTCTCGGGATCTTAAGTGTCCACTTTCAAACCTTAGCATGCAAAAATACCACATATAGTTTCTCTCTTAATTTTATTTTAGATTTAAGTCTCATCGTATGTACTCTAAGTCTAAGTTCCACCATGTGTGGACCTTAGTTGGATATATTTTGATTTTCAATTCAATTTTATTTTATATTGAATTAGTTTTGGTTATAGATGCGAATACATGTATTATTAGTGATTGTAGCTATAAAATCCTTTAAAAAAAAAGGTAAAGTCATCTGATTGGCCTCCATTTTTTTTTACGCAAATTGTCATTTAATATCTAAGCAAAAAAAATAGATTGATAAAAGAATTAAATTGATACAATATTGATATTTTAAATTTTAATTAAAATATTTTGAAGTTTAAAATTTAATTCGGGACTTCTATTACAAAAAAGAAACTTTTAAAAATTAAATATATTCATTTCTTAAAAAAAATAAAAATAAAATATTTCTACAAAATCAATTAAAATATTTTAAAATTTTGTATAAATATTAAATGAACAATTTAAAAATTAAATATACTATGTTTAAATTTTCATTTCATTTTATGATTAATAATTTTTTTAATTTAAAATAACAGAGAGGGTACTCTGTTTTTTTTTTCTTTATCTTTTTATGGTGACAGCAAATCATGGACTGTTTTTTTAATTTATTTTTGGTACTTATTTTATTCTGAATTTCTGACCTCCATTTACACAGTATCTACAAAAACAAAAATAACAGTAATGAAAGCTTTGTGCCCATGCATTTTTTTATTTAATAATAATATTTGAATTGGATTAGAAGATATGTGTATATTTTATTTTTAATTTTTTTAAAAAAATTATGATCTTATATACATATAACCACTAAAAAATTAAAAATATAATAATAAACAATAAAATAATTGATAAAAGGAATCTTTATGTTTTTTTAATAATTATTTTTTTGGTTTTTTTAATTATTATTATTCTTTGGGTAATTTTACTGGAGGTAAAGATCCCTTACAGAATTATTGTCCAAATGTGCAGATTGGTCTGTTTGTAGTTTGACTCCCATATGTTTTTTCCCCTTTATCTTAAAAAAAAAAAAAAAATACAGTTCGCAATAAATATTATGAAATAATATATTATTTATGAATAAATAAATAAATTGGGGATTTTTTTATAAAAATAATATTAATTAAATACAAAAATGGTATAAGAATTAAATTAGTATGTTTTTTACAATGAATATCGATGCCACTTGACTAGTTGATGACATCACTCTATTTTCTCCCAATCATCATTGATATCGCTTGATATATTGGTAGCATCGAATTAAAGCGCGATAAACCAAAACATTTAGGGACCTAATATAAAACTTTTCTCTTTTAGATTGATTGTTGTAAAAAATAATAATTTAAGTTGCCGCCACATTGTTAGGCAGCACCAAATATGCTTTTGGAAAAATTATTTCATAAACCCTTTTTTGCTTCTTTTTTTTTTCCATATCAAGTACCTAAACATTTTGATTTATCACACTTTAAGCCAGTGTTGTCAATATGTCACACGGCACTAATAAAAAAAATATTTTTTAAAAAACCTGACGATTGCATGATTAAGCTCATTTTATGGGTTTTATATTATTTAGAGTAAGTTTTAAACCTTAAATAAGAGTATAATGCGCTTCAACGCACTCAAACCCACGTCCTTTTGTATTAGCAATAATGCCAATCGGGCTAAAGACCCAATCGGCCAATTTGTGACAGTAGTTAAGTGACTATCAGAAGTAATTTTACTTTGTTTATTTAAAGAACCTTTATGACCAGTCATTTTTACTATTATGCTTTGGATGTTTTAAGATTTTATTATATTCTTGGAAGCATAATAAAGCCTTAAGGAGACTGTTTGACGCCTCAAAGTCTATTTATTATTATTATTATTTTACTATAAATTCTTTTAACAGTCTTAAGGCTTTATTATAAGCATGTTGTACATGGAGATTGAAGTCTAAAAGTTCATCAAGATATGATCAAGTTAGATAGGTTGAATGGGACCAATTACACAAAAAGAAAAGAAAAGATGGTGTTTTTGTTACTACATTGAAGATGTTTTATGTTCTCGATCTAAATCTCTAACCATTATCAGAGCAACATCTACAAATTCTGATGCTACTTTAAAAGAGAGAAGTAAAAGACAAGAAGATGAGTGCATTTATTGTGGATACATTCTGAATTCTCTCACAAATCGATTATATAACATTTACAGAAACATAACTTCACCAAGGGATATCTAGACTGCTTTTAAGAATTCATACAGAAATGAGAAAAAAAGGTACATATAAATTTCTTGCATTAAGATACTCTGAATTTAACATTACTGGTGGTATAAAACCTATCATATATCAAGTGCATGAGTCGCAAATTCTAGCCTCAAGGTCTCAAACTTTGTAGTCAGCATCTGAAGCTTTGATTGCTTCGCAATGCTAGTTTCCTCGTACGTAGTCTCAAGAATTAATTAAGCTTCTCTACTTGTAGTGCACTTTGAAGTCCTCTTGAACTCTTGTTCACCAACTCCAAAAAAATAGCATTAAGAGTTTTGGGGTTTCCATTATCAAGCTTATGTTCCTCACTTGTACAGGTTGTCTCAAATTTGGGTGTCTTCATTGTCGAAACCATTTTTAAATCGAGTTTTGAAAATGGGGATCGACTTTAAAAATAAAAACGGGAGTCGTCACCAATCCCTTTTTACTTAGGTGTGATTGGATCACCTTGTAAAACGTTTTATTTAAAACATTTAATTTTGGTCTACGGAAAAACAGAAAATAGGTTCGGGAGTCGGTTACGTATGAGGAAGGGTTAGCACCCTCATAACACTCAAAAAATTGGTACCTAATCGATAAAAATCATGTCCAAATGTTTGAAACTTAAAAATATTTAAAAATATGATTTCTCAAAAACTTCGAACAATTTGATTTAAATTTTGAGAATTCTTCGATCCGAAAGAATATAAACATCACATCCAGCACGATTGGACATGATATTTTAAAACCCTCGTAACTAATATCATCTCATAATTTATAAAACTTTTTAAAAGGACATTTAGTTATTTAGTCAAACGGAAAATCGACACCCAGCACGATTGGGCATTATTTCCCGAATTTCTAAATAACAAAACATTGCCTTATTTTAAAAACCTTTAAATAAAATATTAATTTTGCAAAAATGTATTTTTTATTTTAAACAATAATCCATGTGACAACATTGCATTTATACATAAATATTAAAAGCAATTAATACATTAACATTTAATATAGACAATATAGAATACAACTAAAATAACTACACTATGATAATCATAAAATGATAAATAAATAAAAGGGCATTGCATGAACAAATAAAATATATAAAGCAATATATATAAAACAATTAAAAATACTAAATAAATATGAACTTTTCATGCCAGATTAAATAGTGAATAAATATTAAAAGAAAATATGTATATATAAAATGAATAATCAAACAATGTATAATTTTTTTCAATATATATAATATAATAATTAAAAAACACTATGTAATAAAAATAATATTAAATAAAATAATTAATAATAAAAATATATGTATATGTGTAATACATCAATTATAAAATTATATACATAATATAAATAATAAAATAAATTAGATAAATTTCATATAAAATAATGTAACATAATACTATATAATATTCAAAATATAATATAATAAAGATATAATATATAAACTATTAAATAATTAAAATAATATATATAATAATAATAAATTAATTAAAGAAAATAAAAATAGGGACAAAATTAAACTTAAAAATGATATTTTGGGGCGAATTTTAAAAGAAATAAATGAATTAGGGCCCCTTAGCAATGCGCGCAAAACGTGGAGGACCAAAAGGGAAAATATTCCCGTTCACCAAAACGCGTCGTTCGGAGAGGACTAAAATGGAATGAATGCCAAATTATTGGGTCGAATTAAAGGAAAAATAAAAAACAGATATAGGACTAAATTAAAAAGACTGAAAAATGCGGATGGACCACGGGCATAAATAGCCCATTTTTAAAAAACACGCGGATCCCTGGAGCGGGTCGGGTCAACGCGCGGGTCGTCTCTATACGGCCCCGTTTTGAGGCCACTGAGACAGGCCCTAAACGGCGCCGTTTTGGGCCCTTTATAAAAGCAAATTTTTTTTAAAAAAAAAATCAGTCTCCCCTTATTTTCAAAAAAAAAAAAAGAAAAAAATAATGGATGCCCCCTTTTCTCTCACTGGCGATTTTTTGTGAGTTCCTCAGCAAGTCTCCGGCCGCCGTCCGCCGCCGTCACCGCGATGGCCAGAATTTCAAAAGGTTAGTTTTTTTCTCTCTTTTTTTACGTTTTAATATTTATATATAGTTTTTTAGACAAATTGAAAAAAACCTTTAAAAAACAGAAATCGAAAACGAAAAAATAAAAAAAATAAAAACCTTGGTTGCATCTACACTCTGACTTTTTGAGTAAAATGTGTTTTTTGAATCTCTTCTTGTATTGATCTTTTCTGTCCTTTTTACAGATTGTTTGGGTTTATTTATAACCCAAAATAAAATCAAAAAAATAAATGCGAAAATACAATTTGTTGCTACTGCCCATTTCTTTTCCTTATTTGCAGGTTAATGGCGAGAATTATGGCGTCGGAGTGCTGTCCGTGCGCTGATTGCGGCGCGATTAGGGCTGGTGGCTAAGCATGCGGCGCAAGGGTTTTCCAGCAACCCTAAGTCCTGAACAGTTTGGGAATTGGGCTTCTTAAGTTGGGTTAAGTTTGGGCCGTGGGTGTAATTGGGTAATGGTTTTGGGCCACTGGACTATCTATTTGGTTTTGTAAATGGACTGAAAAGGGACATTATTTAGTTTATTATTTTTTATTTATTTTGGAATGGGCCCGAGCAAAATGGGTTATTACATTCATACCTAAAACATCTATAGGAGGTTCCCAACTTGTCAAAGTTTAATTCATGGACTTAATGAAAGTCATCATCTTAACTTTCTAGTAAACAAAATTGAAGCCGTCCAACTTAGGGGATCTGGTCACTAAAACACCTTCCATCTTGCACAGAAATTCCACTCACTCACCAAGTAGTAACATCATTCCTATACTTGATCTAGATAATTCTCCTCAAATCTTAAATATAAATTAATTGATTCAATTCAACTACTTACGATATCTACACTCAATAAAAAATTTCCTATATAAACAAGTATAGTGCTCTTTCATTCCTCTATTTAACCTAAACAAGCCATGCATATATAAGAGTTAATATAGTTTGTTAAATTAAAATCAATTAATTCCACTAAAGTAGCCACAAAATAGGTCTTCCATAGTGCGCATAATGGCAAAGATGATCTTAATATCAATATCCTTGAAGATCAAATCCTTGTTATTAAGGAAACTTAGATTGTATTGAAAATCTTCAATGTGGTTTTTTTTTTTTTTTTTCTTGATTTTAGCATATTTGACTTCATTAATAAACTTCTAATAATCTTTATAATTCACTAAAATAAAGTCCATATAAATTTGGTAGAAAATATGCCAATTAGAATATAATAAATTTTAACACACTGAAAACTTTTTTTCAAGTTGTAACTCGTGTTGAAGATGACGCTAACAAATAGCGTAATGTATCCAACCAAAATATCAAAATAAACTAAAAGCCAAAACCAAACATAATAAAAATATTAATAACTTTCAGCAAAATTAGAGGTCAACAATAACCAAAATAACATTTAAATATTAAATTTCAGTTAATCAGAATAAATTAATTCATTCCGCTTAACAACTAAATTAAATATACTCTTCACAAATTTGGAAATTAGTTTTTTATATTTTTTTGTTTTTAGGGATTTAACCCCTTTACGTTTCAAATTTCTAAATTCAGGTCCAATTGTTAACACTGTTAAATTTTTTTATGTGACATTTTGAATAATAAAAACAATATTTAATTAGTAGTCATGTAACTAAAAAATAGACGTTGTGATGAACTTAAGTTTAACAAATAATTAGATCTAAATTTTAAAATCTAAAAATTAAAGGGATTAAATTTCAAATTTATGAAAAAATGCAAAAACTTATGGCATATCTTAATCATTAAATAATAATTGAAATGATGTAAAAACTTATTCTATTTATAGTACCCTATCTAAAATCCTTTTTCTTAATCCAAAAAGTGTCAAAAGATTGTCAAAAGCCCAAAGAAATGGAAGTTCTTGATTTGTTTGATCCAAGAAGGAAGTCCAAACATTCATCCATTTGGACTAAAGAAGGCCCCTTAAATTCCTCCAAAGTCAATCTATCATCATCTTCCATTTATCTCTTTTTCAGGTTTTTATTTATACATTGATGGTATATAATCCACTTTATTATCAGTAAATCAAATAATATCCCAATTGTTAATCATGTTGAAGTGTCACCAATTTGTTGATGTCTTCTACTATTTCAATGGAAGTGCAAGTAAATGTCAATATTTTTATATTCAATTTTTCATGGAAAAAACATTGTAAAGTGCTCAACCCTGTTAAGCCACTTCAATTAGGCATTCAAGTTCTTTATATATGAGTGGCCTTTTTAGTGTTTCAATCAACCATCATCATCATCATCTACATTTTTTTAAAACTTTCTTATTGTGAATTGTTTAACCCACTTTTACCAATTTACTACCACTGCTTTTATCATTTCAGGCACAAAGTGGGCAACTCAACTTGATAACCCATCATTGTGAATAACAAGCATTGTTTCCTTCTTGTTGGTAAACTATCTGATTCAGTAAAAAAGTTTGTCATTAGGTACTTTTTACTCTTCTAGAATCTGGGTTTTTTAGAACAATTCATGTACTGTTTTGAATGAATATATATACTGTTTTTTTGTTGTGCCTGATGCTTATCTTTTGATTCTTGTATAAATGGCCAAGCTTGCTTTGATACCCTTTCTTTTTTTGGTTGAAAACAATCCCATTGAACTTAGCTTCTCCACTTTTCTATATGGACTCTCCACCATGCTTAAAAGACTATTTTTTTCCATTAAAATCTCATTAAAAGACTTTTTTTTTTTCCATTAAAATCTCATTCTTCTTGGGAGACCACAAATACAAGATTGCCAGGTGTATGATGTTATGTAATACATACATACATACATACATACATACATACATACAGAGAAAACAAAGCTATTGGAAGCTATGCAATGATTTCATATACATGCTGTGTGTTGCCATAAAGTAGTTTATAGTGATTTAAATTCCTTAGGTCCTTACAAGAGAAGAAAACGGAAAGAGAATCTACAAGCCACTAATCAGCAAAATTTAATCAAAAGAGAAAAAGCTTTAAGTTGTTATGATCCTACCTCTTCTGATTGGTTCTCTGTGAGATTTGATGCTTCTCTGGTCTTTGTTGAAAACTTGTAAGGATCTGTTAAGCAAGGGTCTGTCTGAATCAACAATTGAACAACCTCATTCATTGTTGGACGATGAGATGGATTCTTACATGTACAACACATTGCAATTCTAAGAACTTGAATCATCTCATCCTTAAATGACCCCAACAAGTTCTTGTCTATAACCTCCATTACCCCTTCCTTTGTATCCAGCTTTGTTGTAACCCAATATACAATGTTCTTATACTCTCCGAAATCGGCATCCACTGGTTTCTTCCCTGTTATTAGTTCCATCAACACCACCCCAAAACTATAAACATCGCACTTCGTTGTCGCTTTATTCGAATATGCATATTCTGTCATAACCAACAATCACATTAAGTTCAACAACAATAAAATGAAAAAACATATGAAATAACATGACGTGTCTTACCAGGGGCTAAGTAACCATATGTGCCTGCTATGATTGTAGAGGTTGAATCTTTCAATACTTTGGCTATTCCGAAATCGGCAACTTTGGGTTGGTAGTTGATATCAAGTAGGATGTTGGTTGATTTGACGTCTCTATGAATGATAGGTGGTAATAGATGATGGTGAAGGTATGCTAAGCCTTGTGCAACCCCAAGTGCGATTTGATGTCGGTTTGGCCAATCTAAATGGAACCATCCTTTATGAAGAGCATCCCAAAGGTTTCCTTTCGGCATGTAGTCGTAAACCAATAGATGACAATCGAAGTTCGAGAAGTAGCTATATAGTTTGACTATGTTTTTATGCCTTATGTTTCCGAGAGTCTCGACCTCGGTGTTCAAGCATTTTTTTATAATCAACTGATCTTCTGAAGTAGAATCTTTTGTTGTTCTGCTCCATAGTTTCTTTACTGCAACAACATCTCCACTTCGGAGTTCAATCCTATACACAGTGCCGGATCCTCCGTGGCCTACTATGTTCTTATCGACCATTGCTTCGAGGATATCATGTAGGTCAAAATATGTTTTATGGAAGCTCTTCATGTCATATGAACAGAACAATGAAGACAAGGTCTCGTCATGTTCCATTGCGGCTCTTTGGTTACTGAAACAACGTTTTAGAATCAAGAGAGCTGCAATAGTAATGACAATGACTGATGTTATGATTGCCCACATAGAATTTTGCTTCTTGTGGTTGTAAGCGTGTGAAGAACATATGGGGAAATTTCGAATATGAACTGTAACACAAAGACCTGGATTGCCTGAAAAGCTTTCCATCAATCCACCTTCGATCAACGAGAGAGGAATCGGGCCGGAAAGGTTGTTGTTCGACAAGTTGATGAAGTTAGGCAACAATTCACTAAAACTCTCTGGGATATTCCCAGTCAAGCAGTTGCTAGAAAGATCGAGGACATTGAGAGATTTCAACAAAGAAAGGGAGTTCGGGATGGATGAACTGAGCTTGTTACCTTGTAACACAAGTAAATTTAGTTTCTTTAGATTGCCGATTTCTGTAGGTATTGAACCAGACAGGAGATTGTTACTGAGATCAATCTTTACCATATTGATAGCTCGAGAGATTTTGCGAGGTATAGCACCTGATACCTTATTGTTTTGCATGAAAAGTTCAGACAAGTTCCTAGCATTTCCTATTGAACCCGGAAAATGGCCCGTAAAATTATTATCAGCCAAGTCAATGATTGAGACATGAGGGAGACCAAGAAGTCCTTCTGGTATTGGTCCCCCCAAATAGTTATTGCTAACTCGAAATCTTACAAGAGACTCACAATCTGCATAACTATCAGGCAACTTCCCAGATAACTTGTTATCCAAGACAAGCAAGTAGAGCAATTTACCTCCACGGCAAACCTCGGTTGGCAACGAACCCGATAGTTGGTTTTCAGACAAGTCTAGAATAACCATAGGTGATAACTTCCCCAGATTTTGAGGAACTTGTCCTGATAAGAAGTTTCCATAGAGTGACAGTGTGGTCAAGGTTGTCGAGTTTGCAATAACGCCCGGGATTTTGCCTGTAAGGCTGTTGTTATATAGTTGTAGGACTTGAAGTTTAGGAAGTCGACATATCGATGTTGGAATGCTTCCACTCAAATGATTGACCGACATGTCTAAGTCTCTAAGCTCTATCAGGTTTCCGAGTTCTTCAGGTATCGTTCCGGATAAGTGCTGATTATAGTATAGCTCGAGCTGCTGCAAGTTTTTAAGCAATCCAAGCTCCTTTGGGATCTGACCTGAAAGGAAATTTCCACTCAATTCGAGGTCAACAAGTGATGTCATGTTTCCTATCGATGCCGGGATCCGACCATACAACTTGCAAGTCGTTAAGACCATGATTCTGAGCTTAGTAAGCCGGGAAATGTTTGTCGGGAGTTGCCATAAGTTCAATCCATCGTTTTCGTTGATGTACAACACCTCGAGATTCGTAAGATGAGTAATTGACATAGAGAAATCACCTCGAAAACGGTTGTATGACAAATCGAGTACACGTAAAGATGTCGTTTTCGATAAATCAGGAAATGTTGCATTTAGGTAAACAGAGCTCATATTGAACACTTCCAAGACAGAGCAGTTAACGACGCCATTAAGAAAGTTTCCACGGAAGTTATTGCGGCTGATATCGAGAACACGTAACTCCGGTAGATAAGAACACACATCGGCCGGGAAATTACCGGCGAGTGACCAGCCTGAAAAGTTCATACTTTCAACATATCCTTCATTGTTGCAGCTAACTCCTGTGAAATTACAGTAACTTGCCCCTTCATTTACCTCCCAATCGGACAACGGATTTCCCGATAACGAGGCTTTCATGAAGCTGAAGAACTGCCACTGATTCTGTCTTATAGCTTTTGAAGAATAAAACATGAAACTAAGTAACATTAGGAAGAGAAAAACAGCTTTTGGTGCCATTTTTAAAAGCTTGGATGATGAAGAAAAAAAGCAGGTTCTTGTTGTAGGTTTGTATTGTGCTTATCTTTTGCATAAAGTGACACACACAAACATATATATACGTATATGCATATATACACCACTATCTCATGTAGAGAGGAATAACGTTAATGTTACCACTATATATATATATATATATATATATTCATATACAGATTAGATGTTGGAATAATCTACAGAACCCTCTTGATGTGTTGTTTAAGCTTGTCCTAGTGTACTATGTTTTTGCTTTATACTAGCCAATACCATTTCACTCACTTGTGAGATTCATGCATATATATATATAAACAAACAAAAAAGAACAGTCAATGACTGTATTCAGATGATAAGGCATACTGTTTCAATGATTGTAGACATGCATGCATGCATGCATACATACATACATACATACATACATACAAATCGGCTTATAGATATATAAATTTTGACATATTATTTATTTGACATAATTATATATTTTTATTATTGTTGATGTAAGGATTATGAAACTGTTCTTACAATGAAATATTGTTTGTATGATATATGGTAATTGGTAAGTGGAAAATTAAAGAATGAAAGAATAAATCCACTTTTGTGCTGAAATTGACATCCATTTTCTTCATTGCAAATTAACCAAATAAAAAAATTGCGAATTAATGGCATAAACAAAGAGCATACAAATATTTTTTTACTTAAAAGGTAACACAAGGCTACTGTAGGCCGCATCTCTCACCACAGTAACATTATTCTTTGAACTTGCTTCCATTATTTCGATGCAATCATTTCAAAAATTAAAGATAAAAATAATCAAAGCATCTTCATCAATTTCTGAGTTCAAGCTGATTAAATTATTATCAAGTTTACATTTTGATCATTCGATTTTAAAAAATTACAAAATGATTGTTAAACTATTCGAAAGTTTTTATTTATGTCATTGAATTATTCGAAAGTTTTCATTTAAGTAATTGATTGTTAAAAAAAAGAATTTAAATAAAGTTCGGTTAGTGAGCTCCAATAGATTATTGGACGATCAATACAGTAGATTAGTACCCACCGACGAGTAGAAGAATATACTTTAGATGCAAATCGATTTAATCATCAGTGTCAAAGATCGAAGAAGAATTTTTTTTTGAATTTTGATTCGTTGATTCTTGATGTTCAAAACTGTTCTATAAAAAAAATGTGATTAGTGCAGACAATGCGAATGAAGAATATCATACAATAACGATTATAACAACTTGGTAATTTAAATGAAAACTTTTGAATAGTTCAAACTATTAATTTTTTGAAATTGAATGATCAAAACGTAAATTATTAATAGTTTAACAACCTTAACTATGATTTACCCTTTTTTGTTTAAAGTTCAAAAAATAATAAAGAAAACAAAAGTCAAATTCTTGGTTTCTAAGTTTTTTACTGGTTTAAAAAAATTACCTAATTTATCCGATTAATCCAATCTAATTTTAACAACTTTGCAAATTTCATGTTTATTAAGCTGCACATATTTTTTTGGCCATTATTTTTATGCCATTCACATGTATATAATATAATTAGATTTAAATGTGACATTTTGTTTCTATTCAAAAAATTAATCATGATTTTGTATGAAAAAATTGAATCATGGTTAATAAATAATTGTAATAGAAAAAGCATAATCTAAAGTGGAAATAAATAATTAGTAATTTAATACCTTACCGTACATAATTATTAATATTCTTTTATATAAAATATTTTGATTAGTTATGATGCGTGTGACTTATTTTGTATGACTTTGAACTAACATATTTTGTATTGTTGGGATTGATATGTATAAATAACGAGATAGTAAAAATGAAGAAGAATATAAGTATTTATGTGGAAAACCCTTATTGAGGGATAAAAAATCATGGATAAAGAAAATTTTGACTTTCTAATAAACAACAAACAAAAGAGTACAACGATGAAAAGTATCCAAAACCCGAATACAAAGAGCAATTCTCAAAAGAAACCCAAATATCCCAAATACAAAAACTCTCCCCGAAAACCTTTAAGAAATCTTACAGAAGAGATATTAAACGCAAATCTAATTTTCTGAATTTAATTGTTACTAATCAGGGTTCCAAAAACCCTTTAAATAAGCTTGGGATGTGAGTCCAATATGATTAAAATAATCTTAGATGAAATAGAGTTCGACTGAGAGAGAAATCATATTGAGAGTAAAAAACTGTAGTTGTATTTGAGTAGAATACGTCGCCTTGTCGTGACGTGACCTTCCTGCTCATCATGACATCGCAGCCTTGCTTGGCTACCAAGAACGCTGCGTCGTCCCGACGTGCTTCACCTAGCTCATCCCCACGTGGCCTCTTGTCTCGATGTTCGAGACCTCCTCGTCCCAACGTCGCGTGACTTTCTGCTCTTATTCGATTTCTTCTCGATTCTTGTCTTAAGTGTTCGCAACGTATCCGATAAATGCGAGGCACATCCCCCCCCCCCACATATATATATGCATAATTTATATTTTTTTTCCTCTTAAGAAGAAATTTCAAACTACATTAATATAATTAATATGTCATACGTTAAAATAATTATAATCAAAATCAATTATTACAATATATTATTGTACTTGTTAAGAAATTTTCGATTTTTTTTGGAGAAATCTGTGAAGTGTTGTTTGTCCGAAAACTTTATTTGATTTTGAGAAATTTGTGAAGTGCCATTCACCTGAAACCCCCTACGAGAGTTTGTTTTTGATTTTGTTGAGAGCTCAAATACTTAAAAAGAAAGCGATGAGTGGGAGAACCTCAACATGTACCTTATAGCATATGGGAGGGACATTTGTGAGTGGAAAAGCTAGTGCTTGAGCTAAACATTTTCTTAGAAGTACTAATAATAAATTTCGCTATTAGTCCTTATATTATGCATAAACTATGAATTTTGTCATTGTACATTAGTTTGGTCATTTTTAGCCTTTGAATTTTTTAAATTTTAATATTTCAGTCCTGATCAAATTATAGCGATTAAATTTATTGAGTTGCGTCTTGCTATTTCTAAAATCTGATGTGACAAACATATCATCACATGTATAATCCCATGTCAGTTAATCGATTTAATGATCTCATTTTCGTCAATACCAAAATTTTAAAATTAAAAAATTATAAGATTTAAGAATGATCCAATTAGAAAATGTCGAAATCATTTTTTTGACATCGACTTTTTATTTTAAAAAAGAAAATGGGAGTCGCCACTAATCATTTTTATATGAGGTGTGATCGGATCACCTCGAAACTTGATCTTTTTAATAAAAAGGTTTAATTTATTAAAAAAATGTTTTTCGGTCTACAAAAATCCAAAAAACGGGTTCGGGAGTCGGTTACGCACAAGGAAGGATTAGCACCCTCGTGACGCCCAAAATTGGTACCTAGTTGATTACTTGATGTCTTAGTGTCGAAAATTGAAGATTTGAAGAATTTAAAATACGATCCCTCTTTGTATTAACGTATATTTTGCTTAAAAATTGCTTGAATAAATCGAAATAAACGTTAAAGACCCTCTCGTATCGAGATAACAAAATGTCACGTCTTGGAAGTTAGGACACGACACCTTGAACCTTTGAGAACAAGCTTGCCTCTATTTTTTATTTGAAATCTTATGTGCTTTAATTTTAAAAGGATATTCGGTTATTTAGACCCAACGAGAAAAATCAAAACCCCGTAAGTTAGGGTACGACTTTCTCGAGTTTCCAAACACAGATCATTGCCTTATTTTGAAAACTTTCCTTTTTTGAATAATATCATACGTATTATTTAAAAAATATAATATAAGATGGCCTATTATGGATAAATACATTCAAACACGATTTTTGACGTGATTTTATCGAAATAAAATGGCGATGTAGAGAAGAGAACAATGATATATGAATGAAATGTCGCATTAATAAATGACAATAATGAATATACTAATAAAAACAATTTATGAAAATCATATAATGTATACTATTTTAACATTAAAATGAACAATCAAAAGATAAATAAAATAAATAATAACAGTGATAATAGCAACAACGCATGCACATAAAGGACAATGCCAATAAAAAAAAAATAAAGACAAAGAAACAAATACATAAATAAATATAAGGGAAGATAATTTATAAAATATTGAAAATGAAGAACCAAGTTAAAGTATAAATGAAATTAAATTATACAATTTGTAATAAAATATATAAATAATAATAATAATAAAAGTATATAAAAAGAATATAAATAAATGAACTTTAATTACTAAATAAGGTTGAAGAAATAATAAATAAATGAATAAATAAACTAATGAATAAAACAGTTTGCAAAAAAGGGATTGAAGTCAAATAAATCAAGTATCAAATTGAAATTAAAATGACATTAGGGAGTATAAATTATAAATAAATAAAAAAGCTACTAAGGATTAAAAAGTAACAAAACCAAAATCGTAGGATAAAAATAAAAGAAACAAGAAACAGGACCAGATTGTAAACCATTTAAAATCAGAAAGACCAGGACAGCAATTAAACTCGCGGATCCCTTCTGGAAACCAAGTCGGCTTTCGGGTCATCGAAAACGGCATCGTTTCAGGCGTCCGTCTCCTCAAATGGTCTAAGGACCAAGTTGAAAATAAAGTAAAATTAGGTGATAAAATTAAAAAAACAGAAAGGTATTAAATTGAAGCATGCCGAAAAAACGGAAGGATTAAAAGGGTAAATAACCCATTCATCCAAAACGCGCAGATCCTAGATTGGATCGGGTCGCGTCGCGGGTCGCTTCAAAACGACGTCGTTTAAACGTCTAAAATCCGGCCCAAAACGGCGCCGTTTTGCAATTCCTATTTAAGTCAAAAAAAAAAAATTCATTTCATTTCAACCCTTTTTTTTTTAAAAAAAAAAGTTGAAACCTTTCTTTTCTCTCCGAAACCCTCTCCTTCTTTTGGTTATCGGCGTCGTCATGGCCACCTGTCATCGGCGAAGGTGACCGTCGCCTCCGGTGGCCAGAGAGAAAAAGAAAGCCTTTTTTAGCCCTTTTTTTGACCCGAATACGAAGGCTAGGCCTTCGATTTTAAAAAGAAATGTCTTCGACCCTCCCCTAGCCATTTTTGATGCCGAGAAGGCCTCCGACGACGGGGTAGATGAAGCGGCACAAGTACGAAACGTCTTTTTTTTTTACTTATTTATTATTATTTCGAAATGAAACGAAAAAATAAAATAAAAAGATCACCTTTTTTTTTGCTTTGAGTTTTTTTTTTTTATATTAATCTCGTGTGTAAAAAAAACATTGATAATGTTCGTGGCTTTTTATAGCCGATTTTACATAGCCTATTCTACTGTTTATTTCACTATTGCTGCTGTTCATGATTTCATTTCGCACATCATTTTCATTTCTTTTTGTGCTCTTTCTTTTTGCTTGTTTGCAGGAGTTGACTGAGGCGGAGAAGGTGTCTTTGGTGAAATGGCGGTCAAGGGTGCCAGGCCTCAGGACGAGGCGTAGGTGGGGCGACCGAGGGAGAAGCGGCGCACATGGGGCATTAGGGTTTCTGCTTCTTTTTCTTCTTCTTTTTTCTGAAAATTTTTTAAGTTTTTGGGCCTGTAAAAATTTAGGTTAAGTTTTTGGTATTTAGGGCTTGTAAAAATTGGACTGGACTGTTTAATTATTTTATTTTTGGTTTAGTTTTTTTATTTGGTCTTGGGCGAAAGCAAATTGGGCCTATTACAGAAAATATAGGCTAAATCTACAACTCTATGCATAAATATATAGGACTAATAGTAAAATTTAACTAAACAAATTTAACCGCTATTGTTTAAGTCGGGATTAAAATTCCAAATTTCAAAATATACAAAGACTAAAATTGACCAAAGTAATACTAGAATTTAACCTAAAATATATCTAAATTTGAACCATAATAAATATGAAAATAACTGTGGGGTGAATTTTTATTTTCTTTTGGATAATTATTGTAGCGTATAATGTAACAAAAAATTAACTGGCTTATTTGTGTTGAATAATCCAGGACCCAGCAACTGAAAATTTAAAATCCAGTACTTATGGGTCTATGACGGCTTCACTTAAAAAAATAATCAAAATTTTAGTATTTTAAAAAATATTAATATCACGATTAAATTTTATAATTTTACAAATATGTTGAAAAATTGACATGTGTCTTATTTATTTATATTTTAATATTTTAAATATAACTTAAAAGACATTATAGATAAATATAAACGAACAAAAAGTTGAATCGTTCATAAATTATTCCTCGAACATTCTGCTTATTTACATCCTTGTATAAAAAATGTATTTAAAAGATTGATTTGGCTCAGAGTTAAATATTAAAATTCTTAAAGTTAATTTATTTAAATTGCTCAAATTTAATTAAATAATAATTAAATTGTACTCGAATTAAGTCCAAATAATTTGGAAGCATGAATATCTCATAAAAACACGAGAGAGATGGTAAAATGATTTGTTCATCCTAAATTTAATAAAAATCACATGTGAGTATAATAGAATTTCTTTTTTTTTTTAAATAATCTTATTATAGTTTATGATCATATCTGTTCTTTTTTAGACAATGCCTGAAACTACTCATAACCCTTTTTCCCAACTCATAAATAGGAGGATAATGTGCTTTGGTATACTCAAACCCACATCCTCCTACATTGGCAACAATCTTCATGTCAATCGAGCTAAAACTCAATCAATTAGAATTTCTAAATGTTTATAATTATATAAGTTTTAGCATGATTTTGAAACTTTATCATAGTAAAATCCCTAGTTATGAACCTTAAACATAGATCATAAAATAGAAGAAAAAAATTTTACTTAAAAAGATTAAATTTTATATATATATATATATATATATCTTTTTTGTCTCTTTTATTTTATTTTTTCTAATTAAAATAATAAAGGAGCCGCCGGTAAGACAATACTTTTAAGTAAACGTTTTATCCGTTTTTGTCTATAAGTTCATGCACCTATTCTATTACTAATGTGACATTAATCAATTCACACCAATAATCACAATATTACAAAAAAAGTACACTTTCATTTTCACAATTTCCAATCATTATTGGAATAACAGATAGACCCGTTATTCTAATTTTATCACAAACTTAAAAACTCGATTAGATCAATCAAAACTTAAATTTGTCTCAAGTCTCAACTTGATTTGATCATGAAAATCAACAATTTAAACTTATCTAATCTAAACTTAAACCTGAAATACCAAAACATGTAATGACTAGACACAAGAACGAAACTTGACTCAAAACTAACTGAATCGAAAAAAGAAAAACCCGAAACTTTTTGAACTGCCCATCTAAAACTAGGCCAATATACCATACAACCGATGAAATGCTGATGAAATTACCTGATATGTTACAAAAAAAGTTACTCCACATGTTACAATATGCATCCATCAATGGTTTTCCTTTTCCTTCGGGTCACTGTCCTTACCGATAACAATCCCGACCAATCGGTAGGGTTCAGCTTCTTTGAGCATTTGAACCACTCTTCTCATGGTGGGTCTCAGGGCAGGCAGTGTAGTGGTGCACAAAATGGCAATCTTCAACACCTTCATTGCATCCTCTTTGAATGCATGTGCTATCTTTGGGTCCACTATGCTTAAAACACTCTCTTTGCCCTTTAAGTTGCTGCCAACCCAACTCACAATGTCCTTATTTTCTCCATATTCCGGCTCTATTGGCTTTTTTCCGGTCACTAACTCCAGTAATACCACCCCGAAACTATATACATCGCTCTTCTCGTCGACTTTGCTGGTGTAGCCGTATTCTATGAAAAAAACAGTGTTGCTTTAGTAATTTAGTTAATATTGAACTTGGAAAGTGAAGCATTGAAATTGACTTACCGGGCGCTATGTAACCATGGGTTCCTGCAATGACATGGGTGGAGTCATTACCAATGCTACTATTGGCTTGAACAATCTTGGCAAGTCCGAAATCCGAAATCTTTGGCTTCAAATATTCATCTAACAATATATTACTTGATTTTACATCTCGGTGAAGCACCGGCTTTTCGCATCCATGATGAAGGTATTCAAGTCCTTTAGCTGCTCCGATTGCAATCTCATACCTTGTATCCCAATCAAGCTCTATTTTCTTACTCGTATGTAACCGATCCCATAAGCTGCCGTTTGGCAAGTATTCATACACCAACAAGCTTGAATCTTCACTAGTAATGCTGCAATAAAGCTTAACCACATTGACATGTCTTATTGAGCTCAATGTCCAGACCTCGGCTTCAAATTCTTTTGCCTTACCGTCATGTTTGGTTAACATCGGGGCACTACTCCGGGTCTTTCTCCGGCTGTTAGACTTCGTGTTCCATATGTGTTTCACAGCGAGTTCCACTCTGTTAGATAGCATTACCTTGTATACATTCCCGGACCCGCCTTTTCCAATCAAATTCTCTTGCTTGATCGAATCAAGGATTTCATCTTCGGTGAAAGTTAAAACATGGAAAGACTTAACATCCCATGATTCTTCCTTCAATGAATGACCATCACCATTTTTATCTTTTTCAGTCCTCTTCAAATACAAGAAGCATCCTATCGAAACAAGCAAGACCGTCACGCCGATCACGAAACAAACTATAATCGTATGAGCATCTTTTGACATGCCGGAACCCAATTGACATCGCTTGAAAGATCGGTCGGTCGAACTACAAAGGCCCGGGTTTCCAACCAAGCTACCATTATAAGCTTCAATGGATAAAGACTCTGGTATAGGACCAGCTAAACGATTATAAGACAGATCAAAAAGGTTCAACTTTAGTGATGATAAACTTTCTGGGATTTTTCCGGAAAGTTCATTTAGTGACAAATTCAAAGAATTCAACGTCGCTAAAGATCCTAAACATGATGGGATTTTACCGGAAAGTGAATTGACAGCCATGTTTATGTCACTAAGTGAAACACAAGAACACAATGACTCAGGTATGGAACCAGACAACATGTTGTTGTGGAATTTAAGGATGTTTAATCTTTTCAATTCCCCAATTCCACGTGGAATTTTCCCGGAAAATTTATTATCATTAACCTCAATTTTAACCAAAGATATGGCTTTCGAAATCTCTTGAGGTAACTCACCTGATAATCTGTTAAATCCTACTGAAAGTATACTCATCACCTTTGCATTCTTTATATCAGATGTAATCGGCCCTTCAAATCGATTATAAGCAATGTCGATTATATCCACCGTCGGCAACCCCCATATTCCCGCCGGTACTACGCCGGAAAGTGAGTTGTTGTTGACTCTAAACCGCTTCAAAGTTTTACAATTCCCGTAACTCGCCGGAATTTCGCCGGTGAACCTGTTCTGAACCAAAAGGAGGCCTCTCATGGTACCTTGCTTACACATGTAAGGAGGGATTGGACCAGTCAAGGAATTTTCCGACACATCGATGTAATCGAAATTAGCCCAAGAACCAAGATTTTCCGGCAAAGGACCGGTTAACATGTTTTCATACAGAGACAAATTAACCAGTTTTCTGAATTGACCAAACTCCGGTGGGATTTCGCCGGTGAATTTGTTCTGATAAAGATGAAGGCTTACCAAGTTGTTCAAATACCCCATTTCTGATATGTTTCCTTCAAGCTTGTTGGCCGAAGCATCGAAAAATTCAAGCTTTGTAAGGTTTCTTAATCCGACAGGGAGTTTTCCGGTGAGATTATTGTAGTAAAGCTCAAGCTGCCATAAATTATGAAGCTTTGAAATCTCCATTGGGATTTCACCAGATAAATAGTTGTATTCAAGCTCTAAGTTTATAAGCTCAATAAGGTCACCAATGGCGGCTGGAATCTTCCCTTCAATACTACAATTCGCCATATAAAGCCAATTCAATTTCTTTAACTTGAAAATCTGATCTGGGAATTGAAAACGATCAAAAGGGTTATCACCAATGCTTAAAACAGTAAGATCGGTAAAATTTTCCAGCGATTTCCATGGAAATTTACCGGAAAATCCACTCTTGTTCAAATGAAGGAACTTTAATTGAATAAGAGAAGATATATCCGGGAAGAAACCGGTGAAAAAATTGTTCCCAAGATCTAAATATTGAAGCTTTACACAATTATTTAACTCTCCGGTGATCGGACCGTGTAATGAATTGTAACCAAAAGAGAGTTTTTGTAAAGATGGAAGCTTGCATAGCGAGTCAAATGGAAGAATACCGGTTAGGTTCTGAGTTGAAAGGTCGAGTTCTGTAATGAAACCTTCATGGTTACAAGTGATTCCATTGAAGGTACAAATGGAATTTGGGGTTTGCCATGAATTGAAAGCAGTGGTTGTGGATTTGTTGAGAGCGGATTTTAGATTCAATAGGATTTGGAGTTCATTGGATTTGACTGAAAATGGTGAGAAAAAACAGAAGACGAGAGTGAGATACCAATAGAGACAGGTTTTTTGGTGGTGGTAAGAACATGTGTTTGACATAGCTTGAAGGATTGAAAAGAAAAGAAAAAAACCAGACAAGAATGTGGTGGACTTGAAGAAGAAGAAGAAGAAGAGAAGTGGACTTACAGTGGTGACATTTTTAACGTGAGCATGGTGACTGAATCAAATTTGAGTTTAAAAACGTGTCATTGTTTTGTAGTATAAAAAAAGTCATTGGTATTTGGAACCGTCTAATTTCAGTTTTAGTCCTTCAAATTTGAGATTTAATCTTTTTATTTTAATTTTGATATAAGTTGATTTTTTCTTTTACCTTTGGAATGTTAATCAGAGCAAGAAAAATAAAAATAAAAATTGAAAATTGACCTAAATCGATGTATTTGAAAGATTTATTGAATACAAATTTAAAAAAATAGCAATTATTTGAATCTTTTATTCAATTTATAATTAATTTTAATTTTATATAATGATAAAATAAATAATTTATATTTAAAACCGTGAAAATAACTTAAAATTTCTATATAAAATATGAAACTTTACTAATTAATATCTATAAGCCGTAAAATCGTACTTATTTTATCAAAATAAGTTCAAAGTCCAAAATAAAAAGTTAATATAAAAAAACCCAATATTTGAATCCAACCAAACTAAAATTTGATGGATGGTTTGAAAACTTTTAAATATTTGACCGAACCAAACCGATCTCACTCATAATATTATAACATGTATTTCATAAATTGTGATTCGAGTCAATTTTCAATTTTTTAGTTTTTTCTTACTTAACCCTAGTTATTAATGGTTACAATAAAACAACGTTAACTGTTATATAGTAAGTGATGATGTGATTTAATTATATAAAAATAACTTTAAACATTGGAATCACATTTGGTACATTATTAGTGGAGTTTTTAGACTACAGAAATAGGATTAAGGTTTCATAGGAATATAGTAAAATATTAAAAAATACATGACAATTTTCAAAGGTTGCTTGCAGTGGCGAAACCAAGAGGGTGGGAGGGGCCCCGACCCCCCTAAAATGAAAATTTCCATATGACCCCTTTAAAATTTTTAAAATTTTAAATTAATAAAGGTAAATTGTACTTTGGTCCCCTTAAAATATAAAATTTTGCTTTAATCCTTTAAAATTTATAAAGATATAGTTTATTAAAATGGTGGAATTGCCTATTTTCTATCGTAAAAATTATAATTTAATTTCGACTCTTAAAATTTTTTCTAGTTTTACCCCTGGTTGCTTGTAAAAGAAAAAAAAAAGTACACTGCCATGTACTAAATATTAACCGTTGAACATTTTGTTGACACATATGTTTATTATTTGGACATGATTAATTAAATTTCACTTCTCAATCTGGATTTATTAGTAATACTATAAAAATAGAAGGTGAATTTATGTCAAATTAAAATAAAAAAGTAAATTTAATGCATAATAGAGGGACTAACAGCATAATTAGACTGTTTGGAAAGGAAAAAATGGAAGTTCAAATGTGGACATCATTTTTAACGTCATCTTATCTCAAAAGCTGTGGACAAAATTGGAATTTGGTACCCCCTACGTGTCAATGTCTGCCCCTAAGAACTAAACAAGCCGCCATAGGGTTGTAGCCTTGTAGGATCTGAAATAATTTATTATTATCGCAATTTAATTTAAAATATCTTTACATTTATATAATAAAAATCTATTCACTAGCACTTAAATAAAATTAAGGTTAAATTATATTTCTAAAAAATTACCTCAATCATTACATAATTATTAAAAATTGTATAAAATAAAAAAAAATAGTTATTATATTATTATTTAAGTTATTGACTGAGTTAGTATCGCCTTCAACCGGGTCGTCAATTTGAATATAAAAATTACAGACATGCCTTTTTGTAATTAAAATAAGTTATAGTTTATTTATTTTTAAAAAACCAATAAAAATGTGTATATAGTTGGAATTGAACTTAAATCATCGATTACATTAGTAAAACTTTTAATCTATTATTCAGTTAAAACTTTATTTTAATAATTTTATATATTTTAATTTTATTATACACATTTTATTACTTTCGTCATTTGTATATTTGTACTATTATATAAACCCCTAATCGAGTTGGTGTCACAAGTTAACTAAGCATCATCTCGATTAAGGAATTTATGGAGATGTCATTCCGTAATTAAAATAAGTTATATTATTTGAGGGTATTATTTGGTGGGATTTAAACTCGCACTAATTGAATTAGTGAAATTTTAAAGTTACCACTCAATTAAATCTTCATTTTGATATATTTTGTACGATTTTATTTTAATATGTACAATATATTATCTCCGTTAGTTGTATATATTAATAATGTTGTTAAATGAGTTGGTTTCACAAATCAATTCGACACTAACTCACAATCAACACATTTATAAACAATTGTAATCCATTTAATATTTATTAATATAATGTATTTTTATGTTTAAATTTCGTTGTACTCAATTTTAAATCTATTTTTTATTTTTTTATAACAGCCCGTTTTTGGGTCAAATCGGAATAGTGGTTTCAAGACTACAAATCCGAAGTAGAAATATTTATTTTAGTATTTCTTTAAGGTTTATAGTATGATTGAATGATTGTGTGAAATTTTTGCTAAGAAATTTTATCGATAGAGTGTCCAATTTGACTAATAGGACTAAATTGCAATAGGTGTAAAATGCGTGTTCTAGAAGCTAAGGGTGTTTAATTGTAGTGAATTCTTAAATTGGAGGTCCTTAAATGGTAATTAGACCATTATACGGACAAAAATAGACATGTCTAGGTAAAATTTCAAAGTTATGCATAAAGGGCATTTTGGTCATTTGGTAAATAAAGACAAAACAAATCAAATAAAAGATGTCATCTTCTCAATTTCATCCTCCCCCAACCGAATTTCACAAGAGAAGACATAGCTAGGATTTGGCCAAGCTTCCAAGCTCGATTGTAAGTCCGTCTTTGTCCCGTTTTTAATTATTTTTACGTTTTTGTGATTGTTGTAACTTGATTTAGCTATTTCAAGGACTAATTTGAAAGAAAATCAAAGTCTAAAATTTTACCCATTTTGAATATGCATGTTTTTTTATGTCTAATGGTAGAAAATGTGTGTTTAATGTTAGGTAAATAACATTTACAAAGTGATTTTTAATGAAAATGTCAAATATGGACTTATTTGTAAAAAGTTGTAAAATGTGGGTAAAAATATGAATAAATGAAAAATGTGGGTTGTTATGAGCATGAAAAAGGTTTAGCTAGGCTTGGGTAATGAGGAAATTGGATGAAATTCATTTTACGAGCCTAGGGACTAAAATGTAAAATGTCAAAAGTTTAGGGGCAAAAATGTAATTTTTCCATAGTGTGTTTTTGGGTTGAATTGAACAATGTGATGATTAAATAAGTTAAATTTGATATTATAGATCAAGAAAGATGAGGTTCTGACCTAGATCGGGGAAATAACAAGGTTGTGGACTAAATCGAACTAATAGCCGTTTTTGTAACCGAGGTAAGTTCGTATGTTAAATAAGCTTTAATATAAATGTATTTAAATGCTTTAATATTGCATGAACTGTATGATTGACTATGTGGACGAGTTTAATTCTACGAACGAGTTCGATGATGATTCGACAAGTAAGAAATCACGTTTGAACCTTAGGAATAGATTAGTATACAAGTGATATGTCACTAGGGTTACCATGTGTTATGTGATTATGTAATTCGGGTGCTGGTCCTGTACGACCTATTGGTGGCTGAGTATACCGGCATACGTTGTGGTTACTTGACAACTTGTGTGAGCAGCACCGTATAGCTATGTCTGGACTGCCAGCTTGTGTGAGCAAGCCCGTTAATAGCTTGAGAGCGAGCAACTATGTGATATGAGACTTAGGTAGCATTAGCTACATATGTGGCACTTAGTGTGCAAGATTCCCGAGTATCCGACATTTTTATTCCGAGTGGTTCACGGGTATGTCAAAGATGAGAATACGTGTAAATTTTTACGATATGGTACTGGTATATACATAAAGCTTATGTTTATTGAATTCGAGAAATGATGAATTCAAGGTAAGTTGTGAAAGAATGGGTTATAATTTGGAAACTTATGGTAAAATTACATCATCTTAAATTATATCACTTGGATGTTGATTGTATGGTATGATTTGCTTATTTCTTACTTACGAGCTTGCTAAGCTATAAAGCTTACTTCGTTTATTTTTCCATGTTTTATAGTGTCGCCAAGCTAGCTCGAAATTTGGGGATCGTCGGAGATTCGCCTCACGCTATCAAATCTATCATTTTGGGTATTGATGAAATTTAGCATTTTGAGAATATGGCATGTATAGGAACTTGGTCATTTTGTTATATGTGTCATTATGAATTTGGCCAAATGTATTGGCTTGTAATTGTCAAAGGTAGTTGTGGCATTTGGCCATGTAACTTGGCTCATTTTGGTTGAATTGGTTGTAATCTTATATATTATATATATGCATGTATGTGCCAATGCCTTGTTGGTGATATGGTTTATCAATGCTTAGTAAATGGTTGAATGTGGCTCTTTGGTTTTGTTGTTGAATGGTTAAGTTGGTATTTTGATATGTTAGAAGACTTAAATAAAACTTTGCTTGAAGAAGGTATTGGTGTTAATACTTGTGGTTGTGAGATTGGAATGATTTGGTTTGGTAGAATATGATGTTGTAAGTATGTTAAGTGTTGACAATGAATTGATATGCTCTAGCCATGATTGTGGATGTTTTGGTTGCCTAAGTATGTCATGAATTGTGCCATTAAATTGGTGTAAGTGTAGGTGTAAATGAGGGTGGCAAATGGCTTGATAAATAGCCTTTATTTTGTCCACACGGGTAGACACACGGGCATGTGTCTAGACCGTGTGTGACACACGGCCTGTTCCATGGGTATGTGTTTTGGCCGTGTGTCTCCTGCACCTTAATTTTGAGAAACAGAATGCTCAGAATTGAGCACACGGGCGTGTGTCTCAGCAATTTGGATGACACAGCCTCAAACACGGGCATGTGCCCTGGCCGTGTGAAGTTTGCACCTATTTTGTGAAAATTAATTTTCCACACGGCCTAGCACATAGGCGTGTGACTTGGCCGTGTGATCTCAATTTGTTCATGGGTTACAAGTCAGAGAGTTACATGGGGTCGGGGTACGGGCGTGTGTGATCACACAGCCTGCCCACATGGGCATGTCCCAAAACAACGGGGCGTGTGACCCCTGTTCCTAGCAAAAATTTTCAAGTTTTATAAAAATTTCTAAAGTTCTCGGTTTAGTCCTGAACCACTTCCAAAGCATGTTTTGGGCCTTGTAGGCTCATATTAGGGACTCTATGATTGAATGTAAATGGTTTTAATTTGGACGCAAATTTATGACTCGAAATTGTATGATTGCTTGTGTGATAAGTCCGGTAATGCCTCGTATCCTGTTCCGACATTGAATACGGGTAAGAGGTGTTACATTATTATCGTATATATTTCATATGTTATTATAATTAATTAGTTTTAAATATATATTTTATTATTTAATATATGTTATTTTAAAATATACATTTATATTCTAAATCTGATATTTTTACATGAATACATGTATGATAAGAATTCTGGGTCGTATATCACCCAAGCCGCACCCCTATTATAAATACATTTTTTATGTTAATTTATTATTAAATTAAAAAAATTATTTCAAATTTTTTTTATAAGCTGGTAAAGTTGACGACGTTGACTTTTCTTCTTTCTTTAAAGATGATTAATAATTTAAAAATAATGGTGTAGAAAAAAAGCACGTGGGTGAATTCAAGATAGGGGCAGTGTGTTAATGCGCGTGAGGCGCACGTCGCCTTCAATAATTTGTGGACGAAAGTGTAACGAAATGAAGAGGGTCCATATTTGGAGAAAAGAAAGATCTCAAAATACATTGAATCTATTTAGTCTTTTGGATGATTCATTGACTCATGTTCTAGAATCACTTTTTATTTCACACTTGCCATTTTTATATAACCATAAATATTCAATACCCAGACCCACAGACTAGTTAAAATATGAGTTAAATTTTGATATTAGTCCCTATATTTTACATAAATTGTGAATTTAGATTATATACTTTTTGAATTTTAAAATTTCAATTCTGACCAAAATAGTAATAGTTTAATTTGATTAGTTAAATTCAATTACTAGTTTTGTACTATGTGTATTGTTGTTGATTCAGTTTGTATTTTCCAATTGGATCGTTCATAATTAACTAGAAATTTTAATGAGTAATATGTGAAAATAACAAATTGACATAATATTACACATATGTAATAAGGTTTTCTTTTTTGAAGAATCTCATTATAGGTTCTGATCATATGTGCTCCTTTTGTCACAATACCTAGAACTACCCATAGCCCTCCCCAACCCATAAATAGGAGAATAATGTGCTTCAATGCATTCGAACTCACGTCCTCCTGCATTGACAACAATGTCCATACCAATCGAGTTAAGACTCAATTAGCATATGTAATAAGGTTTTAAGGAGTTTGATGATGTGGGCTTAAGTCTCACTGTTTGAGTTCCCATGTCGAAATCTTCACTTTGTGCTTTTTTCTCATCCTTTTTAAAATTCATAATATTTCTTCTTATAGGTAATTGTCGATAAGATTAATAATTTATTAATACTATCTTCAAAAAGACTATTGTAGAATGATGACTTAAATCAATAAATAGTAACTCGTGACGTGCAAAAGCTATTTGAGGCAATCAAGCTCACCCAAGACAATAATGGTGACTCACACCATAGGAGGAGCATCTTTAGCGAGGCTAATTGTGTCTCGAGTACTTCTCTTAGTTTTTCTTGACCTTAATACTCAACTATTTTTTGTGTACTCAAAAAAACAAGATTCAAAATTTCAAAATTTACTTAAACAACATCAAATTTCTTTTAATAAAAGTTTATATTTGATTTCCACTTAAATATATTTTAGAGTAAATTTATACTAAAAGTCATTAATCTATTAGTAAGTTTATATTTTAATTACTTAACTTCAAAAAGTTACAAAATGGTTACTAAACTATTTGAAAGATTTTATTTAAGTTATTGAGTTGTTAAGTTCTTTTTTTAAAAAAAAAGTCCGGCTAACAAGCTCCAAGTAATGATTTGATGATCGATACAGTAGATTAGTACACATCGATAAGTAAAAGAACATACTTTAGATCCAAGTTGATTTGATGGCTAGTGTCGGAGATTGGAGAAGAAATATGTTTGGATTTTGGTTTACAGATTTGTGACATTCAAAATCATTTCATGAAAAAAAAAAACTGAACTGTAAAAGAGAAAGAGAATGAAAGTTTTAGATCAGTGCAAGCGGTGTGAACAAAAAAAGCCATACAACAATGATTTTATACGAATATTTTGAATAATTCAGTGACAATTATTATAACTTTTTAAAATTAAATAATTTCAGTGAGATTAGATATAGTTTACCCATAAATTTTATTTCTTCAGTAATACAAACAAATCCATAAATCAAAATGACACCATCACTGTTGTCATGATCACGGGCGGCTTGGCCTTTGGCTTCACCATGAATTAACAAAATTTAGATATCAACTAATTTAATAATATAATGACTTTTTTTCTTCTTAATTTTACATAAAAAAAATTATTTTAGTTATTCATTTAATTTTTGTCAATTTTAACATTTGAATTTATATTTTTTGTCAAGTCATACCAAAATGAATGAAAAAGTTAACATTTGTTAACTTTATTGATATGTCATACATGTAGATTGCCACGTAGATGACATATTATCATTTAATTAATTTTTTTAATTTTAAAACATTAAAAATTGTTTTTTATAAATTTTTAATTAATGGTTATATTTTTATTTTTTTTGAATTTTTTAAATTTTAACATAATATTTTAATATTTTATATTTATTTTTAAGATGATTTTAATTTCTTAGAATTATTGTTAAGATTTAAAAAAATAAAAATAATATTTTAACTATAGTCCAGGGATCAAATTAGTAATTAATCATTTCAATTTACGTTCCACTTCATTATTTAATATATATAATTTAGCGGATGAGCTAATTTGCACGTTTTGAAATGTATAAGGATTAATTTATCCATATTTTCAATAGAGGGGCCGATAACCAATCCACTCTCAATTACAAGGGCTTCCTTGATACTTACTTGATTTTTTATATTAATAAATAGATCTCAATGAGATTTATTAGATTTTCTTCAAACGTGAAATGAATAACCGTGTAAGTGGGTATGCTTTAAATCATAGGGAGTTATCATCCATATCCGTTTTGTAATTCATGAATACTAATAATTTCGGTGTTCATAACTTCCCTTCCGATGATATATTATAAGAGGAGGGATTCACTTATATTTTTAAGTTAACTTTGATTTTATTTAATATATAAATATTATACGGGGAATGATCCACTTATATCGGAGTAAAACTAACTTAGTTTTACATCTTTTCATTAGTTTTTCTATAATCGACATTTTAGCAATTTAATTGTCATATTTATTAGTATAAATATTATATTTGTCATGCATGTAAAATTTTAAATCAATCCAATATATTTATCATATCAATATAATTATATTGGTCATGTCATGAAAATGTTCATAACTTTCAAGTAAAAATACTATCGAGGCCCCTCTATTAGGATTCGGATTGCATTTTGCCCCATTTGCTAAAAAAAGGGCAATTAGCCATTGTACGTTAGATTAAAAAGCATATTGGTCATTCTGTTAAAAATCACATCCATTTTTATTGTTTAAAATTGGTCACTGTAAATCATCATGATGTACACATGGTGTTGCTTGATTATTCAGTCAGGCACACTAGTTTTTAACTTTAAAAATCAATGAAACTTTTAACAAAAAGAACCGTTCGACTTTTTGATTTAATGTATAAAAAATAATTTATCCATTTTTTTAATAAAAAAGATTAAATGTAATCTCGCACTTAATACAAATACCTCGATAATAATTTTACTTAACTTTCAAATTTTGTAAGAGTAACTTTCGAAAGTGATAGTAAAATCTCATGCAATATTTTCCACGTGATGGGGGTCCACGATCATTGATAGTTACCTTACTTTGATTTGGATAGGAGTCAATTATTCTTCAATTTATTTCCTTCAATTTCTTTGACCATATTCATCATCACTTCTAATTATTGTTTTTTTTCCTATTTATTTTTTGACTAAATTACTTTAATACTCACTCAATTATAATTTTTTCCTTTTTTATCACGAAACTATGAAAAGTTATAAAATGATAATTTTACTATTTAATTTTGTCTTTTTTAGTGGACCAACTATGAAAAGTTATAAAATGACAAGTTAACTATTCAATTTTGTCCTCTTTTTTTTTTGTCACGGATTTTTAGGTGTTTCAAGACAAAATTGAATAGTTGGTGCTCATTCTAATGTTGGAGTTGTTATGGTACTCGAGTTTCATAACATGCTATATTCAAGGTTGACAATCTTTTGAATTAAGGTTCTGTTTGTTTCATTGAAAATGGCTTCCGAAAAATGATTTTTGGAAAAGCTAATATTTTCTGGTGTTTGGATGAATCTGTGTAAAATATTTTCTTGTGTTTGGCAGGTTCCTTGAAAATATTTCATAAAAGTCGTTTTCAATTAAACAAACATACATTTGATTTTTTATTATTATCTTTTTATTGTTTAATTGAGTTTATTTTATATCTATAATTTTATATTTTACATTGTTTTTACATATATTAAAAATATTTTGTTAAATTTAGGTTCATTGCAACTTCACTTTTTAGTTACATGACTACCAAGTGAGTATTTTTTTTATTTAAAGATGTGAAATTTAAAAAAAAAAAAAAACAATGTCTACAATTGGACTTGATTTTCAAATCTGAAAAGTAGAGAGACTAAATTCTTGAAAATAAAAATACATAGGCTTATGACATATTTTAACCTTTATACTACAAAACATTTATTATTAATATATTTATAATTGAAATAAATATTTATTATTAAAATATTAATATTGATATTTTCAATAATACGTGAATAATATTATTTAAAATTATTATTTTTAAAATTTATTATTAAAATAAAATTAAAATATTAAATAATTTATTATATTAATTATATTAATAATTTATTATATGACTAAATATAAATAATTAAATATATATGTTTAATAATATTAAAAAATATAATATTTTATATTAATATTTTAATAATTTTAAATATTTTTAAAAATAAAAATAAAATTATCGAGAAACTCTTTTTCGAAAGGGTAAGTCATTTTACAAGGAAAAAAGGGCTTATTTTATGTTGATCTGTAAGTCATTTTCTGTGAAATAAACACAGAAAAATGTAGAAAATATTTTTCGTAAAACATTTTACATGTAAATATACAGACCCTAAAGTAGTTGAGTCGTGACTTAGTTAATTTTGTGAATGCGTATTAACCCATATATGAAGATTAATCCAAATCATGCAAATTGTATCCCTGATTGACTTGTTCTGTGGAGATTGACACGAGTACCTTGAAGAATATTTTGAATCTCTCTTATTCATCCTAGACGTCACTATGATATTTGTAATCCTATTTTAAAGGCTACATTGGTGGACTACAGGGAGCCCAATGAATTGCATCATCCTACCTTCAATAGAAAAAAGAAGTGTTAGGGTTTGGATTTTGGAACATTGGGCCTTAAAAATTTGTTATTTACAAAAGTCAAGACATCTAATTATGGTTTTAGTCTCTTTAGGATGATGAAGTTTGGGGCCTAAGTTTTATATTTTAATTTGACATAATTTAGTATTTTATTTTTATAATGTTATTAATAGATTAAAATTGGCGACATTATCAGTTTCCGTATTAGAGTGATTACGTGAATTTTTTTTACCATTGTTCAATCACATAATTAGAACCACATATAAATCCAACCAAACATGTTAAATCAATAACAAATTTTCATATCAATCGAATGCTTAAAATTAAAAAAAAAACAATTCCATGTCATCACCTTAATAGCAACAATTCACAATATTATCATAATAACATTATAAAAAGTAAAAACACCATAAACAAATTAAAGTAAAAGGATCAAATCTCAAATTTCAACACAGTAGAGAAACTAAAATCATAATTATACCCAAGAGTTAAATGATGAAAATTTAGTTTTCTTTCTTTATTTTCTCTTTTCATGTAAATATATAAACATTTGAGCCGATTGAATCTTGGCTTGATTGGTATGGACATTGTTATTAATGTAGAAGGACGTGGATTCGAGTACGCTGAAACGCTTTTTCGTATGATCGAAATCTATAATAAAATTATTATTATATATATAGTTGAATGAAAGTAGGAGTATAAATAAACGTATGCGTTAATCAAGGTTTTAATTAACGAAAAAGGGTGTTTTCATAAAGTTGTAGTTGATGTTTAATGTCATGTCTTTCAATTGGTATTAAAAGGATAATTTCCCCTCTCTTTTTTTCTTTGTAATCCATTAATGATAATGATTATTATTTGTCAATTGTTGAAAACCCCACTAAGGAATCTATTTGCGGCTTAAGCAAGCAAATAGTTGTCATCTTTTATTGCTTTAATTTGATGGAAAAATATATATTATATATACGCAATTACTAAATCCAATTTAACACCCAAAATATCAATTTATAAGTTAGGGTTTAATTTTTTAATTTTAAAAAAATAATGGAGTCCTCGGATATTGATATTGATACTGTATTAATCATGTCATTCTGTCAAATTTGCTTCCAATTTGAACTTACATGAAGCATGCTTAAACACGTGGATCAAATTGTAAATACACACACTACTTTTCTTTAATAACGCGATAGGTCTAAATCGTCTATTAATAGTTATGTAAGTGTATATATGTTTTTAAATATTCTCGATTATATTAATAATTGAGTTAATTGAACAACTTAAGTGACATAATACTAATATTTTAAGAAGTGAGTTAAATTATTATTAAAATTAAAATGTGAAATTAACCCATATAATTAAAAAATTTAATTTACATGCAACGAGTTAATTAAATTAGAATTATCTTTAGGGGTTCAAATGTGAAAAAGAAAGACAATGACCCAAGGTAGGGTCCTTCTAATGGGCGGCAGGTAAGATTATACTAAAAGGAAAAAGGGAGCAAAAGTAAAGGCGGGCGAAAATCATGTTGCCAACCGATCAAACCCCCACTTAATTTCTTGTCATATAAAACGTGTTGCGAAACAATCATCGGGTTAGGTCGGGTTGGATCGAATCATGTTGTTTATTTTATTTTTTTAATTATATGATTAAAGATTCGATATTTTATTTATAAAAATTAAATATTTTTAATATTTATGTTTTTGAAAATCACCAGTTAATTAAAAAATATTAAAAATCCTTTTTTTCATAAGAAATGAATTATATTAGTATAAGGGTATTATTGTCTTTTTTACCTTTTTAAGGTTTACGGTTTATGAAATTGAATTGGTATGGATTAATTGAATCAGGTTAAAAATTTTATTGAACTGAATTTTTTTATATTTTTTAATGAATTGTTTAATAATTGATTTAATCAAATTATACGAATCTATTAAATTGAGAATTGATTATCTGCTCGGTCCGATCATTATAAAAACATGGATTATAATAATCTACTTGCTATAATCTAATATTTTGTTTATTTATAAAATTTTAAAACTTTACTATTATTACATCAAATAATTATTTTTAAAATTTTATTATAATAATATTTATCCGGTCAATATAACAAACGACAAACCAAAATGACAAAGGAAGTTGTAGTATTCCTTTCCTTTAACAAACTTCCTATATCCAATTACTACAGTTTTTGCATTTTTGAAGGGCCACTTTCGTCATTTAGTGAAAATATATTATAAAGGTAAACGGATATTAAAAAATGAAAAATAATTCTAAAATGAATGGTGCCTTTTAACCTTTTTAAGCTCTTTTTTATTTGAATGTGGAAAAGAGTTAATGGCCATCGTTTAGACCTGATAATGGGTCGGGTTATCTAAAATATGAGAGGATTTTAATAAAAATATAAGTTCAAAAAATAGGTTTGGACAAAAAATAAGGTCAGTTTAGAAAATGAATCGGGCTTCGGGTAAGCTTTTTTTGACTCGATCCAACCCGAATTTGCCAAAAAAAAAAATTACTACTGTTTTGCTACCATTTCACTACTATATTACTATTATTTTGTTGTTATTGTTAGGATATTGTATAACTCTTGTTTTATTGTTAAATTTGCTACTATTTTAAAGGCATTTGTTTATTAAGTTGCATCTATTTTAATGTTATTTAAGTATAAAGACTTTTTTTAATTTACTTTCAATTTGTTGGGAAATATTTATTTTAATATTTTTAGTATATTTGATATATTATATATTTTTTTAAAAATTATATAAAAAACAATATAATTTTTTTTAATACAGGTGGGTCGAGCTTGGGCAAAATTTCGATTAACTTTAACATGTTTTCACTAAGTTGAGGTTCAATCGTAAGACACCTTTATTTATGCAATTGATTTTCAAGATTATCAAAATCTATAATATTTAAAAAATGTGGGGAGATTGTTGGAACATTTTTAATATATATAGTGTTTCAATAGTTGCGAATGAAAAGCTATAAGCAACCAAAAATTATGTCAGTTGGTTATTAACAAATATTCATAATTATTCAAGTTGTGTTTATTGCTAAAGATAGTGCTATTATTTAGGTAGTTATGTCTTTATGAACATACATGAAACGTCCTATAAATAGGAGTGAAATTTCATTTGTATGACACACCAAAAAACATAGAAGCAAAGTTTATTTCTATTTCTCCCACTATCTTTTATATTCTTATATTGCTCTATAAAGAATTATTGTAAAAATTCTTTATAGAAATTGATATCCTTGCTATGCTTTGCTCAATGCTCAATGGACTGTTTTCGTCAGTGCAAAACATAGATAGTCATTAGACTTCATTGTATCCTCGAGCTTCATTTGCCAGTAACTCTTTTGCACATCACAATATAGGTGAGGCGAATAGAATCTTAAAGAAAGTGGCATTAATATACGCCTTGAAGCCTTTATTAATTTCTCATAAGTTTATTTTATCCCTATACACCAACACCACTTCGATGGAAAATCTTTCTGAGAGACATCACAAGACCTTGCACACTAATTTAGCATTCGAGTACTCCTCATCAAAAGAAAAGGCTTGGTTATACATGTCACGTAATTTATCATAAAAATTAGAAATTATTTTTTCATCTGACATTCTCATATTTTTAAACATCGATGTTACTATTCAAAGTTATGTCCAAGCCTCATGAGAAAAAAACCACACTCTTGGAGATGCGCTTTAGTACCCGAAGATCCACTCTAGTGAAGATAGCTTTCAAGGCCATCGCGTTGTAATTGGTTGTTTTGCCTTCATTTGTTGTTTAAGTGATTTCATGTTTGTGTTAGGATTTGTGCCATTAACGCAATGATTTTATCATAACTACTTATAATTTTTTGGACCGTTTTAATAAATTAAATTATCTCATCTTTACTTAATTAATCTTTGTATGTTCGTATTTAATAGTTCTTGCATAGAAAACAAAATGAATAAATAAATATATACTCATTGATTACCTAATATTTAACTAATATCAAGTTGTATTATAGGCACAAATAAATTCCCGAGCCACTTTCTCAATTTCATCATAGTTTCCCTTTAGAATAGACTACTTATAAGAATATTGCTTTTGCCAAAGTAACACCTCTTGCAAATGAAACCTTCTTAGCTTCTAACTATTCAAGCTTTGCCTGACCTTTTCAAGGATAAATCTGAAAGTATATTTAAACACTAAAAACTTTACTCAAATACATAGTTTTATTAATGGTAAAATCCAATTAAAATATATTTCGATTTAAAGATTCAATTGAAATATTTTAATATTTAAAATAAATTTTAAATTTAACTAATAACTTTATATGTGTAATCTGTAAAATAATATTTCTGATCAAATCATACATAGCAATATACTAGATCCTTTAATTCTTCGAGAAGTTTATCTAAAAGATTGACGATATAACTAGGAAGACATTTTATATACCATACATGAGCTATTAAACATGTTAGCTTTATGTATCGCATTTGATATCTCTGTATTCAAGAATCAACAAATTCAAATTTGCATTGTTCACAAAATTTAGGGCCTCCTTCTCATTTCCATTTACTCCATAATTCCTATAAGTGCAAATTCCATTTTTTATAAGTCCGAAAATTCTTTCACAAGATAGTTCATCCTTTTCCGATTTATTGGTTTTGTAATGTAAAGTATAAAGTTTTGTCACCTCTCCATCATTTTTTCCATTAGGCAAGATTTTCTTACCCCAAACACTTATTTGTTGGGAAGTAGACCTGTAACAGCTAGCTTTCAGTGAAACCGGAACAGTGGTTTCGGGACCACAAATCCGAGTCCGGAAGAAAAATTATTTTAATATTATTTCATGGCCTGCATAATGATAGAAATATCGTATGGAAATTTCGTTAAGAAAATTTTACTGACTTCATGTTTAATTTGATGAAAAGGACCAAATTGCATAAAGTGAAAAAGTTGGATTCTAATAGCTATGGAATTCAAAATTGGAGGTCCTTATATGGCAAATAGACCATTTAGAGGAGTTAGTAGATAAGTATGCTTAGTCATCAATAGAAAAAAAAGAAAAAAGGACTAGATTGGAAAGAGAAAAGATATAAGATGATAAATAATAAAATAATTGAAAATATCATCATTTTATCATCTTTCCTAAAATTAAAGACATGGAAAACCCTAGTTATGGCTGGAGAGTTCAAGCAAACTATTTTGGCTTGATTAGGTATGAATTCTTGTCTTGTTTTTAGTAATTTTCATATTTCCGAGATCGTAATAGCTTAATTTAGCTATCTCGGGGATTAATTTGTAAAGTTATCAAAGTACTAGGGTTTTTCCATGGATGAGTATGCATGAATTATGAAGTTTTATGGTAGAAATTGAAAGGTTGTTGATAGATAAACAACTTTTGTAAAGGAAATTTTGATGAAATTGTGATTTAGGGATTAAATTGAAAATATATAAAATTCATGGAAAAATTTTGAATTTTGTGAAATACATGGGCTGCTATTGTTACATATAAAAATCGGCTAGGCATGAAATAAGGATTAAATTGCATGAATTTCATTTTCTGAGCCTAGGGACGAAATTGGAATTAATTAAAAGTATAGGGGCAAAATTATTGCCTAAGATATGAATTGAATTAAATTGAATATGAATTGTATTAAATTGATGTTAAATTTATTCGTATAGATCCGGATAGACCAAATACAAAGTTAGAACGAGAAAAAGAAAAAATATCGGATTAGTAGATTACAAATCCATGAACACTTGTTGAGGTAAGTTCGTGTAACTAAATTGTATGTTTATATTTTTGAATTGAATGTTGTGTATGTGAATTGTGTAAATTGCCATGTATGAAAATTAATCACATATCCAACAATGTTCGACAAGTATAAAGTCCCGATTGTACAAATGAAAATTCGATGGATACAGGGTTCCCGAATTGGTTGTGGTCCTGCATGTGTTACGGGCACACCATAGCTCGAAAGAGCGTCCCGTTATTAGCTCTTATGAGCATCTCGATATTTGGCTCTCACGAGCTTCCCATTACCTGGTTCAGTGAGATTCCTGTTAATAACTCTTCGGAGTATCCTGATCGGTTGTGATCCTGCATATGTTGTGGACACAACGCAGCTCTTATGAGCATCCCGATATATGGCTCTTCGGAGCTTCCCATTTAAAGGCTCTTCATGAGCATCCCGATTAATGGCTCTCCGGAGCTTCCCGATATTGCTCGCTTGAACTTCCCATTGCATGGCTCACATGAGCTTCCCGTAATATAGCTCGAAAGAGTTTCCCGTTTACATGTTTGCATGAGAATTCATGTATATGAATTCACGGATTACAGTTTTGTACACCTTGTGTGTACTACCCGTGTGTCCATCGATATTTTCAATAATTCAATGGACAAAATCCTGACATGAGAAAATATGAGTTTAAAATGAATTATTACCCGTATATATACCTGAAATACATGAAATTGATGATATTTGACAAATTGAAACATATGATGAAAGATATATGTGTATGAAATTTGCTTGATGACTATGTACATTTATGAATATGAATTGTTACATGAATTCCATGACTAACATGCTTGATGAGGATATGTGCTAGGGCTTTTGGTCAATTTGCTTGAGTATGCCTTGTATGTTTACTTTAATTGTAATTAAATGGTAAGTTAATTTCCCGTTATATGAACTTACTAAGCATTAAATGCTTACTCTGTTTTATTTTATCTGTCTTATAGTACTCCGAAGCTCGTAAAGGTTGGAAGCTGGTCGGAGCTACATCACACTATCCATCGACCCATTTCGGTATATATATAGATAATTAATTTTGGTTATAATGGCATGTATAGGTTAATTAACCAAATGTTAGCATGTAATGTTTTGGTTGTAACTAGCCATTGGAATGGCTTGTGATGAGCATGGTTTTGATGTGTATATAAGAGGTTATATCATGTTTGATGTTGGTGTTTGGTATAGTTGATTGATAGTAATTTTATAGGTAAGTTGGTTGCTTGGATTTATGAAGTGATATTACATGCATAAGACTTGGTTGTAGCTTGATTTGAATGTTTTGTATTAACTTGTGGAAGTGTAAAAATATTGATGTAGGTTGAAAGCAAAAATGGGTGAGAAATGGGGCTTGAAAAATGGCCCATTTTCGTCCACACGGACAGAGACACGAGAGTTTGTCTCAGCCGTGTGTGACACACAACCTAGCACATAGGCGTGTGATCTGGCCGTGTGTCCTCTGCATCTTAAAATTGAGAAACAGAATGCTCAAAATTATCCACACGGCCTAGCACACGGGCATGTGGCTTGGTCGTGTGACCCCTGCACCTTATTAATGCAAGTCAGTATGCGCACACAGTGTAACAGTCTGGTTTAGACTCTAGTCGAAATAGTGGTTTTGGGACCACAAATCCGAGTCAGAAAAATATTTTAATATTATTTTCTGTGCTTACAGTATGTGATTAAGTATGTGTGAAAGTTTCGTGAATTAATTTTGTCATTTGTGTGCTTAATTTGAAAAAAGGACTAAATCGCGTAAAAGGTAAAAGTGGCAATTCATATGTTAATGTATTGAATTGACATGGCTTATTAAAGGTGAAGTCCTTAAGTGGATATTGCACCACTAAACATAGTAGTGGACGGTTATGGGCTTGTATTATATAAGTTTTATATGTTATTAATAAGGTTAATTTGGTAATTGAGTAAATAATGTCCATTAATATAAAACAAAACATTAAAATAACATGCATTTGTGTTCATCTTTGTGCCGAAAATAAGAAAAGAGAAAGGGTTTTAAGCTTCTTCAACATTCGGCCATTGATGTACTTAGATTAAGGTATGTTTTGTTTCGGTTTTTGATAATTTCTACGTTTTTGTAATCGTTGCTTCGAGTACTTCAAAACCCATGCCTCAATTTTGGAAATTTATGATGATTTTGAAAAGTGCCATTGATGAATGCTTGAGCTTTGTGATGTTAGTTGATGAAATATGAAATATATATGTTAGATTAACATGTTTTATCTTTGGATTTTTGATGAATTTGAGTAATTTGGACTAAATTGTGAAAATAATATTTTGAAGGACTAAAATGTGAAATAAATTAAATATATGGACTTATATGGACTACATGAATATTCAGCCAAGCATGGGTGATATGAAATTTTGTGTATTTTGTGATTTTGTGAAATAGGGACTTAAATGTCAAAATATGAAAATATAAGGGCTAATTTGTAAATTTCCCTAAATGTGTGTTTTTGGATTGAATTGAATGAATTGATGAATTAAAGAGGTAAATTTGAATATGTATAGATCAAGAACCGAAGAAAACTGACTTAGACCGAGGAAAGTCGAAAGTGATTGAATAGTCGAATCCGTCCGTCTATATCCGTACGAGGTAAGTCCATATATGAATAAACGTATTTAAATTGAATTATTTATGTTCATTTGATATTGAATTGTGATGAATGACTTTGGATGAAATACGTGAGAAATCCGAGAAAGTATCGACAATGTATCAATATCCGAAAAGTCCCGTACAAACCTTAGGAATAGATAGGATTAATATGTCATGACACAGGTTTTTGAAATGTGGTATCGTGTAAGACCACGTCTGGGACATTGGCGTCGATTTGAGATTACGTGTAAGACCATGTCTGGGACATTGGAATCGTATTTGATTCGTGTAAGACCCTGTCTGGGACAGTGGCATCGACATTTAGTTACATGTAAGACCACGTCTGGGACGTTGGCATTGTACGAGTATTCCGAGTTATCCGAGTATCCTATTTGATTCCGAATGGTTCAACGGGTAATTCCGAGAAATGAAATACTATGTGAAATGCGTAATCGTTTCAGGTACGTTTGTGATGTACTCTATGGTTGAGCATAAATGGTAAGTATATATATGTGTATATGCACTAGTGAGATATGTGCATAGACTTGATGAGATTAAATGTGATATATGTATGAAGTTGCTATGATTAAAAGAGGTATTTGAAGATATGAATTGTTGGAAAGCAATGGCTAAGCAAATGAGCCAAAGAAGAAGTATGAAATTACATTTGAGATATATAAATGATCTTGCAATTGATATGATTATGAATGTTTATATGTTAAGTTTATTTGTATATGGCTTACTAAGCTTTGGAAAGCTTACTTTGTGTGTGTTTGCATTGTCTTATAGACCGTTAAAGCTACGGAAGGCTCGGGGATCGTCAAGGATCATCACCATACTATCAAACTCCATTTTGGTACCTTTTGAATGTGTACATAGTTAAATATGGCATGTATAGGCTAGTTAGTTTGGGATTATGTTTTGAGTTGTACATAAATAGCCATGTGATATGGCTAAATAATGATTATGATATGAATGAGTAATTCATGCTAAATGATGCATAGTTTGGTATGGTTTGTTGGCTAATGTTTGAGCTAATGAGATAGTCAAGTTTGTGGTAAGTTTTATGATATAAAGCTAGTATAATATTGATGATAGAGTATCATAATGAATTGGTAAGTTGTGAATGAGCTGTGCTTGGAAAATGCTTGTGATTAGATTGAGTTAAATGGTATATAAGTTGGTGTGTTGAATATGTTCTTGAATGGCTAGAAAAGATGATCATTTTGGTATGTTTTATTTGTATTGGTGATATGATTTGAATTGGTATAATGCTTGTAGGTATAACCTAATGTGTGGGTGGCAATTTGGCCTTGTAAATTGCCTATATTTGCCCACACGGTTGAGCACACGGGCGTGTGGCTCGACCGTGTCCTTCGTGGTTGTAATTCAAAACAAGTCAGGCTCGACCACGGGCTGGACACACGGGCGTGTGACTGGCCGTGTGATGCAAGTTAGGCTCGACAACGGGTGAGGCACACGGGCGTGTCTCAGGCCGTGTGGACAAGTCAGTATGTATGCCCTGTTTTGACACGGCTCGGACACATGGGCGTGTCTGAGGCCGTGTGAGGCACACGGCCTGCCCACACGGACATGTGACCTCTGTAACTTTGAAAAATGTTTGATTTTCAGAAAAATTTTGTATGATCTCGGTTTAGTCTCGACCTCTTTCTAATGTATGCTTAAGGTCTCGTAGACCTCATTAAGGGACTATATACTTGTATTCTACTATGATATGACAATGATATACGTATTGATGTGTAATGTTCATAAAAGTTTCTGATTTTCCGGTAATGCCTCTTAACCCTAGACCGGCGATGGTTACGGGTTAGGGGTGTTACACACAGCCTAGCACATGGGCGTGTGACTTGGCCGTGTGACCCAAGTTAGAGAGTTACACGGGTTGGGACACGGCCGTGTGTCCATATTTCGAATACCCAAACGGCCTGAGACACGGGTGTGTCTCTTGATCGTGTGTGACACACGGCCTGGCCATACGGACGTGTGTCCCCTGCACCTAGAAAAATTTTGCGAAAAATTCTCTGAGTACCCGGATTAGTCCCGACTTATTTCTATTGCGTATTTTGGGCCTTGAGGGCTTATATAAGGGACAATATGATTGATTATGATTGATTTCTGATATGAATGAGAAATGATATGAAATGTTTGTACTTGATCTGTAAACTTCGGTAATGCTCCGTAACCCTGTTCCGGCGACGGATATGGGTTAGGGGTGTTACAAGACCTGATCATGGGTCGGGTCAGGTCGATGTAAAATTTTAGGCTCGGACTCAGCCAGAAAAATAGGCCTAAAATTTTGTCAAGGCTTGGTCCAGATAAAAAATGCTAAACTCGAGCCCTACCCGTATTAATTTTTTATATTATTTTTATATAAAAATAAATTTAAAAAATATAATACATCAAATACACTAAAAACATTAAAAATAAATGTTTTCCAACAAATTGAAAATACATTACAAAAAAAGTCTTTAATACTTAAATAATATTAAGATAGTTGTTGCAACTTAGCAAGCAAATGCCTCTAAAATAGTAGCAAAATTTATAATAAAACAAAAGTTATATAATATCCAAAAAATAACAACAAAATAGTAACAACATAATAGCAAAATAACAGTATAATAATAGTAGAAAAAAAAAGTTAAGGCTGATTCGGGCTAGACCTGAGCAAAAAATTCTACCCGAGACTTGACCCGTTTAGAAAACGAATCTTATTTTTTATCTAAACCTATTTTTCGAGCTTAAATTTTTTTCTCAAATCTTCTCACTTTTCATACCTAAACAGGTGGTACGGTCTATGATTAGGTTTATTAGGGAGAAACTAATTCAATTCAAAGTTTTCTTATTAATACTTACACATATAATAAAGATATACCCACACGGTGAATGCGTTTTCTTCTCTTTTCAAAATCGACCTATTTCAATGTTAATTTTTTTTAAAAATCGGAATTGATGCCTAATTTAGCTATATCCAACAACAACAAAAATGATCCAAATAAAAACTTTTCACTTGCACTCTTAAAGACTCCGACTTACTTGGATGAGGGGGAGTTGTTATTATTACATTATTAATGTACGACATTACGAATACGATGCTGTCAGAAAGCTGGAAAAGAAAAATCTGATACGAAAATAGCCCTTTAAATACACACAAAAATTTCCAATTTGGTCAATCTTCTAATTTCTAGCTCTTCATTATCCTAATGGCTTTGTTTGTAATTTCCTTCAATTTTAAGGCTCCTTTTATTTATGTATTGATTCTCACGTCAGTCGTCACCCTCTAACCTGTCTACCACCTTTTTCCATTATCTCTCAACGGCAACTCAAAATTTTCAACGACCGGAGACAAACCCGGAAAATCCGGTTCAGTCAAGAAACCGAATCGGTTTTCTCGTGAGTGAGAAGAAACTTTTTTGAAATTCAAAGGAAAACGGATGCCGATCCCGGAATCAGACCGCCAAAGAGCGGCTAGAGGGAAAAATCCGATGTCTTCTTCGGTTCGACCGGCGGGTCGAGCTAGAGTTCCACTCCGGCAGCTATTTCGAGTCGCTTCCGTGGCTTGTGGGATACAATTCGGTTGGGCTTTACAGCTTTCTCTCTTGACACCTTACGTTCAAGAGTTAGGTATACCTCACCAGTGGGCTAGTATCATATGGCTTTGTGGACCGCTTTCTGGTCTACTGGTGCAGCCTTTGGTAGGTCATATGAGTGATCGATGCACGAGTAAGTTCGGTCGTCGCCGGCCGTTTATTGTTGCTGGTGCAATTTTGATTGTCGTCGCCGTTTTGATCATCGGTCACTCTGCCGATATCGGATGGTTGTTCGGCGATAATAAAAGTTCTCGTCCGGGAGCTGTTCTGGCTTTTGTTTTCGGGTTTTGGATTCTTGATGTTGCTAATAACACCACTCAAGGTCCTTGTAGAGCTCTTCTTGCTGATCTTACCGGTTAGTTCTTCTTCTTCTTCTTCTTTTTTTCGATTTTTTTTGTTGGAATTAAATAAATTTAGAGCTTAATTAGCATTTATTTAATATGAAAATTATGATAATTTCGTTTTCTATGACATCTTTTTAAAGAGTAAAGCAAAGTAGTCATCACTCATCATGGAATATAAAATTATTTTTACGTTTGATTATTGGTATTACTTTATTTTTCAATGATTGTGCCTCTAGTGCATGTCTTTTTTTAGTTTACCCCTTCAGAGTTTAGATACAGTACAACATTACTTCTAATAAATACAATTAATGTTTTTTGTCAAAATTTTGGTTCTGTACAGTGCTTGGGCTATTTGATTGCTTCAATGCAGTGAGCTACTTAAGTATTGAAGTTAATAAGTGATTACCAATTTAGGGTCTTATTAAATGGAACTTGATCTTATCATTTTAACTATTATATATATAATCTGTTTCATTTCCTTCAAGATTGAATAACCTTCTGAGATCGTTCAGCATTTTATATGGTATATTTGCTTATCATACGGTTTCCACCCCACATATTTGATTACTGTTGTTGCCGGTTTGCCATTTTAGGAAAGGACCATCGAAGAACTCGAGTGGCAAATGCTTACTTCTCTCTGTTCATGGCTGTTGGCAATGTTCTTGGTTTCGCAACAGGATCATACAGTGGTTGGTATAAGATTCTTCCATTTACCATGACAGATGCCTGCGATGTTGATTGCGCGAATCTCAAGTCTGCTTTCTTTCTAGACATTATCTTTATTGCAATTACTACATATCTCAGTGTTTTAGCTGCTAAGGAAGTACCTCTAGGTTCTCGTGATAGATCTACACCCTTTCAAGAAGAGGGGCTTGAAGGTGGCCAAGCTGAAGAAGCTTTTCTATGGGAACTATTTGGAACATTTAGATATTTCTCAGCGCCTATATGGATAGTCTTGTCTGTTACTGCACTGAATTGGATAGGATGGTTCCCTTTTCTTCTCTTTGATACTGACTGGATGGGTCGAGAGATCTATGGTGGTCAACCAAATGAGGGGGATAACTATAATGATGGGGTCAGAATGGGCGCATTTGGATTAATGTTGAATTCTGTTGTTCTAGGAATTACTTCAGTGCTTATGGAGAAGCTTTGTAGCAAATGGGGAGCTGGTTTTATCTGGGGAGTTTCAAACATTCTTATGGCTCTATGCTTTCTTGCAATGCTGGTTCTGTCATATGTGGCCAATCATTTGGATTATATTGGTCATGGTCTACCCCCAGTTGGCATTGTCATTGGTGCACTAGTGATTTTTTCCTTCCTTGGTATTCCATTGGCTGTAAGCTGCTCCTTTTCTCCTACACAAAGTCATGTGGCTTTTAATTGAATCTGTCTAAAGGTCATAGAGATGGCAATTTCTTTCTCCGGACTAAAACATCAATAGTCTTGTTCATGAAAGTACTAAAACATTGCTCCTTATTAAAGTGTTCTTTCACTTTGGTTAAGTCCTAGTTTGCCTGTTGCCTTAATTCAAGTTGGGTTTCTCTTCCTATTGCCAATTGGTTCTAGGATGGATGCTCAAGATGGGATCAAAACCCAACTTTTGTTCTGTTGTTATCATGTGTCACTCTTGCTTATTACCCCTTATGAGTTTGTCACATGGTAGCTCCTAAGGTTTAATAACATGGGGTTCTCTCTCATTGGTCATATTGGGTATAATTTTGATGTTCAATATTACTTATTGCCTGAGGTTAGCTTGGTTCTGCTAGTGTCCCAATTAATCTCTTTTTTTTGAAAGAAAAAATTAGGAGCATTCAGTTATGGCATTCAACTAATGCAGTTTGTATTTTATTTCAGATTACTTATAGTGTTCCATATGCCTTGATATCCTCACGTATTGAACCTTTGGGACTCGGCCAAGGTAAATTTTTGCTCTTTTCCTTTTTATTTATGGAGAAGCAGTTAAGGCACTGATTCTCTTGGTTGTTTTTTACAGGATTATCAATGGGTGTCCTAAATCTTGCTATTGTTATTCCACAGGTATTGCTTTGCACCTGACTTCATTTTTAATGTGATCTATCTTCTTGTTTCTTTCTTTTTGTTGATGTTGGCAAAGGAGAAGGGGTCTAAAATGAACTTGATTGATATTTATTAATTCTTCCCATCCCTGCTCTTGTGGATTCATGATAAGGACAGGAGCCCTGAATTGATTATGATTCCTTTTCTTTAAGCTAACTAAAAAGTAACATTCACATGCTCAATTGTCACCTCTTATCTTAATTAAGAATTGGCATCAATCAAAAGAACTGTCGTTCCTTGAGAAACACTAAATCAGTCATAATATTCTTTGTTGGGGCAGGGAGTTTTTATGTTGTTCATTATAAAAAGGCAGAATACATAAATTGTGAACGTTCTTATGAACTAATTGTTTGAATTGTGATCAAAATAGCATGTTGTTACGATTGTATTGTATAGTTGGTCTTATCATGTAGGAAAAACATGCTATCGCATGGAATGTTAAAGTCATGCATTGGAATCACATGCTTTGAAGCTGCTATCTACTTTTACCTACTTATTAGGGAGATATCACAAAGTCATCTATTTGATAGCACCATTTGTTCTTGACATGATACAATCACCTGTTGGATGGCTCTCATCACATCCTAACAGTTGGACCACTGATAGCTGCAGTTAGCCTTTTGGTATTTGATGGTTTATCTACTTGGAAATAAAAAAAGTGATAGCCTGTTGAGCAGGGACAGCACCGAGGGGGGCAGGCAGGGGCCTTCCCCCACTTCCATCCCAATCGTAAAATTCCATTTTAGTCCCTTTAAAAATCCTGAGATTTTTGTCTTCGTCCCTGCTGTCAAGCATAAGAGCATTCTATTTGAAGTGATCATCTCATTTAATACATGTTTAAGGAATTGAAGTGGACTGGACACAGCCTTTCTAATAAATTTCTTAAACAGGAGGATTTAACAATTTATTTGTCTTGACGTCATTCAAAAGATTTAATAAGTTGGAGCCATGTAAACTTGTGTTTGTATTAAATAGTGATTAGGCTTCGGATGAGTTGTGACTTAATGTTCAGCTTACCATGGAATTTTATAGGAATGAGAACTCTCTCTCTCGCCCGGAGACACAGACACACACATGCACGCAGATAATGCATGCATTCTAGCATCAACTTTTAGATACTAGGGAACATCCACTCCAGCTATTTGATGGAAGATGATTGATGTATGTATCACTTCTAGTTTTGTTTTCTTCTTTTATAGATTTTCATTTTCTGGAAATTGTTAGTAATTAATATAACTTGGTTCTGAAATTCTATTGTCTTATGAACATATTTTAATAAATTTTAGTGACATGCTTTTGACTTAAATAATCTTATTCGAGTGCATTTAACATTAATTCTTGGAAACATATTTTAATTCTCTGCTTATTAAGATGAAATTTTGGAAACTTTGGGTGAACAACCATTGAAAATTTGGTAAAAGAGGCTTGCTTATGCTTCTGTGGAAGTTTAACAGAAAAATAAAGGTCATTACAAGGCTACTATAGAATTGTCGCATATATGTGGGCAACTAATTTGCAGCATCTTGTCATAATTTCATAAGAACAGTCTGAACCCTCTTTAGTGTAAAGAGAAAATTCTCCTTTCTAAAATCTGTTCTCTCTGGCAAGGAAGCTCTTTTACAATGAAGCTTTCAAACTGATCAAGGTCTTTCCCTTTCTATTATAGTTTTATCAATTTCCATGATAAGTTGCAATTAATAGCCCTTTTGTTATGAACAAGCAAACAGGGTTGAGTCATAGAGCGACTGACAGGGAAGTCATAATCAAGTCTTCCCTTTTTCCCTTTATGGCTTAGCATTAACCACTATGTTACTTGATGCCTTCCGTAATGTTGCTATTTTGATTGTTACGGAAGTTCATCTATGATCCTTTTTCAAGCAATTTAGGTAGTGAAACTTTGGCTTTTACCAACAGGTTGTGGTGTCTCTGGGAAGTGGACCATGGGATCAACTATTTGGTGGTGGAAACTCACCAGCTTTCGCAGTAGCAGGTGTTGCAGCCCTCACCGGTGGACTGGTAGCAATCTTGGCTATCCCTCGAAGTAGTTCACAGAAGCCCAGGGTCGTCCTCCCATGAGGTATTTTGTTGTACCTTTTTTTTTTGTATGCAATCAACAAGAATATTATATTTGTTCACACAGCAACAATTTGTGTATAGCTATTGCTGCTCTATTGATTAATAAAATCGTTGTGATTTGAGGTTGTTGGTTGGCATTTGAACTACATTCAAATGTTGAAGCTTTTAGGTCTTTTAGAACTTTATACTTTTTTGCAGCTACTTTTAATGAAATCTGAAACCTAAAACAAGATTGTTTCTCGCACAGTAAGCTTCCAGAATGACTAATTCTATGCCTCCCTTCAAAATGGAAGTATTTTGCATATTGGTCATGATGGCATCTTAAATGTGATAGTTACAAATATTGGTAGCTTTCAATGAAGTTTTTCCAAAAGAAAAATGTAGGGATAAGGTAACATTTAGTCCCTGAACTTGGCCACTTTTTCCAACTTAGTCCCTAAACTTGGCAAATTTCCCAGTTTTGGTTCATGTGATGATGTGGCACTTGAGATTCTACCATGCCATCACATAAAATATTATATTTTCTCCAAAAAAATTTAGGTGATGACGTGGCACAATCTTAGAGTGCCATATCATCACATGGATCAAAACTGAGAAAATTTGTCAAGTTTAGGGACTAACATGGATAAATAAAAGTTCAGGGACTAAGTTGAGAAAAATCGTCAAGTTTAGGAACTAAATGTTGCTCTAGCCCAAATTGTAGATTTACTGAATTCTGGATGGGACAACTTATCTGAAAATAAGTGGAGAATTTTATTTTATTTTTTGGGATGTAAAACTTGTTCACCCGCTGGAAAATCTTGGTGAAAGCCTTGATTCGAGAATTAGTCCCAGGACTGCTTCCCTTAGCATCACAAGATAAGTAGCTGCTGATTTGGTATCTATTCTTTATCAAAACTTCAACTTTTTCTTATTTTTATTTTATTGAAAGGAAATGCTTGCAATTTGCATATTTGTGGTCTAATCATTATATATTGGAATATCATGCATTTTATGCCCCAGTTTGTAGTATTAAGGTGGTGAAATTGTGCTGATTGCAACCTTGGGGGAGACATGTTTTATATGCTTTGATTTTATTTTATTTTTTATATGAAAAAAGCTTCATTTATTTGTGCTGTTCATGATTGCTCTGTTCTTTTGTAATATTTTACATCATTGCCCCCCTGTTTTTGTTGCTTTGCTTGATATCTGAACATTGGAATAAATTCTTGCGTTTTATTGCCTTCTTATCAAAATTGGTCAAAATATGCCACCAGTCCTCATACTTTAATAAAATTTAAAGTTTAATCCCTCTACGTAAAAAAAGTACTATAAAAGCCCTTGTATAATGAGCGAGATTACATTTTGCTTCTTTTATTAAAAAAATGGATAAGTTAGTCATTGTATGCTAGATTAAAAAGCAAACGAGTCATTTCTATTAAAAACTTCATTAATTTCTACGGTTAAAAATTGGTCCCTATACCTCAGCATGAGGGACATGTGGTATGCCACGTGTAATTATCTGATATTTTGTCAGCGACATCAGATTTTAATAGTAAAAATAGATGAAATTTTTAACAAAAAAAATAATTGTTTTATTCTTTGATCTAATAATATACACGGATTAATTTATTCATTCTTTAAATAGAAACAAAACATAATCTAACTCACGATAGAAATACATTTATCATATGCATGGACGTGTGATGAATTGATGACAAATTTTTGAACAAATTTGAATTTTTTAATATAGAAATTAAATTTCAAACTTTATCGTCATCTTGTTGACATACATGCAATGAGGCAGAACGAAAAAACCCATGATTGAAGAACTTACATGCAATGAGGCAGAACGAAAAAACCCATGATTGAAGAACTTTCTTTGAATGCATATTATGGCTGAGAGTGATGATGCATTGATTTTGGTGCCATTTTTGCATATTATCATATATCATCACACAGATACAGACACAGCTGTTGCCTGTGGCATTTTTGATGGGACATTGGAAACAGGGAAACTCTAGTAGGTGCTGTAATGGAATATTGAGACTAAGCAAAGCAATGCATCGACCTTTCTTTTTTATATTTTGGGGATAAGAAATGGAATCTATGAATTTGTTCGAGTTCCTAGACAAGAATCAGTATATTATAATATAATAATATATATAATATGAGTTAATTGCCAACACTAGAAACGAATAGCATGAATCAACCCTCTTCTGATCCTACAAATTATTTCAGTTCCTCTGGTGAACCCCATTTCCCATCTGAAATATTGAGAATAAACGTTATCCAGTGATTAATATTCTTTTTAAGCTTTGGGTTCAAGTTCCGTAGATGAAGAAAATAATGCTAAAAGATGATGCCTAATGTGATTAGTAAATAGAAAATTTGGTAAGGATTTTGACATTCTTTAAACAATATTTGGGGTTTGAGTTTTATGAATGAAGAAAATAATGATAAAGAGAGTTTTGTGATCTCTGTATTAAGTGACAGATTATGGGTAAATTAGTCTCTAAATTGGTCATTTATTATTATTTTTTTTTTGATTTTTACTATTAAAAATTGACATAACTGATAAAATAACTAAACAGTGACATATAGCGTGTCATATGTACCTCATACTAATATATATAAATTAATTTTTAACAATAAAAATAATTTTTTTTAATAAAATGGCCAATTTACTGTTTAGTCTAACGTGTGAGGATTAATTTATTTATTTTATTGTCTATTGTTTAATTGGATATATGTATATATATATATATATATATATGGAGTTGCATGACACATCATAGGTGTCGTATACATGAAACACACATGGAATCTGACGACATTGGAAGAGGGGAGGAGGTATGGGTTTCAAAGAAGAAAAGCAGTAAATATCTTATCTCTAAAACCAAAACTCCAACATGCCCATTGCCGCACACTTCCAAGTTGTTTTTTGGGGTTTAAATGGTAGGGTTGCCGCCAGTCTCAGACATAACCCAAAAAAGGGTTTTCTCTCAGTGTTCCCCTTTCTTCCATCTTCTGGTCTACTCTGTCATCTCCATTAACACACACTTTTGCTGGTCCCATTTCAAAATAAGATAACCCTTTAACCAACAATCAAATTAAACCCTTTTTTGGGCAAGGAAAGACAAGAAAATTCCTATAGATTATACGACAGTTTGGTCACTTGAACCCCTAAATGCGCACATGTTCTTTACTTTCATTTCCTTAACCTCTTAAGCTTTCCCCATTTGGACCCCCATTTTATCTCACATCTTACAATCTTTGAACCTTTTACGAATTGGCATTCTCTAAAGTACTATTGCACCTAATTAGAGGATTAGGAAACTGAAGCACAACACTAGACACTGCCAACCTTCACTGTTAGCATTTCTATTACAATTTATTATTATTAGGGGCTATCTTTATAATTATATTTACTTAGGGTGTACTAGATTAAAATTTTATCATGTGTACTTAGATAATATTGAACATCTAAAAATAAACCAAAATATAGACCCCATTCATTAAATCTTGCATGTAGAGTTGAAGTAGTATTGATGGTTAAAATATGTTATTAGTCCCTGTACTTTAACAAAGTATGAGATTTAATCCTTATGTTTTAAAAGTTAAAAATTTAAGTTAAAAATTGCAAGTATTTTTCTTCAAAATTTATCAATTTAACGTGTTGGTTAGGCTACTTTCATATAATGTGACATATTATTGATGAGAAGTAAACATGTTACATTGTCAATTTGAAATGGGATTCTTAAAGGAAAAAAAAAATAAAGATGATTGAATTTTTAACTTTTAAAGTAAATGGATAAAATCACAAATTCTGTCAAAGTACAGGGACTAGCAACAAATTTTAACCATTACTGCTTCAATGTGCCAGGCCAGTCTCTGCTGCTTCACTCTCTTAAACTCATTGCCCCTCAAAAGGAATGAAGCAGTAAAAGGGAGAAACCCACAAACAGATGGGACCTGAAACAAAGATATATGAATAAAAGATTGTCAACTCTCCATATTGGTGATCTTTTTTTTAGTGGTTGCAGAAAAAAGCAACAAATAAAAATGGTGCTTGAAATTGGGTTTCCTTCATCACATGGGCTGTGCAAAAATGGAACATGCATGGCTGCCTTAGTTCTTGCAAACAGATAGATATATATGTATATATATATATAGCAATATGCTCAACCATTGTCAAAAGATTATATATATGTACTGATATGCTCTTGTCATTTCACTAAAGAGATGATCCAAGTTTATTTGCTTGTCAATCAAGGGTTTCCCACTTGACAAATTGAAGATAAACTAGTTTATTTCTCTCTTTTTAATTAGTAATACAAATATGCTATATATAATAAAAGAAAATAAAGTATAATGTAAGCGGATACAAAGTTAATCTTTTCTATTAAAATTTTCATCTATTTATATAAAAGGAATAAAATGATATTATACTTTTATCTATAATAAACTTACGGTTTTCAAGATCATCCACTTAATAAAAAAAATGATTTATTTCAACTCTTTTAAAAGAGTATTAAACTCAATATTAACCAACACAAAATGCCAAAAAAAGAAATGGGGTTGGTCATATTATCTTTGTAAATGATATTTAATTACATAAAGGCACTTATTTGAGTTCCTTTCCACACTCAAAAACTTGGGTTTTCTTTATATCACTCCAACCTTAGGTGTTCAACAAAAGGAATACAAATCCCAAGTGACTAACCAACCTTCAAATTTAGACTGAAAGAGATAAGGAAAGACACAAAAAAGCTATTAAAAAAAAGTATGGGTGCTTACAAAAAGTGTTCTAGTATTGGCTTTAGGGGGTTCTATATAAATATTGACACGTTCAAGAACCTTAAGAGTACGGGCCCCAATTCACTCATATATAAATATTAGCACCCATAAGCACAAATAAGCCATAAGGGTGTTCCTATTTCCCCCCCTTTGTAATCAAATCTCTTTTTCTCCTTTCCCATAACTTCTTTTATCCATTTCATATAGCTATGTATAACCCAAAGTCACCTTCTAGCAAAGACCCTTTGAACAAAACTATGGATGATGAAGAACAGCTACATAGGTTGCCAACAATCTCTGAGGTAATAAAAACTTTGTTTAGAAAAAAGGGTAGTTTTTTGTTTATCACTATAAGCTATCAAATGTCTGATTTCATGGTTTGTTTTTGTGCATTCAGGCTATGGAAGAAATTAAAGCTATAGGGAAGATTTCAGGTCCTACAGCTATTAGTAGTTTACTTTTATATTCAAGAGCTATGATCTCTATGTTGTTTCTTGGTTACCTTGGTGAACTTGAGCTTGCCGGTGGGTCACTTGCCATTGGTGTTGCAAACATTACTGGTTACTCTGTTATCTCTGGTTTAGCCATGGGAATGGAACCTATTTGTGGACAAGCTTATGGTGCAAAACAATGGAAACTTCTTGGGTTAACATTACAAAGAACAGTGCTTCTTCTTTTATCAGCTTCTATCCCTATCTCTTTCATGTGGGCCAATATGAAAGCTATTCTTCTTTGGTGTGGTCAAGACCAAGAAATATCATTAGTGGCTCATGTATTTATTGTTTTTTCAATCCCTGACCTTTTTTTCCTTTCACTTTTACATCCACTTAGAGTCTATCTTAGGACTCAAAGCATTACATTACCAGTAACTTATTGTTCAGCCATCTCAGTGTTACTTCATGTTCCATTGAATTTCCTTCTTGTTGTTTATCTTAAACTTGGTGTAGCAGGGGTAGCAATAGCTATGGTGTGGACTAATCTCAATGTCTTCCTTTTGATTTCTTTATTTGTATACTTTTCTGGTGTATATAAAGATTCTTGGGTAACTCCAAGTACTGATTGTCTTAGGGGATGGTCATCGTTGCTCGCTCTAGCTTTGCCGACTTGTGCGTCTGTTTGCCTCGAATGGTGGTGGTATGAACTCATGATATTGCTTTGTGGCTTACTTGTTAACCCCAAAGCTACTATTGCTTCAATGGGGATCCTTATTCAAACAACAGCTCTAGTCTATTGTTTCCCTTCAGCTTTAAGCGTTGGAGTATCCACAAGAGTTGGGAACGAACTCGGTGCAAACCGACCTGGAAAAGCTCGTATTTCCATGATCGTTTCGGTCTTTTGCGCCGTAGCTATCGGTCTCTCAGCGATGCTATTCACCACCTTGATGAGACACCAATGGGGTAAGTTCTTCACCAGCGACGCAGAAATCCTCGAGCTTACATCAGTCGCATTACCAATCGTGGGGCTTTGCGAGCTCGGGAATTGCCCTCAAACAACCGGTTGTGGGGTCTTAAGAGGCACCGCCAGACCAACCATCGGAGCCAACATAAACTTGGGTTCATTTTACCTAGTGGGGATGCCGGTAGCTATCCTAATGGGGTTCGTGATCGAACTGGGGTTCGCCGGGCTTTGGCTCGGCTTACTTGCTGCTCAAGCAACCTGTGCATTACTCATGCTATTAGTCCTTTATAGAACAGATTGGATGGTTCAAGTAGAAAGAGCCAAAGTCCTCACACAAACCACCACTAATAGCAACAAACACCAATCCCCATTGCCCATTTCAAGTAAACAACATGATCAATATGCCAAGGCTGATCTTGAAGGGATAATGTCCATTAATGATGATATTGTGAAGCCTGCTTCAAATGAAAAAGACCCTCTCTTATCTAACTCACTCAGTACAGATACTGAGCATTAATTTCAGTTCCATTTTTTGGCCCCTCCCCCACCATCATAGAAAAACACTGATAAAAAACACATTTCCCACTCTAATTCTCTATTGTACCTTGTTTAACTAAATTTTCATTTGTAATTTTCTTTATTTTTCTTTATATTCCTCCATGTTATATGAAATAACAAATGTAGAAGTGAACAGTCACAAAGTTTACTTCTTTCTCTTTATGTGTATATATATATTGAAGGATTGAGAAAGCTATGAAATTTTAAAAGAAAAAAAAAAGGACTGGTGGAACATTTTTCTACTTGACTTTCTTCTTCTTCCTTTCCTTTTAAGGCAAACAATAACCTTACACCTAGAGCATATCTATAACCCAGAATTAGTATAATTTGCTTTACCTACTTTTAATCCCTTAATTAACCACACCCTTTTTGTATGGAATTGGTAAGCTTTTCCTCTCCTTTAAAATTTTACCAATAGTCAAGAATTTTCCCTTTTTTTTCTTATGATTATATTCTTTTAAATTATTTAGAGTATCGTGCTGATAACCTAAAATAATCTCTTTTTTTTAGGTGGATAATAGATTTCGAGTTTTTCTTTATTAGGCCATTTTCTTTTATTCAAGGTTTTGTCTTTCAACTCTCAAGAAAAATTGGGTCACTCTGCTTTTGTTAAAGTATTGTGCTAATAAAATAAATATATTTCGACTCAAAATTTTATCTTTCGACTTTAAAGAAAAACCGAGTCACTCTACTTTTATCAAAGTATTGGGCTGATGATGCAAAAATAACATCTTTCTTTAATACAATGAATAGCAAGTTCTCAGAAATTTGTCCAACTTTTGAAAAAGATCCGAAAAGCTTCGGGCATTGAATTAATGGAAGGGTTGAAAACAAACAGTGATTGGCATTTGTTTATGATGGGATAAGCAAAAAATTTAGAAAATTAGGAGGGGAGGGGGAGAGTGGAGCCTGTTTCAATTGAAGAAACAAAATCCACCTATTATTACCTCTGTCTACTTCTCACATGACAAAAGTTTTGGTGCAGTGGCTCTGCCAAATTTGGCAGTTTCCTAGGCTCCACCTCCACCTTGGTTGCCTTTGGCTTCTACAATTCCAACACTGATGACTGAACCCACAAATAAATTTTTTAAAATGGAAAAAAAATCAATAATTAAGAAGCTTAATTGATGGAAGAAAAAAGAAGAGAAGGGCTTTATTTTTGGCAGTGGGAAACCCTGAAATGGGTCAGTGTTGGTGGGGACATTGCATCGGTACTGATGATGATTTTACGTAATGTTCCTATGAGTTCTTTTGGATAGAAGATGCAGCAGGAAACAAAGCTGGTCCCCCTTTCCCAACAGGATATTCAATGTAACCCCAAATTTTACTTTGGATTTCTCTATAAAATTTGAGTGTTTTTTTAAAAAAAATATTTTTTATATTATTAATATTATTAATAATTTAATCTCTGAATTTTGTCAAGATATTTATATTTTTTATGCATGTAATTTTTTGAATCAATCTTATATAAAATATTGTTTATATTAATATATATTTAATGATGGAAAGATTTTTCTTTTTTGCATAAAACGAATAGTTAAAACTTTTTAATTTGTGTCAAACTTGACATACATGATCTACATAAATGGGGCATGAAATATGACGGTTAAATTGTTAAAATATGATCTACATCATTTTAGGTGGATCCCTTCCTATGCGATCTTTGATATAAACAAAGCATTTTAAATTGTAAACTCTTATCTAACCGCCTTGAGCCATGTGCATAATGAATACCTATCTTTTTATTCATAACCTGATTGGAAACGTCCCGGAGTACGTCAAGAATCTGAAGGAAATGGAAATGTGGGAGAAACAGATTGATAGCGGAAATGAAAAGGTTGATGAAAGGGAAGGCAGAGGGTAAGAGAGCGGGTAGTAAAAGAAGTCTTGAACGATGTAGCAGGAAGGAAATGGTAGTCTAAACGGCAAAACAAAAGGTTAAGGTGTAGACTGCATTGGAAACTGGTAGCGTCTGGGAGAAGATAAGACTGACGGCGTGATGGACGGGTAACCAGTAGTCTCATTGGGCAGAGAAAGGGGCATCATTAATGGCTCCAGAAAGTTCTTCAGTTTGTCGGTAGTGTTTTTTGAATTTAAAAGGGGTGATGGTTATAGATCAGGCCCGATATATAGGATGATTTAGTTTTGTTAAGATTAGTTTGTTGCTCATGAGGCCGGTATTAACGGGCCTTCTTTTATTTCTTTTAATTTGTACTTAGGAAAATGAATAAAGCCCAATTTGAAGTCTTTTTCAATATATATATATATATAAAAATTAAAGTGTAAAGACTTGTGTACTTATTGTGGATAGAATGGATTTAACGCTTTAAAAAATAAACAATGTTATTAAAATTTCAAAGGGTTATTATATTTTTTTAACATATTAAATACAAATTATTTATGGAGCAGGTGCATACATATTTATAACTTGACTCGTATGTTTAAATATCCCTTTGAGTTGATATTTAACACCAAAGATAATGGTGATGTTGATGGAAGAACTTGATTGTTATAATAATGACATTTTGACGACTCAATCAAAATGTTTTTGAAATTTGAAATTAATTTAAAACAATTTTTATTTTAATATTGTACAAAATATGTACTTTTTAGAGTCATCTCCCTGGTTGACACTTGCGGGTGTCAAGGTACGTGCACTATAAATTACCCACGAAATCCATGCCCTTTTAGTTATTAGAAGTATTAATGAAATACAATTCAATGATCTCAACATTTATGAATGTCGAAGTTTTTAACAAAATTTTCAGACGTCTATTTCATTTTACCTTAAAAAATAAACCCTAAGCGCTCAACATTTTCCTTCTAATCTTAGATTAAACTTTTTCAAACTTTGAACTTTGACTTATTTCTCTAAACACTTAACTCTAGATTAAAAAAAATACGATAAGCTGTTGTCACTAATATTTTCCTCCAACCTTTATTTTTAGCTATAATGCCTTGTTAGGTCAAGGATTTCAACCCAACTGTAACTTCAATGAAGGAAGCTCTACCTCTCTTTCTTCGGATGTCTTTCCTGACCGTGGACTTCCACAAGTGGTGAAGCAGTATTCGACTATGGAAAAATCTTCTAGCCTAACCATAAATAGGGTTTGTTGTAACCATTGATTCCTATTTAAGGTTAGGTTAGGGGATAACATTATTTTAAAATTATTATCAACTTTACTAAAATAGGGAGGCATGGCCATGGGGAAGACATTATGGCCTTATAGGATAACTATGACCCCATTATTTTCCACCACATTAAAATAGAATATTTTAAGTCACGTGTTATTGAAAAACACATTTTTCATTTTTTTTTTAGCGGAAACGCCACGTGTCTCTCGTCTTATCCTTATTTTGCTTGAACTTAGTAATCCACCCCAATTGCAGCATTACGTGGCCCCAACAATCATATTTTACCAATCCAAAAAAAAAACCCCAAACATTTATGTTTTTCTTTTTATGTTGAAATCTGCTCAGGTCCCTATACTTTTTTATAAATTTAGATTTAGTCCCTGTACTTTTATTTGTAGGAATTCAGTCTTTTTTATTTTTTAGACTTTAAAGTTCAAGTCTAATTGTTAACACTGTTGATTGGTTTGACATTTTGGAATTAAAAAAAAAATACTCACTTATTAGCAATGTAGCTAAAAAAAAATAACATTTTAATAAGCTTGAATTTAATAAAATAATTTTAAAAATGTTAACAGTTAGACCTAAATTTTGAAATTTTAAAAAGTACAGAGATTAAATTCTTAATTTAAAAAGAGTACATATATTTATGACATATTTTAACCTATATATATTTTTAAAAAATGTTCGATTAATATAAAAAATATAATTTTAAGTATAAGACAAGCATAAATACATGTCCGACCTACTAAAATATAGAATCAACCAATATAATCCAAAAAAATAAAAGATCAAACAAAAACCGAACTAATTCTGGCAAAACCCATACAACATATATACATAGTAAAAAGATAAGAAGAGGAAGACTCACACATCATGATTGTAAATAGTGGGTGTTTGCCAATAATCCCAAAGTCACATTGGTACAATTTTGTCTTTTTTTATTTATATTATATCATGTAATAATTTTTTATAAAAAATCAATTATTATCTTTTTCAAATTAAACTAATTATTTATTCTAAATTAAATGTAATTATTTAATGATTAATGATTCAATTAATAAAGCTTCCACTTGAGTTTTGTTGCTCATTTTTCCTTGATTTGAGGAGGTTTACTTACCTCTTTCTGGTTGACCTGCCCTTTTACACCTTGTTTTCTTGCTTTCTTCTGGTCTTTAGGAGTTGTTGGCTTAGGTTGTTTGATCTATGATGCATCGTGGTAGGTTTTTAATGATTTGATTTGGATTGTTCAGAATATTTTTTCTATATATTCTCTATGTCCGTCTTACAGTTCATGTTCGGGGTTTGTGGTTGTCCTCCTATTAATGTTGTCTTCAAAATTCAAATTTAGGTCCCCTTATGAGTGCAATGTGCCTTACCATTGCACTCAACCACTTGTTGGTTGGATTGTTGAGGCTTTGGGTAATAAAGAAGATTGTTTTATCATTTATGTAAAGCTTTATGTGTTTTTAATAATTGTTTGGTTATTATTTTTATATAATGATAAATTTAGTTCTTAACGGTCTTTTCACATTTTGATTGGAGATGGAGTTGGAGAGAGCAGGTAGAGACTTTAGTCTCCCAAAATGAATAACCGTCCCTCTAGAAATTGTAAAGTTTTAATTAATTTAATGGTAAAATTGTATTTCAACCTCTCTTAAAATTTAAAATTCAATTCTGGTCTCTTAAAAAAAGCTTCACAGTTTAATACCTTGAAACATTGTTAAATTTAATGTTAATACAACGAAGAAATTACATTTTTAGTTCTCTCAAAATTTTATAATTCTAAATCGACCCCTTTAAAAAAATTTTCTAGCTTTGCTCCTACTTTGACTCTAATTCTTTTTCTTTATCAAGTTGCTTTTACTTTTAGAATAAAAAGTTGTTTAGACATTTGAAATTCTAACAACATTGACATGACAATTTATCTGATAGTCTACATTTACTTCAAAATTAATATTAGCAAAAAAAATTTTAAAAAGGTTTTTATTTTTTAAAAAAAAATTACCCACTTCAGCAATAAAACACATGTAAATTGCCACGTTAGTTACACTTCAACAACACTACAAGACACAAGAGAGACATACCTAAACATCCAAATCAAAATAATACATTTTAGTTCTTCATTTTCTTGATTCTCTTGTACATAGCCTTTAGATCTTTGGAGGATGAGTCTTTGGGTCTTCGGTTCTATCAGATTGAGAGTGGTAGCACTACGAATTTTGGGTTGAACTTTGAGGGTGTGCTGTTGTAACACCCCTAACCCGTATCCGTCGCCAGACTAGGGTTACGAGGTATTACCGGAGAAGATACAACTCAAAACAGGCATATAATTTTTTATTTTTTATTTTTAAATTCATATACGTATTGAATCATCTGAACAGAGTAAGTTGCATATTTTGTCAATACAAATTTCATACCTCAATAACAAAGCCAAAATCATTTACATTGCAACTAAACGCCTAGCTCAAGTTGATAACATAATTAATCATTCATAATTAACATCATTAATCTAACCATTTATCAAAGTCTTAACAAATAATCATCACTTTAAAACACACACACACACATATATATATATATATATATATATGGTACTCGAACATTGTAACATTAAAACCAAATGGCATCAATCACATTATATATAACATTCGGCCATACTTAATATCTCCCATACAACTAATTCGAATATATTCATCATCACTTAAATTTACAAATTTAAATCCATAACATATCATATAACAAATCTTTAAATAAATATACCAATATATCAATAAAACACATCCAAATATATAATATATATATATATACAAATATATTTATAATCTCTTAGTTAAAATTTCTAAGCCAAGTGCATAAACATATACTTGCATGATTCTTCTAGTCGAATAGATGACCCATATAAAACTAATTTAATCATTAACGTGTCCATCATTTCACAAACCACAAATACATAAAATTTTCACAAATTCATAAACAAATCATAAAACCAAATTCATATGTATTACATGCATTTATCCATTATATTATCACAACATTGCCGAATACATATATATATTAACCTTATCAATTTATGAATAAAACATAACAATTACATATATTCATTATATTTAACTTATTAACTTAAACTATTTATAGTGCAAATTAAATCATTACAATATATCAATATAAAGTCACAACAGATGTTTGTCTCTAATTAATCATCATTCATTTCACTACTAAAATACATAACTAATCACCTCAATACATCCTTAAAGGCCGAACTATCATTCAAATACATATACAATATTACCTTTCAACTTTTATTCAAATGTACTCATCAACTAATTATAAACCATTACAAACACGGATAAAATATAATCAAATCATTTTAGCAATGGTAGCATAGCAAACATAATTCGTACTATTATATATATATATATCATAGTTAAATTCACTCATACCACATCCAAAATCACTAACTAACTTCAATGCACAAAAGAAAACACATATCACAAATACCATTTATCATAGCACATAACGTTATAACCAAAATGAACTTAAACCATAATCAAACATAACCAAGTTCAAGCAGAGAAGTTAAGCCATCTTCGCATGGCTATTATTTACATGCATAGGTACTTAATTCATATTCAACCCTTTTCTAAGCTATACATGCCATATATTCATAATTAACATAGCCAAAATACCAAAGAAAGTTGTCGATAGTGTGATAGTCCTGTTGACGATCCCCGAGCTCGTAACGTATCCAAAATCTATAAAACAAAATTAGACAAAGAAACACAAGGTAAGCTATTTAAGCTTAGTAAGTCAATAGCAAGGTAAAGTCAATTAACTTAGCAAAATCATATATACAAAATTATATCAAGTATTAATTTATACACAATCACAAGTACTAATCAAATCTCAATATCAAAGTCACATAATATTCCCTTTTTGCCAAATACACATGGTTAAAGCTTATACACAATTCACATGTTTACATATTAACTTCTGTACAATGTAATAAACATATTGTAATAGGCCCAATTTGCCCAGGCCCGTACAAACCAAAAAAAATAATAAAAAAACCAAAATAAACTAGATGTCCAGTCCCTTACAGTCCAATTTACAGGCCCGATATTAACCTAAACCCAATTACATCCTCAAGCCCAAAACATTAAAACAAATAGCCCAAACTAAAATAAGCTCGAGTGGCCCAAGTGATTAAGCAAGTCAGAGATCTAGGGTTTTTGGAACCCTAGGCGCCGCAAGCGCCCAACACAGCCCCTAGTCGCACCGCAATCAGTGCGAGTCACGCCTTATCGCCGCCGTGATCTGCGCCGTTCATCTGCAAAAAGGGAAAGAAAAGCCAGAGAAACGCGAATATAGCAAGAAAAAAATACCAAAACTTGTATTTTGACAGTGGCTATAAAAGGCCGAATATATTTGATGTAAAGAGGGGCATATATGCAATACAAAGATTGTTGAATAGAAACATAATCAATGCAGAGAGAAGAATAAGGTTTATTTCTTTTTATTTTTTTTTCCTCTTTTTCGAATCTGCCTACATACAAAATCTTTGATTCTATTTTTTTTTGAAACTATATATATATATAATATATATCATATACAATAAAAAAAGAGGAGGAAAACTCACACATTTTTGGTCTCCTGTGCCGTGTGTGGCAGTGTGTGGCTGGCGATGACAACAACGTCGGTGTCGGAATTTTGCCGGGGCTTCTACCGAAAATCGCCCAAAGGAAGAGAGGGGAGAGCTCCTCTCCTTTTTTTTTCTCAGAATGAATGAGGAAATGATTTTTTCTAAATTTTTTTGGCTTATATAGCTATTTAAAACGGCGCCGTTTTGGCCAGGGTCCTAAAACCCCAAAACGACGTCGTTATGCCCTGGCCCGACCCGATCCGACTCGCTCCGGCCTAGGATCCGCGCGTTTTTATTGGAAGGGCTAATTGCGCTTTTAGCCCTTCTGCTTTTTTATGGTTTTATAATTAAGTCCCCTTTTATTTTTAATTTTGCCCTTAAATTTTATTTGGATTTCATTTGAGTCCCTTTTGAAATGCAGCGTTTTGGAGGGAAGGAATATTTTCCCTTTTAATCCCTCTATGTTATCGTGTCTAAACAGGTCCCTTGCCTGTTATTTTCTTTAAAATTCGCCCCAAACTTTTATTTTTAGTTCAATTTCGTCTTTTTTTTATTTCTTTTGTTTTTGTTATTTCATTATTAAATTATTATTATTATTAATATTATTATTATTGTTACCTTCAGTATTGCTAGTATTATTTTTTTACTACAATTATTTTTTAATCATTATTAATTTCAATATTATTACTATTATTTTATTATTAATACTATTTTTATTTTTACTATTACTTTTATTATTATTTTCATTTACTATTAATATTATTATTATTACCATTATTGTTACTAATTTAGTATTATTATTATTTTACTATTATAATTATTATTTTAATATTACTGCAACTTTTTTATTTTATTTATAATTAACTTTATTATTATTATATTTATTATTATTATTTTATTATCAACATTATTACTGTTATTTTCATTATTATTATTATTCTTATTATTACTAATATTATTTTTATTTTTTTACCATTATTCGTTTATTAATATATTTTATTATTGTTGTTGCATTTGCATTACTATTATTATTCTATGTTTTTTTTGTTATTGTATATAGCTTCCATTTTTGTTACTATTCTCTTTTATTTTATTTCATTTGTTTATATTGCTTTTGCTTTATTGTATTTTATTTCTACCTTTATTATTGTTATTATATTTTATCATCATCATGTTGTTATACAAGCTAGCATTGTAAATCGTTTTACATTTTATTTTAAATTCATTTTTCATTTTATTACGATCGCATTACATTTTATCCGATTTTCAAAATAAGCAAACACTTCGCGTTCCAAGTTTCGAAAGAAATCGTATCCTAACTTACTGGATTTCGATTTTTCTCTTCGAGTCTAAAGAACCTATTACTTTCTTTTTAAAAAAGTTAAATAAAAACTTATTCCCGGGAATTCGAGATGTTGTGTCCTAACTTATTGGATATGACATTTTGTTGTTTCGAGGTAAGGATTTTCTACAAATAAAGGCAAGCTTAGTTTCGAAGTCTTGAAATGTTGCATCCTAACTCATTGGGTGTGACATTTTATTTCTTTGAGATAAATGGGTCTTGGCGTACAATTTGATTTATTCAAGTTTTTTTTTTCAAATAAAAAGGACCGTATTTTAAATTTTTCAAATTTTCAACATTAGGACATTAGTTAATCAATTAGGTACCAATTTTGGGCGTTACGAGGTGCTAATCCTTCATCGTCATGCGTAACGACTCGAACCCTTTTTTAATTTGAAGACCAAAATCATTGTTTTTAATAAATCAAAATGTCTTTTTTATTAAAATGATCAATTTCAAGGTGACCCGATCACACCTCTAAAAAAGATTGGTGGCAACTCCATTTTCGTTTTTAAAGTCGATCCCCGTTCTTTTCAAAAATAAAAAATGGTTTTAATGACTTGGCGACTCCAATGGGAATATAAAGTGAGTCAGGCCGTAAATTGATTATTTTCTGTCTTTTTATCGAAAATTGAAAATTTGGTTTTAATATATGATCCTTTCAAACAACATCTCATCCATTTTTCCATATTTTTGTTTTATTTTCGAGTTTTTATCCATATATATTGCATTGCATGACCGTTGTGGTCGTACCCTTTTAAGTGGGAGCGAGAAGCTACTCATTCGTGAGGTTTTCACCTTCGTGCAGGATAGTGGATCGCTTTCGGGATACATCCGTACCTATGTCTTCGTGAGATTTTCATCTCCGTGCAGCCATAGGGAAATGTATTCTCCTGAACTGAACTCGGTCCGTATGAGCCTATAATGGGTGAGGATCGAGGAATCTGCTGGTTCGGGTACCTCAACTTTAGAGCTAAACCACATGTAGAAAACCTAAGGGCCTACCCTAGGTAGAACTATGCCAAACCCTAGTGGTCACCCAGATAGGTGCCCTATTTTGTTATTTATTTCTCTTGTGCTAACGTGTTCTCTTTTGTTTTGATTGAATTACATTCACATCATAGAAAAGAGGTGTTGATTCAAATTCGATTGCTAAATAGAATAGTTTGTCATGAGAAAATAGATTTCTTGATAAAGTGGATTATAATACAGTCGTTCGAATATGACCCAAGCAAACACAACGAGAGAAGACTGATAATTTGCAAGGGAATACAAGACTTTGTTTTATGGCCCGAGGATTCAAGCCGGCAAAGATTATTCGAGAGCCGTCACGTCTCGATTTTTTAACAAGCATTGCGAGGATAAGTGAGTAATGAGTCGCGGCCCAAGCAAAAAGGAGCTAGTGGAGGCATCTATTAGAAGTTTGCAAATATTTGACCTTTGTGAAGAAGGGGATTGATGTTTTTGCTAGGAATATGAGGGCAAGACCGCATATGTAATCCATTTTATGTAAAGAAATTTACTTTCTAGAAAAGTTGTTCTAATGGAATTGAATTTAGAATCAACGCCTCTCTTTCTTTTGCATTCATTCCATGCATCTGCATTGCATTGCATCATTTGCATTAGACTTTTACAAAAGGACCCTAATTAGGTAAAATTATTTCAGTTAACCTGGAAAACATGGAACAAAGGTTGGAGGGATTAGAGCAAAGGAAAATACAGATGCAAGAGCAATTGACCAAAATTCAATAAGATATGGGGGATCAAATGTTAGAATTCCAAAAGAATGTGATTGGCCAGTTAAGTCAGTTACTAGCCAAAGGGCTTGAAAAGAGGAAAGGCCCAGTAGTCAACAGTGGGGATGATAATGAAGACCTCGTCTATCCCTTAGGTTTTACTCCAATAAGCGTCCAGACTCAACCAGACGCATATCCGAAAGGGGTACCCGTTACTATCAGACCCCAACAGTATCAGGCCGATATGTCGGCACCAATAAACTACTCGATAGGCTCAGGTCCCAATCCAGGGGGCAATCCAACCAATCCTATTGTCATTGATCTGGCTAGGATAGAAGAAATAAGGAAGGCTAGTGTGGAGATCCCGAAACAATGTGAAGACCTTTACAAAAGGGAAAAGCGAGACTGGAGCTACCAAGTTAATACTTTAAGGGCCCCGAAGAAAAAAAAAAGAGGTGAATAACACGAGTATGTATAGCAAGGGTTATTCAAAATCGAATACCATAGGCCAGTCAACTACTAGCCATTAGGTCTTCTCAAGGCAAGAACCTAATCCAAGACCGAACTCAGAAAAATCCCAATTCGCGCCCATCCCAATCACGTACAGGGAGCTGTACCAAATTTTGTTTGATGCACATGTAGTATCCCTATTCTACCTAAAACCTATACAACCTCTATACCCTAAATGGTATGACACGAACGCCCAAAGCAAATACCATGCGGGAATCACAGGACACTCGGTCGAGAACTGCACCGCTTTCAAAAAGATGATCGAAAGACTTGTCAAAATGGGTATTGTCAAATTTGATGATCCCTCTTGGGCAGAAAATCTGTCACCCAACCATCTAGATAAAGGGGTAAATATTATGAGATCTATGAGATCCAAGAATGCATCGAGTTCAGGGCTTTAGTGCAAGACCTGATATTGGGAAATATAAATATTAATGACGTATCTGAAGAAAGAACTGGATTTTTCCAAGCATCTGCCCTTACATAGTTGGGAGTATTTTGAACAATGGGACTGTGGAAGAGATCCTTGTATTTTTAGAGCTAATCTAGAGTAATATTTAAAACACGCTTGTTGCCTTAAGCCTAGAGGCAATAAGAACCCTTTTGTGAAATAGGCTTGTGTCCGGAATTTTTTTCAATAAAATGTATCTTTTTGAGCAAGTATTCTTTTATTTTTTCCATTTCATACTGTACAAATAATTGTTCTTAGTTTTTTTTTTCTTTTGTTTGTTCTTTGGACTTTCTTTCAAGTATTCTTTCATTTTTCCTTCATGACCATACAAATAATCATTATTTGAATCATTTATTCTTTGGAATCTTACTTCGAACCTACAATAGGTCTCCAGATATCAACGATGTGAGCAACCCTGCTACTGACTCAGAGTCTCCTTTCGAGTAAGATATGTGTCTAGAGGGATCTCAGGACTTTGAAGATGACAGAGATTGTAACCTATCTTCTGGTTTGTTAAGAATGGTAGAACAAGATGAAAAACAGACCATACTCTACAAAGGGTCAGTGGATATTATGAGCCTAGAAAAGAGGTGAAGATTGTAGCCTAGCTCACAACAGAAATAAGGCGAGACATCATTGAGTTATTTTGAAGAATTCAAAGATGTTTTTGCACGATCATATCAGGACATGCCTGGGCTACTGAAACGCGGGTACGTTGAAATCTTAAAAGAGGTCCATAAAGATGTAAGAAGGACACATGCTAATGGTTTTACAATAGCCAAGCTAATCATGAGGTTTGGGTACTGCTAATCTACATAGAAGGGGATGGCATCAGTTATGTTGTATTTAAGGAGGCAAGATTCATATGCCTTATTAATTTCTTCACAGACTTTCTTTATGTGGGGCAGGCCAATCTCGGCAAAATTTCTAGTATACATCGATTTATCTTGGTGGTCGTCGATTACTTCACTAAGAAGGAGAAAGTAGCTTCACATGTCAATTTTACAAGGTCGACAGTACAAAAAAAAAGATCAGGCGCCGACAAAGAATGCCAAAAAGGACAATGTCAAAAGTTTGTATTCTGTTCAAAGATCAGACGCCATATCATAAAGCAACAAAGGCAGCCAAAAAGAAAAAAACAAAAAACAAAACAAAGATTGTAGGAAAGATGACCGAGACTTGTAAAGATTGGCATAAAGAAGTTACCATTTATCCTCTATGATTATCGAACGTTGGCCAAGACCTTTGCCGGGGCAACATCTTACCCATTGGTTTATGAAATAGAAGCGTTTTTTCCAATTGAACCTAATCGAAGAAAAGGTTAAAAGTTATCCATCACGGTCAGATGATGCAAGCTTACGATAAAGAGGTTCATCCTAGAGAATTCCACGAGGGGACCCTGATGTTGAAAAAGATCTTTCTTATACAAAAAGATTTTAGAGGAAATCAGATGCCAAACTGGGAAGGACCTTATGTAGTAAAAAAGGGCCTATTCTAGAAGAGCATTGATATTGACCGAGATGGATGGCGAAGACTTGCCCAATTCGGCGAATTCAGGTTCAGTCAAGAAGTATTTTACTTGAAAGGGGAAAGGCCAAGGTGAAAACCCGCAAAGGGCGCCTTGAGATCAAACTTAAAAAAAAAGGAGAGGCCAAGGCAAAAACCCGCAAAGGGCACTTTGAGACCAAAAGGGTTTTGAGCCGAAAACCCGAAAAGGGTGGCTCAAATTTTGATCAAAGATAGGGCATGTGGTAGTCTTGCTATGCTTGAATTAACAATTAGGAAGTATGCTACGTCTTGGGGCATTGAAAAAGTACTTCGGATCCTTTAAACACGTATTGAGCTCAAAATAGTCCTCAAGAAGTTTGTACAGAGAAGCTCAGGCTGCGATATCTGGGGCACCTAGCTTCTATCTTACCCATTTTGAATTTTCTATCTTTGATTACTTTGTTCTTTTCAAGATACACCCCAATCAATTTTCTTTTATGGCATTGACTATCTTTGATTACTTTATTCTTTTCAAGATACACCCCAATCAATTTTCTTTTATTGCCTTGGTTATCTTTGGTTAACTTATTTATTTCGAGCTATGCTCCTGACTAATTTCTTTCTCGTCTATTGTTGTGATCCTTTTCAAGTATTTTATATTGAAATAAAGATTAATGGACTAATAATACTTTCATAAATGGAGTTTCGTATATTACTCTGGAAGCTTCTAAATAATATGAGAAATCTAAAAGAAGACTATTGTGTAGAACTCACCAAGCTTAAGGGTTGGAAATATTTGAGCCCAAAGTGAGTTTATCTCTTCAGATTTTCTGTCAAGGACATTGGTTGATCAAAAGACTAGATATTGCATCGGTGATACAAATCCGACAGAAAATAAGCAATGACAACCCAAGCATAGAAGGAGTTATTCTCAAAAAGAAAAAAATGAAATTCTGCATCCATGCAAGTATCATGCATACACATCTGGTCGGGTCACTGGGGAGTGATCAGTAGATGGAACAAGTTACAGATCCTATACCTCAAAGTTGTGGTGGGATAAATTGAGAAAGATACAAGTCCTATACCCTTGAATTGCAGTGGGAACGGATCGAAAAAGTTTCAAATCCTATAATCCTAAACCGCAATGAGATGGTTTGAAAATGGTACAAGCCTCATGTCCTTGAGGTACAGTGGAAAGGACCCTGAAGTTAGTGGGACAAATCAGTTGAGCAAAAATGTTTTCGGGTTTTCTGTCAAATGCCAGCCGAGTAGGATGACAGTGTACTACATTAATGATAGAGCCCTGATGAGCAACAAGTGGTGACATCCTAATTATTAAAAAGGATCGTCCGCATGACATTTTGCATTCGTACATATGTCATTTGATTAGGAACAGTTGATTCGTTCAGATCATAGAATCTTAACCATTTTGCATAAGCATAAACACATAAAATCGATTTTACAGGATAGGTCCCCCAGAGGACGGTGTCGTAACATCGGTGAATTCACAGATCTTGTCTTCTTGAGTTTGCAATGAAGCGGATCGAAAACATCAGCCTGACATCCCTGAGTTTACAGTGGAGCAGATTGAAGATAGCAGATCTTGTCTTCTTGAGATTGCAGTGAAGCGGATCGAAGATAGTAGTCCGCATCCCCGAGTTTGTAGTGGAGCGAGCCAGAAGATAGCAGATCTTGTCTTCACGAGTTTGCGTGTGGCGGATCGAAGATACCGATGCCGTATCCCCGAGTTTGCAAATGAGCGGCATGAAGATAGCGAGTCTTGTCTTCCCGAGTTTCTGATGAAGCGGATCGAAGATACTAGTCCGCATCCCCGAGTTTGCGATGGGAGCGCATCAAGAAGATAGCGATTTTGTCTTCCCGAGTTTGCAGTGAAGCGGATCGAAGATACCAGTTTGGCATCCCTGAGTTTGCAGCGGAGCAGATTGAAGATAGCAGATCTTGTCTTCCTGAAATTGCAGTGAAACGGATCGAAGATACTAGTCTGTCATCCCTGAGTGTGCAGTGGAGTAGATCGAAAATAGCAGATCTTGTCTTCCTGAGTTTGCAGTGAAGCAGATCGAAGATACGATCTGGCATCCACGAGTTTGCGTGAGAGCGCATGAAGATAGCAGATCTTGTCTTCCTGAGTTTGCAGTGAAGTGGATCGAAGATACTAGTCTGGCATCCCTAAGTTTGCAGTGGAGCAGACCGAAGATAGCAAATCTTGTCTTCCTGAGTTTGCAGCGAAGCGGATCGAAGATACCAGTCTGGCATCCCTGAGTTTGCAGCGGAGTAGGCTGAAAATATCAGATCTTGTCTTCCTGAGTGTGCAATGAAGTAGATCGAAAACATCAGCTTGGCATCTCTGAGTTTGCAGTAGAGCAGACTAAAGATAGCAGATATTGTTTTCCTGAAGTTGCAGTGAAGCAGATCGAAGACACCAGCCTGACCTCCCTGAGTTTGCAGCGGAGCAGACTAAAGATTACAGATCTTGTCTTCCTGAAATTACAGCGAAGCAGATCGAAGACACTAGCCTTTCCTCTCTGAAGTGGTAGTGTAGCAGATCAAAGAAAGCAAATCTTATGGCAAATCTTATTTTCCTGAAGTTGCAGTGAATCAAATTGAAGCCGTCAGACTTATTTCCCTAAAAGAGCAGTAGAACAGATAGTCCAATACTTCTGAAGTTGCAGTAGTTGCAGAGAGGTAAAGTTAAGTTGAAATTCCAATAGCCCTGAAGTTGCAGTTGGGTTGGAAGTCATTTGAAGAAGATGAGGACCAAGAAGTCAAGACTCAGAAAGACCGGGAAAAATTTGTCATTTTATAGTCTTTGCTCTATTCCCGTTACACGACAATGAGCAAAGAGGGGCAGCTGTAATAGGCCAAATTTGCCCGGGCCCGTACAAACCAAAAAAAATAATAAAAAAACCAAAATAAACCAGATGTCTAGTCCCGTACAGTCCAATTTACAGGCCCGATATTAACCTAAACCCAATTACACCCTCAAGCCCAAAACATTAAAACAAACAGCCCAAACTAAAATAGGCTCGAGTGGCCCAAGTGATTAAGCAAGTCAGAGACCTAGGGTTTTTGGAACCCTAGGCGCCGCAAGCACCCAACACAGCCCCTAGTCGCGCCGCAGTCAGCGCGAGTCACGCTTTATCACCGCCGTGATCTGCGCCTTTCATCTGCAAAAAAGGGAAAGAAAAGCCAGAGAAACGCGAATATAGCAAGAAAAAAATACCAAAACTTGTATTTTGACAGTGGCTATAAAAGGCCGAATATATTTGATGTAAAGAGGGGCATATATGCAATACAAAGCTTGTTGAATAGAAACAGAATCAATATAGAGAGAAGAACAAGGTTTATTTCTTTTTATTTTTTTTCCTCTTTTTCGAATCTGCCTATATACAAAATCTTCGATTCTATTTTTTTTGAAACTATATATATAATATATATATCATATACAATAAAAAAAGAGGAGGAAAACTCACCTGTTTTTGGTCTCCGGCCGCCGTGTACGGCGGCTGTGAACGGTGATAAACCGAAATAGTAACATATTTTAGGCCCACATTTAGTATGCTTTTGGATGAATTATCCCTTGATTTATGTAAAAAAGGTGCTCTTAATCCTTTCTTTTCATGTCTTATACTCAGGAAAGCACACAAGGATAAAAAGAACGAGAAACAGGCTCAAAACGAACCATAACGGGCCAAAGAGGAAATCGACACGGCCTGGACTTGGACCCACACGGCCGTGCCAAGTCAATCATCTAGAACACGGTCTAACCCTGACTCACACGACCGTGTCTCATTAAAGAAATCTGAACACGGCCTGGCCACGATTCACGCGGGCGTGCGCCATGGCCGTGCCTCTGCGCCGTGGAGAAGAGCAATTTCATTCGGGAAGGATACTTAGGGAGAAAGAAACGTATTTCAAAAGCCTTTAAATACACCCTAAGTATGACCTAAGAAGTGGAGCCCAAAGCCATCGTCTAGGGGCGTCGTCTTTGGGCAGAGAAGGCGATTTGTGGGGATTCACTCGGGGATAGCCAGTTGATCCATCTCAAGAAGCTTTAATTATACTCAAGACGGAGGATCTCTCCTTCAATTCCTTGAGGGGTTTTAGGGATTTCTTATGTTTTGGTTTATCTTTTCTCTTGAGATGTTTTCCTTTATTGTTATGAACTAAACCCTTGGATACCCGAAGAGATGAAACCTATGATGAATCTTGTTATTGTTTTCTGAATTATATGATAAATACTTAGTTTGTTCTTAATTATGTGAGCTTAATCCAAATTTAATTTGCTTAGGTGGAGGAGGAATAGACTCGCGCCAAGAGTAGATCCAACATAATTAAGCGGAGTTGATCGCACGCCTAGAGATAGGGTGACGAGATTTTGCGGATTAGGGTGAAACCTAATATGGGAATCCATAGATCGATTCATTGCTATTCTAGGGGTTATTATAAGAGAACGAGAGTTCCACTAATTAACCTAGGGTTAGACGTTATTCGCCTCGAGAGAGGGTTTAATATACGTTAGGAGTCTTACTTGATCAAACTAAGTGAATAAATCGTATGGTTCAGTGTTAGATAATAAGTGAAGTCTAGGTGGATTCTTCCGAGGGTATCATCTAAATCAACTGAGTTTTTCCCAAGTTATTTTCCAAATTCATTCTTCTTTGTCTTAGAGTCTTTAGTTTAGTAGTTAATTAATTGAACAATCTCTCTTTATTTTTAGGCTAGATAATAAAAAAAAGGTTAGTATTAGTAGTTTTAGTTCCTTTGGGTTCGATAATCCGGTCTTGCCTAAACTATACTACTGTTCGATAGGTGCACTTGCCTCAATCGTTGTCAGAGTTAGTTTCCAGGTTCGATCATTCTTTTTACAAATTTTAAAGCTCTGATTCACAGCGATCAAGTTTTTGGCGCCGTTGCTGGGGAACTAAAATATTAAGAAAGCTCTATTTTTATTACTTTAGCCATTATTTTTTATTTTTCGCAATTTATTCTTATTTTTAGTTTTAATTTTGCTAAATTTTCTTTCTTTCTTTTCCTAGCAGGTACCTCTAGTTTATGACTAGAAGGAACCCGAGAGGACCTTTAGAATACGACAGTGATATTGAAGCTACCGCTTGGAGAAATCGCAAAGAAATTAGGCGAGCCCTAAATTACCAAGAAGGAAAGCGAGAAGACAGATCCAATCCTACTGAAGGGATGGACGAAAATAACCCACCACCACAAGATGTGGGAGAAAATAATGCTCCTCGTACTATGTTTGATTATGCTAAACCGCATTTAACAGGAGCCGAATCAAGTATTGTTAAGCCTGCTATAGCTGCTAATAATTTTGAGTTAAAGCCTAACACTATACAAATGATTCAACAGTTTTTTCAATTTGATGGTTTACAGGATGAAGATCCGAACACTCATATAGCTAATTTTTTAGAGTTCTGTGATACCTTCAAAATAAATGGTGTTTCTGATGATGCTATACGTCTTCGGTTATTTCCCTTTTCATTAAGAAATAAAGCTAAACAGTGGTTAAACTCGCTACCACGAGGGTCAATCACTACATGGGATTAAATGACTGAAAAATTCTTATTAAAATATTTCCCACCGGCCAAAACGACCAAATTACGTAATGATATATCTTCTTTTGTGCAGATGGATTTAGAGACATTATACGATGCATGGGAAAGATATAAGGATCTCTTGAGAAGGTGTCCGCACCATGGTTTACCCTTGTGGCTCCAAGTCCAGACTTTCTATAACGGTGTAAACCCCTCAACGAGACAACTAATTGATTCAGCCGCCGGTGGAACCTTGAATAATAGAACTCCTGAGGCAGCCTACGAGTTTATTGAAGAGATGTCACTAAATAACTATCAGTGGCAAGTTACAAGAACAAGGCCAATAAAAACAGCCGAAGTTTACAACCTCGACGCAGTAACCATGCTATCGAATCAGGTAGAGTTGATAAATAAGAAGCTTGATAGTTTGTGTTCTTCGTTGGTACATCGAGTCATGCAGTGCGACGCAAGTGGAACTGTGGCGAATCCTGAGTACCCACCCTACCAACCGGGCACAGAGAGCGAACAGATGAACTATATAGGTAACAATTTCAGATCTAATAATAACCCATATAGTAATAATTATAATCCAGGTTGGAGGAACCACCCAAATTTTTCGTGGGGAGGTCAAGGAAATCAAGGAAATCAAAGACAATAACCTCCTTAAAATTTCCAAAATCAGCCCTATCCACAGGAAAAGAAGCCGAATCTTGAAGAGACACTGAACAAATTCATAGCTTCCACAGAGACCCATTTCTGAAAGACCGAGACAACACTTGATGATCAACAAACATCGATCAAAGTGATAGAGAAACAAGTTGGAGAACTCACTAAGGCGGTTGGACAACTACATTGAAATGGTTTTCAAATTCGATCGGTGATTTTCTCTAAAGCAACGAGAATAGGTAAAGACAGTTATAATCGAGAAGTGGAAAGGAGTTAGTTGAACCAAAGAAAAAAATACTACATGAAGATGACAAAGCAAAGGATATGAGAGTTGGGGATGTAACTCCAATACGCAAAGAAAGTAAACCACCAATCCCATATCCAGCGTAGTTAAAGAAAGAACGATTAGACACCCAATACGGTAAGTTTCTTGAACTGTTTAAACAAATACATATTAACTTACCTTTTGTTGAAGCCATTTCAAAGATGTCGCGTCATTTAAAATTCTTAAAGGAACTCCTAACGAATAAAAGGAAGCTTGAAGAAGTATCCATGGTGGAGCTAAATGAAGAATGTTCAGCCATCCTCCAAAACAAGCTATCAACCAAATTAAAAGACCCAGGAAGTTTTACTATTCCTTGTTTAATTGGTAGTTTAAATATTAAGAAAGCATTAGTGATCTAGGTGCGATATTAATTTAATGCCTTATAAAATGTTTAAACGACTAGATCTTAGGGAACCAAAACCCACTAGGATGAGTATTGATTAGGTGATAGATCTATTAAATACCCTAGAGGAGTTATCGAGGATGTCTTGGTAAAAATCGATAAATTTATTTTCCCGTTGATTTTGTTGTGCTTGACATGGATGAGGACATTGAGGTTCCCTTAATTCTAGGGTGCCCTTTATTAGCTACACGTCGTATTAATTATCGATGTAGGTGATGGTAAACTTGCATTAAGGATAGGCGATGAAGAAATTATTTTTCAAATTTATGATGCCATGAGATATTCTAGAGAACAAGATGATTCCTGTTATTTTATTGGCACCACTGATCATATCATTCAAAACTAATTACAGGAAATTCTACATGATGACACAATGGAACTGTGTCTCACTCAAGAAGAGTGGGAAGAAGATGAAGTCCACGAGCTAAAAATATCATCACCAGAACAAACGGAAAAAGAAAGCATTGAATTCAATGACGATTTAAAACAAAAACCCTCTGTTGATGAACCCCCCAAATTAGAATTAAAACAACTACCAAAACATTTAGAGTATGCATTCCTTGGGGAAAATTCTACGTTACCGTGAATTATCTCTTGAGTTAGAACCTAAGGAAAAAGAGGAGTTGATACAGTACTAAGGGAACATAAAAAGCCATAGCTTGGAAAATCTCTGACATTAAGGGAATAAGCCCAACATTTTGTACCCACAAAATTTTAATGGAAGATGAGTACAAGCCATGTATGCAACCACAAAGACGATCAATCCCAATGTGAAAGAAGTCGTGAAAGCCGAGGTAATTAAACTTCTAGATCTTTGGAATAATTTATCCTATTTCGACGGCAAGTGGGTAAGTCTGTGCATGGTTGTCCCAAAGAAAGGAGGCATGACCGTGGTAGCTAACGAAAGGAATGAACTAATTCCTACCAGACGATCCACGAGTTGGAGAAGTCGCATTGATTACGAGGAAATGAATGACGCCACTAGAAAAGATCACTTTCCTCCGCCCTTCATTGATCAAATGTTAGAAAGATTATCGGGGCATATGTACTACTGCTTCCTAAATGGACTCTCCGGCTATTTCCAAATCCCAATAGCACCTGAAGATCAAGAGAAGACAACGTTCACATGCCCATACGGTAAGTTTGCTTATCGTATAATGTCTTTTGGATTATGTAATGCTCCTGCTACTTTTCAGCGTTGCATGCTAGCAATCTTTGATGAACTCGTGGAAGATATTATGGAGGTATTTATGGATGATTTCTCAGTTTACGGAAATTCTTTCCATCTTTGCCTTAAAAATTTAAAACGAGTTCTAATGAGATGTGAGGAAACAAACCTTGTTTCAAATTGGGAAAAATGTCACTTTATGGTACAAGAGGGAATAGTATTAGGACATAAAATTTCTAGTAAAGGGATCGAGGTAGATAAAGCAAAGATTGAAACTATAGAAAAATTACCTCCCCCTAGTTCAGTTAAGGCTATTAGAAGCTTTTTAGGACACGCAGGATTTTATAGAAGATTCATTAAGGATTTTTCTAAAATAGCCAAGCCTTTAACAAAATTACTAGAAAAAGATGTTCCTTTCAATTTTGATCAGGAATGTTTAGACGCATTCAATATCCTTAAGGATAAACTAATAAATGCTCCGATTATAATTGCACCTGATTGGAATCTACCCTTTGAACTAATGTGTGATGCAAGTGATTTCGCAGTAGGTGCAGTTCTGGGACAACGAAGAGGCAAGCATTTTCAGCCAATCTATTATGCTAGCAGGACTTTGACACCCGCACAAGAAAACTACACCACCATGGAGAAAGAACTACTAGCTGTAGTTTTTGCTTTTGACAAATTTAGACAATATTTATTATTATCTAAAATTGTCGTTTTCACTGACCACTCAGCTCTTCGTTATCTATTAACTAAACCTGATGCGAAACCACGACTCATAAGATGGATTTTACTTTAACAAGAATTTGATTTGGAAATACAGGATAAGAAAGGAGCTGAGAACCTTGCAGCTGATCACCTCTCTAGACTCGAAAACCCCCACATCGAAGAGCTAAATGAAGGAGAGATAAACGATTCATTCCTAGAAGAACAACTCTTTTCGATAACTCATTCTGAGGTACTATGGTTTGCGGATATTGTAAATTATTTAGCTACTAACATCTTGCCAAAAAAATTAACACATCACCAAAAGAAGCGATTCTTTCTTTGATGCAAAAATTATTTTGGGAAGATCCCTTTCTTTCCGAATATGTGTAGATCGGGTAATTCGAAGATGCATTACAAGGATGAAGCAAGTAAGATTATAGAACATTGCCATTCAGGACCTTCAGGAGGACACTACAGTGGCATTAAGACAGCACATAAGATACTCGAATCGGGTTTTTATTGGCCCACTCTATTCAAGAATGCCAACAGGTATGTCGCTTCATGTGATAAATGTCAAAGAACGGGTAATGTCTCTAAACGTGATGAAATGCCTCAAACATATATGCTATCATGTGAAATATTTAATGTATGGGGTATTGATTTTATGGGGCCATTCCCTAGTTCATTCGAACATAAATACATCCTAGTGGCAGTTGATTACATGTCAAAATGGGTGGAAGTCGAAGCTCTACCTACTAATGATGCTAGAGTAGTAGTTAAGTTCCTCAAGAAACTGTTCTCTCGATTTGGAACGCCTAGAGCTATCATTAGTGATAGGGGCACTCATTTCTGTAATACTCAATTTGACAAAGTCTTAAAAAAGTATGGAGTACACCACAGGATAGCTACCCCATATCACCCTCAAAACAGTGGGCAAGTTGAAGTAGCAAACCGAGAACTCAAGCGCATTCTAGAAAAAACGGTTGAATCAAACAGAAAAGATTGGGCATTAAAAGTAGATGATGCCTTATGGGCCTATAGAAAAAGACATTTAAAGCCCCTCTAGGGACATCCCCATACAAACTTGTATACGGGAAAATTTGTCATCTACCATTCGAGTTAGAACACAAAGCTTTTTGGGCCATAAAGTTTTTAAATTTTGATCTTAGCACTGCATGAAAGAAAAGAATGATGCAGATGAACGAGCTAGACGAATGGAGAGCTGATGCCTATGAGAACTCGAAACTATACAAAGAGGCAACTAAGCGACGCCACGACGCTCGTTTAAAGAAGTCGAAACAATTCAAGTAGGGGACTTGGTCCCTCTTGTATAACTCAAGGCTTAAATTATTTCTGGGGAAAAGTGAAATCGAGATGGTGGGCCCATTCATGATCAAAACAATTTTTCCATACGGCACAATCGAGGTAACTCACCCCACTAAGGGCACATTCAAGGTAAATGGTCACCGACTAAAAAATTATAATGGTGCAGATTTTAGAGATATGAGAGAGGAGCTTCTGCTCCAGGAACCTTCTTTTAGAACCGAAAACAGGGAAAGTCTAGCTTAAGACTATAAACAAGCGCTTCTCGAGAGGCAACTCGAGCACTAACTTTCCTAACATTATACTTTTAACTGTTTAGCATCTAACTTCATACTAGTTAATCTAATAAAGCGCAGGTTTAGACCACACGGCCTTACACACGGGCGTGCCCATGGCCGTGCGAAAACCAGGGGATAAACCATAGGCGTGCCAGCAGCCGTACATGACAAAGAAAAATCTTTTTCCTTAACACGGGCTGCGATAATATCCCACACCCGTGCCGACTACCCGTGCGAGGTTACTGACTTATTAAGCACGGACTAAACACGGCCGTGCCTACTAACTGCGTGAGGTTACTGACTTGTTAAGCACGGGAGAAACACACCCGTGCCACCCAACCGTGTGAGGTTACTGACTTATCAAGCATGGGCGTGTCATAAGCAACACGGCCGTGGTAAATCCACCTGAACGTGCCTAAAATTCGAAATCGCGAAAAACACGGGCGCATAAAAATCAAACACGGGCGTGGCCCCTGCCTGTGCTCGCATCCCTATTTAAGGAACTTTAACTGTCACCCTTCCCCCAAATCAACCCTAAACCAAATTTTAAGCTTCATCCCTCTCAAATCTGGCCACACTCAAACCCTCCACCGCCCCATCAAACCCTCAATCTTCTTTTCTTTCAAGAAAACCACACTAAAACCGTGAACACGCCCGCGCGCTACCATCGTCTTTGCAGAAAAAACGCGCCGCCCCACCACCGCGTGCGTCTGCAGAAAACCTCACAGCACCACTGTGCTCCGCCCGTGTCCAACCGATTTGCACCATCACGACCCCTGGTTCCCTCTACTACGTCATTTTCTTGACTTAAAGTTTGATAAATTTCATATTATTTCATATTATCTCATTTTGTTTAGTTTTAGTATTAAGCATAAATTATTTTCTTTTAAAATTCATTTTAGAACTTGTTACAATGTTTCATTTCCCAGGAATGTTTATAGTGAAAATCTTGATTGATAATTATTTGACGCTATTTATCGTTGCTAGATCAATTTCATATTGATATTTTGCTAGGTAAAATTAGAATAAGTTGCTCTTAGGTGAATAATCGTATCGAGCATTTAAATATCTTGGGTCTAGAGAACAATTTGGTACCAACACTACTTAAATATCCATTATTTCAGGTACAATGTCGTCATCACGAGGAAAACGAACCACGGCCGCCCCAACGAAGAAAAGAAAGGGGCTCGGATCGTCCTCAACCAGTGCTTCTTCCGAATTAAGACACCGCTTCCTCTAATTCTCTCAAGAAGCTCAGGAGGAACGATACAAGGTATTCCGGGAAAGACCTCTAGGAACCGGTAGATGCATTAACTAGAACGTGGTGGAACAGGTCGGATTAGCAACTGATATTCGAGCCCTCATATCGATCGAGCCGTGGGAGCAATTTTTCTCTATCATTGAGCCAACTTATTTGGAACTCACCCTAGAGTTCTGCACTACTTTTACCTTACAGACAGAAATGGCCCAGTACGACGACCCGGGCACAGTGTAATTTTGCTTAGGAGGTATGGTACGTCGACTAAGCGTACCGCAATTTGGCACGGCACTCAGACTCTATACGGAGGAATTTATAGAAGAAAATCCACTCTCTGAGTTAGACCATCAACTCCACTGCACTCCCCTCAACTGCTGGCATAATTTACGGCCCAACACAGGCGTTTACGACCCCAGCCGCTCGAAGGCGACAGCCCTTAGCCCACCCTTAAGGTATATCCACGCCATTCTTACTCACACTATCACTGGTCGACGTGAGAGTACAGGTGTGGTGAATAAGCACGATGTCTACTACCTATCGTGCATGTCAGAAGGGCACGTTTTCGACCTAGCATACTTCATCGCCTGTGCAATTCAGCACCAAACGGAGCCACATAGAAAGGGAATTCTATCGATGGGCCCGTACATCACAAGGTTAGCTTGATATTTTGGCCTCCTCAATACCGACGCCCAGAGTTCATCCCTCACACTGATTGGGCACATGGTTCCTCAAGGCATCCAAACGATGTCACACATGAGGATGATTAAACACCGTCGTGGAACTGACCCCCCAATACCGATTAGTACAATCCACTAATGAGGAGGAACCCGAGGACATTACTGATGATGTCCCACAGGAAGTCCGACCCAAAGCCAAAGCAGACCATTCCATACAAAGAGCTACACTATCGCATATCTCCGCACGCCTTGACCAGTATGAGCAGTATTTCACCAATTCAACTCGGTATTTTGACAGGATCGAGGCCACTCTCCAACAGATATGCCATCATCTCCACATCTCTTCAACGACACCACCGCAGGATCCAGCCGATAATGAGTACCTTTGAGTCCTCTTATTTTCTTTTTTTTTTAGTTTCCATTATTATCAGATTTATTTGTTGCAATTCAAACTTTTTATCCGTCTATATTTCAGATTTTTATGGTATCATCGACTATCTAATCTTCGAGCATGCTTCACATTTATTTATTTAATTATGGCCCCGAGACATCTAACCGATGATTTCGCAGTTTTAAAAACACACTCCAAACAAATAACTAGGAGTAATTCACTATTACATAAGTCATTTTCCACATCCTCCATCTCAAGGAAACCATCCAAAAAGTCAGGGAGTTTCACTTACACCCTTCTCTTTTGATTTTGCTATAATACATTTACATATCTTTGTACATTGAGGGCAATGTACATCTTAAGTGTGGGGGTGAATCTTAGACGTAATACCAATTTTTTTTCATTATTCTCAAAATCCCTTAATTTAGTCTTGTTTTTAAGTAAATTTCTCATATTACTAATTAGGATGAAATTTCTGATGATTTATGAGTTTTATTGATATGTTTTAGATTAAGTCATTGATAATTGTGCATTGATGATTAAATTCTAAGAATACTAGAGAATCAAGCAAAATAAGTCTATTTTTCTGAATTAAAAATTTTCTAGGTTGTCTACCTGAATTTGAATATTACCTTGAAATTTGATATTTACAAGGTTGATGTCAAAAATACCCATAATTTTTGTGAGTTTTTGAGTCGTATAGAGCATAAATTCTTTTTCTTGTTCACTTTATTGATTATGAGTGTGTCAACATTGATTTGTTATTCTAGAACTTGCATCGATTATACATGTCGAGACCACACTTTTAATTTGATATACAGAGATGATAAAGGCACCTAGGTTTTAACCCACTAACTCCATTAAAATCCTACCTTCACAAATTAACCCCTAGTGAACCCCTTTTAATCCTAACAACCCTATTTATTGACTCACCCACTAATATTAACCCAAAACCCTTTGTAATTGTTATCACCATTCTTTCTAACTACCCCTATATCGAGACTTGATCTGATTAGTTGCCTAATTATGAATTTTAGTAATTTGTCCTTTATTATGTATTTAGTTTGTTCTTAATTAAAAAAAACGACGACGAAGTATATTCATTATTAGTTATGTGATTAAATGAGCTCATAATTTATTTAAATTCCAAATATCGAAGAAGAAGCTCGTATTATTAGTATTATTAGTTTTCAATTGATGTAATTATTATTATTGGTTCATTAGTAATTAATTAGGTAATTTGTCAATTCAATCTCGATTCTAACCCTCTAATTCAGCCTTATTCCACACCTTAACCCTAGCCCCGTTACAACCCTAATAAAGACCTTTTGATTTGTGTTTCATCTCATATTTCAGTGGTGGAGATTTGATTTTCATGCAAGCCTATGGGATTAACTCTTCATGTTTGACTTTTGAGTGCCTAAATTTTGGAACCTTAAACACTTTGAGTGATTTGAGTAAATCTTTAGTGAGGATGTCAATCCTTGTCGATTTCGAATTAAAGGTAATTATTTAGATAAGGGGAGACACCTATATTTTCGAGCTACAAAATATAAGGCTTAAATTGTTTGAATTTTTAGGACTCTTTGAGTTGAATTATCCATGTATAAATTATCTCTGAATTATGATGAGACACTATCAATGACTATTATGAATTATAGGAAGTTCGTTTTAATTGTAAGTTGAGAATTTTGCTTGAGGACAAGCAAAAGCTTAAGTGTGGGGGTATTTGATAAACCGAAATAGTAACATATTTTAGGCCCACATTTAGTATGCTTTTGGATGAATTATCCCTTGATTTATGTAAAAAGGTGCTCTTAATCCTTTCCTTTCATGTCTTATACTCAGGAAAGCACCCAAGGATAAAAAGAACGAGAAACGGGCTCAAAACGAACCAAAACAGGTCAAAGAGGAAATCGACACGGCCTGGACTTGGACCCACACGGCCGTGCCAAGTCAATCATCTAGAACACGGTCTAACCCCGACTCACACGGCCGTGTCTCATTAAAGAAATTCGAACACGGCCTAGCCACGATTCACACGGGCGTGCGCCATGGCCGTGCCTCTGCCGTGGAGAAGAGCAATTTCATTCGGGAAAGGATACTTAGGGAGAAAGAAACGTATTTCAAAAGCCTATAAATACACCCTAAGTATGACCTAAGAAGTGGAGCCCAAAGCCATCGTCTAGGGGCGTCGTGCTAGGCCAGAGAAGGCAGATTTGTGGGGATTCACTCAGGGATAGCCAGTTGATCAATCTCAAGAAGCCAGAATTATACTCAAGACGGAGGATCTCTCCTTCAATTCCTTCAGGGGGTTTTAGGGATTTCTTATGATTTGTTTTATCTATTCTCTTGAGATGTTTTCATTTATTGTTATGAACTAAACCCTTCGGATACAGAAAGAGATGAAACCTATGATGAATCTTGTTATTGTTTTACGAATTATATGATAAATACTTAGTTTGTTCTTAATTATGTGAGCTTAAACCAAATTTAATGTGCTTAGGTGGAGGAGGAATAGACCCGCCAAGAGTAGATCCAACATAATTAAGCGGAGTTGATCGCACGCCTAGGGATAGGGTGACGAGATTTTTGCCGGATTAGGGTGAAACCTAATATGGGAATCCATAGATCGATTTCATTGCTATTCTAGGGGTTATTATAAGAGAACGAGAGTTCCACTAATTAACCTAGGGTTAGACGTTATTCGCCTCGAGAGAGGGTTTAATATACGTTAGGGAGTCTTACGGATCAAACTAAGTGAATAAATCGTATGGTTCAGTGTTAGATAACAAGTGAAGTCTAGGTGGATTCTTCCGAGGGTATCATCTAAATCAACTGAGTTTTTCCCAAGTTATTTTCCAAATTCATTCTTCTTTGTCTTAGAGTCTTTAGTTTAGTAGTTAATTAATTGAACAATCTCTCTTTATTTTTAGGCTAGATAATAAAAAAAAGGTTAGTATTAGTAGTTTTAGTTCCTTTGGGTTCGATAATCCGGTCTTGCCTAAACTATACTACTGTTCGATAGGTGCACTTGCCTCAATCGTTGTCAAAGTTAGTTTCCAGGTTCGATCATTCTTTTTATAAATTTTAAAGCTCTGATTCACAGCGATCAAGCGGCGGCAGAGAGCGGCACCGGTGCCAGAATTTCGCCGGGGCTTCTACCGAAAATTGCCCAAAGGAAGAGAGGGGAGAGCTCCTCTCTTTTTTTTTTTCTCAGAATGAATGATGAAATGATTTTTTCTAATTTTTTTTGGCTTATATAGCTATTTAAAACGGCGCCGTTTTGGCCAGGGTCCTAAAACCCCAAAACGACGTCGTTTTGCCCTGGCACAACCCGATCCGACCCGCTCCGGCCCAGGATCCGCGCGTTTTTATTGGAAGGGCTAATTGCGCTTTTAGCCCTTCCGCTTTTTTATGGTTTTATAATTAAGTTCCCTTTTATTTTTAATTTTGCCTTTAAATTTTATTTGGATTTCATTTGAGTCCTTTTTGAAATGCAGCGTTTGGAGGGAAGGAATATTTTCCCTTTTAATCCCTCTATGTTATTCGCGTGTCTAAACAGGTCCCTTGCCTGTTATTTTCTTTAAAATTCGCCTCAAACTTTTATTTTTAGTTCAATTTCGTCTTTTTTATTTCTTTTGTTTTTGTTATTTCATTATTAAATTTTTATTTTTATTAATATTATTATTATTGTTACCTTCAGTATTGCTAGTATTATTTTTTTACTACTATTATTTTTTAATCACTATTAATTTCAATATTATTACTATTATTTTATTATTAATACTATTTTTTATTTTTACTATTACTTTTATTATTATTTTCATTTACTATTAATATTATTATTACCATTATTGTTACTAATTTAGTATTATTATTATTTTACTATTATAATTATTATTTTAATATTACTACTACTTTTATTTTATTTTATTTATAATAACTTTATTATTATTATTATATTTATTATTATTATTTTATTATCAACATTTTTACTGTTATTTTCATTAATATTATTATTCTTATTATTACTAATATTATTTTTATTTTTTTACCATTATTCGTTTATTAATATATTTTATTTTTGTTGTTGCATTTGCGTTACTATTATTATTCTATGTTTTTTTTGTTATTGTATATAGCTTCCATTTTTGTTACTATTCTCTTTTATTTTATTTCATTTGTTTATCTTGCTTTTGCTTTATTGTATTTTATTTCTACCTTTATTATTGTTATTATATTTTATCATCATCATCATGTTGTTCTACAAGCTAGCATTGTAAATCGTTTTGCATTTTATTTTAAATTCATTTTCCATTTTATTATGATCGCATTACATTTTATCCGATTTTCAAAATAAGCAAACACTCCGCGTTCTAAGTTTCGAAAGAAATCGTATCCTAACTTAATGGGTTTCGATTTTTCTCTTCGAGTCTAAAGAACCTATTACTTTCTTTTTAAAAAAGTTAAATAAAAACTTATTTTCGGGAATTCGAGATGTTGTGACCTAACTTATTGGATATGACGTTTTGTTGTCTCGAGGTAAGGGTTTTCTACAAATAAAGGCAAGCTTAGTTTCGAAGTCTTGAAATGTTGCATCCTAACTCATTGGGTGTGACATTTTATTTCTTTGAGATAAATGGGTCTTGGCGTACAATTTGATTTATTCAAGTTTTCTTTCAAATAAAAAGGATCGTATTTTGAATTTTTCAAATTTTCTACATTAGGACATTAGTTAATCAATTAGGTACCAATTTTGGGCGTTACGAGGGTGCTAATCCTTCCTCGTGCATAACCGACTCCCGAACCCGTTTTCTCGAATTTCGAAGACCAAAATCATTGTTTTTAATAAATCAAAATGTCCTTTTTATTAAAATGATAAATTTCAAGGTGACCCAATCACACCTCTAAAAAAGATTGGTGGCGACTCCATTTTCGTTTTTAAAGTCGATCCCCGTTCTTTTAAAATATAAAAAATGGTTTCGACACATATAACTTACCTTTCATTTGTTAACACAATGTATATACGTACCTGAGTTCTTTTAATTCACATATCACATTGGCCTTCACTTACACATGCCCGTTGAACCATTCGGAATTCAAAAGGATACGCGGATAATCGGAAGCTCGTACAATGCCAACGTCTTAGACATGGTCTTACATGTAATCACATATCGATGCCACTGTCTCAGATAGGGTCTTACACGTAAACACAAATCGATGCCAACGTCCCAGACGTGGCCTTACACGATAACACATATCGGATATCCTATGTCATGACATATGTATCCTATTTATTCCTAAGGTTCGTACGGGCTTACAGATGTCGAATCTCGATCGAATCAAGCTCGGAAGATAGCCAATTAACCATATTCACATTCGACCATAGCCATTCAAAATTCAAATAATTTAAATCATTTCATAACAAATATATATTCATAGATATATCAACATTTAAATGCTTATTGACTTACCTCGAACGTCGTCGACTGTTAAATCGGCTACTCAACCACTTTTGTCTTTTCTCGATCCAAATCTGATTTCTTTAATTCTTGATCTAAACATATTCAAATTAAGCTTATTTAAACACAATTCTATTCAATTTAGCCTCAAACACATAAATTGGCAAATTACAATTTTGCCCCTAACATTTCACACTTTTTACAATTTAGTCATTTTTACTCAAAACACAAAATACACAAAATTTGACTATACTCCTTAAGGGCCGAATATTCCTAGTGTCCATACAAACCTACACATTTCATTTATTTCACATTTTATTCCTTCAAAAATATATTTTTGCAATTTAGTCCAAATTACTCAAATTCATCAAAAATTCAAAGACAAAACTTGTTAATCTAACACATATATTTCATATTTCATCATCAAACAACAAAAACAACAAGCTACCATCAATGGCTCAACTCAAAATATCCATCAAAATAAAAAAATTCAAACATGGGTCGGATAGTACTCAAAGCAACGATTTAAAAAACGTAAAAATCATCAAAAAACGAAACCAAAACATACCTTAATTGAGTTAAATAAGTGCCGAAACCTAAGAAGCCATGGATGGTTTCTTTCTTTTCTACATTCAGAAAAAACAAAGATGAATATGTCATCTTTTTATGGTTTATTTTATTATATTGATATATTTTACCTAATTACTAAATTAACCTTTTAATAATAATATATAACATATATCTTAAGGTTAGTTTTGTCAAATGCCACCCACTATCTATCTTTTGGTCTTATTGCATCATAAAACCACCACATTATAAAGACAACAATAAATAGACACTTTTAAATTTAACCCTCAAATTTTTATTTTATGCGATTAAATCCTTTTATTTAATCGAACACTTAAACGATGAAATTAAGTCACGAAAATTTAACACCAACGAATTCACACATAATAAACACGAAAAATAATTTTAAAATATTTTTTGGACTTAGATTTGTGGTCCCGAAACCACTTTTCTGATTAGGGTCAAAATCGGGCTGTTACAGTTGTGTTTCCGAGGCTGGATCTGTGTGCCGAATGATATGGATTTGAGGCAGGTTATACTGAGGGAGGCGCATAGTAGCCCTTATGCTATGCACCCTGGCGAAAATAAGATGTACCGAGATCTCCGTGAGTTATACTGGTGGCCAGGATTGAAACGAGAGGTTACTGATTTTGTGGCTAGATGTCTGACATGCCAGCAAGTTAAGGCTGAGCATCAGTTGCCTTCGGGTTTGCTGCAGCCGGTTAAGATTCTTCTATGGAAATGGAAGCGAGTGACTATGAACTTCGTTAATGGGTTGCTTCTAACACCCACTAAGAAGGACTCAGTGTGGGTCATCGTGGATCGATTGACCAAGTCTGCACACTTCGTTCTGGTTCGTACTGATTATTCACTGCAGAAGCTGACGAAGCTCTACATTTCTAAGATAGTGAGACTGCATGGGGTACCTGTCTCGATCATTTCTGATAGGGATCCTCACTTCACGTCTCGGTTCTGGAAGAAGCTACATGAGGCTTTAGGTTCAAGGTTGGACTTCAGTACTGCGTTCCATCCTCAGACCAATGGTCAATCTGAGAGGGTGATTCAGATACTGGAGGATATGTTAAGGAGTTGTGTTATCGATTTCCGAGGCAGTTGGGAGGAGTGTCTACCACTAGCGGAGTTCGTCTATAATAACAGTTTCCAGTCTAGCATTCAGATGGCACCTTACGAGGCTCTTTATGGTCGTAAGTGTCACACTCCCCTATGTTGGACTGAGTTGGGTGAACGACGTGTTCTAGGTCCTGAGTTAGTTTCTGATACTAAGGATAAGGTTAGATTGATTCGGGATCGTTTGAAAGCGACTTCTGACAGGCAGAAATCTTATGCGGATCTAAAGAGATGCGAGATTAAGTATTCTGTGGGAGACTTTGTATTACTTAAGGTTTCGCCATGGAAGAAGATTCTAAGGTTTGGTCGTAAGGGCAAGCTGAGTCCTAGGTTTAATGGGCCGTATCAAATTCTGAAATGAGTGGGACCAGTTGCTTATCAGTTAGAGCTACCTCCGGAGTTGGATCGTATTTATGACGTGTTCCACGTCTCAATGTTGAGGTGCTACCGCTCTGATCCTACTCATGTTGTCCCTGTTGAGGAGATTGAGGTTAGGCCAAATTTGATCTCTGAGGAGGAGCCAGTTTAGATTCTGGATCGGGACGTAAAGGTTCTAAGGAGGAATTCTATTCCACTAGTAAAGGTTCTGTGGAGAAACCATAGCACTGAGGAGGCCACGTGGGAACCTGAGGATTCGATGCACCAGCAGTATCCTCATCTGTTCTGATCAAGTAAATTTTGAGGCCGAAATTTTCTTTTAGGGGGTAGAGTTGTAACGCCCCAAAATTCTTAGTTTTGTTTCTGTTAAAATGTGACACAAATGTGTATCTCTTTTAGTGGTTAAGTGTTCTGGGAATGTGTGAGAGGTCCCAAGTTCAAGCCATGTCTTTGGAAAAATTTTAGAATTTTTCTGAATAAAGCCTTAACCTTGTTCAGTAGGCTTAAGTTTAAATATTTGTAAAACTACAATAGAATGGGCCTGCTGGTCTGGTGGTTAAGTGGAGTGTTAGTTTGTTGGAGGCCCTGTGTTTAATTCCCTGCGTAGGCAAGGACATTAATTTTTGCTCGATTTCTTAAAAGAGTTTCGGTAGTGTTAGAGTTTTGAGTAGTGGGGAGTTGGGTGGAGTGATTTTAGGAGTGAATTAGGGGATTATGGGGGAAAATTATCAAAATCTGATTTTATTTTCTTATTTTCGAAAATTCGGGTTCCTTTTCAGCATTGGACGTTTCTTTCTCCCTTTCCCTGCCGTTTTTTTTCCTTTGAATTTCTTCTTCACGATTTTTCTCATTTTCAACTCTATTACTCTACTGTGCATTGTTTGTTGGGTCTCGATTGTGTCAATTTTCATCTCTCATTTTGGTAAGTGGGGTTTTTCCTTTCTTTAACTTACTATTTTCCAACTTTGATTTGGCGGTTTTGACGTTTGGCAGTAGCATTTCGCGTGAATTAAGGATCACATCGTGCTATTACGTAATCAATTGTTTCGAGGTGTTGGGGTAAGCTTTTCTTCGTTTAAGGGATGCGTTTTTCGTTTTGAATTCGGTTTTAGTTCGATTGATTAAGTGATTAATTGAGTGGAAATTTGTCAATTATAGGTCCTAGAGTGCTCGGGGATCATTTTAGCATCAATCGAAACCAGGTGTGTACCTAAAAATGTAGAAAACGGGGTTTCAGTGAAAGCCAAAAACCCCACTATCAACGCTACACGGGCGTGTGGTCGCCCGTGTGGTAGGCTGTGTGCCATAACATGGGCGTGTGATCGACGAGGCCAGGCCGTGCGCGCAAGACACGACCGTGTGTGAGACACGAGCTAGACTGATTTGGGCCGTGTGGGCCACACGGGCGTGTGGGTCCACACGGGTAGTCCACACGGGCGTGTAGGATTCTAGGCTAGGCCGTGTGATCCACACGGCCAAGGCCAAATTGGGCCGTGTGGGCCCATACAGGCGTGTGAGCCCATTTAACTGAAATGATTTCTAAGGTTGCACGGGTCGCCCAAGTCGACTGTGAACCTACTGTAGGGTCGGTAAGCATTATTTAGACCCTCATATTTATGAACTGAATGTATGATGTATGTACTAAGCATGTTGATTATATCCATGTATACTGATTTGTATGTATAACCGATAACCATGTAATAGCATGTCATTTATTGTATGTTGCATTGCATTGGGTTGGGATGATGATATTTGGAGGAAGTGTACTGAAAGGCTCTTAAGCCTATTATCTGGCAGCTCAGCTGCAATTCACTGATTATGTGCCGCATACGATACTATTTGGCGTGTAAGGATGGGTGGGTGTTTTTAACCCCACATGGAGTATTGGGATGGACGGAGATGGTGTGTAGAGGCTGGTTGGGTAGGACTTTGTTTCTCGATTTATGTATATCCGATATCATTCTTGTGATGGCCGAGGCCCTAATGCATATCGATCATCAAATCGAAATGGGCCACGGTCCAAGCGCTCTGGCATCGAATCAAACAGCCTAGGCCTGCATCGCATGTGATTGTTACTTTGATTTATTGAATGTTTTTTTTTTCTGTGGGGATTACACACTGAGTTTACGTAAACTCACCCATTCTGTCCAATCTGTATAGGTAATCCCCAGACTTAGACGGTTCGATAAGGCGGATGACTCAACGGTGGCCACGCGTATTTTATTGCGCTCCATGGTTTATTGATTTTATTATTATTATTATTATTATTATTATTATTATTATTATTATTATTATTATTTTGATTGGCGTATTTTGATGTAATTTTTTAGACTATTGGACTGTTTTCTTAATTTTGGGTTTTTAATTGTTTTTATGGATCTTATAACTGCGAACACTCAACAAACAAACGATTTTTCTTCAAATAAATTATTTCTAAAGCTTCCGTAACGAAATATGTTTTTCACAAATCGATTAAACTAGCAAATGACTTTTGAAGTTATTAAGAGATAACTAAAAATAGAAAAGTCGGAAATGTTTTCTCGTGACAACTTAGTTTTCAAACACCCTATCATGTGACATCGCCAGATTCGGTCATAACATCTGGGCCGGGTTTGGGGTGTTACATGTATAGCTTTTATACCCTTTCTCATATTTTTTTTAAAAAAAATTCAAATCCCATTTTACCTCTCTCTTAGTATTTTTTTAGTCTAATATATCTAAACTAATTAGCTAAAACAAACAATAATAATTCACTTAAAAAAGTTGTTTTTATTTTTAAATTTTAATTATTTTTATTTTAAAATTGATTATTTTTAATAAATATCATTTTTAAAATTATTATTTTTCACTCACATACACAAATTCTAGTGTTGGAGACCTTTGACATATTAAGTTCACACTTTACCATAATAAATAAGAAAACCTAAAACATGTAAATCTTTGAAAATTGATAGTGTTTCAAGGACACTCAAAATCAAGGTAGTCAATATTGTATCAATCAGCGTACTGTTATTTTCATATGGAAATCGATATGTTTCAGTATATTATTTCGGGCTTATAGATGTTTAAATCATTTTTACATATTTATAGTTTTTTTTTTATCTTCTTAATAAATTATACATTATATACACATGCAAATAGATCTCAAATACATTCATAAAATTATTTATATGCAAATCTAAGTTTTAAATTTATTAATTAATTTCAATAGCTTAAATTTATAATTATGTTTTAATTTAAAATGTATTTATAGAAAAATAAAATGATTAAGATGAAAAAAAGAGTAAAATTTGGTTTAAAGTATCGATACTTTGTACCAATTGATAGGAGCAAGTACAAGCCATTATTAGCCAAAATGGGCCAAAGCACACCAAAACGGGACATTTCATAACTAACTATTTACCTCCTCGGTAAATACCTATGACGAGAAGATTAATTATTATTGTCGACATTGGATACCCTTATTTAAAAGAATAGAATTAGAAAGGAAAGGTATAGCTATATATTGAATGATATGTTGGTTCAAAGATGGCAATCGTGTGGCATTAGGATCACCAAAGGACACCCAATTCCTTGTAAGGTTGCATGTTTGCAAATGTTTGGACCATTTTGCTTATAGTAATTTCTTTTTCTCGTTTTGTTTTGTAGGACAAATGGACCAAAGGACCGACAATGTCCACAATGATATTTATTTTGGCGTTAGGTGTAATGGGTACCACTAGAAGCAAACAAGAATAGTCATTTTTAGGCACCATGGGAGGCTTTTGAGTTTTGGTGCTTTTAAGGAAATTGTTTTGTCAAATTTTGCTAATAATATGTGTATTTTGTATAAGTTATATATTTAGTTTATGCATTTTAATTTGATTAATTTTTATTTTTATATTTTTTAAATTGAAAATTTAATCTCGACTCAATAGAGTTGTTCATAGGCTGGGCTATCTGAAAAATAAGAGGGTTTGGGCAAAAATATAGGCTCAAAAAATGAGTTTGAGCACCAAAAAAAAGCTTGTTTAAAAAAGGGCCAGGTCTTGGGTAAGGTTTTTGCTCGAGCCTGGCTCGACCTGAATTTTCAATAAAAAATCCTGCTGTTTTTCCACTTTTTGCCATTGTTTTGCTACCATTTCACTATTATGTTGTTATTGTATAACACTTGTTTTATTGTTAATTTTGCTACTATTTTAAAGACATTTGCTTGTTAAGTTACATTTGTTTTAGTGCTATTTAAGTATAAAGACTTTTTTAATTTATTTTCAATTTATTGGGAAACATTTATTTTAATATCTTTAATGTATTTTGTGTATTATATTTTAAATTTTTTATATAAAAAATAAAATTTTAAAAAATTAATACGGGTCGGGCTCGAATTTTAGCATTTTTATCCTGGTCGAACTTGGACAAAAATTTAGACCCATTTTTCAGGCCGGGTCGAGCCTGAACCCGGGCCTAGCAATCGGGCCTAAAATTTTGTTAGGACCCGGCCCGACCCATGGGCAACTCTATGACTCAAACAATAACAGTTAAATCTATTTGGTTAGATTCTGCTATTCGTCCTATACTACGACTAAGATAGTTATTAAATCTATTACTTGACTTTTTTTTGTAAGTAATATGTAGAAATATACTAAGCTATCATGATATTAAATATATGACAATATGTTTGCCTCATCGGATTTTAGAAATAACAAAACTTAATGAATTTAATAGTTATTAAAAATTCATAACTAAATCAACCATTCACTTTTGGTTTATATTTTCGATTTTTTATCGATTCATAACTATCTGTTATCTTTTTAATTATATCCATCCCTAAAACTAATTAAATTATCGATTCTCAATTTAATTGATCTATTAAGTCGAGTTTTAAAAATATTTCTAATCAGTCCTTGATTCATGCAATATTTTTAAGAGATAATATTTAAATTTTAAAGAAATAGAATGTTAGGGTTTACATTATTATTTTTTACATAGAATAAAAGTCAACATGTACACTTTATATGATGATATTTTTGTTAATGAATGTCAATTACAAGACAACCACTAACCGACCCTCCATCATCAAAGATAATTCACCCCCACTAGTGCAAAGTCCTTAGGATAATATATATGAACTCTTTTGGCCGAAATAGATCATGTGGATGATATGCTTAATTAATAAATGGAGTTGAAGTAGGAGAACCTTGTTTAAAGAAGTAATTTTGCTTTCAAACTTTGAAAGTGGATGAAAATAAAAGAGGGTAAATGTATCGTGGAGGTTCTTGTATTAGGAGTTGGATTGTATTTTGTTATTTTTTATTTAAAAAATAGGCAAATACATTTAGATTAAAGAGCGAACTGATTCTATTTTTTTAAAATTTCATCTATTTGTACTGTTAAAAACTAGTCACATATGGCCCGCCACGTGTAATTGTGTAATTATTCTGTCAGTCAAACCAGTTTTTAATTGTAAAAATAAATGAAATTTTGAAGAGAAATGACTAATTTGCTCTTTAATCTGATTAATTTACCTATTTTTTAAATAAAGAGAATAAAATACAATCTATCTCTTAATAGAGGGATCTCTATGATATTTTACCAAACGAGATGACTATATATTGATTCTAATTTAGTGGTTTGACATTTTTGTTTGTTTAGCGTTTATTATATATGAGTTTTAAGTGTTTTTCAACCTCATTATTATTAATTTCTCCCTTTATTCGACAATCCAACAACAAATAATAGAGGATGGAGTCCAACAAGCCATAAATTCCTTTTTGAACCAAGGGTAAAACAGTAGAAGTATGTTGGATATTTTTATATCACGAATTAAATTGTATTTTATTTTTTATTCAAAAAATAAATAAATTAATCTATGCATATTAAATTAATAAAATAACTGATATTTTTATTAAAATTTTTATTATTAAATGCTGAAAAGTAGAACTAAAAAAATCCAACAAGCTATAAGCTCGAGCAAATTTTTTATTATCAATTCTTACTATTAAAAAGTGAAAAATAAAGCTAGAAAAGTCAAACAAGCTAGAAGCTTGAGCTAAAGAATAGAGTCCAACAAACCACAAGCTCAAACTAGAAAATGGAGTCCAACAAGCCATAAACTCTTTTCCAGCCATAGGAAAATAAAAAGAAAATATACCCAAACTTTCCCTCTTAATATTCTCTTTTAGACTCGATCGTAATGGGTGATGCATGATTATGTCGATGACCATGACTTGGTCAAATTCAAAGGAGAAAAATAAGTACAAAGATTTGGGCCTTTTTAGTGCATGAGTCTTAGCAATGTGTAATACGAAAGCATGCCCATTCCCATCAATTCCCCAAGGACCGACGTGCATTTGGTTCAACTTTCATAATGTTGTTGTACTGAAGACAATAACTTTCGATAAAGGATTGTTCACACATAAAATCTACTCGGGTTCGAGCTTTTAAATGAGTTAATGATATATTTTTATTTAAGTCACTCTCTTTAGATATAACTGTGTATGTGTAGTGTGAATATTTTCCTACAATATATATAAATATTAACCCTCTAATTATACCAAAAAGAATAACTTTCTTCTAGTAAAATACCACCTTTAGAATCTTAGGTTAGGTGATGGTGTTTGCAATGAATAACACGAAATTATCCATACCATACAAATAACAATAAAAAATTTTCTCAAACGAAATTATATAGGCGACAGGACTAAGTCCAAGTTTGTAGCTTAGAAGTCAAGAAACTTGTGTATACATCCATAATTGAGCATGTAAGGTTCTCTCAGTTTATATAAGATGGGTGCCTTGCCCTCCTAAAATTTTAACTTCTTTTCCCTTTTTATCTTTTAGGTTTAAACTAACATGCATCGCTTGCTACTCGAAAATACCGATTATTGATTTTTAGTCTCTCCATAGTTTTTATTTTGATCTCGTCAAGAATTTATAGTTTGACTTTGATATGATTTTGGTAATGTTAATACTACCACTTACAATGTTTGCCGGAGGTTGTGCAATCTTAGTTGAATGTATAAGAATGAGATTATAATTTGATAATTAGTTAAATTTAAATCACAACTTGTATAGTTCATTCATAATAGATTTCTTTTTGGGCAAAACCTCCCACCAAGTTTAGGAAAAGGTTTTAGATTGTATAACCAGTTCTTGATATGCATTATCGCTTTTTAATATACAACTAGCAAACAACTCAACGCTAACAGATAACTTATTAGTTTAAATCACTCACCTTTTTATATCAATCAAATATATATACTTACTTTAACTTTTGACTTTTCATCATTCATATGTCTAGAAAATTACAACACTGTAATATTTAATACAAATTATATATTTAATAAAATTTACTTTACATATATTCAACAGCAATTATAATTATTTAAAATTTAACTTTTTTTCTATGATGTTAATAATTATATTTGATATTTTCATATTAAAATTATTCATGGGTCAAAAGTAAAAAGCTCAAATCCCAAATTTTTTTTCTTTCTCAATGCTCAGTCTAACATGTTGAGTTTTTAAGCCTATATTTCTTAAATATTAAAAAAAAATATTTTTTGAAAATATATTTTAAAATATAAAAATAAAATTAAGTCTAGTTTTAGTTTCTGAAATGTTTATTTGGGTTTTTGATTTTATATTTTATAACGATTTTTATTTTAGTGTTTCGATCTCTCTCCTAACTATATTCTAAATTACAATTATCATATAAAACAATGATATTTTGAAGAAAAAAAATTATCCTTTTTTGACCCCTTATTAAAAAGAGGATCGGAGATTATTCAAAGTTTAAATTTTAAATTTAGTGTCAATTATAAACTTGAAATTAACTTAAATTATCTGTCGTGATATTAATGATTTGTCGGAAAATTTTTCTAGTTAAAAGATTTTTTTTTTTTTTTTTTTTTAAGAATGTGAAGAAAGTCTAATTGAGTGGATGATTTCTAAGTAGGACAAAAAGAATAATAAGAGCATAACAAACTTAAAAACAACAAACATCACTTTCTTTTGGTGCCAATAGAGTGCCGCATTGGGATAGTGATCCCTTGGGACAATTTTAGATAGGGTAACAATGACATAGATACGTTGATGTTTACACAAAGACACTAAATCCCGAAGAAAAAAAGATTGTCCAAAGAGGTGAAACTGAAGAGAGAACCAAAAGATGTTAAAGACAAGGTAGCTTTTTGGTTAAATGCGACCAAGCTTTGTCGGTTCATACATTCAACATTTGACTGAGAAATTCTTGCCCTTACAAGTCACGATTACCACTTTTTTATGCATTTTGACTGGAAATTGTAGAAAGGTTATGGGGATGGGAATGGGGAAATGTCATTCAAGGAACCAGTGACCTAGAAGGAGCTATAAAGTAATATATACTTTTTTAGGCCCTCCAGTGATAAAACTTTGTGATGATAAATCATGCAATGCCCACGTATAAGAAAGAAGAATAGGGATAAGGGGGGGGGGGGGAGAAAGACAAGTGGCATAGGTTTAGCAAAATTAGGTAGCTGTTATCGTTAAAGTGATGATGTGAAATATTAATAGATTATATATGAACTGAGTTCGAATCTTGAAATTATTATTATTGGGAGAAATTTATCCGAATACTACTCTCAATTTATAAGAACTCGGACCGTGGTACGAATGAGAATAACTATGGGTATACCGAATAGTGATTAAGCTTTTTTGTTTACACCTCAAAGATCAGAGTTACAATATTATCATTCCTATATTGTAATTATACCCAAAAAGAAAAATGGTTCAAAGAGAGAGAAACAAAGTAGGCATAGACAACTATCTTATTATTTAACTGGCATGTTGGCCTAGTAAGGAGCACCAATTTGAGCCCATAGAGACAAAGTTGATCCATCAATGCCGAAATACATGATAGGAGAATGCACTAAAATATAAAATAAAAAAATTAATTAGATAAAAATATATTAATATTTTTACCATTTTCCATGCATAGAATGGTGTGTTTCAAATATTTATTAATATCCATTATTTTCACTAAGCATGTAATTTACTACTAATTCTCTAAAGAAATGGGCTTGGTCCATTTCTATGATATTTCGGAAGCCTAATAATTAAGAACAAGAAAGAGATAATATGAAAGCCCAACACTGTCATGGGAAAATAGCTACTACTGGCCTTACCGTTTCTTTTCATTCCCCATCACAACATTTCATGTGAAGTTGGGCTTTTTTCAATATCATCTATTGAGAATTGTCAGTGAAATTTTTAGATTCGCAAGTAAAATTGTGAAAATGATATAAAGTCGTAAGATATAATAAAAATAGTTAAATATGTAGAAAGAGACACATGCCATTGTTTCAATCCCTTTTTCTTTAGAGTCTAAAAATATTATTGGTAGTGTACAAAATAATTACTCATGATATTAATCTTAGTTCTTTTTTATACAAAGCCAACTTTAACCTATAATCCCTCACCTTAAATTGGAGGAAAATGAGTGTTTAAGCGCATTCAAATCTGTATCCTCTTGATTGTTGCAATAACAACGATGCCAATTAAATTGAGACTCAATTAGCATATTAAAGTTAGTTATGCTGTTGAGATACCTAAAGATCCAGTTAGATTGGAACTTTCATATTTCAATACAAATACTCAATTGGAACAATGGGTTGCTCCCACAAACTTGGGAAAACCCATCACTTTCGAACCATGAAAGTTTATTTTAATGTTGTTACTAGAGAAATACGCACATGGAATTTCCTTGAGTACCCATGTGAAAGAGGAGAACTTTGGGATTTGATGATATGTAATGATAATTTGAAGTCTCTAGAATATAGTTATGTCAGATTTTGATTCGATCGGGAGAATTAAAAGATACGAGAATCTTGAACATTAAGAACCTATCGTTGTTGTTTTAACTATTAGTTTATATACTTGATGTTGAGAAACTATCATTGTTTCTATAATGATATTATCATATGTAATTAAAGATAAGGCGAAGCGTCGAGGGTCAAAGACTTGTGTTGGTATAATTTCCATCCTTTACATATAAGCTGTTAAATAGTTTGTTTTATAAGAGTATTAATCCTAAATAATGACGCAAATTGGTGAGTTATGCCTTGTTGAGTTTGAGCATGAAAAAGGTAATGAGTGTTGGTTGAAGTGATGTCAAAATGACTTGAAAGTAATTCATAAAAATACCAAGTATATCTAAGAAATTGAGTGTTGATGGCATGAATTGAGGCACTAAGTGTACGATTAAATCTAATGATTAATGAAGGTCGATCGAAATGCAATATCGAGCATAAATTAGCTTGGATGGTGAGTAACTATGTGTTGGCTAAGGTATGTATTGAACCTTTGTGGTTGATGAGATTGTGTATGATTTCATGAATGGTTGAGTGAGATTATTAGCTATGCATGATATGATATAAACATTTGGGAATTGATCTATGTGATGAATTCATTTTTTGTGCATTGTATTTGAGCTATTAAATTGAATGTATTATGTTACGAACTTACTAAGCTCTTAAGCTTACTGTATGATGTGTTTCTCTGTTTTACAGTGTCAGTATAGCTAGCTCAGATTCGGGGATCGTCAGCGGCTCTATCACACTATCGGAAATTGATTTTGGTACTTTTGGAATATGTGTATAAGTAGTACATGGCATGTATAGGCTATTGAATGTGGCATGTTTTGAGTTGTGTAAATATTGCCTTGAGACATGGTTTAAAAGTTGAATGGTGTAGAAATATATGTGCGGGATATGTGTATGAAAAAGATGGTACCTTTCATGCTTGAGTTAGTTGAAGGAAATGGTGTTTTCTATATGAAATTGTGGCTTGATTAAATGATGTTTGGCTAACATGATTTAGGATGTGAAATTTGTATTTTAGTTGGACTTATTTGAGATGAATTTGAGCATGGCTATAGATGGTATTGTTGATGGTTAATTGGTCCTTGAAATGGTATGTTTTGGTTGCATTTAAGGCATGAATTGGTAATGGTTTGATTACATATAAGTAATTTAATGTGTGGGAGGCAAGTTTGGCCTTGAAAATGGCCTATAATTGCCCACACGGTTGAGCACACGGGCGTGTGGCTCGACCATGTTGTTTAAATTTGCCAAGTGAATCAAGTCAGGCTCGACCACGGGTGAGGCACACAGGCGTGTCCACGGCCGTGTGGACAAGTCAGTGTGTATGCCCTGTTTTGACACGGCTTAGACACACGGGTGTGTCTGAAGCCGTGGGAAACACACGGCCTAATGTTAATTTACAAGTGAAATATGATTTATGGTTTACAAGTGAAATATGATTTACAAGTGACATTATGATTTATGGATATGAAATGGTTATATATATATATATATATATGAAGAATCATGAAATGAGACAACAATGATATATGTGATGCAATGTATGAGAGATCATTGCAAAGTTAATTTAATGACTTAAGTAACCTAATGTTGTGAAATTGCAAGACATGTTAAGTACTATTGAATTGAAATGGATGCATTAAAATTAAAGATTATTAAGATGTTAATTTTTATAATGCTTTAATGTTTTGAATTCGAATTATGCTAGCATCACTAAGCTCTCTATGTTCGTCATGTGGATATGTTTGTTTCGTGCGCATGTGACAAATATGTATCATTAGCTTGTGATTCTCAGTGGCATCCAAGATCCTCATCTCAACTCATCCAAAGTTTGTATTACTAATTTTGAATCTTAGAAGTGTCTGGACATGTACCTAAGTTAATAAATAGTAGTTGGAATTTACTATGTTAATGTTAGCCCTTTTGGTATTTTGGGTGATTGTATAATTTGTCATAACCTAAGTTCAAAGCATGTATGCATATATTGCGTTAAGTTTCAATGTCCTAGTTGAAGTATGAACTAGATATATGAGGAATATGCACTTGAAAGCTATTTTAGCATATATGTGTTCACTTTGTTTGGAGTTGTTAAAATATGTTTTAATGATGCTTTGAAATTGATTTTTGAGTGTTATGAGTCATGGCTTTGATATGAGCATGTTAAGGCTCAAAATGTTGGAGCATGCCCAAAAATCAGTCATATGATAATTAATAATAAACATTTACCTAATTTATTAATAAAGGCATTACCATTATTGTTTTTAGTATTTATTTCTGTATTTGAATAAACTGAATAATGATAATGTCTAAAGAATAATATAATTATTCTTAAATATCCTTAATCAAGTATTATTGTGGGCTTGGACAACAATAATGCATTGAGACGGATACGTGCTTGATTAATGATAAGTGTTGCTATAGATATGTGATATCAAATTAACACATAAGTATATGTTAGAGAACAATATACTGATATGACCCACCATGAGAATGTTTCTTGGATTATTATGTAATAGTCACAACATTTTTCATACAGATAATTGTATGTATGATCCTTATATTTGAGATCACCATTGTTCCAACATCGTGAGTCGTATGCTTTGACACAGTCAAACATCTTCCTAAATAGTTGTAATATAAAGACTAATGTTTGGTGTGCCACAATCTGTGTAGTGAGCTGTAAGTGATCAAGATAAGATTTGTCCCTTCTACATAATGGGAGAAATATTTCAGGCCTCTTGGTCAAGTGAGACTAGAAATGCATGGCCAAGATTAAATTAATTGATATGAGATGTCACACTTATTTGTTTATCTTAGTCTACTTGGGAATCAATAAATTTGAGATTGGATTATACAAGTGTGACTATTCTATGAATTATGTTCAATCTAGATATAAAAGACAAAGGGATGAAGTACATAATAATGTTTATCATAGAAGACAATGTCCAACCATGACTTCTTGCGACTTGGGTAGCAAAGATGCATTGCTAGATGTCACTCATTGTTTGTAACATTAGAATCGTTTTAATGTTATTGTCAACATTACAAGATTCCATAAGGTCACACCTTTTGGTTAGGACGACCAGAATGTAATGAAAGTTGAGATGAAGTTTAACATGTTACTTTTTAACCTTTTAAGTATCGAAACTAAATTTTGTCAAATCATGATTTTCGCCGCTTTATTATATTTTAGCTAACTTTAATTCGTACACTAATTTAACCTAATTTGATCTCTCTATTTTTGTAATACCAGTATTTTACCTAAATAGTTAACATAGTTACATTTTGATGTATTTTTTCACAGACTCTAGCTTACCTTTTTTTGGATAAAGTACCGTTAGTCACTAAACTTTTAATTTATTTTTATTTTAGTCACTCAATTATTAAAATTTTCAATTTAATCACTTAAGCAACAAAATTTGCTTTTTTTTAGTTAGATGACCTGGTATTTTTTTGTTGACATGGAAGCAAAAAAAAAAATGTTTTATTGATGCCACCAAATTTCCACCTAATTTATTAAGATAAATAATAATAATCTCTTTAGTCCTTATTTGTTCTCTTCTTTCAAACCCTAGTCACTGACTGCCGTTGTCGCCTGACCTTTTAGTGAGCCTCTCAGACCAACGATGGCACCACCATGATCCTCTTTGTTCTTAATATAAGACAAATATTTAAAGGCTTAGTGACTAAAAAAAATAATTTCTTAAATATTAATGACTAAATTGAAAATTTTTATAGTTGAATGATCAAAATAAAAATAAAATAATATTAGGTGACTAAACATGTAGTTTACTCTTTTTCTTTTAAATGATTGTTTTTAAGAAACATCCATATCAATATTTGAACCGATATATGATATTATATAAATAGAAGGATCAAAATTATGTTAAATTAAAGTACAAAGGCTGGATCTCAAATTCAAACATAATACAAGGACCAAAACTACAATTAGATCTAAATAAATAAAACAAAATTAAGTCCACCCTCTCTCGAAAGACGAAGCAAAGACGAAGTCGAAGAGCCTTTACTCGACTCTCAAAAATAGAAAACCAGATTCGGACTTCTACGCATTATGTAATTTATTAATTTTTTTAAAGATACGATTATGTAATTTTTTTTCTTTTTTTGTGATTTTTTCAACCAATCGAGGCGGCTTGATTCGTAGAACTCTGTGCGAGCATATCACCACCGTTCTTACGTAAGCGGCGCGCGAATTCTCCTCTCCGTCTCAAAAGTTTTTACCCAACGGAACAAAGCAAACATTCCTCTTCAAGGCATTTATCGCTGTTATTCACCGCCGTAAATCTAGTCTCTACTGCAAAGGATGGCGCGATCTTTGTCTTTGGTGTCTCTTTTTTTTCCTTATAGGGTTCTTTTTGGAATCACATTTGTTTGGAAACATGGATACCGATATCCGAGCCAAGGATTTTGCATTCCCGGATCTCAATATTACGGAATGATTTTACGTAATGGTTTTACGTCGCATGCAGTTCCATTTTCATGCAGCAAAACGCTGCGTTCTGGTCATGTTCCTTTTAGTTATACTTTGCGTTTTACTTTTGTTATTGAAACAGTGTGTTTTAATTAGTGCTAGTCTATTAGCTAGTTACTAGGATATATAAATGTATGAAAACACAGAAAAACGGTTATGAAAAGGAAGAATCAGAATTCTCACATTTTCCTTCTATTCTCTTCTCTTCTGAATTTCTCTTCTTCTCCCTTATTCTTCGAGTGTTTTTCAGATCCGATCCATGACAAAGGTATCAGAGCTGGTTCGAGTCCATGGCTGGTGACAGAGTGGCAACCCGGATGCAGAAGGAGCTGGGGCTGATGCAAGGAGAGCTTACTCAGTTGCAAGTGGAATTTTCTCAGTTGGATGCGGGGATTGACGAGCGTCTGAAAGGGTTACAGGAAAGAATTAAGGCGGAGGTTCGATCAGAGGTAAGATCTGAGCTCCATTCTCTGTTTGAGCAATATTTTGGACAGAGTCCTCCTGTTCCGGTTACGGGTGTGGCTGCTGGCAGGGGAAAAGGAATCTTAGGATCCCCTCCTGGTTTTCCGGAGAAGGAACATCTCTTAGTATCTCCCATATCGGAGGTGAGACATTCAAAGATGTCATCTGGAGGTGGTACTGTGGAGTTGGGTAGTTCTTCTTTTAGATTGGATTGTCCACGTTTTGATGGAGACAATTTTAGAGGGTGGTGGTCCAAATTAGAGCAATATTTTGAAGCGGAAGGAGTGAGTGAACAAGCAAAAGTTAGGGTGGTCATGCTGCATTTAGAGGGAAAGGCCTTAGACTGGCACCATTTCTTTGTGCACAAGCATGGAGGGTTGCACCAGTTAAATTGGGAAGTGTATGCTCGGAGTATGAGAGACCGATTTGGATCTGATTCTTTTCTTGATCCTATGGCTGAGCTCGTCACTTTTAAACAACAAGGAGCAGTAGATCAATTTCATGATGGATTTTTAAGCCTATTAAACCAACTGAATTTACCTGAGTCTTACGCTCTGAGTATTTTTATTAGCAATCTGAAGCCGGAAATAGGTCAGTACCTTAGGCTGTTTGGACCTCAAACACTGGTAGAAGGATACAAATTAGCTCGTCAAGTTGAAAGTATTGTCTATGGTCCAATGAAGAAGGGCTCTGTGGTTGGTAGCGGAACTGTTTCTCCAAGATCTTTGTTTCCAAATCCTAGAATGTCACAAGGACTGGGCCATTCAACAACGGGTGTGGGGTCAGCGAGTAGTAATGTGGGACAAAAACTTCCATCTAAATCCTTGTCTCAGGCGGAGTTGGAGGATAGGAGGCGGAAGGGGCTTTGTTTTTGGTGCGGCTTGAAGTATGCGCCGGGTCACAAATGTTCTAAGTCACAGGTCTTCCAGCTTGTAATTGACCCCAGTTGGAACCAAGGGTCTGATTCTAAAAGCCCAAACTCTGAAGATTTACAGGACTATTCAGATCAGCTGGAATTAGTGGATCAGGTTCCAGAGAGTCCTGTGTTATCGTTACATGCACTTCAAGGCTTGCAAGGCCATAATACAATGCGATTTTCTACAGTCATTGATCATATGAAGGTGGTGGTGTTGGTAGATTCGGGAAGCACGCATAACTTCATAGATTATAAAGTGGCTAAGAGGTTGCAGTTGCCAAGAGAATCGAGGAATTCATTGAAGGTTATGGTGGCGAATGGGGTTCGGTTATCTACACAAGGGTTATGCAGAACGGTTCATTGGGAAACACAAGGTCACCACTTCCATACTGACTTCTTATTATTGTCAGTGAAGGGGTTCGATTTAGTTCTCGGTATACAATGGCTACTCACCCTTGGACCGATTATGTGGAACTTTTCTAATCTGACTATGCAGTTTTGACATGACGGCCAGAATTGCCTCTTACATGGTTTAGTACCGGGTTCCCTTCAGTTGGTGCCAAGCAGTCAGTTTTCAAAGTGCCTTAGCCTAGTAGGCAATGGTCCCTATCCTATGCTTTTGACATCTAGGGAACAGACTGCCATCACGCTACCTCCAGTACCCCTGGCAGATGACTTGCAAACTCTCATTGGCGAATTTGAGGATGTTTTCCAGGCTCCTATGGGTTTGCCCCCACCCCACCTACACGACCATAAAATTCCGTTAGTTGATGAAGCTAAGGTGGTCAAGGTGAAACCATATCGATACCCTGTTGTTCAGAAAAATGAAATCGAAAGGCTGATCCAAGAGATGCTCCAAGCTGGTATTATTCGAGACAGTAATAGCCCATTCGCTTCTCCGGTAGTTATGGTTAAGAAGAAGGATGGTAGCTGGCGGTTGTGTATTGACTACAGGCAGCTCAACCAATTGACCATCAAAGATCGGTTCCCAATTCCCATCATAGAGGAGCTCTTGGATGAGTTGGGACAAGTAAAATTCTTTTTGAAACTGGACTTACGCTCGGGTTATCACCAAATTTGGATGTGGGAGCAGGATGCACACAAAACTACTTTTAGAACTCATAAAGGCCATTATGAGTTCTTGGTTATGACATTTGGCTTAACTAATGCTCCTTCTAGCTTTCAGTCTTTGATGAACTCCATTTTTAGACCGTTCTTGAGGAGGTTTGTTCTTGTCTTTTTTGATGACATCCTTGTGTATTCACAGGCTTGGACAGAACATTTGGTGCACTTGCAAGATGTCCTTAAAGCACTCCGATCTCATCAATTATATGCCAAACGTTCCAAGTGTCATTTTGGAGTTATACAAGTTGAGTACTTGGGACACGTCATCTCCAAGGGAGAAGTCAGCATGGATCGATCGAAGGTTGCAGGGGTATTAGATTGGTCACCACCAACGTCTGTAAAGGAGCTACGTGGTTTCCTTGGATTATCCGGATACTATCGGCATTTTATCCGCAATTACGGGTTGTTAGCCAAACCCCTTACTACATTGTTGAAGAAAGACACTCCATGGTATTGGACCAAGGTGGAGCAAACTGCTTTCGATCAGCTCAAAACTGCGGTATGTCAAGCACCAGTACTTGTATTGCCAAATTTTCAAGAGCCCTTTTGTGTGGAGACGGATGTGAGTGGACACGGGGTGGGTGCGATCCTCTAGCAACAAGGACGACCAGTGGCATTTTTTAGCAAGGCTTTGGGAGTTAAGTACAAAGCAATGTCCATTTATGATCAAGAGATGTTAGCAGTATTGTTGGCCGTTAAAAAATGGCATTCTTACTTGGTGGGTCGGCATTTTTTTATTAAAACTGATCATCAAAGTCTGAAATTCCTCTCGGAACAGCAGGCTATAACTCCTTACCAACAGAAATGGGTCACGAAAATGTTGGGTTATGACTACTCTATTGTATATCGCAAGGGCTCTCAAAACATCATTGCGGATGCCTTGTCTAGGAGGCCACCTGGGGATTCTACTCAACTTTTACAATGCGAGGGTAGTCCGGATACTTCATGGTCTGATATTTGGGCACGTATTATGGCTTCATACGCTACCGATTTGAAGCTTTCGTAACTTTTCCAGGATGTTCAAACTCAGCCACAGCTGCACCCAAAGTATTCTTGGCACGATACTTTCCTTCGCAGATTAGGCAAGGTCGTGGTGGGTAAGGACCCTCTGCTTCGCAAACACATTTTTGACTTGTTTTATGCCAGTGCTGTAGGTGGTCACTTTGGGGTTCATGCCACTCGACATTGAATTTCCACTTTGCTCTACTGGAAAGGGCTCTCCAAAGATGTTAAGCAATGGGTTCGCGAGTGTGTGATATGCCAGCGCTGTAAAGTTGATAACGCGGCCTCTCCTGGATTGTTACAGCCTTTGGCTATTCCCGATCGTGCCTGGGCAGTTATCAGTATGGACTTCATCGAAGGTCTACCTGTGTCTCAAGGAAAATCCACTATTCTTGTTGTGGTCGATCGTTTGACTAAATATGGCCATTTCTTGGCTTTAGCTCATCCTTTTTCTGCTGCTACAGTGGCTCAAGAGTTCCTTCATCACGTCTATAAACTACATGGGGTTCCAGAGGCTATCGTTTCCGATCGTGACAAACTATTCTTGAGCAACTTTTGGCAAGCCTTGTTTCGCCACTTGGGAGCCAAACTTAAGCTTTCTACAGCTTATCACCCCCAAACTGACGGCCAGACGAAGATCCTCAACAAGGCTTGGGAAGTTATCTACGTTGTATGACGGGTGAAACACCTTCTGTTTGGGCGTCCTGGCTTCCCCTGGCTGAGTGGTGGTATAATACCACCTACCATTCCGCTATACAGTGTACACCTTATGCGGCTCTGTACGGACAGGAACCTCCTCTTCATCTTCCTTACATTGCTGGTGCTTCTTCTGTTGCGTCAGTGGATCGTTCCTTGCAACATAGAGAGGTTATGCGTAAAGTTCTTAAATTCCATCTCGCTAGAGCACAGGAACGCATGAAGCAAATGACCGACAGTCATCGATCGGAGCGTGAGTTTCAGGTGGGCGACTTGATTTATTTGAAGTTACAACCCTATCGTCAGCGTTCCTTACGCCAGTTTCGAAATCAGAAACTCTCACCCGATATTTTGGCCCCTTCCCTGTGGAAGCTCGCGTAGGAATGGTAGCATACAGATTGTCCTTACCATCTTCCGCCCGGATTCACCCTACCTTCCATGTGTCCCAACTGAAGAAGCATATTGGCTCATCAGTGAGCTCTCCTACCTTGCCACCAGTAAGTTCCGATGGTGCTCTCCTCAAAACTCCAATCCGCATCTTAGACAGACGTCTCACCAAGCAGGGCAACCATGCTACCGTCGAAGTTTTGGTGGAATGGGCGGACACTTTTTCGGAGGATTTGACTTGGGAAAAATTGGACACTCTTCAGCGGCAGTTCCCTACCTTCGATCCTTGAGGACAAGGATCCTTTTTTGTGGACGGGGTATTTGTTACGGAATGATTTTACGTAATGGTTTTACGTCGCATGCAGTTCCGTTTTCATGCAGCAAAACGCTGCGTTCTGGTCATGTTTCTTTTAGTTATACAGTCTGTTAGCTAGTTACTAGGATATATAAATGTATGAAAACACAGAAAAACGGTTATGAAAAGGAAGAATCAGATTTCTCACATTTTCCTTCTATTCTCTTCTCTTCTTCTCCCTTATTCTTCGAGTGTTTTTCAGATCCGATCCGTGACACTCAAGCCGCCACATGGTGACCTCCGATTGGACGATCAGATTGTTACCTCTGTGTCATTGGGCATTCATACCAGATTGCAAGAACCAAATGAAGTTGACGATTTAATCGGGCCACCGTTAAATCAATTAATATTCGTTACGCCGACTTATAACAGGGGATTCCAAGCGTATTTCTTGAACAGGTTAGGGCAAGTTTTGAGGTTAGTGAAACCGCCGTTGGTTTGGATAGTGGTGGAGGAGAAAGTAGCGTCATTTGAGACGGCAGAGATTTTGAGGAGAACCGGTGTTATGTATCGGCACGTGGTGTGCACGCGCAGTCCTAGTGAACCGAAGGATCGAGGTGTTCATCAAAGGAATGCCGCTTTGGAACATATTGAACGGCATAAGGTCGATGGGATCGTGTTTTTCGCCGACGATGACAACGTCAACACGGTGGAGTTGTTTGAAAGCTTGAGAACTATTAGGTAATTTTAGCTTTTTTAATTTTCTTCATTAATTTTTTTTTGGGAATGTTTTGTGATTACAATAATTGTTGATTTTTTTTTTATGAACATTTTGTTTTGCTGGGCAGTCGAAAATGGGATGTATTTATCGAAAAAAGGAAGTAATTTTGGTTTATATTTAGTGATTAACTATCTGAAAATTATTGTCATTACTTAATGCATTAGTATTTTTGTTTGTGAATCATATCAGCATGTTACCTCTTTACTGTAGTAACAAGATCTAGTTTCATTTTCATATAACAATGGAATCATATAGCTTCGATGATCCTATAGTTCTAGCCTTTGGTTCATCTTCTGTTTATTGCATCCTTGCCGGTTGCTGATGAATGTCGTTTTGCCGGTTTGTCATGAGATTTTAAATAAGGAATTAACTTAAGATTGTTTGCTGTTGATTAGAAGTTTTCCCTTTGTAAGTGGTTAATGAAGATGTCCATTAACTGTTTATTTTGATTTTGTTTAGGATGATATGGCTTTTCAATTTTGGATTGCTTTATAAATTTTGTAAAGTAATTGTTATGAATTGCTTTGTTATTCTTGTGTTTCTATTTTACAATGAATCATAATATTTATCTTATTTTGTTCTAGACGATTTGGAACTTGGCCTGTTGCCATGCTTGCACCAAGCAAAAACAAGGCAATCCTGGAAGGTCCGGTATGCAATGGAAGTCAAGTAATCGGATGGCACACAAATGAGAAAAGTAAAAGACTTCGTAGGTTTCATGTTGATATGTCGGGATTTGCTTTCAACAGCAGCATTTTATTGGATCCAAAGAGATGGGGACGCCCCTACTCAAACCCAATTCGACAATTGGACACTGTGAAGGAGGGTTTCCAGGTATATATCATACTGTTGCATTTTGTAGTACTCACCTTGAAGCTGTTGTGTAATTTCTCTAGAAATATTGCAGCACAATTCTGGGCTTTGCTCACAGTTTCTTTTATGCAGGAAACTACGTTTATAGAGCAAGTGGTTGAAGATGAAAGTCAAATGGAAGGTATACTACCTGGTTGTTCCAGAATCATGAACTGGCACCTTCATTTAGATACCAGCAATCTAATTTATCCCAAAGGCTGGCTACTTGAGAAGAACCTAGAGATTACCTTGGCTATCAAGTGACAGAAGTTCATCTCTACAATTTTTTTATGCTGAGGGCATAAATGGTATGCATTTTGATTCTGCATTTTATTTGTAAGTTTGACTCTGGTTATCAGAGAGGTTGCCCACCTCAAAACAAGGGGCCATAATAAACACATAATTAGATGGAAAAAAGAGAAGTAATGGAAACAAGCAAATAAGTGGAGATCAGCCTTCTCTCTAGCTGCTGAAGTATATATTAATTTATACATTCTGGCTTGATTTTCGTACGGAAACTAAGTAATCTTATACTGAAATTTTTGTGATTGCAGCTAGTTTCCTATCACAGTTCTGCCTGTATATTTTGCTGGTGGCTCATTAGTTCAACTTTCATCAGCAGAATTTGCTGCAACCATTTTCATATAGCAGGGCCTACATTTATTCATCTGGCAGTAACGAAGAAACAAAAGATTTGTGATTTTTTGTTTCTACAATTTTGTAGCGAGGTATTCATATAGAACAAATTCTTGTAGAGTTGTGGTGCTTGGTGTTTTGTGGGGTGGGAGGATTGATTTGGCTCATTAGGTGGTGGTGTTTGATGGGGCTGCTTGTGGATCCATAATCTATGCCCTGTATTTAGGCATTGTATCAAAAATCAAGGGTGATTTGTTACCTATCCAAGCATTTTTCTTTACCTCATTCTTTCAAGGTCAGGTTCATTTGTTGTTTTCTCTCCCAATTGTGGGTATTGTCAACAATTGGGATGGTTGAAAAAGTCTTACATGTTGACATTATTTTACTTTATTGAATAAAAGAAAGTGACTATTTTACTTTATTGAATGGGGAACTGGGTATTCACTGTTCTTTTTACATAAAATCAGTAGCAATTTTGCTGATATGTAGGTCCTCCTATTGTTCGGTTAAGCATAGTCGGAGATTCAAAACTAAAATCATTAATTAATAAATGCACCGTCAAATCAGGTACCTTAAAGATAGGTTGCCATATTGTGGAAAAGAAGTGAAAGTTGTGAACGATTGACCAAAGCTGCGTTGCGTGAAAGAAGTGTTCACTTTCAGCTTCTGAAGGCTGACAGGAAAATTGATTGTCTTGTACTACAGAATCCACTTTACCATATAAAATTGTAGATAGGAGCTCGAAACCTTTTTAACTCACCAGCAGTGTGAAAAGATTATGGCGGAGATAGTTCTGTGTCCTCTTCTACAGGTTGTCTTTGAAAAGCTAGCCTCTCGGTTCCTGAAAGAGATTGCAGATCGATGTGGATTCAAGGAGGGCGCTATCCAGAGTGTGCTTCAGGATGCTGAAGAGTGGCCAGCTACAGACAAAAGTTCAAAGTTGTGGTTAAGTGAGCTTAGAGAGGTAGCTTTTGATGCTGACAACTTGCTTGAAGAGTTTGGCCCTGAAGCGATGATACAAGAAAACGATAATAGCTTGACTGAACAGGTGACAAACATTGTTCCTTCTTTGAGACCTTTCATAACATATCCTAAAAAGTTGCCTGAACTAAAACAGATTAGGGAGAGATTGGATGTATTATTGGATGAGAGGTCTAATTTCAAGCTCAAGAGAAAAGATGGTGATAAAGCGATTAAAAGTCAACAGAAAAGAGAAACTGTTTCTTTTGTGATTGAATCCGAAGTTATAGGGAGAGAAGAAGATAAAGAAAAGATAGTAGACATGCTACAGTTAACTGCTGAAAGTAGAGCCAATGAGGTTGTCTCAGTTATTCCCATAGTGGGTTTAGGGGGACTTGGTAAAACCACACTTGCTCAACTAGTCTATAATGATGAAAGGGTGATGGGAAATTTTGAACTCAGGATGTGGGTGTCCGTTAATGATGATTTTCATGTGAGAAAGATTGTTAATTTGATGATAGAATCTGCAACCAGGAGAAGGTGTGATGATGTCATAGGGATGGATGTTCTTCAGTCGAAATTACGGGACTTGTTATTCAAGAGAAGATATTTGCTTGTACTAGATGATGTATGGAACGAAGATGCTGATGAATGGGATAAGCTTAAAAGTTTGCTGAAATTAGGTGCAGAGGGAAGCAAAGTCATAGTCACAACAAGAAGTGCAAAGGTTGCTGCAATTATGGGAACAGTGTCTTCTCACCATTTGAAGGGCCTGTCTCATGATGAATGTTGGGGTTTGTTCAAGCAACGTGCCTTCGCAAATGATCAAGAGGACTACGCAAACCTGTTGCCTATTGGAAAACAAATAGTGAGAAAATGTGGGGGTGTTCCTTTAGCAGCAAAGGCACTCGGGAGTCTGATGCGGTTCAGAAGAGAGCCAGATGAATGGTTATCTGTGCAGGAAATGAGATTTGGAATGTTTGTGAAGACGAAAATGGGATATTACCTGCCTTAAGGTTGAGTTATAGCCATTTGCCACTACATCTGAAAGGATGCTTTATGTATTGCTCGATCTTTCCAAAGAACTACGTTATCAAGAAAGAGAAGTTAATCCATCTTTGGATTGCGGAAGGCTTAATTCAGTCTTGCCAATACCCTTTGCGAGGCACTCAATCACGTAAAGAAGGAACATCTCTTGAGAACAGCGGGGGCAATTATTTTAACGAATTAATGTGGATGTTTTTGTTTGAAGAAGTGAAGAAAAACAGCGATGGTGATGTAGTTGAGTGCAGAATGCACGATCTCATTCATGATCTTGCAAAATCTGTTGCTGGAGAAGAGTTTTTCATATTTGAACGTGGTTGCCTGCCGAAAAATCTGGCTAGAGTTCGATACTCGTCTGTAGTTTGCCATTCTGAATCTTGTTCCATTCCAGAAACCTTGTATGAGGCAAAGAAGTTACGAACTCTTATCTTTTTGTTTTCCAATGGTGACTCTGGTGAAATCCCAGCCAAGCTGTTTACACATTTTCGGAACCTGCGAGTCCTAGACCTCAGTTATAGTGGCATCAAAAGGTTGTGAAGCACAGTTTCTTGCTTGAAGCATTTGAGGTACCTTGACCTGTCGAATACCTTTATTGCAACATTACCAGAAACTATAGGTAGCCTCTGCAAATTGGAGGTGCTAAACATTTCAGGTTGCTCTGATTTGACTGGTCTGCCAAGGAACTTATCTAGATTGTGCATGCTAAGACATCTGATCATAAATGATTGCGAAAGGTTAACTTGCTTGCCAGACAACATTGGTCAGCTATTTCATCTTCAGACATTGCCGATCTTTATCGTATCAAACAAGAACTTTTAACAGTTGGCGAGGCTGCGGCTTAGGGGTGAGCTGACAATCAAGAACTTGGAGGATGTGAAACAAGAAATTAGAGCAGTAATCTTGGGTATGAAAAACCTTCATTCACTAGAGCTGTCATGGGGTGATGATCATAAGCGGCTGGTCTTGAATGTTCAAAACGATTCTAACTGCAAATTAGGTGAGAACGTGCTTGACTGCTTGCAACCATCAAAAAATCTCAAACATTTGTCAATAAAAGGGTATCCAGGAATCCATCTTCCAAGCTGGATAAAGACTCCTTCACTGCCTGTTTTAACTAAAATAGTGTTGATGAACTGCAAAAGATGTGAACATCTCCCTGCTTTAGGTCAACTTCCAGTACTAGAGATCATCCATATGCGTGGAATGGATTGCGTGAAGAATATAGGCAGAGAGTTCTACGGGGAAAACAAGAAGAAATTGTTTGCATCATTAAAGGAGTAATCCCTCATAGACTTCCCTGATCTGGAATTCTGGTGGGGTACAAGGGCCACAACAATTGCAGAATCTAACCTGTTTGCAGTCTCTAGAGATCAGTGAATGCCATGGCCTTTCTACTTCACCCCAGCATATCGACGGGTTAATTTCCCTCAAATATTTATCCATCGAGAACTGCAGTAACCTAAGATCATTACCCATTGGACTGCTACATCTTACTTCTCTCGAACATTTAACCATCATGTGCTGTCCAAGTCTGGTGTGTTTGCCAACTGAGTGGCATAACCTTTCCATGCTGAGGAGTTTGTCCATTTTATGCTGCCCGGAGCTATCATCTTTGCCTGAAAGTGTTAAACATGTTACAACACTGCAAAATCTTGAAATACATGGTTGTCTGGGTTTGCACATGTTGCCGGAGTGGATTGCAGATCTTTCGATTCTTAGATCTTTGGCAATATCAGATTGTCCTAATATGAACTCACTTCCAGAAGGTTTTCAGAGCCTGGACACCCTTCAGCATCTCTCGGTTCATGAATGTCCAAGGCTTGAAGAGCATTGCAAGAAAAACGTAGGTAAGGTAATCTCTAGGTTCTTCTCAAGTAGCCAGCCTTTGGGATAAATTAGATTGCTGGTATCTAAATGAAGGTGCCAGTTCATGATTCTGGAACAACCAGGTAGTATACCGTCCATTTGACTTTCATCTTCAACCACTTGCTCTATAAACGTAGTTTCCTGCATAAAAGAAACTGTGAGCAAAGCCCAGAATTGTGCTGCAACATTTCTAGAGAAATTACACAACAGCTTCAAGGTGAGTACTACAAAATGCAACAGTATGATATATACCGGGAAACCCTCCTTCACAGTGTCCAATTGTCGAATTGGGTTTGAGTAGGGGCGTCCCCATCTCTTTGTATCCCATAAAATGCTGCTGTTGAAAGCAAATCCCGACATATCAACATGAAACCTACGAAGTCTTTTACTTTTCTCATTTTTGTGCCATCCGATTACTTGACTTCCATTGCATACCAGACCTTCCAGGATTGCCTTGTTTTTGCTTGGTGCAAGCATGGCAACAGGCCAAGTTCCAAATCGTCTAGAACAAAATAAGATAAATATTATGATTCACTGTAAAATAGAAACACAAGAATAACATAAAGCAATTCATAACAATTACTTTACAAAATTTATAAAGCAATCCAAAATTGAAAAGCCATATCATCCTAAACAAAATCAAAATAAACAGTTAATGGACATCTTCATTAACCTCTTACAAAGGGAAAACTTCTAATCAACAGCAAACAATCTTAAGTTTATTCCTTATTTAAAATCTCATGACAAACCGGCAAAACGACATTCATCAGCAACCGGCAAGGCTGCAATAAACAGAAGATGAACCAAAGGCTAGAACTATAGGATCATTGAAGCTATATGATTCCATTGTTATATGAAAATGAAACTAGATCTTGTTACTATAGTAAAGAGGTAACATGCTGATATGATTCACAAACAAAAATACTAATGCATTAAGTAATGACAATAATTTTCAGATAGTTAATCACTAAATATAAACCAAAATTACTTCCTTTTTTCGATAAATACATCCCATTTTCGACTGCCCAGCAAAACAAAATGTTCATAAAAAAAAATCAACAATTATTGTAATCACAAAACATTCCCAAAAAAAATTAATGAAGAAAATTAAAAAAGCTAAAATTACCTAATAGTTCTCAAGCTTTCAAACAACTCCACCGTGTAGACGTTGTCATCGTCGGCGAAAAACACGATCCCATCGACCTTATGCCGTTCAATATGTTCCAAAGCGGCATTCCTTTGATGAACACCTCGATCCTTCGGTTCACTAGGACTGCGCGTGCACACCACGTGCCGATACATAACACCGGTTCTCCTCAAAATCTCTGCCGTCTCAAATGACGCTACTTTCTCCTCCACCACTATCCAAACCAACGGCGGTTTCACTAACCTCAAAACTTGCCCTAACCTGTTCAAGAAATACGCTTGGAATCCCCTGTTATAAGTCGGCGTAACGAATATTAATTGCTTTAACGGTGGCCCGATTAAATCGTCAACTTCCTTTGGTTCTTGCAATCTGGTATGAATGCCCAATGACACAGAGGTAACAATCTGGTCGTCCAATCGGAGGTCTACATGTGGCGGCTTAAGTTCCGGGAATGCGAAATCCTTGGCTCGGATATCGGTATCCATGTTTCCAAACAGCGTGATTCCAAAAACGAACCCTATAAGGAAAAAGAAGAGACACCAGCACAAAGATCGCCGCCATCCTTTGCGGTAGACTAGATTTACGGCGGTGAATAACAGCGGTAAATGCCTGGAAGAGGAATGTCTGCTGTTAACGTTGGGTAAAAACTTGTGAGACGGAGAGGAGAATCCGGCGCCGTTCTGGTAAGAACGGTGATGATATGCCGGCGACAGAGTTCTACGAACCGAAGCCATCTGATTGGTTGAAAAAATCACAAAAAAAGAGAAAAAAATTACATAATCGGATCTTTAAAGAAATTAATAAATTACATAATGCGGCCGAAGTCTGAACTGGTTTTCTATTTTTTGAGAGCTGAGTAAAGGGCTCTTCGACTTCGTCTTTGCTTCGTCTTCGAGAGAGGGTGGACTTAATTTTGTTTTATTTATTTAGATCTAATTGTAGTTTTGGTCCTTGTATTATGCTTGAATTTGAGATCCAGCCTTTGTACTTTAATTTAACATAATTTTGATCCTTCTATTTATATAATATCATATATCGGTTCAAATATTGATATGAATGTTTCTTAAAAACAATCATTTAAAAGAAAAAGAGTAAACTACATGTTTAGTCACATAATATTATTTTATTTTTATTTTGATCATTCAACTATAAAAATTTTTAATTTGGTCATTAATATTTTAAAAATTATTTTTTTAGTCACTAAACCTTTAAATATTTGTCTTATATTAAGAACAAAGAGAATCATGGTGGTGCCATCGTTGGTCTGAGAGGCTCACTAAAAGGTCAGGCGACAACGACAGTCGATGACTAGGGTTTGAAAGAAGAGAACAAATAAGGACTAAAGAGATTATTATTTATCTTAATAAATTTGGTGGAAATTTGGTGGCATCAATAAAACATTTTTTTTCTTCCATGTCAACAAAAAAATACCAGCTCATCTAACTAAAAAAAAGCAAATTTTGTTGCTTAAGTGATTATTCATGGCCTTTCAGTATTAATAGGAGTGTTGATGGTTGGGTGAATAAGTTCTGCGGTTTTCATGGGCTCCACTATTGGGTTCTATTTTTAAGCAGTAAGCATATAAGCCCGAAATGTGTTGTGGGCTCAATTCTATTCAAACTTAAGTCATTTTTTAATATTATTTCGCATAAATAAATTTTAAAACTTTTTACCTGAATGATTATAAATTAAATGATAAATATATATGCTTATTTTTTTCTTATTTTTATTTTTATTTTTAAATTCATACTAAATATAAGTTCACCAACTCTGATTCAAAGTCGGTATAAATGCAATAATATTTCTCTATGATTTTAAAATATCAAATCTTTAAGTTATCCACACCATACAAATAACAATAAATTTTTTTCTCAAACAAAATTATATAGGCGGCTGGACTAAGTCTAAGTTTGCAGCTTAGAAGTTAAGAAACTTGTGTATACATCCATAATTGAGCATGTAAGGTTCTCTAAGTTTATATAAGATTATAAAAAATCTATACTACAGGAAAATAGGGCTTTAGCGGCGTTTTTAGTGGCGTTTGGACGAAAAACGCCGCAAAGATTATACATTAGCGGCGTTTGCAAGAAAACGCTGCAACAAAAATGGGCAATAGCGGCGTTTTTTGGAACAAACGCCGCCAAAAACTAAGAAATAGCGGCGTTTTCTCTTAAACGCCGCAAAAGGTTAGAGATATAGTGGCGTTTTTCTAGAAACGCCACTAAAGGTAAGCAATAGCGGCGTTTGTATCAAAAAACGCCGGAAAATATCTAATTATTTCAAGACTGAAATGACGCCGTTTTGGTTCCAGGCCAAGCAATAGCGGCGTTTTTTTAAAAACGCCACAAAAAAAGCAAATTGTTTCACAACTATAACAACGCCGTTTTGGTCCTCGTATAATAATTCAATATAGAAATTATTTTATTTTGGGGTTAGTCTTTAGGGTTTATGATTTAATGTTAATGGTTTAGTGTTTAGTGTTTCGGGTGTAGTGTGTATGGTGTAGGTTTAGGGTTTACTGTTTAAGATTTAAGGTTTATAGTTTTAGGATTTAGGATTTCTATTTAATGGTTTAAGGGATTAGCGTTTCGATTTTAGTGTTTAGGGTTTTAAAGTTTAGAGTTTTGTATTTAAGGATTTACGATTTATAGTTTGGCCACACGAATTCCCAAAATTATGGTTTATGATTATGGTTTAGGGTTTAGGGTTTAGAGTTTATGATTTTGGTTTTAAGATTTTGGATTTATGGTTTAAGGTTTATTATATATTGGGGTGGATTTTGGGGTTTGGTTGTAGCTGGGTGTTTGTGGGTCATGGGTTTATGTTTTAGGGTTCATGGGCTTATGGTATAGAGTTTTAGGTTTAGGATTTAGGGTTTAATTTTAAGGTTTAGGGTTTAGAGTTATAAAATAAATTATTATTTTAAAAAATATATATATCAAAATGGGTTAAATCCCAAAAGCATACAAGGTTTAATGTTCAATTATATACATTAACCCAATTATTGATATAATATTTTAACATCATTTCTTATTTATATATTTCATACATAAATATTTATATTTATTCAATATAAAAATATATTGATGTATTTATTTTTAAAAATGTGTATTTTTTTTAAAATGCATTATTCTCTCCTTTTTTATTTATTAATATTTCCATTTTATAACTTTTGTTTTAAGATTAATATTAATTTTAAAATGTGTTAGTATATTTGTATTTTATTGTTGGTGTATATATAATTTTAAAGATATTATAAAAAAATTTAAATTTTGTTGAATTTTTAAATATTAATTGGCATGGAAGGCATTAGCGGCGTTTATGAAAAAACGCCGCAAAAGTCATGATATTTAATATAAAACGGCATCGTTTTTGGTGACGATGTTAGAATCAGTAGTGGCGCTTAACAAAAAACGCTACAATAGGTGATGTATTACCGGCGTTTTTACTAAAACGCCGAAAATATGTATAACGCGTTAAGGAAACGGCACCGTTTTTCGTTCTTATTAGTGGCGCCTTTAATAAAACGCCACAAATATGTTCGTTTTATTGATGTTATTAGTGGCGTTTTAGCCCAAAACGCCACAAATTTGAGAAAAAAACGATTGCGTTTTTGATAATTTATTTAGTGGCGTTTATTTAAAAGCGCCGCAATAGGGATAATTTTTATACAGAAACGGCGTCGTTCTTTTTACATCCATTTTAATTACTCAAAAACTTTAAGTCGTTTCGTCTGTTCCCCCATTTCTTCTATCTCTCGAATTCCCTAATTTCTTCATCCCCTTTAGCATTCCCCTCCGAATCCCTAATTTCTTCTTCGATTCTGGTGCGAAATACTTCCCCAAATTGATTACTCCCCCCATCAGGTATTTATTTATTGTTTTTTAGCATTTTGAATGTCGTCCCCCAAATTTTATTTATTTGATTCTCGGCATGAATTTCTATTCCAGTTTTGGTTGAGTTGATACATGGTCTTCCATCTGCTGTTTTTCATTCTGAACACTCATACAAGGCAAGGAAATTCAGTTTGTTGAGGTATTAATTGCTTATTGCAGTTTGTCAAAATTTTCAACTGTTGGTATTAATAACGAAAACTGGTTGGGAGTTGTGGATTTCATCATTCATTTATTAATAATATAGTATTTCTATATATTTTCCTCTTTCAAATCGCATTCATGTCATATAATTACGTTTTCTGTGGGCAAATTGCCAAATTTTCTTTTTCGTAGTTTCTGTTAGATGCATTTGTCATCCTCGTATGAACACAACTTCGATCGGTAATCTTACATTAGAGGTTGTTATTTTTCTCCTTTTCTTTAACAAAAACCAATGCCTCTTTCACATGCAATTTACTAATCAAATTTTGTTTAATTCATCTTTAATATTACACTCATATTTTGGGGAAGTTGAGGGTTCCATCTCAAATTTAGGCTATCCATGTGACTATGTAAACTCAATTTGTGGACATTTGCATTTCCTTTATACTTGTTAATTAGGGCTCAGAAAAAAAAAACTTAAATAATTGAAAATTACTTTAAACAGATGTTTTATTTTTAAATTAGATTAAATTTTTTAAATATATATTATATAAAATACTTTGAGTTAATTGCATCAAATATTCCCAAACTATTATTTTCATTTTAAATTGGTTAATAAACTTCAAATCATTCTAATTACATTCCTAAATTATTGAGGTTATATTGATTAGGTCATTCTAATAACTCAGTGTTTCCTTATGTAAACTTTCAGTTACTTTATTTCGAGCATGACATCAATGGTGGCTATGGTTTGGCCTTACAGGTACTAAGCACTTCTCTTTGATTCTGTAGGAAATGTTTAAGTTCTACCTGTCAAGACCTAAAGTTTTATTACATTTATTTGTTGTTTGATGGTCTTTGCTATATCATTCTAGTAATATGGGTGGAAACATAAAGTGACAGAAACAAACACAATAGCACTGAGTTATTATAGAATTTTGACATAGGGCCCACATAGAAGAGATTCACGCTCATGCATGATAGACATGCACATACATAGAAACACACAGTAAAAGGGCTCCATAGAGGAGAAGTTAAGAGTCAGCAAACAGCCAAACCATAATTTGAAAAGAACACAAATATGTTCAAAGAAAGCTTTCACATATAATACACCTTGAATTTGCTTTGTGTTGTTGAAGTTACCCTAACAACAATCCCACACTCAGCTTGTTCATTGTTTATCGTTACACCAAAGAAGTGGGCACATTGCTTGTCTACCTGCAGCAAAATGCATGAGAACTTGCAGTATAAGTGCTACCTGCAGTGTTTTTCTGATTTCATCTTACCCTTTCTCTCTCTCTCTCTCTTTTGTCTTTCTAATCCACTTTAAGAGTTTTTGATGCACTGAGTTTAAGTTTCTTTGACATGATTTGCCTGTGAAAGGGAGATAAATTGTTTCCTTTCTTTCTTTATTTAAATAACAAAGATTTTTCTTAACCCTAAATGGCTTATTTTATTTATTATTGCATTTTTGTTCTGTCAATGATATTTCAAGCTTGAATTATCATTGAATGTATCTTGATTATTCTCTAATTATAATTACAACCATTGCTTCACAACCCTTTTCTGTATCTTGTCTATCTTTCTCGTGGTTGCAGGCTTCCATTGCTATAATTCTGCTGCAAACTGCTTCTTTTTATCTCAAAGAATATTTAGAAAAAAAGTTACTCCAAATTTGCAGTAACACTGTAAGTGGAGAGAGAGACAGAGACAGAAAGTGGATGATATAACTGTTGTTTTTGTACTTGGAATTTTCTATAGGGTTAGATTATTGTCTTTGCTGAATTTTTATGAGACTTTGTTTTGGATCCTTTTATCTTAATTGTTTTGACTTTGTTTATTGTAGTAAAGTGTGCCCCCCATTTGTAGGTTCCACGCTTCTGGTCTTGAGGTTCAAAAAGCTCTTGCTTGATATTTGTAGATAAAATTCCAGCAGATATCAGCACTTATACTTCCATTGGTACAATGTTAACTTAAATTAATGTTGTTCGATATTTTTTTTATTTTCTATTTTTTATTTTTAATTTAAAGTATTAGTGAGTTAATGTTGTTTGTATTTCTGACTGCAGCCTCTGTTTCTTAGTGAGTAGACCAGCTTCTTGAAATTATTAAGGTACTTTTTAGTTCAAAATTCTGATCAGTAACAGTTATATCATGATGAATTTGTCCAAATTGCTGTTTATTATATTGTTTCAACTGGTATATTGTTGTTTATTATATTGTTGTCCAAACAAAAAAAAAAAGATTCAAAGTATATAGGCTGGAAACCTTATGGGTTGCCTTATATCTCATTGTAAGATATAATGGATCCTCCCTAGGTGTAACAATGCCACATATGATGAATCTTAAAAAATTGCTGTCCAAATTGTTGTTTATTATATTGTTTGAATTGGTATATATGCTGTTTATTATATTGCTGTCCAAAAAAAAAAGATTCAAAGTATATAGGCTGAAAACCTAATGGGTTGCCTTATATCTCATTGTAAGATATAATGGATCCTCCCTAGGTGTAACAATGCCACGTATGATGAATCTTAAAAAATTGTTGTCCAAATTGCTGTTTATTATACTGTTTGAACTGGTATATATGCTGTTTATTATATTGCTGTCCAAAAAAAAAAAAGATTCAAAGTATATAGGTTGGAAACTTTATGGGTTGCCTTATATCTCACTGTAAGATATAATGGATCCTCCTTAAGTGTAACAATGCCACGTATGATGAATCTTAAAAAATTGTTGTTTATTATATTGTTTGATTTGCTATATATGATGTTTATTATATTGTTGTTTATTATATTGTTTCAACTGGTATAAAATGACATCTTTAATCGTTATCTTAATGGATCCATTTTTCTGGTAGTTTGCGCTTTTTGTTGCCAGTTTTACTTGTAAGTGCAATATAACTTGTGTTCTTTTCTATTTTTTAAACTGTGCTTTCATCAAATTTTTGTTTACCCTCAAATCATTTTTTTTTATCATCTAATTTGTATTGTATTGGGTTTTATTTTTGAGAAATTGTTCTACTGAAGGAACGCTAAAATTTCGGTTTAACTCTGCTGTATAAATGTTGTCTGATTTGATTTTTTTAAAACTTTAAACTTGTTGGAATGAATGGTAAATTGGAACGTACAAATTGGAGTATAAATGCTTGTTGAATTGGAGGATAAATGGTATCCAAAGCAGGGTAGGTTACTTAGGTTTTGTCGTACATAATTGTGCATAAAATAATATAATATTATGAAATTTAAATAAATTAAAAGTCTGTTTTATTTTAATATGAAAATCAAATTATTTTTAAAAAAAAGTATTTAAAAGATTTTTAAAAGGAAAATTTATTTTTTTTACTCATTAATTTATTTTGGTTTGGGTATTAATTACCTTATCTTCATTATTTAAATATATTTTAATATAAAAAATCAAATTACTAATTTTTTATATTAATAATGTTTGATTTTAATATTTAATATTTTGAATGTTTTTCAAACTTATAAATATTTTTGTTATCAAAATAATAATAATATTGATCATTATTTAAATATGTTTTAATATAAAAAATCAAATTACTAATTTTTTATATTAATAATGTTTGATTTTAATATTTAATATTTTGATTGTTTTTCAAACTTATAAATATTTTGTTATCAATATAATAATAATATTGATCATTATTTAAATATGTTTTAATATAAAAAATCAAATTACTAATTTTTTATATTAATAATGTTGATTTTAATATTTAATATTTTGATTGTTTTTCAAACTTGTAAATATTTTTAATATTTAAAAAAATTATGATTGGTCTAATAATAAAGGGTTGTTCACGCATAAAATCTACTAAGGTTCAAGCTTTTAAAGGATTAGTGATATATTTTTATTTAAGTCACTCCCTTTATATATAACTGTGTATGTGTAGTGTGGATATTTTCCTACGATATATATAAATACTAACCCTCTAATTATACCAAAAAGAATAACTTTCTTCTAGTTAAATACCACCTTTAGAATCTTAGGTTAGGTGATGGTGTTTGCAATGAATAACACGAAATTATCCATACCATACAAATAACAATAAATTTTTTTCTCAAACAAAATTATATAGGCGGCGAGACTAAGTCCAAGTTTGCAGCTTAGAAGTCAAGAAACTTGCGTATACATCCATAATTGAGCATGTAAGGTTCTCTAAGTTTATATAAGATTATAAAAAATCTATATGGCATTGTTGTATTTATATTCAAATGCCATGGGTGCCTTGCCCTCCTAAAATTTTAACTTCTTTTCCCTTTTTATCTTTTAGGCTTAAACTAATATGCATTGCTTGCTACTTGAAAATACCGATTATTGATTTTTAGTCTCTCCATAGTTTTTATTTTGATCTCATCAAGAATTTTAACAACACATACTGATTGATATGACTAGTACTGGTACGATATCAACCACCATATTAAAAACCTTTACAACAAGGAGCAAAACTCAACTTTCTTCTTGAGAACTAGAATTGAATTATAAACTTTTTCAGACAAAGATGCAATTTTGTAATTTTTTATGCCATCCAGCACCCTTTTTGGGTCAAAAAAAAGTTTCATTTCGATTAAAATTGCATTTTGGTTTTAAAAAAATTAGGGTTTAGAGCTTATTTATAATTCAAATGCTAAGACTTGTTTGAAGCAATGGTTGAAGTTTTTGTCTGGGATATAATTGATATGGGTTTAAATTCAGTCATCCTCTTTTCCTCTCCCAAAATCAGAGGCAACAGTACTAAGTAGAGGTGCTCATGGGTCGGGCCAGGGTCAACTAAAAATTTAGGCACATTTACTAGGCCCGGGCTCAGGCCGAAAAATGGGCTTAAAATTTTGCCCAAGTTTGACCCGGATAAAAATGTTAAAATTCGGCCCGCCCGTGTTAATTTTTTATATTATTTTTACATAATTTTTAAATATATATAATACATAAAAAATACTAAAAACATCAAAATAAATATTTTCCAACAAATTGAAAATAAAATTTAAAAAATATGTAGACTTAAATAACACTAAGATAAATGCAACTTAAAAAGCAAATACCTCTAAAATAATAACAAAATTAACAATAAAATAAGTTTTATACAATATCCAAATAATAACAACAAAATAGCAGCAACATAATAGTAAAATGGTAGCAAAATAGAGAGAAAATAACAAGAAAATAACATTAAAAAAAGAGCAGATTTTTTTGTCCTTTAGTGATGGGCCGGACCCGGGCTAAAAATGTCTTACTCGAGGCCCCGCCCTTTTTTAAACGGGCCTTATTTTTTTGTCCAAGCCCATTTTTCGAGCCTATATTTTTACCCAAACCCTCCCACATTTCAGGCGGGCCTTCAGGCCAGGCCGAGTGGCTCGACCCATGATCAGGTCTAGTACTAAGGGGCAAGCAGAGGTTTTGCCCCCCCTAAAATAGGGAAATTGTAGGTTTACCCTCTAAATTGTATAATATATTATAAATTAATACATGATAAAATTGCATTTTACCCTTAAATGATAAAATTTTGATTTAATCTTTTAAAAATTTAGAAAAATAATAACTAATACAATGATAAAAAAAACATATAACTTAATTCTAGTCCTTTCAAAAAAAATTTCGGCTTCACCTCTACCCAAAATTGTAAAATGTAATGATTAAAAAAAAATAACACTTGCAAATTAAAATTTCATAAAGTTTAAATAATTTTACATCGTGGAGTCTAGATCATATAAGCCCTTGCAGGCATTGCCATCACCTTGGGATTGCATGCAATCAATGCATATATCTAATCGTCCTTTTGCATGCAAAATGTCATTTTTTCTTCTTCATATATCGTCAAACCTTTGTAAACCCTAATGCATAAATGCATTTCATTTCATCAATCAAGTTGGTTAAAATAGACAAGTTTTTCAAGTGACGTTTTGGTATTTTCATAAATAAAAAATTTTAACCAAGAAACGACAATGCATGTACTAATTAATTGAAATGTTGAATCAAAATCTTCTGTACATGATAGATGCCAATAAATGGGTTTTCATTGTAAGAAAAAATAGTCACCAATTCGTACATATCTTATCGAAAATCTATCTATAAGATTATTATGAAATAATGGATTGGTGATGAAAAAGAAGAAATTGTCAGACCATTTTTTTGTAAAAATGCTAAGTAATTATATAACGTGTAAACGTTAAAAGTTAAATTTTTTAGAATTGAAATTAAACTGACACAATATATAAGGGGCGAAGCCAGGGGGTTGGCATGGACCCCGGCCACCCCTAAAAAGTAAAATTGTTATTTAGGCCCTTGAATTTTTTTTAAAATTTTAAATTAATAAAGGTAAAATTGCACTTTGGCCCCCCCAAAATTATAAAAATTCGATTTAATCCTTTACAAATTAGAAAGATATAAACTACAAAAAATTAAAATTTCATCCGGCCCCCCTAAAAAATTGTCCTGGCTTTGCCCCTGAATGTTGGGGATTAAAATTATTATTATTATGTCAATTTTAAAAGCTATCAGTGCTAGTCGATTGATGAAAAAAAACAACAAATTTGAATAGTTGGGTGACCAAAAAAAGAAATTTACTAATAGTTAATTAGTGAACATTTTGTAACTTTTCATAATTGGGTAACCAAAAAAGAATTTTACCAATAAATGAGTAACTACTAGAGTAATCAGAAAATACTAAATCCTTGATATATTGAAATTTTATTTTATTTTATCTATCAATTTATTTATCTATACATTGTAGGAAACCAGATCAAGTTATATCGTATAAACTTAATGAATGAAATTAAAAAGGGACATTTCATAACTAACCATTTACCTCCTCGGTAAATACCTATGACGAGAAGATTAATTATTATTGTCGACATTGGATACCCTTATTTAAAAGAATAGAATTAGAAAGGAAAGGTATAGCTATATATTGAATGATATGTTGGTTCAAAGATGGCAATCGTGTGGCATTAGGATCACCAAAGGACACCCAATTCCTTGTAAGGTTGCATGTTTGCAAATGTTTGGACCATTCTACTTATAGTAATTTCTTTTTCTCATTTTGTTTTGTAGGACAAATGGACCAAAGGACCGACAATGTCCACAATGATATTTATTTTGGCGTTAGGTGTAATGGGTACCACTAGAAGTAAACAACAATAGTCATTTGTAGGCACCATGGGAGGTGTAATAGGCCCAATTTGCCCGGGCCCATACAAAAACAAAATAATAAAACAAAAATAAACCAAATGTCCAAAAACAGTCCATGTACAGAGCCCAAATAATTTAACCCGAAAAACCAGACCCAGACTAGCCCAAAATCCCGAATACACCCAAACCCAGACTAACCCAATACCCCAAAACAGACCTGACCCAAATTACACGGCCCAAAAGGGCCCAAAATCTTAAACATTTCTCAGTAAGCCTAGGGTTTTCTGAAACCCTAGGCGCCGCAGGAGCCAGCATCCCAATCGTCGCGCCGCAGCCTCAACACCAGCCCCTCGTCAAGCTGTGATCCGGGCCCGAATCGCTCCACCGCCTCCAGATTCTCCGTCATTCTACCTGCAAAAAGGAAAGAAACCCAGCAGCAAACAAGAAAACAAATCGCAGCAAAAATGGCAAAACAGAGCAAATTCCTTTTTTATTTTTTATTTTCAAGGCTATAAAAGCCTGATTATTTTTTAAAAAAGAGGACACAGAGAATAGAGACGGAAACAAAGAACACAAGAATATTCAAAAAAAAAATTCAGAGAAATAAAATACGATTTTAAAGAGGTGATTCTCTTTTGTTTTGTTTTGTTTTTTTTTACTTGATTCATACATATTTTATACAAAATAATACAAAAAATAAGACGAGAAAAGAAACATTACCTTCGAAATGGAGCGATTTGGTCCTCCGGCCACCGAACATGGTGGCTCGTGAGGCGCGCGAGACGGAGGCGTGGAGATCCGATGTTTGGAGCTTGGATGAAGGGAGAAAGGGTTTGAGAGTGTTTTTATTTTTTTTTTTTTTAAAACAGGTTACTAAATAATTGTTTTACCTAAATATTAGCTTATATAATATTATAAAACGATGCCGTTTTAACTTAAATAAATAAGCGTTGAAACGACGCCGTTTAGAAGGCCAGGATCTGCACGTTAACCTGACCCGGGGAGGATCCGCGCGTTTTCATTGAATGGTCTAATTGCCATTTTAGCCCTTCCGTATTATTTTGATTTTACAATTAAGTCCTGTTACATTTTAATTTTTTTACAAATGCGCCTAGAATTATTTCTTGTGTTCCAATTTAGTCCCTCTTACATCTGTTTTTATTTAATTCTTTTTTATTTTTTTAATATTATTATTTTATTAAAATATTATATTCATTATTTATATATTAATTTGTTTATGGTATAAAATTTATATATATAGTTTTTATATGTATTAATTTTATATATATGTAATTATTATTTATTACCTATATTATATGAATTAGCATATTATTTATTATATTATATATTTCTCATTATTATTATTTTATTATTTTATTTTAGTTTAATTATTTTCTTTATTTATTTAAAAATTATTTTTTATATATATTAGTTATTATATTATATTTTAAAATTTTGTACATTATATAATATTATATTATATCGTATATTATTTTTTAACTAAAATCTATTTATATTGTATAATATATTCTATTTACATTATTTATACTTTATATACATGTAATTTAAAATCGTTATATACTTTTTTTCTTTATACATCGTTTACATTGTTTATATTATATATGTATGTAATTTTTATTTATTTATTTATTATTTAAATCTTGCTTTAAAATTTTTATATTTATTTAATAATTTTCTTTTATTTTGGTATTTGTTGTTTTATGTGTATATTTTATTTGCCCATACTCTCTCAATTATTTACCTAAGACTGTCATTGTGTAGTTATTTCTATTAATCATTATTCTACATTATTATTACTTTATTATCTATGTTAGTATGCTATAATTGTTTTTGATATTGTATTTTTGATAATGTATAAATGCGATATTGTCTCATGAATCGTTGTTTAAAATAAAATACTTTTTTTTAAATTACTATATTTATCAAAAGGTTTTAAAATAAGGCAATATTTTGTATTTACAAATTCGGGAAATAGTGCCCTAACGTGCTGGGTTTCGATTCTCCGTTTGACTAAATATTTAAATACCCTTTAATAAATTTCGTAAATTATGAGATAATTCTAGTTACAAGAGTCTAAAAATATCGTGTCCTAACGTGCTGGATGTGATGTTTGTATTCTTTCGGAACAAAGAAATCTCAAGTTTTTAAATTAAAATGGTTCAGTTTTTTAGTCATATTTTTTAAAATTCAAACATTTGGACATGATTTTATCGATTAGGTACCAATTTTTGGGCGTTATGAGGGTGCTAACCCTTCCTCATACGTAACCGACTCCCGAACTCGTTTTATGATTTTTCGTGAACCAAAAATCAGATGTTTTAAAATAAAACGTTTTGCAAGGTGATCCAATCACACCTAAATAAAAAGGGATTGGTGGCAACTCTATTTTCGTTCTAAAGTCGATCCCCGTTTTTCATCAAACTTAAAACTGGTTTCGACAGGAGGCTTTTAAGTTTTGGTGCTTTTAAGGAAATTGTTTTGTCAAATTTTGCTAATAATATGTGTATTTTGTATAAGTTGTGTATTTAGTTTATGTATTTTAATTTGATTAATTTTTATTTTTATATTTTTTAAATTGAAAATTTAATCCTGATTCAATAGAGTTGTCCATAGGCTGGGTTGCCTGAAAAATAAGAGGGTTTGGACAAAAATATAGGCTCAACAAATGGGTTTGAGCAAAAAAAAACCCGTTTAAAAAAGGGCCAAGTCTTGGGTAAGGTTTTTGCTCAAGCTCGGCTCGACCTGAATTTTCAATAAAAATCCTACTGCTTTTCCACTTTTTGCCATTGTTTTGCTACCATTTCACTATTATGTTGTTATTTTATAACACTTGTTTTATTGTTAATTTTGCTACTATTTTAAAGACATTTGCTTGTTAAGTTACATTTATCTTAGTGCTATTTAAGTATAAAGACTTTTTTAATTTATTTTCAATTTATTGGGAAACATTTATTTTAATATCTTTAATGTATTTTGTGTATTATATTTTAAATTTTTTATATAAAAAATAAAATTTTAAAAAATTAATACGGGTCGGGCTCGAGCTTTAGCATTTTTATCCTGGTCGAACTTGGACAAAAATTTAGACCCATTTTTCAGGCCGGGTTGAGCTTGAACTCGGGCCCAGCAATCGGGCTTAAAATTTTCTTAGGACCCGGCCCGGCCCATGGGCAACTCTATGACACAAACAATAACAGTTAAATCTATTTGGTTAGATTCTGCTATTCGTCCTATACTACGACTAGGATAGTTATTAAATCTATTACTTGGCTTTTTTTTGTAAGTAATATGTAGAAATACACTAAGCTATCATAACATTACATATATGACAATAAGTTTACCTCATCGGATTTTGGAAATAACAAAACTTAATGAATTTAATAGTTATTAAAAATTCATAGCTAAATCAACCATTCACTTTTTGTTTATATTTTGGATTTTTTTATCTATTCATAACTATTTGTTATCTTTTTAATTATATCCATCACTAAAACCAATTAAATTATCGATTCTCAGTTTAATTGATCTATTAAGTCGAATTTTAAAAATATTTCTAATCATTTCTTGATTCATGCAATATTTTTAAGAGATAATATTTAAAATTTAAAGAAATAGAATGTTAGGGTTTACATTATTATTTTTTACATAGAATAAAAGTAAACATGTACACTTTATATGATGATATTTTTGTTAATGAATGTCAATTACAAGACAACCACTAACCGACCCTCCATCATCAAAGATAATTCACCCCCACTAGTGCAAAGTCTTTAGGATAATATATATGAACTCTTTTGGCCGAAATAGATGTGGATGATATGCTTAATAAATGGAGTTGTAGTAGGAGAACCTTGTTTAAAGAAGTAATTTTGCTTTCAAACTTTGAAACTAATATTGGGAAAATGATATAAAGTCGTAAGATATAATAAAAATAGTTAAGTATGTAGAAAGAGACACATGCCATTGTTTCAATCCTTTTTTTTTAGAGTCTAAAAATACTATCGGTAGTGTACAAAATAATTACTCATGATATTAATCTTAGTTTTTCTTATACAAAGCCAACTTTAACCTATAATCCCTCACCTTTAAATTGGAGGAAAATGAGTGCTTAAGCGCATTCAAATTTGTATCCTCTTGATTGTTGCAATAACAACTATGCCAATTAAATTGAGGCTCAATTAGCATATTAAATTTAGTTATGCTGTTGAGATACCTAAAGATCCAGTTAGATTGGAACTATCATATTTCAATACAAATACTCAATTGGAACTATGGGTTGCTCCCACAAACTTGGGAAAACCCATCACTTTCGAACCACGAAAGTTTATTTTAATGTTGTTACTAGAGAAATACGCACATGGAATTTCCTTGAGTACCAATGTGAAAGAGGAGAACTTTGGGATTTGATGATATGTAATGATAATTTGAAGTCTCTAGAATATAGTTATGTCAGATTTTGATTCGATCGGGAGAATTAAAAGATACGAGAATCTTGAACATTAAGAACCTATCGTTGTTGTTTTAACTATTAGTTTATATACTTGATGTTGAGAAACTATCATTGTTTCTATAATGATATTATCATATGTAATTAAAGATAAGGCCGAAACGTCGAGGGTCAAAGACTTGTGTTGGTATAATTTCCATCCTTTACATATAACTGTTAAATAGTTTGTTTTATAAGAGTATTAATCCTAAATAATGACGCAAATTGGTGAGTTATGCCTTGTTGAGTTTGAGCATGAAAAAGGTAATGAGTGTTGGTTGAAGTGATGTCAAAATGACTTGAAAGTAATTCATAAAAATACCAAGTATATCTAAGAAATTGAGTGTTGATGGTGTCGAAACTATTTTTTTGTTTGGAAAAACGGGCCGACTTTAAAAAGTAAAAACGGAGTCGCCACCAATCTTTTTTTGAAGTGCGATTGGGTCACTTTAGAAAATATTTTGGTCCACGAATTTTAAGAAAATAGGTCCGGGAGTCGGTTACGCACGAGGAAGGATTAGCACCCTCGCAACGCCCAAAATTGGTACCTTATTGATTGATTAATGTCCTAATGTCGAAAATTGGAAAAGATTTTAAAAGACGGATCTTTTAGAAAATGCTCGGATAATTCGAATTGGATATCGAAATACTCTTGTTCCGAAAAGACGAAATACCACATCCAGCACGATAGGACACGATGTTTCAAACTTTCGATATCAAGAGCATTTCATGATTTCCCAAAATTCATGCATTGCACTTTAAAAGGGTATTCCATCATTTGGCCAAACTAAAAATCGAAACCCAGCACGATTGAGCACGATTCCTCGAATTCCCAAATATGAAATATTGCCTTTATTTAAGAAAACCCGGTCAAAATCTCTAAAGGATATTTGGTCATTTGGACGAATGGAAAATTGAAACTCAGCACGATTGGGCACGACCTCTCGAACTTCCAAACACGAAACATTGCCTTATTTTTAAAAACACGATCAAAACCTTTAAAGGATATTTAGTCATCCAGACGAACGAAAAAAGATCGAAACCCAGCACGATTGGGCACGATTTCTCGAACTTCCAAACACAAAATATTACCTTTGTGAAACCCTTTTTATTAATTTTGGAAAAAAAACAAAAATAAAATGTTGAAATGCGATTCAAAACCATCGATCTACATGAAATGCTAAAAACAAGAAGAATCAAAACACAATAGTAAAAAATGCGATAATAAAAACAAAATTAAAAAAGATTCGGTAGCAGTAATATTAAAAAAATGACAAAATTTAAAATAAAGAGATGTTAATAATAATAGAGATAATAATAATGAGAAAAATAAATATAATAATAATAATAATATATGTATATATATAAATAACAAAAAATAAAAAGATGATAATAATTCTAATGAATATAATAATTAAAAAAAATTAAAAAGATATGGTAGTGGTAATGTTAAAATAATAATTGCAATAAAAAATAATAATATACTAAATTAGTAGTAATAATAGTAACATTTGTAATAATAAAGTAATAATAGTAATAGTAAGAATAATAATAGTAAATATAATTATAGATAATAATATATAAAATAGAGGTAATAAAATATACAAAAATGATTAATTTAATGGCAAAATAGTAAAATAATCGAAAAGGGACGAAATTGGATCAAAATAGTAGCTTTGGGGGCCTAATTTAAAATAAAAGAAGAATAAAGGGCTAAGTTGAAATACGCGCGCGACATGGAGGGACCAGAGTAGCAATTAACCCCGCATTCTGAAACGGTGCATTCGAACGATGACCTAATTGAAACGAGGAGGGAACTTTTGGGCCAAATCGGGAATTAAAAAACCTGATTGTAAAACCATGAAAAAGCGGAGAGGCTAAATGCGCAATTAGCCCCTTCCTAGCGAAAACGCGCTGATCCTGTCGGGTCGGGTCGACTGCGCGTGGGTCCTGGGCGTTTTGAGGATATTAAGCTTAGCCCTAAACGACGCCGTTTAGTGGCCATATAAAAGCTAAAAAAAAATTTAAAAAAAAAAAGATTCATTCCTTCATTTGCAGCAGAGGGGGAAGGCTCTCAGTTTGCTCTCCCCTCCCCCACACGGAGCCCAACTTCCGGCCAAGGCTTCCGGCGAACCACGCCATCATCACATCGCTGCCACCACACATGTGCATGGCCTGAGCTCCCAAAACGCTAAGTTTATTTTTTTAAAAAAATATTATTTTACAGATATATAGTAAATAAAATAAAATAAAATACGAAAATCTTTATAAAAAAGAAAAGCCAAAAAGAAGAAAAAATAAACCTTTGACGATTTGTATTCTGTATTCTTCTTATGGATTTTGTATCCTTTTCAACGTATATTCCGTATATTCCTATATATCTCCAATAAATCCCCCCTTTATACAAGTTTTGCTTTCGGTTTTTATAACCGATTTTGGGAAAAAATAAAAAATACAAAAATACAAAAATCTCTGATTTTCCATTATCTCTGCTGTGCTGTTTCCTTCTTTTTCGCAGGTGAAACGTCGTGGAGGAGTGGGGTGCACGAACATGGTGGCTGGCGGCGCAAAGATACCCTAGAATCCTCTAGGGTTTTCTGATTGCTAAAGAATTTGGGCCATTTGGGCCCTAATTTAATTGAGCCCCAATATTTATTTGTAATGGATCGGGAAAAAAAACTGGACTTTATGATTTGGGTTTGTTTTTATTTTGGTTAATTGGCCGGATTGGGCTCCGGGCTAAAATTGGGCCTTACAGATGGCATGAACAAAGTGTTATGCTCCTTGTGAGGAAAATACAAGGTACCAAGTAAGTATCTATATGAACATCAATATGATGCTATGAATTGAGTTACATGTGAAATCATGAATGGAAACATATTGAATTATGCCATAATATTAAACAATAATGAAAATTGTCCGATTAACAATATCAAATAGAGTTCGGGTATAGTTGCAATGCATTTTGGCACATTGAAGCAATGCACTCTTCAGAGGCGATTCTAAGGAGGCTGGCATGGGCCCCGGCCCCCCTTAAAATAAAAAATTACCATTTAGGCCCTCTAATTTTTTTTTAAAAATTTTAAATTAGTAAAGGTAGAATTGTACTTTGGCCCCCCTAAAATTATAAAAATTTGATTTAATCCTTTAAAAATTATAAAGATATAGACTATAAAAAATTAAAATTTCATTCGCCCCCTAAAAAATTGTTCTGGCTTCACCCCTGGCACTCTTGCACTTTGATGCAATTAATTCAAATACTTCGATGTGATTCATTCTGACACTATGGTGCATACTATGGAGTGTCAGGGGAGATCAATGCATTAATGCTCGATTAGCGTCTATGTGCTCATTGTGGAGTGTTAGGGGATTAATCTGTGTATCCATCCTTTAGTTTGTATTCAGTTAATAAGGGCTCATTAAGAAAATGACACATAAAATTATTATGAGCATGATATGAAAATCAATTATGCATATGAAATGTGACTGAAATAAGACCAAAAAAGACAATTAGCAATGAGAAATGATTTCATTATGATATGAATTATAGACATGTAATGTGATCATATATACGAGCAAATTATGATGAGACAATCAATAAGGTATAAGAAACATTGCATGAAATATGATTTACAAGTGACATTATGATTTATGGATATATATATATATATATATATGAAGAATCATGAAATGAGACAACTATGATATATGTGATGCAATGTATAAGAGATCATTGCAAAGTTAATTTAATGACTTAAGTAACCTAATGTTGTGAAATTGCAAGACATGTTAAGTACTATTGAATTGAAATGGATACATTAAAATTAAAGATTATTAAGATGTTAATTTTTATAATGCTTCAATGTTTTGAATTCGAATATGTTAGCATTACTAAGCTTTCTATGTTCAACATGTGGATATGTTTGTTTCGTGCGCATGTGACAAATAGGTATCGTTAGCTTGTGATTCTTAACGGCATCCAAGATCCTCATCTCAACTCATCCAAAGCTTGTATTACTAATTTTGAATATGAGAAGTGTCTTGACATGTACCTAAGTTAATAGATAGTAGTTGGAATTTACTATGTTAATGTTAGCCCTTTTGGTATTTTGGGTGATTGTATAATTTGTCATAACCTAAGTTCAAAGCATGTATGCATATATTACGTTAAGTTTCAATGTCCTAGTTGAAGTATGAACTAGATATATGAGGAATATGCACTTGAAAGCTATTTTAGCATATATGTGTTCGCTTTGTTTGGAGTTGTTAAAATATGTTTGAATGATGCTTTGAAATTGAGTCATGGCTTTGATATGAGCATGTTAAGGCTCAAAATGTTGGAGCATGCCCAAAAATCAATCATATGATAATTAATAATAAACATTTACCTAATTTATTAATAAAGGCATTGCCATTATTGTTTTTAGTATTTATTTATGTATTTGAATAAACTGAATAATGATAATGTCTAAAGAACAATATAATTATTCTTAAATGTCCTTAGTCAAGTATTATTGTGGGTTTCGACAATAATAATGCATATGAATACGTGCTTGATTAATGATAAGTGTTGCTATAGATATGTAATATCAAATTAACACATAAGTACATGTTAGAGAACAATATACTGATTTGACCTACCATGAGAATGTTTCTTGAATTATTATGTAATAGTCACAACATTTTTCATAGTGATAATTGTATGTATGATCATTAGATTTGAAATCATTATTATAAGCACTAAATTTTGTCCGGCTCGATTTCGTGTTTAATTTTTAAAATTAAAAAAAAATTTTAAAAATTGAAAAATACAAAAAATCAAAATAACATTTTGACCCATCAACTTTTCCTAAATTACATTTTGACCCTCAACTTTTCTAAAATTACATTTTGACCCCTAAACTTTTCCAAAATTATATTTTGACCCCCAATGTTTATAAAAATTACATCCTGGCCCCTAAATTATTCCAAAATTACATTTTGACCCTGCTAGTTTTACTGCATTTGCGATTTAGTTCTTCTGGTAGATTACATTATTTGGGGCACCCACTCCCCGGATTTTCTGGCCACCAGCATGGGTGGCTACTCCTTCTTCACCCACTACCTGCAAATAGCATGGGAAACAAGCAAAATGATAGAAATAAAAAGGAAAAATCACACCAAAACACAGGGGGAACAACATTCGGCAAAAAGAAAACCCCCCCAAGAGATTCGGCAATAAAAAAAGGACCCCCCAACATTCGAATCAAGCAAAAAAATCTCCCATTTCCGAACCCAAAAACGACCCTAAGCCTTACCATTCAACCGCTCCACCAATTGCTCCCAACTTTATTATCATCAACATACCCAAATCAAAAAAAAAAAAAAAAATCAAAAAAAACCAACACAACTCCATTTTCGGGTTACCTGGTTCTAGGGGAAGGAGTGCCTCGTTTTAGTGTTAGACGGCGCTTGATCGGAGCTCCAAGGGTGGTGGTGCATATTGACGGTGGCTGGTGTAAAAAGAAGAAAAAAAAAGTTGAGAAAGAAGAAGAAGGAGACCACGTAAATAGAAGGAAAAAGAAAAAAAAAGGGTAGCCCAATTCATGCTACCAGCAGCAGCCCAACAGCAGTGCAGGCCCATTCCATATTGAATCTATTTCAGCAGCCCAAAAAAGGGAAATGGGTTGATTTCAGCAGCCCATAATTTTGGGCTTTGGTATATTCTTGACCCTTTTTTTATTTACTCATTTAGTCCATATTGTTAATGTTGTCTTGTTTCAATTATATTAACATTTATATATTTTTTTGAAATATTATTGTGTGATTTCATTTACAAAATTTAATTTTTAATAAATTTAATTTTTAAAGCAACGAATCGGTTTAGCATTAAATCATCGATCTCACTGCCATGTTGGGTGGACATCTTTGATTTTTTGTTGAATATAGAACACCTTTCTAGAAATTAGAAAATTCAAATTTTTCTAAAAAATAATAATAAAATCTTTATTCAAAAATTAGTAAAATTTCATTTTTTTTAAATATATATATATAGTACGCTAATTTACAATTTATCGCAATGATCGTTTTTTGATAAACAATAAACAATCGTCAGATCACGATCAAATATTAAATTATTTTTTAAAAATTGATAGATAAAGTAATAAAAATAGTAGATTGTCTTTTTTTTCGCATTTAAAAAAAATCTTATAACACAATAATATGTAATTTATCAAAATTATCGTGTTTCAAAAATTTTCGTGTTTTTAAAAATTCTCGTGTTTCAAAATTTTCGTGTTTTCAAAAATTTTCGTGTTTTCAAAAATTCTCGAGTTTCAAAAATTTTCGTCTTTTAAAAAATTCTCGTGTTTCAAAAAGCTCTCGTGTTTTTAAAATAAAATGTTTATTTATTTATTTATTTTTTTATTTTTTTGTAAATTATCAAATTATATTTAAATGAATATATGATAATATGTTATTTATTAAAATTCTCGTATTTCAATCGGATCATGATTAAATATTAAATTGAACTCGTATTTTGAAAATTAAGAAACGCGCGCTTAACGAGATACTAATTTTGGGCGTCGCGAGGGTGCTAATACCTTCCTCGCGCGTAACCGACTCTCGAACCCTATTTTTCTTTGGAATTTTGACGTAGACCTAAACTCGGCCTTTTTTTTAAAAGAAAATTCAAAAAAATAATTTTTCTTTTAAAAAGAGGATTTATTAGGTGTCCGATCACACCTAGGAAAAAGGATCGGTGGCGACTCCATTTTTTTAAATAAAATCGAAACTTTGTTTTCAAATTTTCAATAATCACCTCAACTAGCGCCCATGCAAAATTTAGGTCGCTACAGCTGGCGACTCCGCTGAGGACTTTTTTTTGAGAGTCGAGTCTGAAATTAAACACGTTTTGTCAAAATTTTCGAAACTCCTTGTTCAAATTAATATTTAGTCGTGATCCTTAAATTTTGTTTTTTGAAAAGTTATGCATTTGCATCATATTGTAAATATTTTTCTAACTTGTTTTATCTTTTTGTTTTTTTCAGCTCTAAGTTTTTACGGTTTTAGTTTTTTAGTTTTAAAATAAAAACGAAAAGGTTTGTGAGTTTCTCCCCACACACCGTGCACTTGCATTTTTGCATAACATGAGCTCTCTACCCGGGCTTCGTCCACTTAAGTGGAAGTAAACGCTATGCCTTCGTGAGTTAACTCATCCCTCCGCACAAGCTAGTGAATACTTCCGGGTTATATATGACTTATGCTTTCGTGAGTTAACTTATCCCTCCGCATAGGCATAAGTAAATGTAATCCCTCGAATTGAACTCGTGAGCCTGTGATGGGTAATGACCGAGGCTCTGTACTAGCCTTAGTAGGCGACAGTACGGACAATTCGAGTACCTTTTTTAGAACTGAAATCACATATAGTGAACCGTATGAGCCACCCAACTAGAGCCATGCCGAACCTTCGTCCGTTAATAGTCACCAAAATAAGTACATGGGAGAAACGCCTCTTACCTTTTATTTCTCTTACATTTACACTTTTTTGCAAGGGAATTGGGTCTGTTTAATAAATTGGATCGGGTAGATTATCTGATAAGTATGTGGGGTAGGTTTTTGTAAAGCATGGTAGGGTAAAAAAAAAAAAACTTAGGCCAGTTTCACCAAAATGCACAATTGAATAGCTTAATTTGTTAGATTTTCCATAGTTTTTCTCCGTATATATTTGTTGTGATTACTAATCAAGGTTACATGTCTTCATTTTTATTTTTCATCATGCATCATAGGCATCTTGTTAGGAAGGTGTTGATTAGAGATTGGTTGCCAAAAACGGGTTTCTGATAGAGGAGTCAATTACGCAAGTAACCGAGAAAAATGCCGTGGTTCAAGACTGGTCTTTAAAAACCCAGAAAGCAAAAGGGAACAGTTTAAAGAAATGATGTATCTCCAATCTTCCCGAGCATGTGACTTCGAATGCTCGTCAGAATAACCTCGAAGACATGACTAGGATCTGGAAACAGTGGGACTCAGGCACTAGGGGCATCTTCACTGAAAAGTACGGGGATATAGCTCACTTGATCGCCGTCAACGTAGACGAACAGTTGATTCAAGCCATGGTTCGATTCTGGTACCCAGCTTACCAATGTTTCACTTTCAATCAGGAAGATATGACTCCGACCATAGAAGAGTATACCGCTTTGCTTCGCGTTGACAATGTACAATTCAACAAGATATATGTGAAAGAGCGCAAACCAATGACCTTCAAGAAAAAGCTAATGAAGTTGACGGGAATGACCGATATATGGGCTGAAAAACAGATAAAAAAAAGAACGAAGTCAATTGTGTTCCGTGGTTTTCTCTATGAGACTTAGTTCAAAACCATCCAGATATTGTGAAGAGAGTGGATCTGTTTGCTTTGCCCATTTACGAATTAATCGTCTTCCCAAAGGTTCTTGAGCATATAGAAGTTACGGTAGTGGATTTCTTCGAAAAGTTGAGGCAAGGAATCAACCCCGTCCCAACTATCTTGGCCGAGACCTTTAGATCTCTAATTAGTTGTAGGAGGAAAGGGGAAGGACGTTTTATCGGATGTGCACAGTTACTTAATGTTTGGATTCTGAGCCACTTCTGGAAAGTGGAGTGCACACGTTTCCACATGTTTTCGAAAACATTCGCTCCATTGAAAACTTACATTGGGAAAGATTGGCCAATGGATGTCACCGAACAGCACTGGGTTTCAGTTTTTCAAAACCTCCGCGCCGAAGATATAACTTGGAGAGCAGCATGGATCCGTCCTTTGGTTCTGTTATACAAGTGTGGAAGCCAAGATTGGGAGCCTTTACTCGGATTATGGGGAGGAGTTAGATATGCTCCATTAATGGTTCAAAGGCAGTTTGCTTCACGACAGTTCATACCAGCTACCGGAGGATTGGCACAGTCTGAGTTTGCTTTTACAGATGAAGGTTACATGAAAAAAGTCTGAGATACTGCAAAGTCTTGGAAGGAAATTTACCTAATGGAGTTAGCTCTGTATGCTGATACTATCACTCAAGATTATGACATATGGAGACAACGACGAGTGAATAGTCAACAAACCTCGCCAACAGATTACACTTTCCAGAATTCTTTCTCAAAAGAAATGTCATCCGAGCTGGAAATGGCTAGACATGAATTTGAACATGAAAAGGCCAAGCTGCTACGAGATATTAGTTCTCTTCAAGAGGAAAACTACCAGCTGAAGATCAATGTTCAAATTGAAAAATCCAGAACCGAGAAAGTCCAGAAAGAAGCCGAGATCATGAGAAATGATCTAAGGGATCTTCATTTGGAAAATAAGAAATTAAGAGGCACCATAAAGAAGAGTGGGTTGGGCAAATCATCGGCAGAATGAAAGGAAGAACTAAGCAACATCAAAGGTGGGATGGAATTCTGGAGAGGGAAAGCGAAGAAGGAAGAGGAAAAAGCTGCACGTGCTATGATAGAGTTAAGAAAGAAGAATGTTGAATATGAAACCGTGTCTTCAGAATTTGTTCCTCGTACATGGATCCCTAATTTGTGGTAGCCATAATATATTTTCATTGTGCCAAGGGGTGCATTGACGATCCAACATAAAATAGACGAGTTTTAAGGTGAATTTTAGGTCCAAGCATAGTTGTATCAATGCTTGGATTATGTTGATACAAGCATGATAGTGAGTAAAAAGCTACAGTAGCAGGGACTTGTATTAGTACAAGTCCTCAGACTTGTACTGAATCAACAATGGTAGACTAGGGTCCCTTCCTTGTTTTGAGTTGTTTCAACTCTCAGACCCGTAATTGGTCTTGGATACTTCCAAACACCTAGAAATCGTTTTAAAATGTTTTCAATATGATTTTAAAGACTAAAAAAAAATGAATTTTGATTATTTTAGATGACTGATCTAAGTGGTTTTAGTTTGGATTTCTTAATGAATTCAATGCATGAAGTTAGTTTAGGTTACTTAGACAATGAATGTGATATCTCACAAACTAACTTCGAACGTAATAATCACTTCCTTGTACTGTATTTTGGGTGTGAAGAAAAGAAAAACAAGTAAAATATTTATAGAGTAGAAATATTCTCTCTGTCAACTTCTACTGTATTTAATAGGTTGGTGAGCCAATGACCAAATGAATAGCAAATTTTTGCTATTAAAACCTCCTCTTTTTTCTCTTTGTCTTCATCATTCCATTCCATGTGTAAACTTGCAGGTTGTTTAGTTGTTCAAATGTGCAAGCAAGGTGCCAAAAATAATATAAAATAAAATGTGCAAGCAATTCATAATTTCTATAAATTCAATCCTATCATCAAAATATTGATGGGTTGCTCACAAAGTTTCCATTTTTTTTAGAGTTTTGAAAAAATAATGGAAGTTTGAAAAATAATATTTATATTCAAGTGTAATAAGTATATAATTATTAAAATTTCAAGTTTAAAATAAAACATAGATACAGTATTTGAAAAATAACATCAACATTGTAATTATTTGGGCAAAAAACCAGAAAATACCAAAAAATAACAAAAATTACCGGAAAGTATAGGGTTGAAAATTAATGACCGGAAAGGGCAATTTCCCCCAAAATCGCGTCCCCGTCAGAGCGTTTTTGGGGAGTGTGACCTAAAGCGCCCCCAGGGAGCGCTTTAGGCTTTTTTCCAGGAAATATGGTGGCGACAAGTGGGAAGAAAATGGCTCCAAAATTAGGCAGAAAGTTGATGTGATGTGAAAATTGGTATGGGGTAATTGCAATATTGGTCCCTATTTGAATAGGTACTTTGTAAGTTTGATCCCTAAACCTCAACTATAAATAGGCCTAACCATTTCTCATTTTCTTCATCCCACAATTTGCCATTCTCTACTTAAGGCATTGTTCTCTCTCTCCCTATTTGTAAATTTTCACTTGTATTTTTGGAGTGAAATATATTTGTTAGTGCCCAGAAGACGTAGGCAAAATTTTTTCATATCTTGTGAGTGTGATCGTAGTTATTTATTGTGCTATTAAATTACGATTGAGGATATTCGGCTAGGAAAGACTTGGTACTTAAGTGATCCTTGTGATCCACCTCTCTTTCCGGGAATTGAACTTAGTGTGATTTTTAGTACAATAATTTTACTCTTTTACACCGTCCACTTGCAATGAGTGAACGTATTAATCTTTGTTATTTACTACGATGGTGAAGTGCGTGACATCGAAAATGGTGTTGTTTTCTTATCGGAGAACAGTAGCGATTGAGTTTTAATCGAACGTCGATTTGGTAGAACCGCAAAAGAATTAGGCGTAAAATATTCGGAACAACGCTAATGAAAGTTCAGTCTATTAAGTATAGATTTTGTGCTTGGTTGATCCGGTGAGATATGACTCATTCGACATCAAAGGTCCCGGAGCCTTGAGGCAATGGTGGAGACTCATCTTGCCGATGGTTCACCCTATATCGAGGTATATGTGGAATTTTCATCTCCAAGTGATCCGTCTGCGACCTCAACATCTAGTATCGTTCGAGGGGAATACACGACCCCAAGTCGACACTCTGTAAGTGGGAGGCAAAACACACAGAAGTGCCCGTGTGCGGTGGTAGTATGGAAAACATAACCCCGCGCACGACACTCGGTTGGTGGATGGGACATGCATATTCGTCATTCGGCGTCGGATGACGTAAATACGTATTGGGGAGGTCATCAACTTCTAGTGGATGGCAATCCACATACGATTGGGATCGTTACGAAAGATGTTTAAGGAGGGATGATGTATTACCGAGCGACATCCAGCAGATGAGGGCCCTCGTTGTTACCGACGACATGCACCGGTGAGGGCCTTCGTTTGTTTTGCGATTATAGAGGATGGGATGATGAATCCGATGTGGATCCACCTCGGGAGCGGGGCACGATGGTGCGAAGTTGGATTATTTTCTGAACCGGAGCCCGTTCCAATTGTACCTGAAGACGTTGAGGGCGGTTCAGACGAAGAAGAAGAAGATCCGCTATTCAGGGCATACTCACCTCCAGCGCACATGCATAATGTCGATCTATCTCAAGATGATGCATTGGAGTTTCCTGAACTACCACACCGGACGCGTGACCGTACAAATTCTTTGTTGGATTCGGATCAATTAGAAGTTGGTAACCAGTTTTCCAACAAGAATACTTTTCTTCTTTGCATTGAAACAATACAAAGATCGAGGAGCGAGGTTAACTACACTATGGTTAAATCAAAAGCCATAGGTAGATGCGAGGCAAAGTGTGCGGTGCAAGGCGGCACATGTTCATGGAAAATCATGGCGTCGTTGAGGAAAAGGACAGTGGGTGTGGGAGGTGAAAAAGTACAAAGGTCCGCATACATGTCTTCTAGGAACAGTACCACTATGTGTTCAATGATTCGAATAAGACTAATATTATGTAATGTTGCATTATTTAACGTACTTCATTGACAGTGTAACAGAAGATCATCCAAGGATGGATTCGGACATGTTGGTGATTTAATAATCCCGACGGTGAAGGCCGATCCCGTAACTGAAAGATGCGGCCTTAATTGGCAATATTCGTAGCCAAATGGGGTACACGCCCTCTTACGAAAGGCTTGGATAGCCAAGCGCGGCGTTGGAAAAATTGCACGGTCGGTGGGGACGTTTCATATAATGAAGTGTGGCGGTGGTGTCAGTGGAGAGGTATGTCCCGAGCAAAGACAATGACCTTGAAAGCGGGCGGCGGCGACTACAACGATCGTGCGCTCCGTGGATGCGCGGTGTTCAAGCGTCATTGCGGACATTTAAGCAATGCCGAGATGCTTTTACATATTGCAAGCCATTGGTACAAATTGACGGTACCTTCATGTATGGTAGATATACGCGATCGGCTATTGCTAGCCGTGGCACAAGACGGTGTGGGAGAATCCTTCCGATTGCGTTCGCAATAACACCGGGAATCGGTGATGATTCCGGTATAATAAAGATAGCACAGCGGACCCCAACTCAATTCACCGGTTTGCTCACGAAATCAACAAGTTTCGAGGAGCCATCTCGGTGGACGAGGTTTCTAGAGAGGTCCGGCATCGAGATAGCCTCCAATTATACGAAGTATGTATATGCGCGATACCGTATTCTTTCTTCTTGATCGAACCTTCATTAATTTTGCGGGATTGCGTCTCGTAACCAAGCCAAATCGATCCGAGCTCCTTGAATTTTATCCAGGAATGGCACCGAAGCTCGTAGCATACGGCCATCCAATCGAGAGATGTTACGGACCCGGTGACTATCGACCCGTCCACCGGTAATCCCAATCAGAATCGCACATCTTCCAAGGTGATGGTACACTCTCCGCATGGCAAATGGAAAGTGTGCGTCTCGGTCTCCACCTCTCTATCAACGCTACCGATCAAAGGCGGCTCCAACTTGAACCCCGGGCTATCGTGGCCACGTGCAAAAAAACCGCTTCCGCAGTAATTCTCGATCAATGGCGATGGGGGACGGGCATGTTGCGAATATAACATTGCAACACCCGATCTACTGATCGTTTAAAAATTATAAAATTATAAAATTCTAAATTAATTAAAATTGCATAATTAAAAAATTTAATAATATTGAAAAATTAACATTCAAACTTACCATTTTTTTTCTTTGGGCGGCAATGTGGTCCTCGCCTAGGCGACATAATTCCCGGCCATTGTACTTCGATAAATAATTTAAAAATTTTCCAAAAATAGGTTTAAAAAAATTATAAAGGGCTTTTTATAAATAGTAAAGGACTATTTTGAAATTTAAGCGTAAATTTGAGAGAAATTTGAGAGCAAATTGATAGCAAATTGAGAGAAAAATGAGAAAGGATTGAATTGTGAAAAAATGAAGGGTTGGGGGGTATTTATAGGGTTTTTTTTCGACCGTTGGGCCAACGGTCAAAAATTTTGACCGTTGCGCGGCTAAAGCGCGTCCGGGGGGCGCTTTAGGCCACGTCGTCAAAACGCGCGTCCACGGGAAGCGTTTTTGACGTGGCCTAAAGCGCGCTCCGGACGCGCTTAGGTCGCAGACTTCAAAAACGCTACCGACGGACGCGATTTTGGGGGAAATTGCCCTTTCCGGTCATTAATTTTCAACCCTATACTTTCCGGTAATTTTTGTTATTTTTTGGTATTTTCTGGAGTTTTGCCCTAATTATTTATATTAGATTATAACATATTAAATACAAGTCAAAATGATTGTGTAATAAATTTATTAAAATAATTAATATAAATTTTTTTATTGAAATAATTAAGTTGAAAGAGTAAATGTTATTATGTTGCATGCATTTTTTTGCATATAAAAATACACTAAAAATAATTTTTAGGATAAATTATATTTGTGGTCATTAAATTATGATCAAATTTTTTTTATCACCTAATTATAAAAAAACTTAAAATGATCATCCAACTAATTGAGTTTATTTTTTCTAATCATTTCCCACTAAGAGCCATTAAATCTAAGATAATTTTAAAATTTATATAATAACACATTTATTAGTAGTTAATTGCCTTAAAATAGAGCACGAAATAATTACATTTTGATATTATTATCTAATGATTAGCAAAAATGCCACGTAACCCGACAATAATAATAACATGGAAGGTGGCCACTAAAGCATTTCCACACCATCACTCGCCACGTGTTCTTTTATTTCCCGCATTATAATTCATATAAGGTTTAAACATGCTATTAGTCCCTGTATTTTTACAGAATTTGAGATTTAGCTCCTATAATTTAAAAATCTTCCTATTCTTTTTTCAATTTAAAAATTGTAATTCAATCATTATCTTGTTAATAGTTTTTGTCAGAATTTGTTAAAATATATTTATTATTTACCAATCAAATGTCACATCATATAAGAGTAGTCTAATTATATGTCAAGTTGATAAATTTTAACAAAAAATATTTAAAATATTAATGATTGAATAGAAATTTTTAAATTATTAAAGTACGAATTACTTTTTAACTTTTTAAGTATCGAAACTAAATTTTGTCAAATCATGGTTTTCGCCGCTTTATTATATTTTAGCTAACTTTAATCCGTACACTAATTTAACCTAATTTGATCTCTCTATTTTTGTAATACTAATATTTTACCTCAATAGTTAACACAGTTACATTTTGATGTATTTTTTCACATACTCTAGCTTACCATTTTTTGGATAAATTACTGTTAGTCACTAAACTTTTAATTTATTTTTATTTTGGTCACTCAATTATTAAAATTTTTAATTTAATCACTTAAGCAATAAAATTTGATTTTTTTAGTTAGATGACCTGGTATTTTTTTGTAGACATGGAAGCAAAAAAACTGTTTTATTGATACCACCAAATTTCCACCTAATTTATTAAGATAAATAATGATAATTTCTTTAGTCCTTATTTGTTCTCTTCTTTCAAACCTTAGTCACCGACTGCCTTTGTCGCCTGACCTTTTAGTGAGCCTCTCTAGGAGTATGCAAAATTCGGGTAAAATCGAAAAAATTCGGTTAACCGACCGAATTCGGTTAATCTGTTGGTTAACCGAATTTTTTCGGTCGGGGGTTGGTTAATAATTTTTTGAGTTTTCGGTTAACGGTTAATTCGGTTCGAAATCGGTCGGTTAACCGAATTTTTTCGGTTTAGATAAAATTATTATATATAAATAGCCCACTATTCACTCAAATCCAATCCAACATAAACCCAATCAAACTAAAACTAATTACCCAACCCAATCATAAAAATTACAAATAATTTAATAAATAAAAATAAAAATAATTCGGTTAATTCGGGTAAATCAAGTATCTCGGTTAATTCGGGTAAATCGATTAATTCGGTTAATTCGATTAATTTTATACTTATTTTAACCAAAAATAAAAAAACATATAATTTTCGGTTAATTCGGTTAACCGACCGAATTAACCAAAAAAATTTCAGTTCGATTAATTTTTTTTGAAAAAATTTCAGTTCGGTTAACGATTAAATTTTTTGAAGGGTCGGTTAATTCGGTTAATGTTATTTCGGGTCGGTTAACGGTTAACCGGTCGATTAACCGACTGAACACCCCTAAGCCTCTCAGACCAACGATGGCACCACCATGATCCTCTTTGTTCTTAATATAAGACAAATATTTAAAGGTTTAGTGACTAAAAAAACAATTTCTTAAATATTAATGACTAAATTAAAATTTTTTATAGTTGAATGATCAAAATAAAAATAAAATAATATTAGGTGACTAAACATGTAGTTTACTCTTTTTCTTTTAAATGATTGTTTTTAAGAAACATTCATATCAATATTTGAACCGATATATGATATTATATAAATAGAAGGATCAAAATTATGTTAAATTAAAGTACAAAGGCTGGATCTCAAATTCAAATATAATACAAGGACCAAAAATACAATTAGATCTAAATAAGTAAAACAAAATTAAGTCCACCCTCTGTCGAAGACGAAGAAAAGACGAAGTCGAAGAGCCCTTTACTCAGCTCTCAAAAAATAGAAAACCAGTTCAGACTTCGGCCGCATTATGTAATTTATTAATTTTTTTAAAGATCCGATTATGTAATTTTTTTTCTCTTTTTTTGTGATTTTTTCAACCAATCAGATGGCTTCGATTCGTAGAACTCTGTCGCCGGCATATCATCACCGTTCTTACCAGAACGGCGCCGGATTCTCCTCTCCGTCTCACAAGTTTTTACCCAACGTTAACAGCAGACATTCCTCTTCCAGGCATTTACCGCTGTTATTCACCGCCGTAAATCTAGTCTACCGCAAAGGATGGCGGCGATCTTTGTGCTGGTGTCTCTTCTTTTTCCTTATAGGGTTCGTTTTTGGAATCACGCTGTTTGGAAACATGGATACCGATATCCGAGCCAAGGATTTCGCATTCCCGGAACTTAAGCCGCCACATGTAGACCTCCGATTGGACGACCAGATTGTTACCTCTGTGTCATTGGGCATTCATACCAGATTGCAAGAACCAAAGGAAGTTGACGATTTAATCGGGCCACCGTTAAAGCAATTAATATTCGTTACGCCGACTTATAACAGGGGATTCCAAGCGTATTTCTTGAACAGGTTAGGGCAAGTTTTGAGGTTAGTGAAACCGCCGTTGGTTTGGATAGTGGTGGAGGAGAAAGTAGCGTCATTTGAGACGGCAGAGATTTTGAGGAGAACCGGTGTTATGTATCGGCACGTGGTGTGCACGCGCAGTCCTAGTGAACCGAAGGATCGAGGTGTTCATCAAAGGAATGCCGCTTTGGAACATATTGAACGGCATAAGGTCGATGGGATCGTGTTTTTCGCCGACGATGACAACGTCTACACGGTGGAGTTGTTTGAAAGCTTGAGAACTATTAGGTAATTTTAGCTTTTTAATTTTCTTCATTAATTTTTTTTGGGGATGTTTTGTGATTACAATAATTGTTGATTTTTTTTTATGAACATTTTGTTTTGCTGGGCAGTCGAAAATGGGATGTATTTATCGAAAAAAGGAAGTAATTTTGGTTTATATTTAGTGATTAACTATCTGAAAATTATTGTCATTACTTAATGCATTAGTATTTTTGTTTGTGAATCATATCAGCATGTTACCTCTTTACTATAGTAACAAGATCTAGTTTCATTTTCATATAACAATGGAATCATATAGCTTCGATGATCCTATAGTTCTAGCCTTTGGTTCATCTTCTGTTTATTATGGCCTCGCCGATTTGCTGATGAATGTCGTTTTGCCGGTTTGTCATGAGATTTTAAATAAGGAATTAACTTAAGATTGTTTGCTGTTGATTAGAAGTTTTCCCTTTGTAAGAGGTTAATGAAGATGTCCATTAACTGTTTATTTTGATTTTGTTTAGGATGATATGGCTTTTCAATTTTGGATTGCTTTATAAATTTTGTAAAGTAATTGTTATGAATTGCTTTATGTTATTCTTGTGTTTCTATTTTACAATGAATCATAATATTTATCTTATTTTGTTCTAGACAATTTGGAACTTGGCCTGTTGCCATGCTTGCACCAAGCAAAAACAAGGCAATCCTGGAAGGTCCGGTATGCAATGGAAGTCAAGTAATCGGATGGCACACAAATGAGAAAAGTAAAAGACTTCGTAGGTTTCATGTTGATATGTCGGGATTTGCTTTCAACAGCAGCATTTTATGGGATCCAAAGAGATGGGGACGCCCCTACTCAAACCCAATTCGACAATTGGACACTGTGAAGGAGGGTTTCCAGGTATATATCATATTGTTGCATTTTGTAGTACTCACCTTGAAGCTGTTGTGTAATTTCTCTAGAAATGTTGCAGCACGATTCTGGGCTTTGCTCACAGTTTCTTTTATGCAGGAAACTACGTTTATAGAGCAAGTGGTTGAAGATGAAAGTCAAATGGAAGGTATAATACCTGGTTGTTCCAGAATCATGAACTGGCACCTTCATTTAGATACCAGCAATCTAATTTATCCCAAAGGCTGGCTACTTGAGAAGAACCTAGAGATTACCTTGGCTATCAAGTGACAGAAGTTCATCTCTACAATTTTTTTATGCTGAGGGCATAAATGGTATGCATTTTGATTCTGCATTTTATTTGTAAGTTTGACTCTGGTTATCAGAGAGGTTGCCCACCTCAAAACAAGGGGCCATGATAAACACATAATTAGATGGAAAAAAGAGAAGTAATGGAAACAAGCAAATAAGTGGAGATCAGCCTTCTCTCTAGCTGCTGAAGTATATATTAATTTATACATTCTGGCTTGATTTTCGTACGGAAACTAAGTAATCTTATACTGAAATTTTTGTGATTGCAGCTAGTTTCCTATCACAGTTCTGCCTGTATATTTTGCGGGTGGCTCATTAGTTCAACTTTCATCAGCAGAATTTGCTGCAACCATTTTCATATAGCAGGGCCTACATTTATTCATCTGGCAGTAACGAAGAAACAAAAGATTTGTGATTTTTTGTTTCTAGAATTTTGTAGTGTGACTGTGCGAGGTATTCATATAGAACAAATTCTTGTAGAGTTGTGGTGCTTGGTGTTTTGTGGGGTGGGAGGATTGATTTGGCTCATTAGGTGGTGGTGTTTGATGGGGCTGCTTGTGGATCCATAATCTATGCCCTGTATTTAGGCATTGTATCAAAATCAAGGGTGATTTGTTACCTATCCAAGCATTTTTCTTTACCTCATTCTTTCAAGGTCAGGTTCATTTGTTGTTTTCTCTCCCAATTGTGGGTATTGTCAACAATTGGGATGGTTGAAAAAGTCTTACATGTTGACATTATTTTACTTTATTGAATAAAAGAAAGTGACTATTTTACTTTATTGAATGGGGAACTGGGTATTCACTGTTCTTTTTACATAAAATCAGTAGCAATTTTGCTGATATGTAGGTCCTCCTATTGTTCGGTTAAGCATAGTCGGAGATTCAAAACTAAAGTCATTAATTAATAAATGCACCGTCAAATCAGGTACCTTAAAGATAGGTTGCCATATTGTGGAAAAGAAGTGAAAGTTGTGAACGATTGACCAAAGCTGCGTTGCGTGAAAGAAGTGTTCACTTTCAGCTTCTGAAGGCTGACAGGAAAATTGATTGTCTTGTACTACAGAATCCACTTTACCATATAAAATTGTAGATAGGAGCTCGAAACCTTTTTAACTCACCAGCAGTGTGAAAAGATTATGGCGGAGATAGTTCTGTGTCCTCTTCTACAGGTTGTCTTTGAAAAGCTAGCCTCTCGGTTCCTGAAAGAGATTGCAGATCGATGTGGATTCAAGGATGAAATCAAGAAGCTTCAACGCACATTGGGCGCTATCCAGAGTGTGCTTCAGGATGCTGAAGAGTGGCCAGCTACAGACAAAAGTTCAAAGTTGTGGTTAAGTGAGCTTAGAGAGGTAGCTTTTGATGCTGACAACTTGCTTGAAGAGTTTGGCCCTGAAGCGATGATACAAGAAAACGATAATAGCTTGACTGAACAGGTGACAAACATTGTTCCTTCTTTGAGACCTTTCATAACATATCCTAAAAAGTTGCCTGAACTAAAACAGATTAGGGAGAGATTGGATGTGTTATTGGATGAGAGGTCTAATTTCAAGCTCAAGAGAAAAGATGGTGATAAAGCGATTAAAAGTCAACAGAAAAGAGAAACTGTTTCTTTTGTGATTGAATCCGAAGTTATAGGGAGAGAAGAAGATAAAGAAAAGATAGTAGACATGCTACAGTTAACTGCTGAAAGTAGAGCCAATGAGGTTGTCTCAGTTATTCCCATAGTGGGTTTAGGGGGTCTTGGTAAAACCACACTTGCTCAACTAGTCTATAATGATGAAAGGGTGATGGGAAATTTTGAACTCAGGATGTGGGTGTCCGTTAATGATGATTTTCATGTGAGAAAGATTGTTAATTTGATGATAGAATCTGCAACCAGGAGAAGGTGTGATGATGTCATAGGGATGGATGTTCTTCAGTCGAAATTACGGGACTTGTTATTCAAGAGAAGATATTTGCTTGTACTAGATGATGTATGGAACGAAGATGCTGATGAATGGGATAAGCTTAAAAGTTTGCTGAAATTAGGTGCAGAGGGAAGCAAAGTCATAGTCACAACAAGAAGTGCAAAGGTTGCTGCAATTATGGGAACAGTGTCTTCTCACCATTTGAAGGGTCTGTCTCATGATGAATGTTGGGGTTTGTTCAAGCAACGTGCCTTCGCAAATGATCAAGAGGACTACGCAAACCTGTTGCCTATTGGAAAACAAATAGTGAGAAAATGTGGGGGTGTTCCTTTAGCAGCAAAGGCACTCGGGAGTCTGATGCGGTTCAGAAGAGAGCCAGATGAATGGTTATCTGTGCAGGAAATGAGATTTGGAATGTTTGTGAAGACGAAAATGGGATATTATCTGCCTTAAGGTTGAGTTATAGCCATTTGCCACTACATCTGAAAGGATGCTTTATGTATTGCTCGATCTTTCCAAAGAACTACGTTATCAAGAAAGAGAAGTTAATCCATCTTTGGATTGCGGAAGGCTTAATTCAGTCTTGCCAATACCCTTTGCGAGGCACTCAATCACGTAAAGAAGGAACATCTCTTGAGAACAGCGGGGGCAATTATTTTAACGAATTAATGTGGATGTTTTTGTTTGAAGAAGTGAAGAAAAACAGCGATGGTGATGTAGTTGAGTGCAGAATGCACGATCTAATTCATGATCTTGCAAAATCTGTTGCTGGAGAAGAGTTTTTCATATTTGAACGTGGTTGCCTGCCGAAAAATCTGGCTAGAGTTCGATACTCGTCTGTAGTTTGCCATTCTGAATCTTGTTCCATTCCAGAAACCTTGTATGAGGCAAAGAAGTTACGAACTCTTATCTTTTTGTTTTCCAATGGTGACTCTGGTGAAATCCCAGCCAAGCTGTTTACACATTTTGGAACTCTGCGAGTCCTAGACCTCAGTTATAGTGGCATCAAAAGGTTGTGAAGCACAGTTTCTTGCTTGAAGCATTTGAGGTACCTTGACCTGTCGAATACCTTTATTGCAACATTACCAGAAACTATAGGTAGCCTCTGCAAATTGGAGGTGCTAAACATTTCAGGTTGCTCTGATTTGACTGGTCTGCCAAGGAACTTATCTAGATTGTGCATGCTAAGACATCTGATCATAAATGATTGCGAAAGGTTAACTTGCTTGCCAGACAACATTGGTCAGCTATTTCATCTTCAGGCATTGCCGATCTTTATCGTATCAAACAAGAACTTTTAACAGTTGGCGAGGCTGCGGCTTAGGGGTGAGCTGACAATCAAGAACTTGGAGGATGTGAAACAAGAAATTAGAGCAGTAATCTTGGGTATGAAAAACCTTCATTCACTAGAGCTGTCATGGGGTGATGATCATAAGCGGCTGGTCTTGAATGTTCAAAACGATTCTAACTGCAAATTAGGTGAGAACATGCTTGACTGCTTGCAACCATCAAAAAATCTCAAACATTTGTCAATAAAAGGGTATCCAGGAATCCATCTTCCAAGCTGGATAAAGACTCCTTCACTGCCTGTTTTAACTAAAATAGTGTTGATGAACTGCAAAAGATGTGAACATCTCCCTGCTTTAGGTCAACTTCCAGTACTAGAGATCATCCATATGCATGGAATGGATTGCGTGACGAATATAGGCAGAGAGTTCTACGGGGAAAACAAGAAGAAATTGTTTGCATCATTAAAGGAGTTATCCCTCATAGACTTCCCTGATCTGGAATTCTGGTGGGGTATAAGTGGAGGTGAAGAATTCCCCTCCCTTGTCAAATTAATCATCAATAAATGTCCTAAGTTGATGAACATGCCGCGATTTGCAGCGCTTAGGCATTTAGAGTTGCAGAGCTGCAATGAATCTATATTAATGTCAGCAGGAAATATAACCTCGCTATCTGTCCTCATCATTGGTGGCTTTACTGGACAATTAATTCTATTGGATAATTTGCTTCGGAACAATGTTCATCTCTTGTCTCTAACTATCAGCTCTTGTCCCAACCTTTGCTGCATCCCACAGAGTTTGGGGAGCCTTGTGTCCTTAACATCTTTGACGATTCGTTGGTGTGATGAGCTCTCATCTTTGCCACAACAATTGCAGAATCTAACCTGTTTGCAGTCTCTAGAGATCAGTGAATGCCATGGCCTTTCTACTTCACCCCAGCATATCGACGGGTTAATTTCCCTCAAATATTTATCCATCGAGAACTGCAGTAACCTAAGATCATTACCCATTGGACTGCTACATCTTACTTCTCTCGAACATTTAACCATCATGTACTGTCCAAGTCTGGTGTGTTTGCCGAGTGGCATAACCTTTCCATGCTGAGGAGTTTGTCCATTTTATGCTGCCCAGAGCTATCATCTTTGCCTGAAAGTGTTAAACATGTTACAACACTGCAAAATCTTGAAATACATGGTTGTCCGGGTTTACACATGTTGCCGGAGTGGATTGCAGATCTTTCGATTCTTAGATCTTTGGCAATATTAGATTGTCCTAATATGAACTCACTTCCAGAAGGTTTCCAGAGCCTGGACACCCTTCAGCGTCTCTCGATTCATGAATGTCCAAGGCTTGAAGAGCATTGCAAGAAAAACGTAGGTAAGGATTGGCCCAAAATAGCTCATATTGCACATATTTACATCGGATCACCAGAGCTCGGGCAAGTTAATAATGTTGCTAGCAGCTCATCGCGTTAATGTCGAATACAAACAAAAACCTGATCGTGCTGTTGGTATGTCAACTTCATTCTGCCCTTGCATCACATTAGTTTTTTCTATTATCTTCTATTTTTTCCTTGTTCCTCCACTGTGTTGTTGCTCTTGATAACTATGGGGTTCCTCAAGTTTTGTAACTGATGAATTCTTCTTGTACAACTTGCAGACAAGTACGGTAACCCTGAACCGGCAATGCCGCTCGTAAATGGTACTCTCCCGTTGAATTAATTTATAAAGATACAAAGAGAGTATGGATCCACTTATACTGTAAAATCATTTGGTACAAATTCATGATGCATGAAGGTGTCTTTCAAGAGATGATCGTGTGCGTAATGGGCATGAGTTTTCGTTCGGGGTTGCCTGTAGAATCATTTGTACTGCTGCCTTCGGGCCACCGTATGTACCGTTTTTGGATTTTGAAGCTTTCAATGTCCTTCGTCTTCCCATTTGCCTAATTGTTTTAAGTGAATCATTCCTTATTTATATATGTATTACAAACAATTATGGAAATATGTGAAAATAATTATTATCAATATGGTATTATTTTTGTACCTATCTTCTTTTTTTTTTTTTTGATGCAGCCAAGTTTTCACTTTGTAAATACATATAAAAGACGATAAAAGTACTACAAAGACTCTTGTATTAATAGTCAAATTGTACTTAAAAAGTGAATAAATCAATCTTTGTATATTAGATCAAATAGTAAATTGATCTTTCTATTAAAAATCTTCAATTTCTACTATTAGCATGAGGTAAAAGTGGCATTGCCATAAGTTATTGTCTGGTTATTCTATTAATCACATCAATTTTTAACAGGATAAAATAGATAAAACTTTTAACAAATATGATCAATTTACTCTTTGATTTAACATATAAAAATTAATTTGGACATTTTTTGAATAGATGAGTCAAAATGTAATATCACTTTTAGTACAACACCTTCATAATACTTTTACCCACGGAAGACTTAAATTTTTACACATGATATTTGAAATATCTACAGTATTAAATTTGTTTCTAAAGAAATGTCAACAAGAATATCATCCATTGCTGAACTCGTTGGTATTGCTTCAACTACACTAACACCACGTTTGGTTCACTGTAACGGAATAGGGCTGTAATTGAATAGAGCTGGAATAGAATAGAGCTGTAATAAGTAATTCAACTTTTTGGTTGAATGGAATAGAATAGAACTGTAATAGTATTCTTGTGTTTGGTTGAATGGAATGATATTGTAATAGCATAAGGAAAAGAACTAAAATGACCAGAATACCTTTAGCAGAATTTTTGTTAGGTAGATGATTATTGTTATTGTTATTAAATTTTAATAAGATTATTATTGAAAATAATTTAATAAAAATAATAAATAATTTAACCATATTATAACATAAATATTTTTAAATATAATTTAATAAAAAATAATTTAATAGCATTATTAATATAATTATTATTATATGAATTAAAAAATCAAAATATATAATACTATAAAAATATATATAATCTACTTTATTATTTTTAAACTGCAATACATATTTAATGTGCTAAAATATCATTACTGAAACAAATAATTTAATTATTCTACAATAAAAAAATAATTAAATATTAGAAGTAATAAATAACTTGAGAATTATATTGAACATCCGAGCATAATATTCATATATTAACAAAAAGTTACATAATATTCATATACTTATATAATAAGTAAATATACATATTTTTTACAAATGTATGTATATTAGTATCACACATGTCACCGTATGCACTATACATTTGTCTTAATTTAATTTATTCATCACATAATATCAATTTAATAATAATAAATACATTAAATATTTACTTAAATAATAAGTAAATGCATGCATGTATTACAAATGTATGTACAATATTTATTACACATGTATTTTATTTTTACCATACACTTGTCTTTCTTTTATTTATTTAATAATAATTAATATAATTAATTTAAAACCTTAAACATAAAAAAATCCAATAATTAAGATTTTATCTAAGTTTGCCGCCACATCTATAGAAATTGGCTTAATTGTCATTTTGGTCCTTTTTATTTTCTTTTAATCTACAACTAAACTTTCACACTTTATTCAATTTAATCCTTTTCTCCAAATTATCCTTAATTTAAGCTAATTCACTTTATTAAACTTTAATTAACCATTCACTTAACTTCGTAAATATTTTTAATAGATATTTACATATCCATTTTTCAGCAACGGAGACCCGAAAATACACTTTTTCGATGACCGTAATGTCGAAACCATTTTTTTGTTTGGAAAAACGGGCCGACTTTTAAAAGAAAAATGGAGTCGCCACCAATCTTTTTGAAGTGTGATTGGGCCACTTTTGAAAATATTTTGGTCTACGAATTTTTAGAAAACGGGTTCAGGAGTCGATTACGCACGAGGAAGGATTAGCACCATCGCAACGCCCAAAATTGGTACCTTATTGATTGATTAATATCCTAATACTGAAAATTGGAAGAGATTTTGAAATACGGATCTTTTGGAAAATGTTTGGGCAATCCGAATTGGATACCAAAATTCTCTTGTCTCGAAAGGATGAGATATCACATCCAGCACGTTAGGATACGATGTTTCAAACCTTTGACACCAAGATCACTTCATGATTTCCAAAATTCAGGCATTGTCATTTTAAAAAGGGTATTCCATTATTTGGCCAAACGAAAGAACCGAAACCCAGCATGTTAGGGCACGATTCCTCAAATTTCCGAACATGGAATATTGCCTTATTTTTGAAGTTGAGAAAACACGATTAGAACTTTAAAAGGATATTTAGTCCTTTGGACGAGCGAAAAATTGCAACGCAGCACGTTAGGGCACAATTTCTCAAAACTTCTAAGCACAAAATATTACCTTGCTTTTAATTTTAGAGAAAACTAACACAGTTTTAAAGGATATTTAATGATTTGGATAAACAGAAACAGAAACCCAACACGTTAGGTCACGATTCCTTGAATTTCCAAAACATGCAACATTGCCTTGTAAAAAAAAAAAAACCTTTTTATGAGTTTTGAAGGACGTGATAAAAGGAAAAAAATAAATTAAAGAAAATGACAAATAATAATAATACTAATAGCAATAATGAAGAATATATAAAAAAAATAATGGCAACGAAAATGGCAATAACAATGCTGATAAAAAAATAAAAGTAAAAATAAGAAACATAATTATAAGAATAATAATATGTATAATATAGTAGTGATAGTGAAAAAAGAATAGTGGCAAAAAGAAATATTAGTAATAGGATAGTGTAATAATAATATATACAAGGTTAATTTCAAATAAAATGGGTAATAAAAAAATTAATAGAAATATTAAAAGAATAATTGCAAAAATAATAATGATAATACTAAACTAGTAATAATAACGTTAACAGTAATGAAAATAATATATTAATAATAATAAGAACAATAGTTATTACAAAAAATAAAAAGGTAGTGGTAGAAATAATAGTAGTATTAATAAAAAATAGTAGTAAAAAAAATATTGATAATAACAAAAATAATAGATAATAATAATCATATATAATAATGAAAAAAAATTTAAGTAAACAATAATATTAATAATAATAATATAAAGAATAGGGCTATAAGAATAATATACATATAAACAAATGGTAATAAAAAATATTTAGAAATAATCAATTTAGTGGTAAAATAGCAAAATAATCGAAAAAGGACCAAATCGGATTAAAAACAGAATATATGGGGCCAATTTAAAACAAAAGAAGAATAAAGGGCTAAATCGTAAGGCGCGCGTAACATTGAGGGGCCACTAATGCAATTACTCCCAACCCCTGAACACTTGCACCTGACCCAGGACTAAATCGAAGCGGCGCGCAAAACTCAGGGACAAATTTAAAAAAATAGAAAAACTGAAGGGGGATGCAATTGAAACAACAGTATAAAAAGGAGGGCTAATCGCGAAATTTACCCATTTAGGGTGAAATTGTGCATATCCACCTGCAGAAGCAAGTAATTCGCGGGGCCCATCCCTTTTTAATGTTTAAAACCCAAGAAAAATCATTTTCTTTCATCTTTACAATCTGTTTCAAAGGGAACAAACCCAGGACCCCTTTCTTTATTTTAGGGTTTGCGTTCTTTTTTTCTTCTTTTTTTTGCAGCAAACGTAGCAAGCCCCCCCCAATGTGCGCGTCGAAGGCGGCGGACGAGGGAAACCCGGTGAGATTTTTATTCTTTGATTATTCTTATAAAATCTGATCTATATGTATTACACAATTGAATAATGGAATATAATAAAACAGAAACGACGGAATTCGAAAATAATGAAATAGAAAAAAAATTAAACATTGACTGATTCAGTGTTTGCTTCGGTTTAATTTGTGTATTCTGCTCTGCACTCTTTTTTTGTATTGCTGTTTTTTCTGCAAAAATATCCTCTCTTTTTGGATTCGTATCTATTATTTTTTTTTAAAAAAAAAACCCATTTTACAGATTTAATTTGGCTCTTTATAGCCTTCTATTTACAACAGTTCCCTACTTTGCAGATACGTGCTAGAGCACGACGCGAACGTGGCGTGGTGGGTCATGTGCGTCGCGAAAAGGAAGGCATTCTTTGGCGAGGGTCGTGCGGCGCGAGGACTCTCGGTAGCTAACTTAGGGTTTTCTGCCTTTGGAAATTTTGGGCTCGTTGATTTGGGTCGGTTTACTTTGGGCTAATTTGTAAAGAATGACCCCCTTTTTGTTTAATCTGATTTGGGCCCTTTAAAATTAGGCCTTACAGCTGCCTCTCTTTGCTCATTGTCGTGTAACGAGAATAGAGCAAAGATTTTAAAAGGGCCAATTTTGCCCCATCTTGTTGAATCTTGACTTGATGTTTCCTTTCTTCAAGTAGCCTTGCTTTGACTCGCTGCATCTTCAGGGGTATAGGAATTTTGTTTCGATTTGCTCCACTCCTGCTCAGTGGAGATAAGATCTGCTATTCTTTAGCCTGTTACCCTACTGCTTAGGGAATTAAAGCTCATCGTCTTCGATCTGCTCCACTCTCTTTCGGTGAAGATAAGATCTGCTATCTTGACTCACCGCTCCACTTACGCGCCGGTGGAGATAAGGTTGTGATCTTTAGCCTGCTCCATCGCTGATACATGGAGATAAGACTTGCTGTATTTGATCTGCTCCACTCCTGCTCAGTGAAGATAAGATCTGTAATTTCTAACCTGTTACCCTACTGCTTAGGGGATTAGGCTGATGGTTTGAATCTGCTCCATTGCCGATACATGAAGATAAGATTCGTCGTCTTAGATCCGCTTCACTCCTGCTCAGTGGAGATAGGATCCGCTATCTTTGATCTACTCCACTCCTGCTCAGTGGAGATAAGATCTGCTCTCTTTAGTCTGCTCCACTCCTGCTCAGTGGAGATAAGGCCATGATCTTCAGCCTGCTCCATCGCCGATACATGGAGATAAGACTTGTTGTATTTGATCTGCTCCACTCCTGCTCAGTGAAGATAAGATCTGTAATTTCCAACCTGTTACCCTACTGCTTAGGGGATTAGGCTATAATCTTCAGTCTGCTCCATTGCCTATACAGGAAGATAAGACTTACTGCTTTTGATCTGCTCCACTCCTGCTCAGTGAAGATAAGATCTGTAATTTTGGCCTGTTACCCTACTGCTTAAGGGGTTAGGCTGGTGGTTTGAATCTGCTCCATTGCCGATACATGAAGATAAGATTCGTCATCTTCGATCCGCTCCACTCCTGCTCAGTGGAGATAGGATCTGCTATCTTTGATCCGCTCCACTCCTGCTCAGTGGAGATAGGATCTGCTATATTCGATCTGCACCACTCCTGCTCAGTGGAGATAAGATCTGCGTGCTTTAGCCTGCTCCACTCCTGATCAGTTGAGGTAAGGCTAGTGGCTTAAATCTGCTCCATTGCCGATACATGGAGATAAGATTCACCATTTTTTATCTGCCCCACTCCTGCTCAGTAGAGATAAGATCTGTTGTCTTTGATCTGCTCCACTCCTGCTCAGTGGAGATAAGATCTGCTATCTTTAGCCTGCTCCACTCCTGCTCAGTGGAGATAAGGCTTACTGACTCTGATCTGTTTCACTCCTGCTCAGTGAAGATAAGATCTGTAATCTTCTGTAACTCCCATCAATTTTGCTACATTGTCCTCTGGGGAACCTACCTGTAGAATTGATTTCATGGGGTCTATGCTTATGATAAATGATTAGGATGTCATGAAAATGCTCCTAACCATATGTATTATGAATGTTATGAATGGATGCAAAATGTCATGAGAATGATCCATTTTTAACACTTGGACTGTCATTGCTTGTTGTTTATTAAGGCGATCCCTGACGTGTGTTCAACTGATACTTCTAACAGAGAATCGAAGATGTAAATCCACCGCTTAGACCCTTATCTCAAGTGCTCAGAACCCTTTAAGCCTGGTTAGTTCTAAATAAGCATCTGTTTCATATTCTTGTATTATTTAGAGACTTTGAGTAATACACGAAACTTCTTTTGTGAGAGAATTATTAGTTCAGTAATCATTACTTCAATATGAAATGCTTGGAAAAAGATTATGGAAATGAATAAAACTGCAATTTATTCGGGATAAAACTCGTGAAGAATGGATTGAGCAAAGAAAATAAATTCCACTAAGGTACAAAAAAAAAAAAAGAGTAAGAATGGCATTGATGCCCCAGATATCACAGCCTGAGCTTCTCTGTACGGACTTCTTGAAGACCATTCTGAGTTCAACACGTGTCTAGGAGATCCGTGGTACTTTTGTCGATGCCCCAAGACGTAACATACCTCCTCATTGTTAATTCTGGCGTAGCAAAATCACTGTATGCCCCACCACGAGTTGATCGCAATTTGAACTGCCCTTTTCGGGTTTTCGACTCAAAGCCCATTTGGTCTCAAAGTGCCCTTTTGCGGGTTTTCACCTTGGCCTCTTCATTTTTTTTTGAACTCAAGACGCCCTTTACGGGTTTTCGCCTTGGCCCATTTTTAAGCGAAATACTTCTTGACTGAGTCTGCATTAATTGGATTTGGAAGACTTTTACCATCTATCTCAGCGAGTATCAACGCTCCCTCAGAGAAAGCCTTCTTTACAACATAAGGTCCTTCCCAATTAGGCATCCACTTTCCCCTGAAGTCTTTTTGCATAGGGAGGATCTGTTTCAACACCAAGTCTCCCTCATGGAATACTCTGGGGCGGACCTTCTTGTTGTAAGCCCGTATCATCTGCTTCTGGTACATTTGACCATGGCGAATGGCTCTTAGCCTCTTTTCCTCAATTAGATTCAGTTGATCATCTCGAGATTGAACCCGTTCTGCTTCATCCAACTTCGGCTCTGACAAAACCCGGAGAGAAGGAATTTCAACTTCAATAGGCAAAACTACCTCCATCCCATAAACCAATGAGAAAGGAGTTGCCCCGGTAGAAGTTCTAACCGATGTTCGATAGGCGTAGAGGGCAAGCGGTAACTTTTCATGCCAATCCTTGTAGGTCTCAGTCATTTTCCCCATAATTTTCTTGATATTTTTATTAGCTGCCTCAACTGCTCCATTCATTTTCGGGCGATATGACGACGAGTTATGGTGCTTAATGTTGAACTAACTGCAGACTTCCGAGATCGCACTATTGTTCAAGTTCAAAGCATTGTCAGATACAATCCTTTCTGGCATACCGTAGCGACATATGATTTCTTTCTTCAAAAACTTGCTAACTGCCGTATTTGTGACATTGGCATATGAAGCTGCCTCTACCCATTTGGTGAAGTAATCAATAACCACGAAAATGAATCGATGTCCATTAGAAGCTTTCGGTGAGATCGGCCCAATGACGTCCATGCCCCACATTGAGAAAGGCCACAGAGAAGTCATTACATGAAGAGGTGAAGGAGGCACATGGATCTTGTCTCCATAAATCTGGCACTTGTGACACTTCTTGGCATAACGGATACAGTCTCCTTCAATCGTGGACCAGTAATACCCGAATTTCATGATTTGCCTGGCCATTGTAAACCCATTGGCATGCGTTCCACAGACACCCTCATGGACTTCTTCCAGGATTTTCCTAGCTTCAACAGTATCGACACATCTTAGCAACACTTGATCCCTCCTCTTTTTATACAGGATCTCTCCATCTAGGACATAGTCACTGGCAAGTCTTCTCAATGTTCTCTTATCATTTTCAGTCGCCTGATCGGGATATTCACGGCTCTTCACATATTGTAGAATATCATGATACCAAGGATGATCATCTCTCTCCTCCTCTTCGTCAATATTGCAGCAGTGAGCTGGAGTCTCGCAGATGCTCATTTGAATAGGCTTCATACCCTCCTGATCATTTAATCTGATCATAGAAGCTAATGTGGCCAAAGCGTCAGCCATCTGATTTTCATCACGCGGGAGGTAAAAGAATGTAATATCATCAAACTCGATTAGCTCCAAAACTAACTTTCGGTAACTGATCAACGTGGGATCTCTTGTTTCCCAATCTCCTCTGAGCTGATATATTACCAACGCAGAATCTCCATATACTTCTAGCAACTTGACTTTGCGGTCTATGGCAGCTCGGATTCCCATGATACATGCTTCGTATTCTGCCATGTTGTTTGTGCAATCGAAGTCCAACTTGCAAGTGAATGGATAATGCTCTCCCTTTGGGGATATCAGGACTGCCCCAACTCCATTACCAACGGCATTTGAAGCTCCGTCAAAGTTCAACTTCCAAGGATGATCTTCTAGGGTATCTTCTTCAGTTGTCGCTACAAACATCAGATCTTCATTGGGAAAATCAAAGTTCAAGGGTTCGTAGTCGTCTAGCGCTCTACTGGCTAGGAAATCAGCTATTGCATTCCCCTTCACAGCCTTTTGGTTCACATAGACTATGTTGAATTCAGAAAGCAGAATTTGCCATCGGGCCATTCTTCCATTTAAGGCGGTTGACTCCATCATGTACTTAAGAGGATCTAGCTTCGAGATTAACCAAGTCGTATGGTACAACATGTACTGCCTCAATCTCCGCGTTGTCCAGACTAAAGCACAACATAATCTCTCAATTGGCGAGTATCTCATTTCACACTCAGTGAATTTCTTACTGAGGTAATATATCGCCTTTTCTTTCTTCCATGTCTCATCGTGTTGGCCGAGCACATATCCCATTGAATTATCGAACACCGTTAAATACAGAATCAATGGTCTATCAGGACTGGAAGGCATTAACACTGGGGTATTGGACAAATATTTGTTTGATCTTGTCAAATGCCTTCTGGCATTCATCGTCCCAAATGCCTGAATTGTGTTTCTTAAGGAGCCAGAATATTAGATCACACTTCTCAGTCAATTGCGAAATAAACCGAGCAATGTAATTTAATCTTCCTAGAAAACCTCAGACTTCCTTCTGAGTGCGCGACGGAGGCAATTTTTATACGGCCTTGACTTTATCTGGGTCTACTTCAATTCCTTTTTCACTGACCACGAAACCAAGCAGCTTTCCTGATCGAGCCCCGAAAGTACACTTGGCTGGATTGAGCTTCAGCTGAAATTTTCTCAACCTCAAGAATAATTTCCTCAAAACTTGCACATGCTCCCCTTCCGTTCGAGACTTTGCGATCATGTCGTCGACATAGACCTCAATCTCCTTGTGCATCATGTCGTGGAACAAGGTTACCATAGCCCTTTGGTATGTTGCTCCCGCATTCTTTAACCCAAATGGCATTACTTGGTAACAAAAAGTTCCCCATAAGGTTATGAAGGTGGTCTTTACCATGTCTTCAGGATGCATCTTTATTTAATTGTATCCCGAGAAACCATCCATGAAGGAGAAAAATGAATACCCCGCCGTGTTATCCACCAAGGTGTCGATGTGAGGCAGTGGGAAGTTGTCCTTTGGGCTGGCCTTGTTTAAGTCTCTGTAGTCGACGCACATTCGTACTTTTCCATCCTTCTTAGGGACAGGGACAACGTTGGCTACCCATTCTGAGTAATTCACCACTCGTAAAAACCCAGCATCAAATTGCTTCTTGACTTCTTCCCTTATCTTTACCGCGACATCTGGTCTCATCCTTCGAAGCTTCTGTTGGACTGGCTTACATTCTCCTTTTATGGGGATACGGTGTACCGCAATGTCAGCACTCAACCCTGGCATGTCTTGATATGACCACGCGAAGACATCTTTGAACTCTAGCAGAAGTCTAATGAGGTCCTGCCTTGTTTCCTTGGTTATACAGGTGCCGATTTTCACTTCTTTCCCATCTTCTAGAAGTATATTTTTAATTGTCTCTTCGTGAGGTAGAATCAGCTTCTCTTCCCGCTCTACCATCCTTAACAAATCTGGGGATACACTACAATCTCTGTCATCTGTAAAGTCCTGAAGTCCCTCTAGGCACATGTCTTGCTCATCAGGAAATTCTGGGTCCGTAACAACGTTGTTCATGACATCGATATCTGGGGACCTATGGTAGGTATGAAAGAATATTCAATGAAAATGAATTTAAGAATGACTTATTTATGCGTTATGATTATGAATGGAATGGAAAAGAAGCAAAAGAATAACTGCACGGTATGAAAGAAAAATGCACTTTTATTGAAAGTAAAGATGCTTGAACATGAGCCTATTTCACAAAAGATTCTTATTGTTCCTAGGCTTGAAACAACAAGTGTGTTTTGAACATTACTCTGTTTGAGTTCTAAAAACTACAGGAATTTCTTCCGCAGTCCAGTTGTCCAGAACACTTCCAAGCTCGTAAGGGCGAATACTCGCCAAGTTCTCCTCCTTCAGATCCTCTTTAGACACGGAGTTGATGTTCAAAGCTCTCATCATGTCTTCAGCCGTTTCTCTATTCACAATTTCTAACCCTGAATGGATAATTCCTCCCGACACGAATGTATTAGATATATGGGGAAAGGTCATTGAACCCCACTCGATCTCAGCACCACTCAGTTATGCCCTTCGTCTTTCACGTTTCCTCTCCAGCTCATCCTTTCTCTGTCTGGCATCTGGCCTATGCCCCAGACCAAAGCGATCATGCTTGTCAACCAATCCTGGCACTCTAACCGGCCCCTGGAGATATTTTTCGAGTCCCTTCCCCGGCAATGCTCCTCTTCTTATTGTCAGCTGTAGGCCCATCCTTGTTGCTTTAGAGATTTTAGGCACCGGGATCTTGCTTCCTTCACTGATGAAAGTCGCATTTATAAACTCCAACGACCTGAAGGAGTACTCTATACCCCGTATCATTCTCTATGTACGGTGCATTACTAGTAACGGACGCGATGATATCCTCCTCCGCATTTATGGTTATCAATCGGCCCTCTGTCACCAACTTTAACTTTTGGTGTAATGGTCATGGTACGGCTCCTGCAGAGTGGATCCAAGGCCTCCCCAATAAGCAATTATAAGAGGGCTTGATGTCCATCACGAGGAAATCTACCTCGTAGGTATTTGGCCCGATTAAGAGGGGTATCTCAATTCTTCCCATTACTTTCCTTTCGGTGCCATCGAATGCTCTCACTATATTTTGGTATGTTTTCATATGAAAGCTGTCTACGGGTAACCTGTTCAGTGTAGATAGGGGCAAGACATTCAGTGCCGACCCGTTGTCGATTAATACCCCCGGTAATGTATATCCTTTGCATCGGGTAGTGATGTGCAAAGCCTTGGTGGATCCCATGCCCCCTGGCAGTATTTCATCATCACTGAACGAGATGAAATTGTCTGCGCTTATGTTGCTAACGAGGCGGTCTAGTTTGTTTACTGAAATTTCATCAGCAACATAAATCTGGTTCAGCGCTTTCATTAGCGCACTACGGTGTCCTTCTGAGCTTAGAAGTAAGGCCAGTACTAATGTGCGTGCCGGCTGCTTGTGTAACTGTTCCACAACACTGTACTCACTGTGCTTTAAGAACTTCAAGAACTCTTTGGCCTCATTCTCTGTCACTGGTTCATTAACCATTGACCTTGTTTTCTCTTCTCCCCCTCTGATCATAGAGGATTCGGCTTCTGGGTTGGGCGAGCTGGCCGAACTCTCTTTCCCAAAAACTGTCACAGTGCAATTGTAATTCCAAGGTACCATCTTGTTATCCTTATAAGGAAAATTCACGGGTTTTTAAATTACAACCCTCGGTGTATCCTTATAAGGAAAAGTCATGGGCTTTTGAATTACAACCCTCGGTGTATCCTTATAGGGAAAAGTCATGGGTTTTTGAATTACAACCCTCGGTGCCACTTTCACTCCTGCTTCGTCGACCCCTGGTCGTGTGATAATCACTACTGGGTGATTGAACTTAGGGATATTCTCTGCAGACCCACCCTCTGTGGCGCATACATCCTCTACTTCGACAAAGTCAAAGAACTTCAGCTCTTTATTATCCATTAACCCTTGTACTAGGGTTCTGAATTCGTTGCACTGCTGGATCTCATGGCCTTCCTTGTTATGGAACCCACAGTAGTTCTTGCATCTCGAGATTTGCTCCCAACTCCTGCGAAACTAGACCTCTTTTCCGCATCTCTCTCCAAACCTCCCTCAATGGAGTTCTTATCTCAGCAACCGTCTATTTGATTTTCCTCCCCATGTACTCGACTATTGCGTTTACCCCATTACCCGTATAACTGGGTAACGGATTTCCTTCACTAGGTGCATCGTTGAACTTTACAACACCTGCCTTGATAAGCCTTTCGACTAGCCTTTTGAATGAGGTGCAATTTTCTATCGAGTGTCCTACAACATCTGCATGGTATTCACACTGAGTGTTTGTGTCATACCACTTAGGATATGGAGGTTGTAACGGCTTCAAGTAGTAAGGGGCCACGATATGTGCATCGAATAGAGTTTTATACAACTCCCTATACGTCACGGGTATGGGAGTAAACTAGAATTTCTCTGTATTTTGCCTCGTGTTGGGCTCTTGTCTTGGCGAGGCCTGCTGGCCCACAGCTACCGCTCTCGGTTGACTGACAGTAATGGGTTTGGGATAACCTGAGCTTACATTACCTACTTCACTTTCCCTTTTCTTCGGAGCCACTCTTCTCGTGCTTTCTCCTGCCTCTATTTTCCCACACCTGATCGCGTTCTCTATCATCTTGCCGGACATCACCATGTCTGCAAAACTCTTAGTCGCACTTCCTAACATGTGATTAATGAAAGGTGCTTTCAGGGTATTAATGAAGAGCATAGTCATTTCTTTTTCTAGCAGCGGCGGTTGGACTTGTATAGCAACTTCCCTTCACCTCTGAGCATATTTCCTGAAACTTTCGCCTAACTTCTTCTCCATGTTTTGTAGCGTGATCCTGTCAAGCGCTATATCAGTTACATGGCCATAATGTTTCATGAAGGCCTGTGCTAAATCCTTCCATGATTTGATTTGAGTACAACTCAGCTGATTGTACCATTTAGCCGCGGCTCCAGTCAGACTATCCTGAAAATAGTGAATCAGCAACTGGTCGTTGCTGACATATCCCGTCATTCTCCGACAGAACATTGTAATGTGTACCTCAGGGCAACTGGTCCCATTATATTTTTCGAATTCAGGCATATTAAATTTTGGTGGGAGTACCAGATCAGGGACCAAACTCAACTTTTTGGCATCTACCTCGCATTGGTAATCAGCGCTTTCCAATGCTCGAAACTTCTCCTCCAACCACTTGCATCGGTCCTCAAATTCTTTAGGGAGTTCTGCCCTTATTTTTTCCTCTTCTGCTGTGTAATATCCTGAATTAATGGGCCTAAGCGTTTAGTGTAGGGATATGTTTAATGTGTTACTTTAAGTGTTAGGGGTCCAAATTGGGCTCAGGATTAGGCAAAGGCCTTGGTTAAATTATCTGATGAGGCATTATAGAGTTAAAGAGTGGTAATTGTGTTCAAAATACTAACGTAGGCTTGTGGCCCAACAAAAGGTGGCACTGCAAGGGAATTAGAAGGTGGCGTTATTAACAATTAAAGGGGCCCAAGTTTTGGCCGCAAGGAGCCCATGTTTTGGGCCATTTTCGGCTCTTTAAAGGGAGCAAGGGGTGACGCCACACACAAGGAGTTAGGGGCCCAAAATTTAAGTTTCATAGAGTCCAAATCCTTTAATTTAAGTTAGCTAAATTCGGTATTAGGGTTAGGTGAAGTGGACGGCAACAAGGCTCAAAAATAGGAGGATTTATGTGGATTTCATAATTGATAATATAGATGATAAAAAAGAGAAAAGATATGAGCTATCTGCAAGGCAAGGTGATGGCCGAAAATCCACCACCTAGAGGAGTAAAGAATTCGGCTACTTCATAGATAAGGGGTGCCGAATTTTCCCTTTTTATTAGCTTGACTTTTAGTTATCAGGAAGGGCGTTTTCGGTTTAAGCAATAGATGTCGAAATTTCTATAAATAGGGGGGGATATCTCATTGATTCTGGCATTTAAACCCTAATTTCCTCTTCATTCTTTGTGCCGAAATTTTGAAGCCTCTCTTTTATTTTCTTTTTTCATCTTCTTCCTCTCAAAAGCTGAAAACCATCACCTTCTTCACCCTTTCTTCCTCTCTGAAATTTCCTGGATAGCCGAATCTTCTAACCTCTATTGTTATTCTTCTTCTAATCTCTAAAAGCCGAAACTAGATCTCTATTTCTCTATTCTTCTCCTTAATATTCATTGGCCGAATCTCTCTTAGCCATCTCTTCAATTCTTGAATCTTCTAAAAGCCGAAAACTCATCAGTTCATCTTTTCTGGGATTTCCATAAAAGTCGAAATCCTTAGATCTCACCTTCTGTGTTTGTCGAATTCTCTCTGGAGTATCTGCTTGTGCCGAATCTCGAAGGAAACTGAAGGTAAGTATTGATTCGTAAGATTTTAATCTTTTTCGGCTTTTTAGGGACTTTAGCCGAATGGCTATAAGAAAACTGACCTTGAGTTTTTCTCTTATTTTTGGCATTCCGGGATTTAAAAAGGAGTCTATCACTTAGATCTCTAAGTCAGAGTTCAGTAACACACGAATCGTGTTACTTTCGGGATTTCAAGGTAAGGAGATCTGTTATTTTTAACGTGGAAATTCAGGATTTTCTAACCTTTGGCCGAATGTAGGGGAGGCCAAATCTTCGTGTTCTTCTGGCTTTTGAGCAAGGATTTAGACAAAGGGTAGTAGATCCAAATAGTAAAGATATTGTCTAAGGGAGTAAAACTACGCGATAACAGGTGTGTAACTTCTTACACCATTAGATTGATTGTATATGTATATATATGTATATGTGATAAATCTGCTATACTCTGTTAAATGCCGAAATCCCGGCATAACGTTTGGAAACCCGAGAAGGGTAAAGGCTAAATATCAGGTTAGTGATTTTTTCCATTCATCAGTGAATGTTTCTGTTAAAAGCGATATGTTTTATATGTCTATTTTTATATGCTTGGGGTTGGGTGATTGATGAAAGGAGAAGTGATCTGTTCTGGTGGCTTATGCCATTTCAGCCTGGTGACTCTGTCACAACTCTGTTTTCTGGTGGCTTATGCCATTTCAGCCTGGTGACTCTCTCACAACTCTGTTTTCTGGTGGCTTATGCCATTTCAGCCTGGTGACTCTGTCACGATTTGACGATGACCAGCTAACTGCAGCATGACTGCCATCGATGGTGTGTAGCGGTGTGGGTTGATTGTAAAAATCCCCCATGGTGTGATTGGCAGGTAAGGGTGGTGTGTAGCGGTTGGAAACCTAGGAGTTGGGTTGGGCTTTACATAATTTATGTTATAATATATTTTGATATATGTTCTGTGGGGCTAAGGCCCAAATCTAATGGTGCATGTGGGTTGCACACTGAGTCTCGCAACTCAACCAATTATTTAATATTTCAGGTAACACTTAGTGCATCGGACCGGGCTGGAGAGGAGAGCAAGGTGGCCATGCAAAAGAACATTTGGATTCGACATAAAAGACTTTAATTTGTTATTTTATATTTTTATTTAATGGGTTTTAAATCTCGTTGTAATAAAGCCATGGGCCACTAGACTATTATACTTTGTTTTGGGTTTTTATTTTGGGCTTTTATTATTGACATTTAAACATTAATTAAACTAAGGTATGTATTAAGATTTTGGTTTTTATTCATAAAACAACAAGTGAAATTTATATATTATTTAAACTTATCAAATTATTAAGTTTTCCCGAATAAAAGATTAAATACAAGAAAAATATTTCCCGAAAATTGCGACATCTTTTACAAAACTCTTTTGAGTGACATGCCAGATCCGGTAGTAATGTTTGGACCGGGTTTGGGGTGTTACATGCTGAGTCATCGAAATCGGGGACCATTGGTTTTGTCAAATTGACTCCTGGGTTGGAGCTCGAGCCTGCCAGGAAGTTTACCGGTACTTGGGTATCAGATTGGTACTGGGGTTTGATATTAACTGACACCCTTGGTGGTTGCACTCGGGAACCTACCGGGGCCAAGCCTGGAGGATAAGCAGAATCTTCATTATCATCTCCGGTATCGACCATAGGCCTCTTTTCTCTTCCAGGTCCCCCAGTCAACAACTGTGTTAACTGGCTCATCATACTTTTCTGGGACTCCAGCATTTGATCCCTCATGTCCTGTTGGATCTTAGCCAACTGTTCTTGCATCTGAGCCTGCAGTTGGTCTTGCATCTCCTTCTTCATCTGTTCTAACTTTTCTATCCCTTGATCCATAGCTTTTGTTTTTTTCCGAGTGTAGTAGCGATGTTCCAGGATAACTATAATATGATCTCTAGTTAATAGGGTTGTTTTGCGATATTAAATGCATATGATGCGATGCAATGCAAATGCATGATATGAATGCAAAAAGGCGTCGATTCTGATTCAATTTCTTATAGAAAACTTATTTAAAAAACAAAATCCTTTACATAAAACAGAGTTACATATACGACTTAGCCCTTATGGCCAAAGTTTTTACTTTCCTAAGAAGTGAAGCTAACTCTCGACCCCGGTCTGACCCTGACTCATATACTATACTTAACACATTGGCCTGAACCGCTAAGGTTAGTAGATGATCAGCCACTTCTCGTATCTGAACCACAGCTTCGTCCATAAGGTAGTCTCTTTCTCTGACTTGATTCTGAGATTGTTGAAGTTGTTCTTCTGATTGCTCGTTGTTTGTCTCCAATAGTTAGATCCGGAGCTCACTATTTTGCAGCGCCGTTTCGAGCTCTACCACCTTTCTTTTCAACTCTTCAATCTGGTTGAGGCTTGATTCCAACTTCACTGTAGAGTTGCGACTTCGACACAGTGCCCTCTCTAGTTCTGCTACTCGAGCTCTTAACATTTCAATTTCGCCTTGGCTCTCACCCACAGTCTTTTTCAGGGTATCCTTTTGTGCTTGAGCCTCATGAAACCTCCTCTTCCACTGATCGACCTTGGCCTTCTCTTCTTGAATTTCTTGACGCCATTGTTTTGAGGTTTTACCCAACCCAGCAGTCCTTATCGATGAATGCAATTTCTTGTAGTCAGTCTTCAAACTATCCAAATCTTCTTCGGCCTTCCTTTTCCCTTTTCTCAGTTTCTCAGCCTCTGATTTTTGGATATCAATATCTAGCCTTAAATGCATTTTTTCTTCTTCTAGTTGCTCTATCATTTTCCCTAACTCCAAATTTTTACTTTCGAAGTCTTGTTTCATGATTTCGAACTCGGAAGGGACTACTTGCAGATATTCTTCTATCGGTCGAGCATCATCTTGTGTCGGTTTAGGGATATTATCATCGATTCTCCTATTCCGCCATGCATTATACTCGAGGGTTCCCATTGGACCTACAACAACTCTTTTCATTCGGCAAGTTTACTTCCAAGCATCAGAAATCTCTCGAACCTTCCTCTTATAATGATCATCCCTATACGAAAATTCAAACTGAGCTAGCACAAATGTTGCCGGTATGAACTGTCTTGATCTATACTGCCTCAACACAAGCAAAGGAGCGTACCCAACGGCTCTCCAAATTCCTGACAGAGGGACCCAATCATAACTCCCACACTGATAGAGGATTTCGGCGGGAACCAACCAAGGAGCTCTCCACTCAACGTCCTCTTCTTTGAAATTCTGAAGGAGCGCGATTCAATTTTCTTCTAATACGTCATCTTTTCTGGGAGTGGCTGCTAATTCCCTTAGCGGTGAGTAATTCTTGAAAAAAACTCGATAGGAGACTTTATCCACCTTCCAAAAATAGCTATGAAACCAAGTTAATAATAACTGTGCGCACCCTATGAATCTGCCCTCACCGGCTCTCCTGCATGCATTCAAAGATCTAAACGTCTCGGCCAATATCGCAGGAACAGGTGTGACCCCTCTATCAAGTCAATCGAAGAGATCCGAGACTGCCTCATCTACATATCCCAATGCCCTAGGGAAAACCATTAGTCCATAGATGCTCAAAGCGAAAATGTCAACTTTCCTCTTCGTAGCAAGATGTACTAGAATCAAATCCTTTAGAATCCTCCATGGGATGCACTTGCACTCACCTTTTTGCTTGATCCTTGCTGCAACCCACTGTTCACTCATCCCTGTAATATTCATCATCCTCTTTAAAAAGGTTGGGCCACAAGTGGCCTTAATATAGACCTTGTCGACTTCGACCTTCGGGCAACGAAGTAAAGTCGTATATTCTTCTATAGTGGGTACCAAATCTACCCCCCAAAGGTAAAACAGCTATAGGCAGGATTCCAATACTGAGTGAGGGCCCAGAATAAATGCTCATCTATATTGATGCCAAGTAAGTGAGGCAAATCCCCATAATTCCCATAAAACAACTGCCTAGTCTCTTCATACCACTGGTCCCATATTTCCTTTAATTCTCGAAGATCATTTTGCGTCACACTGATGCGAGTTTAGTTACATAACTCCGATGTATATCCCTCGGCTAGGCTATCCCCCTTTTCTAGTTGCGTTTGCTCCGACCATATTCGGACGGCCGCATTATCCTCTACTTTATCAAGGAATTCGTTCTCCATGACAAGCTTCCTGAGTTAGAAACCGAACGTAAGTCGACACCTTTTTAAAATGAAATGAGATGCAATTACAATAAAATGCAACAAGTTAGTATCATGTACTGGAAATAAAATTCAAAATATGCGGAAAAACAACACAGCACCTATCTGGGTAATTGCTAGGGTTTGGTATAGCTCTACCTAGGGTAAGTTCCTAGGGCTCTCTACATGTGGTTTGGCTCTAAAGCAAGGGTACCTGAACCAGCAGATTCCTCGATCCTCACCCATTATAGGCTCATATGGACTGGGTTCAGTTCAGGGGAATACATTTCCCTATGGCTGCACGGAGGTGAAAACCTCACGAAGACATAGGTACGGATGTATCCCGAAAGCGATTCACTATCCTGCACGGAGGTGAAAACCTCACGAATGAGTAGCTTCTCACTCTCACTTAAAGGTGTGACCACTACGGTCATGCAATATGATGCAAAAAGTACCATAGACACTCGAATCGTAACAAACATATGCAATGGGGAAAAAAAATCAAAATAAGGTTTTAATTTACCTTGCTTTTAATTTTAAAGAAAACAGACACAGTTTTAAAGGATATTTAATGATTTGGATAAACAGAAACCGAAACCCAACACGTTAAGGCATGATTCCTTGAATTTCTAAAACATGCAACATTGCCTTATAAAAAAAAACCTTTTTATGAGTTTTGAAGGACATGGTAAAAGGAAAAAAAATAAATTAAATAAAATGACAAATAATAATAATACTAACAGCAATAATGAAGAATATATAAAAAAAATAATGGCAACGAAAATGGCAATAACAATGCTGATAAAAAAATAAAAGTAAAAATAAGAAACATAATTATAAGAATAATAATATTTATAATATAGTAGTGATAGTGAAAAAAGAATAGTGGCAAAAAGAAATATTAGTAATAGGATAGTGTAATAATAATATATACAAGGTTAATTTCAAATAAAATGGGTAATAAAAAAATTAATAGAAATATTAAAAGAATAATTGCAAAAATAATAATGATAATACTAAACTAGTAATAATAACGTTAACAGTAATGAAAATAATATATTAATAATAATAAGAACAATAGTTATTACAAAAAATAAAAAGGTAGTGGTAGAAATAATAGTAGTATTAATAAAAAATAGTAGTAAAAAAATATTGATAATAACAAAAATAATAGATAATAATAATCATATATAATAATGAAAAAAAAATTTAAGTAAACAATAATATTAATAATAATAATAATAATATAAAGAATAAGGCTATAAGAATAATATACATATAAACAAATGGTAATAAAAAATATTTAGAAATAATCAATTTAGTGGTAAAATAGCAAAATAATCGAAAAAGGACCAAATCGGGTTAAAAACAGAATATTTGGGGCCAATTTAAAACAAAAGAAGAATAAATGGCTAAATCGTAAGGCACGCGTAACATTGAGGGGCCAGTAATGCAATTACTCCCAGCTCCTGAACACTTGCACCTGACCCAGGACTAAATCGAAGCGGCGCGCAAAACTCAGGGACAAATTTAAAAAAATAGAAAAATTGAAGGGGGATGCAATTGAAACAACAATATAAAAAGGAGGGCTAATCGCGCAATTTACCCATTTAGGGTGAAATTGCGCATATCCACCTGCAGCAAGTAATTGCGCGGGGCCCACCCCTTTTTAATGTTTAAAACCCAAGAAAAATCATTTTCTTTCATCTTTACAATCTGTTTCAAAGGGAACAAACCCAGGACCCCTTTCTTTATTTTAGGGTTTGCGTTCTTTTCTTTTTCTTTTTTGCAGCAAACGTAGCAAGCCCCCCAAATGCGCGCGTCGAAGGCGGCGGACGAGGGAAACCCAGTGAGATTTTTATTCTTTGATTATTCTTATAAAATCTGATCTATATGTATTACACAATTGAATAATGGAATATAATAAAACAGAAACGACGGAATTCGAAAATAATGAAATAGAAAAAAATTAAACCTTGACTGATTCAGTGTTTGCTTCGGTTTAATTTGTGTATTCTGCTCTGCACTCTTTTTTTGTATTGTTGTTTTTTCTGCAAAAATATCCTCTCTTTTTAGTTTCGTATCTATTGCTTTTCTTTTTTTAAAAAAAAAACCCCTTTTACAGATTTAATTTGGCTTTTTATAGCCTTCTATTTACAACAGTTCCCTACTTTGCAGATACATGCTAGAGCACGATGCGAACGTGGCGTGGTGGCTGTTGCGTGCAAAGGGGAAGGCCTTGTTGGCGAGGGTCGTGCGGCGCGAGGACTCTCGGTAGCTAACTTAGGGTTTTCTGCCTTTGGAAATTTTGGGCCCATTGATTTGGGTCGGTTTGCTTTGGGCTAATTTGTAAAGAATGACCCCCTTTTTGTTTAATCTGATTTGGGCCCTTTAAAATTGGGCCTTACACGTAAAATTCGGGTCATTACAATTATAACACATGATGAATCAAAGGAAAATAAATTATCATTCAACAAGTCTAGTACGATACAAAAAAAATTCAAACACCACCAAAGTTTCATAAACTAGATACATGAAATAACATAAACAACGTAACGTTTACTATTTTTACCCTAAACCTAACTAATTTCTAGATGCTTACCATTCATTGAACATTTGGTTGGCTAGTTCCATCCTCCAAGTAGCCCATGCATCCGATGGATGAATATTTACGATATTCGATTCATCATCATCATCTATCACATTACTAGGTAATCTTTCTTCCAACTCCGCTTCAATAGGATCAATACTCATATAGGTTCTAATAAAATTATGGAGCAAACAACATGCAATAATGATTCTATTGTGCACCCTCACAGGATAGAATGATGGACTCCTAAGTATTCCCCATCTAAGTTTTAATAACCCAAAACATCTTTCACTGTTGTTCCACCACATGCGCCCCATCTGAGAGTGGATTTCCTCAATAATGCTCTTGGGAGCCAAAAAGACCGAAAACGCATATGTTGGAATGGCTTGAGCAACAGCCTTGATAAAGATCTCTTTTCCACCGTACGAAAGCAAATGCTTGGACCAACCCTTAATTCTGCAGGAAACTCGATTAATAATATTAGTAAAGGCTAGAGACTTTTTTCTACCAACAGGTAAAGGAAGGCCTAAGTAACTATCAAGTTTATCCACTATTCGCATGCCTAACATAGAGCTAACGAGATGCCTACTAGCATGAGGGGTTTTAGGGCTAAAAATTATCATAGATTTCTCTTTATTTATCTCTTGGCCCGAATCCTGGCTAAAAACAGTCAAGATATTACCTAATTCCTCAACATCTCTTTTGTTATTCCGAATAAACAGAAGAGCGTCATCGGCAAAAAATAGATGATTTATACGGGGCCCATTAATGCTAGCCCTAGTCCCTTTTATCATATTATTATTCTGAGCATTAGATAACATCTTAGACAGAGCTTCCATGCAAAATAAAAAGAGGTAAGGAGAGAGAGGGTCCCCTTGTCGAAGGCCTCTTTCCGACACAATCGTCTCGGTAAAAGTAGAATTGCATTTGACCACATAGCGGACCGATTGAACACATAGCATGATTTTCGTAACCCGTGCATTTGCGTAGCCCATCTTCACCATCACCTCTTCAATGAAAGCCCACTCCACACGATCGTAGGCTTTACTCATGTCGAGTTTTATAACAAACCCTCTGTTAGGACCATATTTAGCGCTTTGAAGATAATGGACCATCTCATGAGCTATTAGAATATTGTCGTGGATCATCCTCCCCGGAACAAATGCACTCTGATTTTGGCTAATGCACAATGGAAGCGTCTCCTTCAATCTGTTTGCAAGCACTTTAGCCACAATTTTATACACCACCCTACAAAGACTAATAGGCCTAAAGTTAGTCATATCCACAGGATCTTTAATCTTAGGGATTAAGACAATAATAGTATCATTTAAGCAATCCACATCTTTGTCCCCCCTAAGGATATCATGACACATTTTAATAATATCGTTTCCCACAACATCCCAATTTTCTTTAAAAAAACTTCCTGGCAAACCATCCACTCCCGGAGCTTTCCTCGGGTCCATTTGGTTGAAGGCCTCCTTAATATCGTTATCGGTAAACTCTTTTAACAGTCTGTCATTTACTTCCCCTGAAATACAACTCTCAATATAATTCAAATTTAAAGCACTGTTAGGATTTAAATTTGATTTGAAAAGAAGTTGGAAATACTCCCTAATGGCCTTGCAGATGTCCGTTGTATTATCTCTCCAAATGCCATTGATGTCTTTAAGCCTCGCTATATTATTCTTCCTTTTTCTATTCGTGGCTCTCGCATGAAAGAACCGGGTATTCCTATCCCCCTCCTTTAGCCAGTTAATCCTCGACCGTTGGGCCCAGTATCTCTCTTCAATGTCCAGCAAAGTCCCAAGTTTTAACCGCTTAGTTTTGAGCTTATTTCCCACGTCATTTCTCCCCTGACTATCAACGATTTTATTAATATCCGCCTGTAACTTGCCAATCTTCTTACGCATACTAACTTGCCAATCTTCTTACGCATACTATTAAATTTTCTGTATTGCCACCTGCCCAGCACATTCCCTACCATCTTAATATTCTTCATGACACCCTTATTCCCTCCCTGCCACGTATCCTTAATAAGCTGTTTCGCTTCCTCTCTTTTGACCAGCACAAATCGCATCTAAAGCAAAACCTAGGGTCTCTTTTACTATCCCTCGGCTTTCGACCGTCCGTATCCAGCATAACAGCGTCATGGTCAGAGCTTGATTGTCTGATCACTTTTGTTTCCATAAAAGGGAAAAGATTAAGATCTGTAACAGTCATCAAAAAGCGGTCCAATCTTTCTTTAACTCTAGCCGTGCCTTCTCTGTTATTGACCCAAGTGAACCACCCCTTGCTAGTCTTCAGGTCAACCAAAGAAAAATCATTAATAATCTCATGAAACTCTTCCATATGAATCATAGGTTTTCTCCGACCACCTTCTTTCTCCGTATTGTCGAGAATGGCATTGAAATCGCCCCCGATGACCAATTTGTCTCTCCCCACACCACCAACCCTTCTAAGCATATTCCACGATTCATGTCTTTTGCTAGGATCGGCATTACCATATAACCCTGTAAAGCAGATAGTCTCACCATTCTCCATATGAATCATGGAGTCAATGTGATTACTTGAATAAGTTTGAATATCCACCATCTTGCTTTCCCGCCACATTAAAGCCAAACCACCGGTTCTACCGTTTGCATCAACTGCCAAGCAACCTTCCATCTTGCACTTTCTACGAATAGAATCCATTTTGTTAGCTTTTGTTTTTGTCTCACATAAGAAAATAACATCCGGGTCATTTGCAACGAGAAGTTACTTTAAGTCACGAATCGTCGCAGGGTTCCCAACCCTACGACAGTTCCAGCATATAAATTTTACGGTTCCTGGCGGGGCTGGTCACCAGCCACCGCCTTAATAGGGGAAATGCTATCCGTCAGTCTCCTTTTAGCTATTTTAGCTGGGCTTTCCTCAGTGTTGTCTCCATTTGACCCTTTCACTCTCTTCCTCTTATATTTAAACCTTCCCATGTTTTCTCGTATAAACTTGTGTCACCCTAAAGGTGTGGGAGGTATGGGTTTTAGAGACCTCCATTTGTTCAATATGGCTCTTTTAGGCAGACAGGTTTGGAGGCTGATGACAAAAAAAGACACCTTGTGCTATCGGGTGTTAAGTGCCAAATACTTTCCTAACGGGGATGTCTTCGACTATAAAAAACTAGACAAACCTTCTTTCATATGGACGAGCATCGCGAGGGCAGCTGACAAGATTAAGGACGGGTTCTTGTGGCAAGTAGGTGACGGTAATACTATTGATATTAGACGGGACCGTTGGGGGGTTGATGGCATTATGGGGGCTTTGGAGTGTCGGTCTCCTTTCAATACTGATGAGAGAAAAGTCAGGGATTTGTGGGACCAAGATGGTAATCGGTGGAATAGGGACAGGATCATTGAGATCTATGGGGAGGATAGGGTGGACTGTATTTGCAATTTGCCTATCCCTCATAATGGGATCTTTGACACTAGGGTATGGCCTCAAAACCCGCACGGCGTTTACACATCCAAGTCTGCCTATTCCTGGATGATCCTCAAGAAAGTTGGTTTTGGCCCTCATTGTATGTTTTGGAGGTCCATTTGGAAGCTAAAGATGCTCCCAAAGATCAAAGTTTTCAGCTAGAGGCTCGGACATAACATTCTCCCTACTTTCGACAAAATTATGAGTATTCAACAGGGTTTCAATAATATTTGCCCGAGATGCAATGGCGATGAGGAGACTTTGATTCACGCTATGAAAGATTGCCCAAAGGCTCGTGAGATCCTTGTTGCTGGTGGCTTAAACAACAGATTGTTGGATGGCAAGTACAACGCGTGCATCAACTGGCTCGAGGATGTGTTCCGAGAGCTTGACATGAAGGCTGCAGCGGATTTTTTAACTCTTCTATGGAATACCTGGAACAATCAGAATAATATGGTTTTCAACGGGAAAATGGAGACTGCTGCTATGATATGGGATAGGGCCATGGCGTCGAACAGAGATTTTAGAATTTACAACTTTATTGAACCTCCAGTTTTTTCGCGTTTCCAAAAGAACAGGAGCTGGTTAAAACCCCCGATAGGCGTTATTAAAGTTAATGTGGACGCAGCGGTATCGAGAGACTGCTGTGGCTTAGGGGCGGTGGTGAGGGATCATGAAGGTTTCGTTCTGGGGGGGTGTTGCAAATTCATGGATGAAAAGCTGGATGTGAAATGGGCAGAAATGAAAGCGATTGAAGAAGGCCTTAGGGTGGCTGACAAGCTACAGGCGGACAATATCATATTGGAGTCTGACAGTGCTGACCTTATCAACAAAGTGAAAAAACGGGAGCAGGATATTACCATTCTGGGTCAGAGGCTCAAACAAATTTGTGATGATTTTTCCAAGTTTAAGTTGATTCTGTTTCAATGGACTAATTGCGAGTGTAATAACGTGCCCGACTCCTTATGTAAAATGGCCATTAAAAATAGAAGTGATTTGGTTTTCGAAATGGATTATCCTTCGGAAATCCATAAGGATGTAATTCGTGACGTTTCGTAATAAATTTGGTTGACCTTTTGTGGTCTTTTGTTTAAAAAAAAAAACCCAAAACATCTTTCAATAACATTACGCGCTGAAGCATGTTTCATATTAAAAAATTTGTAATAGCCCAAATTTCAGCGATGTCGAAAATAGTGGTTCGAGACCACCAAATCTGACAAATGAACTCATAGTTTATATTATTTAATATTTACGAGCCAAATGTAGCTTTTAAAAGATTTTTGAAATAGTAAATTGTGTTTTATAAAGATTTATTTGGTCAAGAAATTGAGAAAAAGAGGTATCGAGATCTCGGTGTTATAAAACGAGTCATAAATATTTTTATAAATATTTACGGAATGTCAATAAAGTAGTATTAAAATTTCGTTAGAAAATTTTGACGTTTGGGGGGTTTATTAAATAAAAAGTACTAAATTGAAAAAAATGTAAAACTTGCTAGAAGGATTAAATAGCTTAATTTTCAAGTGAGGAAGGACTTAAGGTGAAAATAAGCCCAAAGGAGATATTTTGGGCGGCAATAGCCGAGAAAAATCAGGAAATGGGTGAAATAAGGGTAAAATTGGAAAATTGCCAAAATTAGCTAAATAAAAAGGGGACCAAATTGGAATATTTAGAATTCTCTTCATTTCTCTTCATTTTCTTCAGCTGAAAAGCAGCAATGGGAGAGAGTTCAAGCTGGTTTTCATACTTAAGCTTCATGTAAGTTTAATTCTTGCTTTTTCCTTGAAATTTCTATGTTTTTGGACTTTTACAATTAGGTCAAACTTATTAATTCATTAGTTTTTGATTCGATGGTTAATTTTTAAAGTTGATGTCGATTAGTGCTAGAAGAATATGATGAATAAATATTGATTTGAAGCTTTAATTTTGTTATATGATGATTTTATCAAGTGAAATTGATGGAAATTGGTTTTAGGACTTAATTGTGAAAGAGTTGAAATTAAGGCTTAGTGTTAAAATTCTGATTTTCAAAGGTTATGAAGTAGTTTAAAATGATAGAGAAAAGTATTAAATGAGAAAATTATCTCAATTGAAGGGTTAATTGAGCAAGGACTGAATTGTATGAATTGTGGAATTTGGGACAAAATAGAAATCAACATGTTACACTAAAGCAGTTTTGGACAGCAGCAGTTGTCTAACTTTGAAAAATCACCAAAAATGGTAGAAATTGAATTAGAAGTTTAGTGAGATATAGAATTAAATCTTGTTGAGTCTATTTTCATATAAAAGAAACAGAGCAAGCAAAGGAAGTCTACATATTGAGATATTTAAATTTTTGTAAGACTTGTTTAGAATAACTTCATGATCCCCTGTTCTTACTTTAGAAATTCACTAAAAAATTTACAAAAAGAATTATGAGTTATAATTTATTTGTTTGTATTCCTTAGTGAGCCTATTTTCATTAGAAATAATCGGAAACACTATATGAAAATCGTACTATGAGATAATTGATTTTTAGTGAAGAGAGGTCAGAGCTGTCGGACTGTGTAACAGGGGAGAATTTAACTAATAAACTGTACTAATTGGCCACACCAAAAATTCTGGAAAAATTATAGTAAGAAGATATGTGATTCTAGTTTCAAGGAAATTTAACGAATCTTAATTTGGAGTTTTTTAGCTCAAGATAAAAATAATTTAGTGACTATGACACAGGTGGACAGCTTGAATATTCACATAAGTAAATAGTAAAAATTATAGATAATGTTACTTACAAGTGTATTATTTATACTAAGGATGTGGATGCAGAGGAGGAGGAGGAAAAAATAATATATGAACGACTTGTGTATAAATTGATCACATGCTCGATTATAATTGATAAATGTTGAATTAGAAATGATATAATGTTTTATTTGGAATATTTATTATGAAATTATGATTATCGTTATAATACAAAAATTGAACTTGTGAGTTTATACGGCTAAATTTTAGTGATCATTTGTTAATTTTATGAACTTCACGATATGTTATTTCATATGTATTGATGATAAAATTGTGAATAATGTAAAAGCATGAAAATTGAATAAATGATCAAATTGAGCACTTCAGTTCAGTAACAAGATGAATTGACGGAAAAGACCATGGATGAACCATGGCAACACGTGATAAGTGATAGCTTCGGCTACACTTATCTGATCAAGGACAAGTGAAAGTGAAAAGTGGTAGCTCCGGCTACCTGATCAGTGAAAAGTGGTAGCTCCGGCTACCTGATCAGTGAATAGTGCTAGCTTCGGCTACAAGTGACAAGTGATTTTTGTGTAAGACTATATCTGAGATATGGCATCGGTGTGATATGTGTTTAAGATGTAAAACTATAGCTAGGCTGTGACATTCTAGTGAAAAGTGATAAATTGACGGATAAGTCCATGGTTTCACCATGGCATAATGATAGTGAAGATGTAAGACCATGGCTGAGCTATGGCATCCTAGTGAAAAGACCATAGCTATGTTATGGCATCAGTGAAACTCAGTCCATACCGGTGCAGATCAATTCCGTAAGACGTTCACTAATTTGACAAAGTTTGGTAAGTGTTGCATAGAATTATGTGATATAAGGAAATACGAGTTGATGAGACATGAACATAGAACTTGGTCGATGAATGAGTTCATTTGTGATTATATATTTGTACACCCTTGAGTGTATTATCCGTATGAATTGGTATTCCAAATGAGTTAATGAGAAAAGTTCTAATATGAAATAATCTGAAATTTGAAATGAAATATTATGAAACCGTACTTGAATTACATTGGTATATCTTGTATATGTTATTTGAGTTCATAATGTGGAAAGTAAATGTGTGTGGAAATTTGAGATGATGTTATTGGTACATGGAATCTATTGGTGGATACGTACATCCAAATTTATATGATAAATTTTAATGAACATTGAAATTGGACTCAATAAGTGATTTTTTTCAATTTAAATTGTGATTGGCAGGAAGAGTTAGTGAGTTGTGTGTCTATGAACTGTTACACGTATTTGTCTGAAATACGAGAAAATAATGGTACTTGATACATGGAAATATGAGATTGTGATATATAAAAACATGGAATATGTTTGATAAATGTGTTTATTCATAATTATAGAACTGTCCATCTCAAGTGTACTATTTGTGTATATAATGATTTCAAATTATCTGAAAGTGTTCTGTATTCTTTGGTAATGCCTCGTAATCCTGTTTCGGCGACGGATACGGGATGGGGGTGTTACATTCTTCCGAAGTACTTGGCTGGTAACCCTAACGCCACTCATTCAAATGATATCTTTGTCCTCTAAATGGCGCAAGAAATCACTCACAATTTGTGTATCCAGCATCAACTAGATAATAACAACCTATACAAAAGAAACTATTTGTCATGGTTAATTTCCCATAAAAGTATGATTTTAAAAATTAATTCAAATTCCTATAATTTTGCACTTTACCATGCGGAACTTTTAGTCCATGTCTCCTACTAATAGCATCTCGAAGAACTCGTCCATCAGCAGCAGAACCTTCCCAACCAGGAAGAACATAAACAAAATGCGTATCAGGTGTACAAACACCTAACATATTTGTTGCTATGTCACCTTTTCGCGTTCGATATCTAGATTTATCAACTTTTGGAACCCTAATCTTGATGTGGGTTCCATCTAAAGCACCTAAGCAATTCTACATCACATGTATAAAACCTCGAATTAAGATCCTATATTTAAATGTAAATGGATTAAATTATGTACGAGCTATATATAGTATTCACTCCAATACCTTGAACCATTTCCACCTTGGGTCTGTAGAATTAGCTGTAATTGGCTCTGCCTTTTTAAATAACACATCTTGTAAGCGTATGACAACATTTAAAACATTGTGAAATAATCTGCTAACGATTTCCCCAGACCTATTGAAGTGATGCTTGATAACTCTATTTTTAAGGTGATGAGAAATGATATGTAAAAACATTGTCACTTGCTCATCAACAAGCATGTTCCTTGACGACTTCAATCCCCCTAAAATTTGTAACATCTCACATAGTTTAAAAAAGGTATTTCTATTCATCCTAAACTTGTTCAATACAAGTCTCGTCACTAGCATATACAAGTCTTTTCACATAATCTCGTTGTGCATAAAAATCTAAACTATAGGATCTAATCCTTGGTCTATAAGTATGTAGGCTATGGATGGCACCCAATGCAACTAAGAACCAACTCGCAACAGTACACATTTGCAACCATATTGTAATAGCAAGACCAATTCTTTTACGCCTCTCACTTTGTACAATTAAAGGCAGACGGGCCATAACTGCAATATATTAAAGTGTTACATATCTTCAAATAATAGTAAAAGGGTCACATTTCTTCAATACTAATTTCAATAACAGGAAAACAAAATCAAAGAATTTAATTGCCATATAACTTACAGTGATTCAGTAAATACAAGATGCTCAACCCTGTAACTCCAAAATTCTTTGGATTCACAAACTCTGTAACTCCAAAATTCTTTGCTGCAAGTTTCAATTTGCAAAAATACATTCATATACATGTATAAATAGAAGTAACACAAGATTTATTACAAAAAAGACAAGCTTGACAATAACCTCCAATTTTTTAGCAAACTGCATACTGAATATCTTATATTAATATTAATAAAATACTTTGAGCATTATTTTTCTTACGTTACTTACCTATATCAAACTTTTTGCTGTCAATATCTACGCCAATTACTCTAGAGGCGCCACTGATTTTGCACCCCTCGCAACTCCTGCAACATTGCGATCAAAAGACTAGATAAATAAACAATTTAACATCTGGCACCAAAAATAAAACAACAGTGGCAATTTGAACAGAACCAAAAATAAAACAACAGTGGCAATAACACCATGGGATTATTTGTTTATGATGGATCTTTATCATATAGTATGGATGAATATTCAATGGAGAGACTGAAATTGAAGCTGATGTTCGCCTTCATTATAGAGCTGTATGTATATTCCAAGTCGTATTTTTGAATGGTTCTCTAGTTGTCCAACCACAGTATTCTAATGGTTTTCTTCCACAAAGTTGTGGTTGCTAAAAGAGGTCATGGGCAACCTCGGTGGGATGATTCGGCAACTATCTTTGGATCGGTTTGAAAACGAGAGCGAGACGGATGATTCCTTCTAGTGATCTGTCCTATTCTGCGAAAAAGTTTTATAGACAAAAGTCTCCTCAAGGCTTGCATAAGAAGGCAAGCATATCAGAATTTATTTGCTTTTCATTTTAGCTTTTTTTAAAAGTAGACTAATTTTTCACCAAAAAAAAAAAGTAGACTAATTTTATATTTCTCTTTCAGGTTATTTATACACTGCTTAGGCCCCGTAATTGGAAAGCTCCAGCTAATAGGAGGTTTTTCTTGGATTCTTACGAAGTGGGCAAGCTTTGTTTTGCTGCTGAACAGATTTGATGAATATGGGTTTCCTTCAACTGCAGGAGATATTACGTAATTTTGATAGCTTGGCTGCTCATTCAAGTTAGATAATTCCTTGTCAACTATCAATGTAGACAAAGGCTACATGATACTTTTACCAAAATATTACTCAATGTAGACAAAGTCAAATGAGACCATGGATAGTTTTAACATGGTTTAGGTAACAATTTACATGTACATTTTTTTCTTTTACCTGCAGGAGTATTTTACTGTGGTGCACCAGGATTAACAGGGGAGCTAAGAAGGTTAGCTCAAGAGTTTTCAAGGAAGACCAGCACCAAATTTGATTTCCACAAGGAAAACTTTTAAAAAATTGGTCCTATTGGGTTCATTTAATTCTTTTTTTTTTCTATATATTTTGGGAAATGCAACAAAGCAGTACTAGTACATATAATTATGTTTCTCATAGGGTAATATAGGCTGTAATGTTTGGTAACTAAGTTATCAATTATATTGTAATTTAATAAAACACTTCTCCCACATATTGTCAAGGATTCACAAAAGTAAATGAATGAAGTTGAGATTTATAAATTATATATGTTATCTTTTATTTATTTTATAAAGGAAAAAAGAAGGAAATAAAAGGGAGTTGCAGACCTATAAATATCTGTCCATAAAAGATTAGACTAAACAATCAAAGCTGTAAATCAATCTATCAGTGTGCCAGGCCAAAAAAAAGTAAGAGTATTGGAGAAATAAGTTGGACCACTAAGTAAAAGGACAACTTTATTCTTAATGCTTATTAAGACAAAAGTCTTACTCCAGTCCAGACATAAGCATTTGATAATAATCTTCATTTCAATTTCTTTTTCCAGCATTGATTAGGAAAGGCGTGATACAGAATGTGCAATGGTCTGAAGATAGAGATAGCACGAAAAGCTAATAGCAATCTCAGTAAAGTATTAAGAATTTCCGCATCTTAACTTAAATCAAGCAAATGCAACAAAGCAAAACACGAGTAAATAAACACCATACCATATATTCTCGAGAGAGAAGGTGAAAAGTGAAAACAGATCAGGAAATAGCTTATGAAGGTTAAAATGAGATACACACACTTAGATGAAAAGAAAAGAAAAATTGCAAAACAAGCAACACGAAACAAACTTTTAGACTACTAGAGACCAACAGAACCTTAATTACATATTTTTAGATTAAAATTAGGTTTAATTACTAGTAATTAGTGAGAGATTAGATCCAGAATGGCCACTCCACTCTTTTGAAGAATTTGGAGTTCTCTTCTAGGAAGATGCTGGATCAAGCTTTGAAGATGATCAAATTTGAAGATTAGCTTGGAGAATTGAGCATTTATTTTCCTTTTTATTTCCTTTTCCTTTTATCTAGATTTGATTGGATTGATTGGATTAATGTTGCTGCTTAGATCTAGGATCACTTATGGAAGAGTGTTGAACTAATTTACTAGATTTCAGATTCATGATGAATCTTATTATGAATTCTTGATTGATTCTTGAGTTTTATCTTCACAATATTTTGGCTATTGGACTTAATGTGGATTAATTGATTAACACCCCCCCAATTAATCCGATTTCATGCTTGTGATCTGGAGAAGTTGGTTCTTCTTGGAACACCCGAGCACCATAAGTCCATGAGAAGCACCAAATCAAAACCTCCTAGGAACAAACACTATAGAGTCTCACAAAGCAAGTATAGCAGCTATCAAAGTGGAAGCTATCATAAAGGCTCTTGTAGCTAGTCTACTGGTCCTGCTTGAGATATGGATCTAAATACAGCGTAATGATGCCTACAATATGATCCATGTATCAACCCAACATAAAAGAAAGGGATACTTGTTGCTTGCTTATTCTAACTAATAGCCAAAAACATTTTAATTTGACAATTTCTAAGAATTATGAATTGTATAGAGAAATAAACAAAAACTTTCTAGTATATGAGCCTATAATTTAATACATCAGATAATCTCTACACTGTGTTACCTTTTTACGTGGGGTTATAAAAACTTAACTGGAAGTTTATTTGTTAAGCAACCTGAAATCTTAAAACAGGGGAAGAAAGATATACGTAGAAGAAAGAAAGGGAAAGAAGAAGGAGAGATTGAGAGATTATGTACCTGAAAGAAGAGATATAAAGATTCTGGGAATTGAAGGGATGTGAACAAAGAAGAGAAAATATGGGAAAAAGTGTTTGTAAGAGAAAGAAATGAGGAAGGAGAAATAGAAAACAGGTAAAAAAAGAAAACGTACCGGAGACGAAGATGAAGAGCGAACGTGCTGTTGATTTGGGAAAAAATGTTGGAAGAAATCTGGAGCAAGGGAGAAGAAAGCAGGCTATTTTGGGTGGAAGAAATCTGGAGCAAGGGAGAAGAAAGCAGGCTATTTTGGGTGGAAGAAATCTGAAGCAACAGAGAAGAAGCAGGCTATTTTGGGGATAAATTTTATGCCTGTGGTGTTGAATAGCAATTCAGCGCCCCCACCCAGGAATACCTATTACAGCATATGAGGGAATATGAGGGTAATAGCAAAACTGTGGAATCAAGTAAACGGTGAACCAAACGGTGTAATAGCAAAAAATTACTGTAGCACTCAGAATTGGGCAGGAATGGAATGGCTATTCATGCCAACCAAACATGGTGTAATAAGCAAGCAATTGCAGTTCCCAATCTGCAATTTGTTCAAGTTAAAGAAACTCTTTGTAAGACTAGATAAAAATAACATACATTTGCGCGTGCATGCACATACATACACACACGTGCATGCACACACACACATTCACATTCACGCACGCATCCATACATAATGCATGCATGAAATGGAAAGTAAAGAACTGGCAAAACAGATAGCAATGAAAGGAAATTTTGCAGACCTTTAATGAGATGAGCTGCCTTGGGACTCTCTTGATCCAATATAGACATGAGCAACATGGCTTATTTTAGGCCAATCTTCACCAATATCCTTCCTGCACCTCTCTTCCAGAGCTGGACATTCTAGAATAGACAAATGCTGAAGTGAACCAACAGATTGCAGACCACTTGGAAGGGAACTTAGATTATGACAATCTGATAATGCCAAAGATCTAAGTGAGGGTAGCTCTGCTATCCATTCTGGCAGAGCAAGCAGACCTGGGCAGCTGCGGATTTCTAGATTCTGCATTGAAGATACATATTGCAACCCATTGGGGAGACAATTCAGCTCCGGACAGTTCAAAATTGATAAACTCTTGAGGCTCGACAGATGTTGGAAACTGTCGGGTAGAGAAGCCAAATTTGGACAGTACATTATGGTTAAGTGCTCAAGGGCTGTAAGGAACTGCAACTCTGTTGGTAAGGACTTGAGATTACTGCACATCTCGATTGATAATGATCGTAGGGACCGCAGGCCTTGTATATCCTCGGACAAGGAAACGAGACTAGGACATTCAATGATCTCCAGGTACTCCAATGAGGTAAGGTTTTGCAATCCTCGAGGTAATGAATGTAGCTCTTCGCACCAGCAAATTGCTAATGATTTCAGGCTGGTGAGTGTCCCTAAACTTGGAGGGATTGAGTTAAGTTTTGGACAAGAACTAATCTTAAGAGACATGAGAAGAGGATTGTTTTGGAGCAGCTTCTCCAAGAAGATCAAGTGCTCTACAAAATCACCTACCACAAGGGTGCTTAGAGAAGTAAGGTTAGATGCCGACCGTAGTACAATTTCGTTGCAGCTGTGCAGCTCCAGATGTTGAAGCAATGGCATCCATGGCATGTTTTGCAACTTGGAGCATTTCTTGATTGTCAGTTTGACCAAAGAAGGGAATTCTTCTCTCCTGTTGAAACCCCACCAGAATTCTAGAGAAGGGAAATCTATTAGTGTTAGCACTTCTAATGAAGGGAATGGTCTACCCATGCTTTCTCCGTAGAATTCGGCTCCAATGTTTTTCACTGCTTCCATCCCTTGCAAGTACAGGACCTTAAGGAGGGGAAGCTGTCCCAACAAAGGGAGATATTTACATCTATGGCAGCTAATCAACCTGAGTTCGATTATATTTGGTTTCTGAACAGTCATCCATCTAGGCAAGTAGATTCCTTGGTACCCTCTGATAGACAACTTTTCAAGAAATTGATGTGGTTGGAGGTGGTTGAGCACTTCTAGCCAGTCATCATTGGAAATACCGTCATTTAGACTGTTAACATCACTTTCCCAACATAGACTCAGTGACTGAAGGTTTCGTTTTCCGATCAAGTTAGCTTCCATTGCCTCTGTTGCATCCCGTACATTCTGTAACTGTCTAATATTAAGCTCTCCACCAAGGTTTAGATTTTGCAGCTGGTTAAGATGTTGACCTTCACCATTTCCCACAATAAACGTATGCAATGTTCGAAGGTACTCAAGTTTTCCTATCCAAGGGGGCATTGTAATGAGTCTTTCACAGCCATCTATCATCAAATGTCTCAGTTTATACAATTTGACTACATCACATGGTAGTGCAGTGAGATTATAGCAATTGGAAAGGTTCAACACTTGCAAGTTACGAAGGTTGCAGATACCTTCCGGCAAATTTTCGATATGGGTGTTAGAGATGTCGAGATATCTCAAAAATATAGTGGAAGAAATCGAATCATGCAGCTTTTTTATGCCACTACCACTTAAATCCAGGACCCTCAAATGTCTAAAACTTGAAAAAATTTCACTAGGAACTTCTCCGAGGTCACCTTTTGGGAGCAATAAGAGGAGCGATCGTAACTTTTTTGCTGCATACAAAGCCTTAGGGACTGTATATAAGTTGAAATTACAAACCACCATTGAATGACGAACTTCAGATAGATCTTCTGTCATATTATCATGCTCCAACCTCTTGAATTCATGTCCCACTATTGACTGTGCAAGATCATGAATAAGATCATGCATCTTGCAATCGGTTATGTAGCCACTTCCACTCCTTTGAACATCTTGAAAGAAAAACATCCATACCAAATCCTCGAAATATTCGTTTCCCAAATATTCTAACGACCTTCTTCCTTCCGGTGATTGAATTACACCGGCTGCAATCCACAACTGGATTAACTTCTCTCGTTTTATCATGTAATTCCTAGGAAATATCGCGCAGTAAGAGAAGCAAGCTTTCAAATGTGATGGTAAGTGGCTATAACTCAATCTTAAGGCCGGTAAAATTCCATTTTCGGTATGGGATACATCCCAAAGATCACTCTCTTGAACAATCAACCACTCTCTTTCGTTTCGTTTGAATCGCATTAAGCTTCCTAAAGTCTTTGCAGCTAAAGGCACACCACCACACTTCTTGACAATTTGCTTACCGATAGGAAACAAATTGTGATGCTCCTTTCCGTTACTTCCAAAAGCTCGTTGCTTGAACAAACCCCAACAATCATCATCTGATAAACCTTCCAATTGATGTGTGTACACTGATTCCATTATCAATGCCACTTTTTTATTACGTGTAGTGACGACGACTCTACTCCCTTCCACACCATTTCTCAACGACATCCGTAAATTCTCCCATTCCCCGTCGTCTTCGTTCCAAACATCATCCAACACTAACAAATATCTCTTCCCAAGAAGCAACTCTTGTAATCTAAGCTGCAGTACATCCATCCCCAAAACATCACATCTACTTTTACTAACAGATTCTATAATGGAAACCATGATTTTCCCAACATCAAAATCATCATTAACACAAACCCAAATCTTCAAATCAAAATACGATACCACTATGGGATTATTATACACTAATTGAGCAAGTGTTGTCTTCCCAATACCACCCAAACCAACAATGGAAACAACTGATACATCCCCCATTGAAGACCCATTATTGCTTGATAATAATTCTTCTATTACTCTAACTTTATTCTTTTCTCTCCCAAAAACCTCTGATTCAACTATAAAAGACCCAGTTTGCCTTACCCCTCTTTTTCTAATACCCTTATTACTCAAATTGAAACTAGACATTTCTTCAGCTAAAACCTGTAATGTCTCCTTGATTTGTTTTAATCTGGGTAACAAATCTATACAATCAGCTGCTTTTACCAAAGAAGGTATAAAAGAACGTACCTGTTGAGCAATGGTACTATGGTCCCTATATTGAATAGATTGAAGAGAGAATTCATCAAGCAAATCTTCCATTTCATAAGCAACTTCTTTAAGTTCAGTTAACCAAATTGTGAGAGCTTTATTGGTTAATTGTTGTTCTTCAGCATCTGCAAGTACTGCTTGAATTATAAATAAGATTCTTTGAAGCTTCTTTACCTCTTTTTTGAGGCCAAGTCTGTTGGCAATCTCGTTTATTAAAGGGTTGGCCAATTTTTCAAAGACTACTTGTAGAAGAGGAGATACAATTACGTCGGCCATTAGTGAAAAAAAATTGAAACAAGTGGAGATGATGGATTTTAATGATGATCGTTCATATTTGGTGCTATCAAGAGAGAAGGAACTGTCACTTGTCGGGGAAACGTTTAATTTTGGTAAAATTTTGATGTTAGGCGCTGAATTTTTAGTATGATATGGATTTACTACCAATTTTAGTCCTTATATTCATGGTTATATGAACCAGATCGGATCACGACTCTACCAAAGTATTAGTCTGGAGAAAGACTTCAAACCGGGTGAGCCATGAACTGATATAAAGTGGTTGAATTGATTTTTAATATTTTTATAAATTTGTTAATGATTTATTTAATTGAACCATCTAGACTCCAAATTGATAGCCTGATCAGTTCGACCACCAGTCCGATTCTGAAAACCTTACCTGTGCTTTTAAAATTAGTCAATTTTAGTCCTTGTACTTTTCGAATATTAAAACTTTAGTCCTAATCAAATAATAACAGTTAAATTTATTTGATTAAATTCTACTATTAATCTTGTATTATGTGAAAAGTTGTAGTTTTAACCTATGTTCTTCAATTGTATCATTCTTAGTCACTATATTTTTGAATTCCCAAAGTTCAATCTTAATGCAAACGGCAATTTTATTTTCTTGTGAGTAATATATAGAAATAATAAGCTAAAATCTCATTACACAGTGCAATAATACGGTTGTCGTATCAAATTTTGAAAATAAAATAAATAAATTTAATAGCTACCATTTGGGCAAGACCAAAATTTTAAAATTCTAAAAGTATAAGAACTGAAAATGACCAAATTGAAAAATAGAGACTAAATCCAAAATTTACACATAATATAGGGACTAATAGCAGAATTTATCCTTTAAATTTCCTGTGGCATTGGGAAGTGGAGACTTTTGGTGGGAATTGGAAGACTTGATGAGCCGCCACGCCATTGCTATCTGGTTCCAAGTTTCCTGGCTACTTCCAAGTAATTATGTGAATTAATAAATTACATGACTAACTTATTCATAAAAGTCAACAATTTAATTTTGAAATAAGTAAATTTATAAAGAATTAGATGATCTCACATGGTGAAAAAATCTGGCACCAGGACATGAGGATGCAGCTTCAAGGGTTACCCCACCGTAGCAGAAAGGATAGACTAGGAGTGTGGCCGGGAGTAATGGACGTAGCTTCCTTCATCCATATGGCCAGAAGGATGCAGCTTCAAGTTGCCAAAGGAAACATATCAGGAATGGAGGTTCTGCATTTAATATAAGAGCTATATGAGGAACACGAGAGCCTCTGATGCCCTCAAGTGCAAGTTGTTTCCCCTCATCCATATGCATAGAGACACACTGGCTCTTAATTTTTATCTCAATTTGTGACTGCAAATACATGACCGAAAGTGATCAACTCCTCCATGTCTGCATAGCAGTGGTGTAGTTTCTTCGACTAATGTTGGTAGGATACTCCAATTGTGAAAGTGTGTTACATTGGCAGTGTCGTGAAAGCCTTTCAACAAATGGAATTGGACAAGCAGCAAGTAAAGAAGGCTAATTCCATCTATGGGGTTTACAAATCAAAGCAATGAGGTGAAAGGGTCGATCATGCTTCTAGCCACTCTTGGGAAGGAGAGCCAAGCATCAGCATACATTTCTATTTTTAGGCGTCCACTGCTCAAAGCCTCAAAGTGGCCCTAACAACCTTCTGCATGCAGGCAAAATTCCTCACCTCAAAAAGGGGAACCAGAAGGGTAGAGGCAGATTAGCATGTAGCAAGGCAGTGCCACATGGTGTCATTACAAATGGCAAGAACCCAAGCAAACAAGGAACCATTTGGTGCCCGCCTTGAGAGACATACAATCAACAACTTTCAAGGAGAAATTAGGTGTTCAATGCAGAGCCAACAGGGAAAATTGAGAACGCCTACTTACAACCAGGTTTGTTAATTATTAATATTTTTTTATGGAGTTATTACTTTTAATTTTAAATTAATTCAAATATTTGTTTCCAAAGCAAAAGAAATAAAATTTTGCAATAATTTTTCCACCCTTTCTTAATGTAGAAAATACATTTATTGTTGATTTTTTTATTTCATGATATCTATAAAATTATGGCTTAAAATAATTTACTTGAACAAAATTATTTTGATTTTCATCATTCTTATTGTGATTGTGTAAATTATTGAATTTTTCGTATGAAAAATTTCAATTTGATCATTAAATTATTCGAATTTATTTTTTAGTCACAAAGCCATTATATCTGAAATGGATGGATGACGTGACTAGTATAAACTACATGAATAGTCATTCAACTATGAGAGTGTTTCTTGGTCACCTAACTATAAAAAAAATTTTGATTTGGTCGTTAAAGTTTTCGAAATTAAATTTTTTAGTCGCCATGCCATTAAGTTGATAATGGAAGTTTGATGTGATATTTTTTTGTAACACACCTTACCCGAGACCGTTGCCGGAGTCGAGCACGAGGCATTACTAGACTTAACTTACTAGTTCGGGGCATAAAAATTGAAACTGTCCATCTGCGTCATGTTCACTAAATTGACTATAACTCGAGTTACGAAACTCGAAATTTAGATCTGTAAATTGTCCCTAAAACTAGACTCATATATCTTCTTACTATAATTTTTCCAGAATTTTTGGTGTGACCAATTAGTACAGTTTATTAGTTAAAGTCTCCCCTGTTACACAGTTCGACAGTTCTGACCCCTCTACACTAAAAATCAATTATCTCATAATATACAACTATTTTTCATGCACCGTTTCTTTCATATAAAAATAGACTCAATAAGCTTTAATTATATATCTCATACACACCCTAATTCCACTTATACTATTTTTAGTGATTTTTCAAAATCACGTCACAGTTGCTGTCCATACTGTTCCCCTGCATATAATTACATAATTTCTTTATAATAACTATCAACTAGACACTACATAACATCCAAAACATGTTTTTAATTAGCCATTTTAATAGCTAATCATTATCAAGCATTTACAAGCCAATCTTAAGCCATATCATAAGGCCATACACACAAAATGGCTAAGTCCCTATACATGCCATAACTTAAAACGTTCGAGTCACAAAATACCAATATAATCCTTTGATAGTGTGTAACAATCTCCGACGTCCTTACGATCCCCGAGTTGGTTTACAATACTATAAAAAGAGAGAAAGGAATGGGAGTTAGCATAAAGCTTAGTAAGTTTACATGTAAATAAATAACAACATTCTTAATGAATTATCTTATTCTTTTCTTACCAAGATTATTTAAGCCTTTAATACAATATACTTAAGTCTTAAATTCTTACCTTTACCTTTTTAGCTTGAGCTTGTCTTACCTTTACTTTGGTTTACTCTTGGAATTTTTCCGTTGAACCACTTGGAATACTAAGGATACGCGGGTACCTTTCCTTATGAAACTTAACCATTGCCATGTCTTGACATGGTCTTACGTGGTATCCTTACCTTATGAACTCACCAATGCCATGCCTTGGTATGGTCTTACATGGGACCTTTGCCTTATAGTAACTTATCAATGCCATGTCTTGACATGGTCTTACATGATTTCCTTAAACCCTAATGTCATGACATTTGTATCCTACACATTCCTAAGGTTCAACCGGAACTCTCTGAGATAGCTTTTCCGTCAATTCATACTTGAGTCTTTAAATGATAAGTTTATAGAATAAATATGTAAATGATGGAATTTAATAGTATTTAATGTAAAATAATAGAATATTGCATTTATTTACCGCAAACTTACCTCGAAACAAAATACGATCAACTATATCGATTTAGTCCACTATCTTTTTCTTTCCCCGGTCTAACTCCGAATTTCATTCTTTTTGATCTATAATAGCAAATTTAGCTTATTTAATACTCACATTTATTAAAATAGCCCTTAACTCTAACTTTGGCAAAATTATAATTTTACCCTTAAACTTTTACATATTTACACATTTTCCCCAAAGCTCGGAAATTAAACTTCAGCCCTTATTCTTATGTTTTATAACATGCTGAACATTTTTCCCTTCTATAGAAACTTCAAATTTTTACTATAACACATACTTATGAACAATAACAACTTTTACCAATTAACTTGTTTTACTCATTTTCACCGAAAATCACTTAGTAAAAAAAATTGTTCTTTTACTCATAAACATGCATAATCTACCATCAAACATCAAAATACACAATTATCCATCATGGGTAAATTTTTTGACTTTAACTATATCTCAAAATATGGGTAGAAATAGGTAGATTATGGTACAAGGATTTCAAAAATACGAAAATCAATAAAAACGGGGCAAGAACAAACTTACTATGAAGCTTGAAAAGCTTGAAACCCTTTACTCTGGTGACATGAAATTTTCGGCAGCAACTTGAAGAAGATGAACACTTGTTTTCATCTTATTTTGTCTTTTATTCAACTTTGACAAAAATGTCATTGACTCCCCTTACTTAAATATTTTTCTAGAATTACCCTTATGTGTCAATTTTTGTCCATGAAAGCCTAATGGTCTAGTTACCATTTAAGGACTCCTACTTCAAACCCCCATTTCAATCAAGTACTCTATAAATTAGAACCCCTATTTAGCAACTTTTGCAACCAAGTCCTAATAGGCAATTTAAGCATGAAATCAATAAAATTTCTTATCAATACTCTAACACATGTATTTAATCACTCGGTAAATCATAACAATTAATCGAAATAAACTTTTATATCTCAGATTCGTGATTTCGCAACTACTGTTCCGTTAAGGCCCTATTTCGGGATGTTACATTTTTATTGACTTAATAACAATATTTTCCATTCAATATTTGTACATTCTATCAATTTAGTCTTAATTCTAAAAATAAATAATTTGACCCTAAACATTCTTACTAGCATTTGGTGCTAGTGCTTGTACAAATAGTTTTGGCACTATCAATGTAAATCACACAATTCGTGTTAATCAAGTTATTCGGTATCCGAAAAATTTAATTAAAAAATTCAAAATTTAAATTAAATAGTTCGAGTTATTCGGATCAACTCGAATAAAAAAATCAAATTTTTCGATCTAACTCAAATATAAATTACACAATTCAAGTTATCTGAAAATCCAAATAAGAAAATACAAAATTACATCATTTTGATAAATGTTTACATTTTCTAAAGTTAAAATCAAAACCATTAAATTTAAAGACAAAAGTATATCGTTTTGATAAGTGTTTACCCATTGAGTATAAAATGATAGAATTAGTTAACTTGACTCAAAATTTTTTTACTCAATTCAATTAAAAAAAAATTCAATGATTATCATCTCAATTAACCCGAAATTTTCTAAATCGATTCGACTCGACTTCATCGAATGTCCACCCCTAATCAATACAGGTGTCTTTCCTATGCTCTTAGTAAGGTCCACCACATAAGAACCAACTAATCATGAATAAAACAAGATATGTTTTACATGATGGAAAGATTAAATAAAACGGATTTAAAATTTACCATTTAAGTACGGGCAAAACTCCAGAAAATACCAAAAAATAACAAAAATTACCGGAAAGTATAGGGTTGAAAATTAATGACCGGAAAGGGCAATTTCCCCCAAAATCGCGTCCCCGTCGTCGCGCGTTTTTGAGAACGCGACTAAAGCGCGTCCGGGGAGCGCTTTAGGCCACGCCACGTCATCAGCGCGTCCACACGCGGCGTTTTTGTTGACGTGGCCTAAAGCGCTCCCGGGACGCGCTAAGCCGCAGAAATCAAATTTTTTTGACCGTTGGGCCCCAACGTCGAGAAAAAAAAACCCTATAAATACCCCCCAACCCTTCATTTTTTTCACAATTCAATCCTCTCTCATTTTTCTCTCAATTTGCTATCAATTTGCTCTCAAATTTCTCTCAAATTTACGCTTAAATTTCAAAATAGTCCTTTACTATTTATAAAAAAGCCCTTTATAATTTTTTTTAAACCTATTTTTGGAAAATTTTTAAATTATTTATCGGAGTACAATGGTCGGGAATTATGTCGCCTGGCGAGAACCACATTGCCAGTCCAAACAAAAGAAAATGGTAAGTTTGAATGTTAATTTTTCAATATTATTAAATTTTTAATTATGCAATTTTAATTAATTTAGAATTTTATAATTTTATAATTTTTAAACGATCAGTAGATCGGGTGTTGCAATGTTATATTCGCAACATGCACGGTCCCCATCGCCATTGATCGAGAATTACTGCGGGAAGCGGGTTTTTGGCACGTGGCCACGACGATAGCGGGGTTCAAGTTGGAGCCGCCTTTGATCGGTCAGCGTTGATAGAGAGGTGGAGACCGAGACGCGACACTTTCCATTTGCCATGCGGAGAGTGTACCATCACCTTGGAAGATGTGCGATTCTGATTGGGATTACCGGTGGACGGGTCGGTAGTCACCGGTCCGTAACATCTCTCGATTGGATGGCCGTATGCTACGAGCTTCGGGTGCCATTCCGGATAAAATTCAAGGAGCTCGGATCGATTTGGCTTGGTTACGAGACGCAATCCCATGGCCGAATGAAGGTTCGATGAAGAAGAAAGAATACGGTATCTTGCGGGCATACATACTTGAGATAATTGGAGGCTATCGATCTGGGACCTCTCTAGAAACCTCGTCCACCGAGATGGCTCTCGAAACTTGTTGATTTGAGAGCAGCAGGTGAATTGAGTTGAAGTGCGCCAGTGCTATCGATATTATATGGGAGATGTGTAGAGGCGACGCAGGAGTAAACAAAAAATCGGAGGTTGCCTATCACTACTGCAGATCATGGGCATGGTTTCGATTTCCATTTTTACGTCCTCGAGTCGACCCGACCATATTCATTCCCGCGATAACGAGGTAAATTTAATATTATATTTTACAATTATGTCGTATATTTATAGTATAATTGCATGCTAAAAGTTTATTTAATTAGGTGGAACCATCCAGAGAAGCGATCATGTTGGAATACCTAACGCGCTTGAGGATATACGGCTCTGTTGGACCTAAGGTCGGAATCACAAGTAAGTGTCGAATTTCGTTATTATAATTTAGTATTTCGTAGGTAGTGTCTAATATTATGTATATAACTAATAAGTTGGTAATGTTAATATAGTTTCAATGGACACGTCACGAGGATCCGAAATTGGCGATAATTCGGAGGAGTATCTCCAAAATCCGAGCAGTTGGCACGTTAAGGTCCCGCTAATCACCTACTCAACCGTCGAGATGCACCGGTCGGATCGGGTTCTGCGGCAATTTGGATGCCGGCAACCGATTCCGTGCCTCCCGAGGTGCTCGATGATGAGCACAAAGTGGACTTCTGGCGGCAGAAAGCTGCGGATTGGCCAAGATTTTGGTCGAACATATCGAGGCGTGGGAGAACCGGTATGACTTTATACCTAACCAGGAACCGATCATAGTTCGAGTTAGCGTGCGTGCGGAGTACATGCCATGGTTTAGAATCCATGGCATGCCGTATCTGTTTTGTCCGGATGAGAGAGGCGGCGGCTAATTCGCGCGGCGAAGGCGTCGGGCCCTTTACATCGAAGGAGAATGGATGATGAGCGGGCCCAAGAGCGCGTACACACCATCACGGGCCCATCAACGGCGCCTACACGATCCGGGCCCATCAGCGGCGCCTACACGATCCACCGGCCCATCCGTTCAGCTAACAACACCGACATCAAAGCATCCACGGTTTATGCTATATGTACGTACCTTGCCCCTTATATGTATCCTCCTAACCCATATATGTTTCCTTTTCCTTGTCCCACCCCCGCGCTAATATCGTTGATAGCGAATATTACATACCACTCTTCAATTGCGAATAAATTGAATATATCAAAATAAATTTTATTATTAGATATTTCATACCCATATCGATCACTTGCCGTTTCTCTCTTTTAGATCGATGTTGCCCATAGTAGTTGGATGCGACATGCCTCGGGCAATATCGATGGTGTGTGCGATGCCACATGCTTCCTGGCGTTCTATTGCCGCAAGTATTCCGGCCCCGATCCGATATAACGCATATGTCGGGTTGGGGCAAACATGCCTCCTTAACACGGATAGGAAGAAGTCCCAATCATCGGTGATTCCGGTGTTATTGCGAACGCAATCGGAAGGATTCTCCCACGGTAGTCTTGTGTCACGGCTAGCAATAGCCGATGCGTATATCTACCATACATAAAGGTACCGTCAATTTGTACCAATGGCTTGCAATATGTAAAAGCATCTCGGCATTGCTTAAATGTCCAGAACAGACGCTTGAACACTGCGCATCCATGGAGCAGACGATCGTTGTAGTACGCCGGTTCCGTTTCAAGGTCTGTTGTGCTGCCTGGGACATACCTCTCCAGCACCTGACACCACTGCCACACTTCATTATATGAAACGTCCCACCGACCATGCAATTTTTCCAGCATATGCCGCTTGGCTATCCAAGCCTTTCGTAGTAGAGGCGTGTACCCCATTTGGCTACGAATATTGCCAATTAAAGCGTGCATCAGTAGTTCGGGATCGGCCTTCACCGTCGGGATTATTAAATCACCAACATGTGCGAATCCATCCTTGGATGATCTTCATTACACACATCAATGAAGTACGTTAAATAATGCAACATTACATAATATTAGTCTTATTCGGAATCATTGAACACATAGTGGTCTTGTCTGCAGGTAAGACATGTATGCGGACCTTTGTACTTTTTCACCTCCCACACCTGTCCTTTTCCTCAACGATGCCATGATTTTCCATGAACATGTGCCGTCTTGCACGCGCACACTTTGCCTCGTACCTATCGAGCTTTGATTTAACCATAGTGTAGTTAACCACATTTCTCGATCTTTGTATTGTTTCAATGCGCAAGAAGAAAAGTATTCTTGTTGGAAAAGCGGTTACCAACTTCTAATTGATCCGAATCCAACAAAGAATTTATGCGGTCACGCGTCGGTGTGGTAGTTCAGAAACTCCAATGCATCATCTTGAGATAGATCGACATTATGCATGTCTTATTTGGAGGTGAGTATGCCCTGAATAGCGGATCTTCTTCTTCTTCGTGCGAACCGCCCTCAACGTCTTCAGTACAATTGGAGCGGGCTCGGTTGAGAAAATAATCCAACTTCGCGCCGTCGGGCCCGGCTCCCGAGGTGGATCCACATCAGATTCATCGTCCGACCCTCCATAACCTCGCAACAAGCGAGGGCCTCTCGCGGTGGATGTCGTCGGGAGTACATCATCCTCCTTAAACATCTTTCGTCTGATTCCAATCGTATGTGGATTGCCAACCACTAGAAGTTGACAACGCCCCCAACACGTATTTCTATCATCGGACGTCGGTCGACGGATATGCATGTCCCATCCACCAACCGAGTGTGTCGTGCGGGGTTATGTTTTCCATACTACCACCGCATACGGGCACTTACGTGTTTTGCCTCCCACTTACAGAGTGTCGACTTGGGGTCGTGTATTCCCCTCGAACGATACTAGATGTTGAGGTCGCGACCGGATCACTTGGAGATGAAAATTCCACATATACCTCGATATAGGGTGAACCAGCGGCAAGATGAGTCTCCACCATTGCCTCAAGGCTCCGAGGACCTTTGATGTCGAATGAGTCATATCTCACCGGATCAACCGAAGCACAAAATCTATACTTAATAGAGTGAACTTTCATTAGCGTTGTTCCGAATATTTTACGCCTAATTCTTTTGCGAAGTTCTACCAAATCGACGCCCGATTAAAACTCAATCGCTATTTGTGTTCTCAGATAAGAAAACAACACCATTTTTGGTGTCACGCACTTCACCATCGTAGTAAATAACAAAGATTAATACGTTCACTCATTGCAAGTGGACGGTGTAAAAAAGTAAAATTATTGTACTAAAAATCACACTAAGTTCAATTCCTAGGAAGAGAGGTGGATCACAAGGATCACTTAAGTACCAAGTCTTTCCTAGCGAATATCCTCAATCGTAATTTAATAGCACAATAAATAACTACGATCACACTCACAAGATATGAAAAAATTTTGCCTACGTCTTGGGCACTAACAAATATATTTCACTCCAAAAATACAAGTGAAAATTTACAAATAGGGAGAGAGAGAACAATGCCTTAAGTAGAGAATGGCAAATTGTGGGATGAAGAAAATGAGAAATGGTTAGGCCTATTTATAGTTGAGGTTTAGGGATCAAACTTACAAAGTACCTATTCAAATAGGGACCAATATTGCAATTACCCCATACCAATTTTCACATCACATCAACTTTGGCGCCTAATTTTGGCGCCATTTTCTTCCCACTTGTCGCCACCATATTTCCGGAAAAAAAGTCAAAGCGCGTCCCGGAGCGCTTTAGGCCGCACTCCCAAAAACGCTTGTGACGGGGACGCGATTTTGGGGAAATTGCCCTTCCAGGTCATTAATTTTCAACCCTATACTTTCCGGTAATTTTTGTTATTTTTTAGTATTTTCTGGTTTTTTGCCCTTTAAGTACAGAGGTTTAATAACAGATTCTGGCATTTTCTCGAAATTAACCTAAAAATTTTGATTAAGTACAAAAAAAATTTAGGTGTAAAATCTTGTACGAAAATGACATATTTTGTCATCCCATTAACTTGTTTTCGATTCGATATTACTAGTTATATAGAAGCGACCTTGAAAGAAGTGAATAATAGTGGAAGGACTGCAAAATGAGAATAGTATATAGTCAGATGTTCCTTTTGTAGTTGTTTTTTTTTTATGCTTCGTCAATGTGTCAATCTAGGTATCCAAAAGAAAGTACCCAATTAGTTCAAAGTTTCAACCAAGATAATGGACAGTGTCTTCAAAGTTTTTCCTTCACCATCAACATGAGTCTTGACTCAACTCTATACACCAGGCCTACAAGAGAGGGGGGAAAATCTTCATTTAGAGCAAACCAAATATAATGACAAGCAGCATTGGCAAATGCATAATCACTCACTTTCCAAGGATAGAAATAATTACCATGTGAAGGGGGCTCTAACCTTCATTTAGGGCAACAATATATCATCAAAATAGAAGCAACTATTTGGGGTAAAGCAAGTCTTTGGTTAAAATTCTCTGCCCAAAGCTAATGAACTTCAGTTCTAGTTCCCTAAAGGTGCTAGGAGCCTCGTACCCCTTCAAAACAACAAGCAGAGCACGACACATAGTCCTAATAAAACTGAGTCCACTCATTCATCTTGGAAAAAGGAAGACATTTTCACACAACGACTCGACTTCTTTGTACCTTAGCATTGCTCAAGTTTTATACATGAAGTTCAGGGCTCATTATCAGCTTCTTAGTGACAACAAGAGCAAACAAAATGCAATGACAAGCAGTGCTAGCAAATGAAAAATCAGTCAATTTACAAGGATAGGAATAATTATGATGGCACTAACCTTCATTTAGAGCAAACAAAATATAATGACAAGCAGCATTGGCAAATGCAATAATCAGTCACTTTCCAAGGATAGAAATAATTATGATGTGAAGGGGGGTTTTAACCTTCATTTAGGGCATCAATATTGTATGCTCAGCGGATCGAAATGAAGCAGAGGTTCTATATCCACCCTCTCCAGCTGCATAAATCCCTCCTTGCCTGTTGCGCCACATTCTCAATATAAGGTACTCAAAACAATTAAGCTTATAGCTGTGCCAAACCATACACCACTTGTCATTGCCCAAATGAATCAGAGGGGCACCCACAGGGGCACTCACTGGTGCATGTAATGAAAATTCTGTTAACCACTTGACGGACAACCATTTCTTATCCTGCACATCATACGCCTTCCAATAGCAGGTCTCGTCAGAAAACTCATAGAAAACATACAGCACATTGCCCACGAATCCCACTGTGCGAGACCAGTAAGAAAATTTTGGATCAAGGCAAACCCATGACTTATCGTTATAGTAATAGGCGTAAAGAGATCTATCGCCACGGAAGTGCACCAAAATCCGAGATCGGGAAGAATCTAGGAGAACAGGGCGACTTATTCGTGAATATTCCGCAATAGAAGGGGTGCACAATGGAACCCAAATATCCCCACTTATATCGTAAACCTCGCCAAAACAAACACCAGATCCCTCGAAGACGTAAATCTTTCCTTGTACAGCAAGAGCCGCAGGAAAACCCCGACGGTACAGCATAGAAGTAACTTTTACCCACCCACGTTCAGCGTGCTTAAAATCAAAGCGGAAAACATGGTTTGTTGAACGATAGATACTACCCCGACGGATCTTTCCCCCAATGGCGTAAGCGTGGTTGCCACAGGTAACCACAGAGAAACCATAATGAACATCAGGTGGGATCGTACTCAAAACGTCAGTGATTTCACCTCTTTCCAGATCCAAAAAGCGCAAATCACTCCTGCGTCTACCTTCGGTATCCCGCCGTGTCTTATCGAGGAAAAACAAGGCCTTGATCTCTCCATCTCGCTGTCGCGCATCAAAGTAACTCGAGCAATTACGAGTATTGCTGCTCATGGTTCACCCTCCTGCTTTGTTTTCAGTTTTAGGGTTTAGTTTCGCTATATATAGCAGTGTGGTTGCTTGGGTGAATAAGTTTTGCGGTTTACATGGGCTCCACGTTTCTCGCAATCCGATCTGATGGCCCCGACCTTGGCATAGTGTAGCTTCTCTAGAAACATTTTAATTTTGAGTTGACTATTGGGTATGATTTTGGGATGGTGACTATGGTTCAATCACGTTGATAGAAGAGGTGGTGGGTTTCGATGCGATTTTGAGAGTGCTGTTTGTAGGAGCTTTAGGTGGTGAGAGCCGTAGGTTGAGATGGTGATGGAGAGGGCCAATTGATATTGTAAATGGAAAAGGTAATGAGCTATCGGTTAGGTTGGAAATTGATGATAATAAGGGTGTGTAGATTTTCGTAATGTAATGGGTGTATAGCTATAGCGATGACGGGGGTTGAAGATGATTTGGACAGTAAGAAGAAGGTGAAGGGTTTTTAGGATTTATAGAAACAATTATAACCTATTTTAACCTATTTTATTTTTGCATGTTAAAGAGTGAATTTCCAATTATAACCTCATTGAGTCGGTATAATAACATACGAGAAAATAATGGAACTTTTTTAACGGATACTTTCAAACTGAAACAGGCGCTGATGCTTCAATTTTTCATCTTCAATCAAGAATAAAATCTAGGGTTAGGGTTAGCAAAAGAGGGTAAACCCGAAAAATGGAAGGCTGGGACCCGAATACGAAGTCGACGCTGACCCAGATCCCGCTGTTGACGACGAAGGCGGGCCCCAGAGACGGAGCGGCATGGACTCAGAGGCTTAAAGAGGAATACAGAGCTCTAATAGCCTACACCCAGATGAACAAGTCCAACGATAACGATTGGTTCCGTATATCGGCAGCCAATCCCGAAGGTACCCGTTGGACAGGCAAGTGTTGGTACGTCCATAATCTCCTTAAGTACGAGTTTGATCTCCAGTTTGATATCCCCGTTACTTATCCCGCCACTGCTCCCGAGCTTGAGTTGCCCGAACTCGATGGCAAGACTCAGAAGGTGAAATTTTTAAAATTTTTGCTTCTTTGTTATTTGTTTTGATGTGATTATTAATTGTTGGTTGTTTTTTTTTTTTTATGGCAGATGTATAGAGGAGGGAAGATTTGTTTGACCGTACATTTCAAGCCACTTTGGGCAAAAAATTGGTATGTTGAATTTTAGGGGTTTTTTTGGGTTTTAATTCGTTGAATTTTATGTTTTCATGATTATATTAGGAAATAGAAGAATTTAACTTCTTATCTCATGTGTTTGTAGTGTGTAATTGCTAATATAACTATTGGGTGTTGATTGGAATTGACATCCAAAATCTAAATTGGGGGCATAATCTAACCTTTGATCAAGTAGAGGGGGATTAAATATTGGCTGTGTTCATAATCATTGTTGGAAAATTCCATGTTAAAGTGCACCAATTGTCCGTGTAAAGAATCCCCTATTTCGAGTTCGTAGTTGAACAGATTATTTTGTATGTTCGAAAATTTGGTACGTTCAATGATTGTCCAATACAAGCAAATAATCTTCTGTGTTGTGTTATTCGGTAAAAGTACCATGGAGGCTCTTGTACTAGAGGTTAGATTGCATTTTGCCCCTTCTACTCAAGAAATGGGCAAATTTGTCCTTGTACATTAGGTCAAAGAGCATATTGATCTTTCTGTTAAAATTCCATCTATTTCTACTGTTAAAAACTGGTTACTTTACCTCAGCATGAGGCACATGTGATATGCTACATGTCATTATCTGGTTATTCTGTCAGCCAAGTCAGTTTTAACAATACAAATGAATGAATTTTTTAACAGAAAGGATCAATTTGCTCTTTGATCTAACATATGGAGACTAATTTGCCCCTTTTGTTTAGTAGAGGGGGCAAAATGCAATCTGACTCCTAGTACAATGGCCTCTATGGTACTTTTACCTGTGTTTTTCCTAAAGCTGTCATTAGCAGCAAAACTAGGTTCAGTCAGATTGAAAATTAGAGGAAATATAATCTGGAGTCATATAAAGGAAGATGTAGAGAGCAATTCTGAGCAAGTCAAATAGAGCAAAGAGCCGTAAAAAAAAAAAGAGATTTGAATGTGTTTGTATTATGCAGCATCGATGTTGGAAGGCTGCTTTTTCCAGTGTAGTCTAGTTTAAAGGTTCAGTATGTTTCATCATTATACTCCTTTAAATCATTAAGAGGTGGCTTGTATTGAACAAGTAATGGATATTCACAAATCTGGTTTCTTAATCTTTGTTATCGGATCAACCGGGATTGAGCCATGTTTTGAAGGATAATCAGTGTTATAACCCTTTTGCACTTATTCATATTGTTTATGCTGTAATCTTTGCTCAGTAGTTTCTTCTTTTCTGAATTTGATGATTTTGTTGTGCAGTCCTCGGTTTGGTATAGCGCATGCACTTTGCTTGGGACTTGCTCCATGGCTTGCTGCAGAGATTCCCATTCTTGTGGATTCTGGTATGATCAAGCATAAGGATGATGCGACCACTTCGAATGAGTCTTAGCATTTCTGTTGTTGAAACGTTTGGTGTACCTTGAGTTTCAAAAATAAATGCTTATACAATTTTACAGTGTTTTTTTTTTTTTTTTTTTGTTAAAAGTGTCAAATTATCTGTCAAACTTCTTGACTTTGTACTTTTAAATGCACATATGATCTGATATTATTTTTTTTTGAATGCTTTTGTCAAAGATTGTATGTGAAGTCATGGTTTCTAAGTCTTTTTTTTTCCCATTAAATGTTAAAAGTTAGGGTCAGTATATGATAGCCTTTAGTAGAGGTTTTTTTTTTTTTTTTTTTTTTAATTTCTCTAAGTGGATTTCCATTTTTTTGGAAGCAAAGGCTCTACAGGACTAATGGGCTAAACAATGCGCAACACCATTGGTTGATGGATAGGCATAACAAAAAGAAATATAAGCAAACCAATCATGTAAAATACAGTGCTCTTCAATGATTCGGCCATAAATTGATAAATCCAAACTATTGCTATTAAGTCTGTTAATAGTAACTCAACAGTTTAACTTAACAATGATACAGCGGAAGTCCGAAATCTCGGGCCATCCCAAGGATTTCAACAATGGCCATTGCCTCAGTCGCCAAAGCATCAGAGGCACCCTTAACCTCGCATGCGCAACTAGCATGCACCATACCTTCCGAATCACGAATCACCACATCATAGGACATTGCACGCTCCCTAGCCCTCTAAGCCGTGTCAACATTGATCATGAGGTGTTCACCATGTGGAGCCTCCCGTCTCTCGATCTTCAATCTCCTAGGTACCAACGGCGTACAAAGACGATAATGAACCTGAAGTCCTTATGGAGTGCTTGAGCACAAATGAAAGCATCTCGAGAAATCGTAGTATTTGCTTGCACAATCTCCAAGTTTCTTGCCTCCTATAACTATCAAAGAACCACCAAAAGGCTAGTAAGGGCATCCTTATCAAATTTCCTCATTGCAAACTCTAGTGAATTCACCCTGCAAAAAAAAAAAAACAGCACTTAATAAGTTATCATCAATACCACTCAAAATTAATACCTTTTCGAGAAAAGGACAATCGCGGACAACATGCACTAAGTACTCTATCAAATGACCACATCTCTTGCACTAAAGGTTATTGGCCAATAAGAATCTCATGGCTCAACCTCCAACCGAATAATTTAATCTTAGGAAAGATCTTTGATTTCCAGAGTTACAAAAAAACTCTCTGAAGGCCAAACCTCATCGAGTTAAGAAAGAGCCAATTATAATCAAATTTTGTTGAGTAAACACCCGTAGAGGCATGCTCCCAAATCAAGATGTCACCATAAGTATTATCGCATGAAAGAATAGCCAAATATGATCCTCGTTCCATCTAGGCCTATCCTCTACTAATAGATTTGAGACCATGGAATGAAGGGAAAGAATATCATTATGCACAAGATCCTTCCCATCAAGACCCTTCACTCCCCTCAAATCAAGTCCTAGCTTTGTTTTAGTTTCCAATGTGCCAAAAAAAGCCTAGACATAAATGAATCCAGTGTAGTCATTAATCCTTTTCCAAACAAAAAAAAAAAGGTTTCTCAACTTATTTGCAAAGAAAGATGTCACCTGATGGAAAGTATTTGGTTGACAACACTCTAAAGCGCAAGGTATCCTTTTGGTGCAAGAGGCACCAAATTTGCTTGCCGAAGAGTGCTATATTGAAAAGTCTAACATTTCGAGAGCCTAGGCCCTCCATTCATTTCGGTTGTCTCATAGTGTTCGAAGCCAACATAACCCACACTTTATCCGTGCCACATTGAGCCTACCAATACCGGCAAATAACCTGAACAATATCATTAGTGACACATTTAGGTAATAAGAAAGTACTCGGTGTAAGAAGGAATAGCGCGGAGTCAGAAAATTTGAAATATGGGGTCAAATTTTGAAAAATAAAAACATTTATAAAAGTCATATAAACTAATGTACATAATTCTTGATAAAACAATGTATAATATAGTTAGATATAAGACTATTACATAGCCTATAGTAAGAAGTTGAAAATTTTCAATCCAATAGTCCCTCAATTTTTTTGGTGAAAGTTGTGATTGCGAGGTTAATAAGGTACCTTTTGCAAACATGCCATTCTTATATTATTTCTATCATTTGGATGATGATTTATAATCCCGCCCTAAAATTTAGATAAGTTGAAAGATTTTGAAGGTTAAACTTAAATTGATTTGTATTTCTTCTACTTCAGTAGTAGACTTTCATTTAAAATATTTTTTCATTCTTATTAAACATTTAGAAACAAATAAATCTATGCCTTAAATACTAAAATTTTCACAAAATCAACAAAAAACTAGTAATTTTTTTCACAAAAAAAAAATCACCTAAATGCTTTTTAGTGTCATGGGTATGCAATAAGTCAATTTTCAAACGCAAGATTCACAGAAATCATACTAGTAATAACAATTTATAAATAAAAATACTAAATTTCTAATCAATATCCAAGAAACTTAAAATTATAAATACAATCAATCTCAATTTCTTCAAAGGTTAAACTCAAAAAATTTATTACCCAGTCAAGATGTTAAGGAATCTCATACAAAACTGATATCCAAAATGGTTCAATTAATAAAAAAATTTAAATCTTACATAAAAATCTTAATCTACTAGAAGAAAAACCACAATCTTAAATATTCTAGATATTAATAAATAAAGCTTGAAAAGAATAAAAGAGTCGTTACCAATTAGGGAGGACTCACTTAAAAATATTGAAAATAATAATTTTCAATTTTTTTTGGGATCAATTTACCCGTTATTATATATGTGTATATATATATTAAAAAATTATAAATAAATTTCTTTCTCTCTCTTTGTAGGGTCAATTGACCCCTATAACCAATGTAGCTCTGCCTATGGCTTGAAGGAAAGATTTAATGAAAATCTCCTTCCCTACCACCAAGGGTAAACCCATGTACATATCAAGCTCCTCCACCACCCAAACATTATGGATGTCACTCAACAAAGCTCGAGACTCCACCCTAGTATTAGGACTAAAGTAACATATATTTGTTCAAATTAATGTTTTGCCCAAAGCTCCTTTAAAGTCTTAGCCTCCCCTTCTTAATATGAATGAATAACAAGCTATCATCATCAAATAAAAGGTGTTTCATCCTCGGGCCATTTTGGCTCACCCTAACGCCTATGAATTTTCCATCCTCTTGCACTCAAGAAAGCAGAGTTAAGAGACCCTGCATACAGAAAAGAAAAAAGATAAGGTGACAAGGGGTCAACCTGCCTCAATCCTTTATCAAAGTCGAAAAATTCAATTAGATTATCATTGAATAGAACATGATAAGAGATAGAGAAAACATAATGTATCATTAAATTAATCCACCTATTTTCGAAACCCATTTTAACTATTACGTTCCACAAAAAATTGTACCTCAACCCTATCATAAACTTTGATCATATAAAGTTTAAGAGCACAACCTTTATTAGAGTCATTCTTTGAGCTTCGCAAGTAGTGAAAAATTTTATGAGCCATAATCGCAATTCTTCTAACTTTTTTTATTGATTTTACTTTTTTAATTCAACTTATATATTTGAACTTTCGTGATTAGTTTAGTGGTTACAAATTGTTCACCCATAAAACTCACCTGGGTTCGCTCCTCTAAGGGAGCAATGGTAGGCCTTTATTTAGACAGTTCCCTTTAAACATAGTGTGTGCGTGTGAATATGTCTCTAACATGAGTGCGCAAATATTATCCCTATAATTGTACATTACCAAAAAAAAATAAAAACTTATACAATTGAATCATTTTCAACTATTCTAATATACGTTTCCAAGTTTTACAATCATGGCTATAACTCTCAAGCCCCTTTCCTCCAAACTTCTTTCTCTCTAAATATTAAAAGCCAAGACCACACAAAAATCAAATTAGAGGTGTGTGTGTCCCTTGTTTGCAATGGTGTCTGATGTTAGCCCTAACGAACCACATTTTAAGAACAGTAAGACTCCAAAATTCAAAGGCAATCCCCACTCTACATTGAGACAACAACACTGAGGGTCCTTTTGGGCTCCCTAAAGCTATTAACACCCACAAGATTTTGGACCCATACACTTTCTCATCAACAGTTGCACCTTTTTCTCTTTTTTTTTTTTATATCGAAATTAAGCATTCAGCACAGAAAATAGTGATTAATTTTATCAAGTTGCAAGTTTTTTTTAAGAGGTAAATAGTTAATCAGGAAATATGCTCTATTTTGATGATGGGATCAAATCCTCAACCACATAACTAAGGGATAGGATGAGCAACCATCACGCCACACCTTATGATTACAACAGTTGTACCCTTTTAATTTTACAAAGCTTTACCAATCGATGGGGCAGATTGTAATGAAGGTCAAGGGGCCTTAGCCCCTCATTTGAGAAAATTTCAATTTTGTTGTGGAAAATTTTAATTAATCCTTAAAAAATTAGTCCTAAGATCCGCGACTATCAGCCTGACATAAAAACAAACAAGCAGCATTATTGGTGAATAATGTTTGATAAAAGTGCATTAAAAATAGGACCAATTTTTGGTTTTGTCATTTCGACATGAAAGGATATTATAAGAAGGACAAAGAAGCTGTAATTTGGAATCGAAGGACCAAACTAATTGAAAAAGGAGAAGACGTGCATGTCTTTTGTAACCACCGGTTGCCCTTTTTCTTGCTTGTGTTATTTAAGGACTGCAATTTGGGGTCCCACGATGTCGTTTTCGAAGGATATAAGAAGAATCAGATTCTTTTGTTATTAGTTGGCAACTATTAAACACTAATCGCGGCAGTTGAGAGAGACTTCCAAAACTGTCTAATTGTGATTAATAATCGGATAAACTACACTCAATATTATTAAATTATTAATAAGTTTAATTTTTTTTTAAGTTTAACTAGCAAACTTTAAATGACAATTTAACGATCGGCATAATGGATCAGTACCCGTTAATGAGTAGAAGAACGGACCTTAGATCCAAGTCGATCTGACGGCCAGTTGTGGGAGATTGAAGAAGAAAGTTGTTTGGATTTTGGTTCGTAGATTCATAACGTTCAAAGCTATTTCATAAAAAAATTAAACTGTAGAAGAGAAGAAGAAAAGTTTTTAATTAGTGCAGGCGATGCGTGTAGAGAGGATCATACAAGAATAATTTTAACAACCCAATAACTTAAACGAAAACTTTAAAATAGTTCAGTGATCATTTTATTACTTTTGGAAGTTGAGTGACGATAATGTAAAATAACTTAATAACTTAATAACATTTGAAATTGGAGTTAAATTCTATTAACTGAACATTTAGTTTCCTATTTAAGGGCTATTTCATTCAAAGCTAAGCACACTAGTTGGAATTAGGGTATTCATCGTTGACAACGGTGATTAATTTATTTACAATAGAAATACTCTAAAGAAGTAAATTGCTGATCACAGATTATATTTCATTTCATTAGCAAAAATCGAACCTCCAACTATATAACTAACTAACGAGCTGAAATTTAGAAAAAAATAAGTTAAAGAAACTGTGATTTTAAAATTAACTATCATATAGCATTAATGTTTGAAATTTGTGGTAAAAACTTGAAATTTTTAAAAAATATATTTAAAAAGTCATTCTATATAAAGTTTTTATATTATGAGTTTTTAAAAAAATATAATCTTCCAATTATAATTCAGAGAAAGTCCTTCCATTTTTTTTTCGGTACAAAAGGAAAAAGCCGCATATTCAACATTTTTGTTTGCTTATTGGGTCTTTGACACGTGTAATATTGATAATGTTATTATCATGTTTACAAGTTTGCTAGCTAAACTTTTAAAAAAACCTAATAACCCGATAATTTAAATAAAACTAAATCTTTTGAATAGTTTATTAACTTAAATAAAAACTTTCAAATAGTACCATAACTATTTTATTAACTTTTTAAAATTAAGTGATCAAAATATAATCTTAACAATAATTTAATGACCATTAGTGTAATTTACCCTTAAATAATTGGAAGAACCCAAATGTACGTTTACAAGTTATAACAATAACAACAAGAACATGTGGGATGACTTGTAAAATCCGATTTCAAGTACTTGGTTCTGCTAACCAAACGGGGAGGGGATCAGCTGTGAGTGATGTTTGGTTGGGAGATGAAATCACCACCGTTGGTTGTGATGTTATGATACGTTGTTTTTAGGGGCCCCAATCCATTGCAGTGATCAGCACAGTGAAGCAGACTGACACAGAGTAGTAGGTAGCTGTTGAAGTTACTGATCAATGACTGTGTGAGAGTGAGAAGCTGTAAACAAACAATATTAACTACGAGAGCTTAAAGTAGCACTCCAGCTGTTTGCCTAAATGCCACGATGAATCAAAAGGTCACAAAACCCCACGTTGAGAGGTTTTCAACGATTGGACGCTTTGATATAACTTACTGTCACTCCCCATTGCCAATCCCACCTTTTCTTCTACAGGTTCAGGTAAATGTTTTAATGAAGGATTAGTTTTTGTTTGGGTAAATTTCACACAAAGTCACTAAATTATCAGTAAATTTAAGTTTTGGTCACTCAGTTTTAAAAAGTTACAAATTAAACTATTCAAAAGCCTTAATTTAAGTCATCGAACTATTGAAAGTTTTTATTTCATTGAGCTATTAAGTTTTTTTTTTTAAGTTAAGCTAGTTAGCTCCAAGAGACAATTCAACGATCGGTACGGCGAATTAGTACCAATTGACGAGTAAAAGAATATACCTTAGATCAAAGTCAATATGATGGTTAGTGTTGAAGATCGAAGAAGAAAGCTATTTGGATTTTGATTCGTAAATTCACGACCTTTAAAGTTGTTCGGTGAAAAAAAATTGAACTATAGAAGAGAGAGGAATGAGAGCTTTTAATTGGTATAGGTAGTGCGAATAGATAAAGCCACACAACAACGATTTTAATATCTCAATAACTTAAATAAAAGCTTTTAAACAATTTAATGATCATTTTATAATTTTTTGAAGTTGAGTGATTAAAATATAAAATTACAAATAAATTTTTTTACAAAGATAAGCCCTAACCTATCTTTGCAAGCTGCCCCAAAAACTCAAATATCAATTCTTTTTTACCGTTTGCAGAGTGGGGAGTAGGGGACCATTGTGTTAATTTATAAGAAAGGAGACAAAAAAAACTATTTTTGGGGTCAAGACCCATGGCCAACCAGCGAAGAGCAGCATCCCCACCATGGTAGGCGGCACCTCTATCGTCAATGTAACTAGTCGATCACGATAACCGACCCCTACAGACATGCTATGTTTTTTTTTTTTTTGGAATTTTATATCGGTGTTGCCAACATGTCAGGTTACATTAGTATGTTCAGTCGTATTTCCTCAATATTTCTTCAGCATTTTATGTTATAAAATTAACACGGTTAAAAATATCAATGTCACCACCCTAATTGGCGATATCACTTAAAAAGTAATTTTTTTTTTCAACTGAAATGGTTTGCTTATGATGGGTGTGTTGTTGAGGTCCGTGTCGCCTGATAATATGGAGTGACCGAGTTTTACTGTTTAAAACATATTATTCTTGTAAATAATCTACAACTGATCTCATTTTCGTAAATAATTTTTTTTATTTATATAAAAAAACCCAAATTAAATTTTTAAATGGAGTAAAGTTTTCTCCACAATACTTTAATTAAGAACTTACTTAAAAGATATGGAATTAATGTTTACCATTTGAGTCATCATATTTTTGTATGTATTAAAATTTTAAACATAACAACTCCGATGTTTGATCCATGGACCAAAGGTGTTAATCCTATACCCACATCATGAGGTCGAATGCCATTATTAATGATATATATGTGTGGCGGTAATTTATTTCTGTTAATAATATGATGAAAATAATATTTTTAATTAAAAAACATTATTGTTTTTATGGAATTTAGCTTCAAATGATATATATAGTATTAAATTTATTGTTTTATTTATAACTTTTTTTTTCATTTAAAATTAACAAATCTAATAATATAAATGGTAATATTTGGTACGTATTCTTTTTATTCTACAAGCAGTTTTAAAAAATAATCATGTATCCTTTTTATTAAAATATTTTACTATATTTTTATAAGATATTTGTCATTTTTTAACCCTGCATAGAGTTTAAAAACTCATTATACCAATCAATTGAGTCTTAGCTCGATTGACATGAATATTATTACCAATATAAGAGGACGTGAATTTGATTGCGCTGAAGGATATTATCCTCTTATTTATAGAACTATAATCAAGATTTATAATAAGATTATAAAAAAAAACTCATTATACCAATATTTGTTGTATAATATATGAATATAGATATTAGGTAACTTCAATTATAGGTTATATCATCATTATTATTCAAAGTTGAAAAAAGTAAAATAATAACATTAAATAAAGAGAAAGAATGCTAAGAAAATGATTCAGTCATCATTACAGTCCTATCCCAATCATTCTTTTAAATGATAGCATTATAATTATGAAGTGAATAAATAATAATAATAATAAATTCACTTCCAAATATAAAAGAATTAATTAAAAGGCAAAAAATAAAAACTAAAAAAAATTGTTTGACCATAAAAATTTCCTACAAATACACACATTTTCCCTTTTTTCTTAAATAAAACAAATTGAAAAAAAAGGATAAATAAAAATCCGAATTTTCCCATAATATAATAATATATATTCATTTTAACTTCTTCTTTTTTTTTTTCATTTTTTATGAAAAATAACAATATTAGAAAAACTAAAATCTAGCATTTTCGAAGCCGTGTAGATCACTGACTTTATTCAACGACTTCTTCATCATGGCTACTTTAGCCAACTTCTCAGCCGTTCTCCAAGCCGATGACGGTGTTAGTGGCTCCCCATTCTCATCCATCACCACCATAATCGCCTCCCTTTCTCGTTCCCTTTCGTTCACTCTCCGCCGTTGGATTTCCACCATCTGTTGTTTCATCCGCTGCAATTCCGTCAGCTCGGCTTCTAACCCTCGCACGTACTCCGCCACCGTCAACGAATTCGACTGCAATAACAAAGCTCTAGCCGAAGCCAACAGATGGTGTGCACTTGTCAAGTCGTTACCACACTCAATTAACCTCCTCGACTCCGCTATGGCTCGAGTCGTTATGAAAAAGAATCTAAACTGTTCGATCTCAGGAGTCGGTGATCGAACGGCGTTCGGCTGAGGAACGAGAAGGGATTGATCTCGGCCGTATACGACTTCTTGCGAAACGGGATCTTTGTAAAGACAACGAACACACATCACGTGATTGGACCTGAGTGCCGACGTCGGAACTTTGAGTTCCACGAGTAAATCCCTTTCTTCCTCGGCGTAGAAATCACCCAGCCGGACTGAGCCGGAAGTTAAAACGGTCGGCTTCCCGTTACATGAGTAAACGGCTGTGATTTCAGCCGGAGCTGAGTCAGGGGCAAAGCTGAGCTGGATTCTCAAATCTTGAACCACGACACTAAATATCCCACTAATACATTTAGCAAACGCGTCCTCAGCCGGGTCATGACTAAACCCACCGGTTTGCCCCAAACCGAACGAGTGAACCGGGATTTCAATATGAGCGAAACGAGTGGAAGACACGTGGCTTGAACGAACCCGTTGATTTGAACCTCTTTCATCGTGACCGTCAGATAACAACATAATACCAGCAACCGGATTTCTCTCCCTCCGATCTTCAAGCACTTTCGTAGCTTTCTTAAACGCATCGCAAACGCTAGTCCCTTGACCACACACAAGCCGATCAATAATGTGCCGAGCAGCTCGTTGACCTTGAGCCGTCATCCTCCGTAAAGGCAACAACCGTTTTGAACTAGCCGAGAAAGCCACAATAGAAAGCCTATCAGCCGAGCCGAGCGAAGAAATGACTAAACGCATCGCACGTTTCAACATCTGAAGCTTACCACCGTTCATACTACCGCTCACGTCAAGAAGCGTAACCAAATCAATAGGCGCACGACGTGAAAGGTCCAAAGACGACGCCTTATTACGTGAAGGGGCTTTTATTTTCAAAGCCACGGCATAAGTTTCATATCCACGGCCAACTGAAACAACCGCCGTTTCAGGTGATAATCGGACCTGTACATTCCTCGAATCACGGCCGTTGAATGGGTGTACTTCGATGGATGAAGGGCTGGGATTCACGAAGAATCCTTGAAACTCCTCCACATCGCCGCCGCTTTCTTCTTCGTGTTCATCTGCTTCTGGAATAGGAACGAAACGACCACCACCAGCGGTTGGTGAAAGCAATGGCTCATCGTCATCGTAAGATCTCAAATCCGGTTTGGGCTTTGGCTGGTTAATACTTCTGGGGTTTTTATGAATAGAAAGAAGTGGAACATCTTTCCAAGTAGTATTACAGACAGGACAAACAAGTGAATCATATTTACGAACATGAGCAGCTATACAAGGAAAATGAAAAGCATGTGAACATTCCGCCGTGTAAATCGCCGTCCCTTGACCTGTCTTCACACTATTCAAACATATCCCACAAGTACTCTGCCAAAAAAAAAAAAAAAAACCGAACTTTGTCAACAAGAAGATTCAAACTTTATCCACATTTCGAAATGTTAAAATTCACTTACTCTGAACTTGAAGCTATTACGAAAAAGTGAGAGCTTTAGTGGTGAACGAGGAGAAGAAGGATTTGATGCTTTAGGGGTGTTTTCATTTGTGGAAGATGGTTGAAGACGAGGAGTAGAAGGGTTACTTCCACTACTAAAAAAGCTTAACTTAGCACAATTTTTAGGACTAGGAACAGTGGTTTCAGGTTCTCTAGGGATTGCAGTACAAAAGGCTCTTCTCCAACCAGTTGCCATTTTCTTTTTTAATTATAAGAGACGAAGAAAAAAGGGGTTGTTTTTTATGGATCTAAGGCTGAGACAGAAGAGAAGACAAAAGGGTAAAGATCAAAGGTTTTAAAGATACAAGCATGAGGGGATTTAATTGCAGAAAAAAGAAATTATAAAGAGACAAAGTAATGGAATTTTTAGCTTTCTTTTTTCTCTTCTCTCTCTTTTGTTTTAAAGAATGGTCCCCTAAAAGGTTTCTGCAACTAAAATGGGGGTTGTAGAGATCTGCAGCTTCTTTTTTTCTCTTATTTCCGAAACCTAGAGGGAAGGTTCTCTTCCCCGATGAATATTTATATTCGTTGCAAATGATTAATTTAAGGTCAAAATTGTATACAAAGCCCTACTACTATGTGGATTTTGCGATTTTAGTCATCTATTATAATAGTCTCTTATTTCTCAAAATGTGTGTATTTTTAACTTTTTTTTTTTTAACAATTTCATCATAAGTTCTGATTATATCTGTGCTCTTTTTGACAGAATGTCTAAAACTACCTATAGCCAATTCCCGACTCATAAATAGGAGGATAATGTGCTTCAATGCACTCAAATCCGTGTCCTCCTACATTAACAATAATATTCATGCCAATTGAGCTAAGACTCAATCTTGAGACTAATTTGTTTCCCTTCATTATTTCTACTATCTTACTAGCCACACCCCATTTAGATTTCTATTTGAAACTACTAAACATTAGTAAAGGTATTCCTTATTCGTCAATTTTAGTTTCAAATAACTATAGTTATGGAATAGATTAGATTCTTGTTATGATTTTTACACGTATAGATAAAAAATTAAATCGAATTTATTTATCATTATATAGAATTTAATTAAGATAATTGTATGAAATATATAGTTAAAGATAGTATAGAATTTGACTCTTTTGGCCAAAGTATAGAATTTGACCTTAATTAAAAGAGATTTTAACCTTGTTTGACCGGCACGTGTGGGTTAATTATTTTCAACGTTACCGTTCAAAGAATGAGGTGAGAAAGTGTCCAGTCTTCATTCACCACGTTATCCCACACCGACCTGTTAAAATAGAACCCCCATGCCTTTCATGCTCCATGCACTTTGTGTATCCCTGTCTTCATGCGCAGCCTCGATGCGTGCAATCGTTGACTTGCGTGCTCTTCATTCTCGTCTCCTGCGAGTGATTGTTGTTCAGAGGTGGAAAATCCTTTTGAGGGCTCTGTTATTTCATGCATGATTCATATACGGTAGGTTGTCAGTGATATTGTATTTAAATGCTATGCATATCATTGTAGTTTTTTAAAATTCTGCTAATCTTAGCCGTTCATCAACTTGAATCATTGAGTTCATATTGAAGATGATTTGGAACTAACTACCACTTCATCACCATTCAACCATTATTTTTCTTCTTTCTAAAATTGGTATAAAAGTTAAATCACAATTTTTTATAATTTATTTCAAATTTACAAACTAGTAGCATTCTCGATATTTTTTTAATAGTGCATTTTATTTTATCTACTTAAAAATTAAATAAATTGGTCATTTTTATTATTTTTTTATTTATTTGTATCGTTAAAAACTGGCGTGATTAACAGAATAATCAAACAACGACACATGACATGCCACATGTACCTTATGCTCACATACATTGATCAATTTGTAACCGTAGAAATAAATGAATTTTTAGCAAAATGATCAGTTTGCTATTTGGTCTAACGTACATGGACTAAATTATCCGTTTTGGTAAAAATGATCAAATGCAATTTGACTCCCAGTAGGCCTCTATGGTACTTTTACCAATAACACATCAATGTGATGGTTTAAGATGTATTCTAGTGAATTAATTTGAACTGCATTAATTATTTAGTTCTATGTTTATAATGAATAACTTCGGTATTAATATAATTGTAAAGTATAACTTCCAAAAATCATATTGAGTGTAATGGTAATGCACATTACACTATCAATGAGAGGACTCTCAAATCTTAGAGACGACATTGTTGAAAGAGGCAATCACGATTTTCAAAAAAATTAATCTCCATAAACCTTAAAACGAATATGAAAAATACCTTGATTCCGCCTAAAAAAATCCACTAATGTTGTTATTAATATGATAACATTTTACATTTATATATTATATGTATAAATAATTATTTTAAATACCAAAATAGATGAGTAAATTTACTTTTGAAGGACACATAATCAAAATTATTTTTTATATATAATAAAATAAAGATAATTCTTATTATAAAATTAAAAAAATTAACTTATCATATTAATATTAAATCAAAATTCAATATAAATGTGTAATTAAGGAAATAAAAATGATAGATGAATTTTAGTAGGAATCTAGGATGGCAGAGTGGCAGGGTAGAGAGTGGTTAAAATTTTAAGTAAGGGAATCATAAAGTCAAATTCAGCAGGCTTTGGGAATTTGCAAATCTTTGAAATTTTAATTATTAGATTTTTATCTATCAACCATTAGTTCGATTAATATATATATTATTATCAATACAGCAGAACATAGATTCGAGTATATTGAAGTGCATTATTCTTTTATTTATGGGTTGAGTATGGGTAGTTTTAGATATTATTTTAAATATATATATATAATTAAAACCTATAATGAGATTATTTTAAAAAAAAATTACCGAATCTTTGTTGAAGGTAGTTTTACACTCCTAACAAAATTACTCAATTATTAATTTTATATTTAGTATTGTATTATTATGAATACATATAACTTAAAAAATATTAGAATCATTAAAATAAAATATATAATCAATATCTAAGGATTAAATTAAAAATTAATAAAAGGTTATATTTTACTATTAGTCCCTACAATATGCATAAGTTATGAATTTAGTCATTATACTTTAATTTGGTCTTTTTAATATTTGTACTTTTCGAAATTTAAAATTATAGTTCTTATCAAATGGTATATGTTATATTTATTAAATTATGGTATTTTCAAAATTTGACACGACAAATATGTTATCATATGTTAGTGTTGTGTCTGTTGGTTATTTTCGTATATTATTCACAAAAAAAGAGAGTTAGTTAATGGATTTAACTACAGTTGTTTGTGTCAAGACTAAAGTTTTGAAATTCAAAAAGTTTTCCAGACTAAGAATGACCCAATTGGAGTACATGTATTAAATCTACAATTTCACGCATAGTACAATATTAATAGCAAAATTTAACCAATCGAATTTAACTGGTATTGTCTGGATCATGATTAAAATTTCAAAATTTGAAAAGCTCAAGAACTAAAATTGACCAAATCAAAAAATATAAAGATTAAATTTAATCAAATTAAAGTATAAGGACTAAATTCATAACTTACACAAATAGCAAACTTTAACCCTTAATAAGAATATTAATATCTTAACCTCTCCCCCTCCAAATAAAAAATAAAAAATTTGGGGGGCTATTGTGTTTTTAGTTTTGATTGATAGATAGCAAAATGGTTAAATAACCTTTTGGTGCTTGAACTTTGCAACTATTCTTAAATTAGGGTTTCAATTATTTTTTGTCTAAAGTAGTCCTTGAACTTTACAATTGTTCCCACTTTATTTTGTCAAAGTTAGCCCCTGATATTTCTTTGAAAATCTTAAAGTTTAGGCCCCAATGCGAGAACAGTTACCAAGTTTAAAAATTAATTTGAACAAAAAAAGTTCAAGCCCTAATGTTGAAATGATTGCCCAGTTAAAGCCTTAATATAAAAATAATTATCAAGTTTAAGGACGAACTTGAATAGAAAACATTCAAAACCCAATGTGAGTTGTTAACAAGTTTAGGCCTCAAATAATAAATTTAACCCATAATAGTAAACTAGTATTTCTTTTTTCATCTATAAAATATGAACACAACATTTTACTTCTAAAAAAGATCAATTTTTGTACTATTAAACCCTAAACCCTATGTATTAGGTGACGTTTTTGTAAGAATAGTCACATGGGGAAAGGTGATGAAAGTTGAAATCAGAAGCTTTTTTTTGTCAAAATGTCAACTCCTTTGTTCCACACCCAATCTTTAAACTAATCATTATTTACACTTTTAATCATAGTTAGGCATACCTAAAACCCCAGTTTTTCTATTTTCTTGTGAAAAATAAAAAATAAAAAACCCAATATTTTTTTTTAATCTCTAGTTTAGGGTTTAGGTGGCTAATAGTGTGTGTGTATTTGTAGCGATGTTTTAACTAAATTTTGTGCTTATGTTTTGGAAGACAACACTCAACTATTAGCCCAAGTTTTATTACCATACATAGAAAAACAGAAACCGATAAATGCATGCAGTGTTTCAATTCAAGTCCATATTAATTAATGGTGTAAGGGACTAATTTATTAATTAACTTGGGTATTTGTGGACATTCCAAATTTGGGTAGGAATTTGTCTAGCAATGAAGTAGTGAAATAATTGTTTATATGAGGTTCAAATCCCTGGTCTCTAGGGTACATTGGAACTGCAAATTTGATAGTTTCTGCGACAAGCAAAGGGAAGTATAAAATTAGAAAATTTTAGTATACTATATTGATAATAAAATAAAATATAATGTGTACTATTTTGATGATTTGAGTTGGGAATGGGACTATACAACAGTTGATTATTGACCAAATGAAAATAACATTTCATTAATAGTTGAGTATTCACCAAATGGCTACTTGATGTTGTTTCATTTGCCAATATAGAATAGTACCAAAAATAAATCAAAGGGTGAGAAATAAGAGAGTTTATATTCAAATACCATTAATCCATCTTCAAAGTGAGATTTTAGGAAAGAATATCTAAAATTTTATTTCGGAAATTTTATCATTTTTAGGAGTTCAAAGTACAATTTTACTTTTACTAATTTAAAATATTAAATGGCCAAATTAGAATCCATTTTAGAGAGGGTCAGGCCCTTGGCCCCTGCCAACCCTCCTAGATTCGCCATTGACCTTAGAGTCATCATTGTTGGAAGTGTTTTTACTTGAATACCACCTCGACTTAAATAGGACTGTACGCAAACTGTAAAACGGATGAGGACACCTGTGGTCAGAGGCAAATTTAGGGGGGATTGGCAGGGGCTCCGCCCCCCATGCCTTAAAATTTATAAAATTTCTTTTAAGTCCCTTTAAATTTTAAAATTTTTTAATTTGATATTATAATGTGGTGTCTAAAAAAGGACAAATTTGTGTTAGGCCCTCAAAGTTTTTCAATTTTTTCAATTTGATTTATTTTCTAGAATTTATAATTTTTTAGTGATAAATTTAGTAACATTTTTAGTTTAATTTGATAAATTAATATAGAGTAGTATCTAAATATTAATTTGTTAAAAATAAATTTTAGTAATTGCAACATGAATGAGGTAAAGAATAATCTTAAATAATTATAATATCTAATAAAAAATTGAGCATTTTACTTATATTATAAACTCAAACCCTAAATTCAAATCTTGAATCCTGGGGTTGAGGTTCAAGGTTTTGAATTTGGGATTTAAGGTTGGGGTTCGAGGTCTGAAGTTCGGCGTTTAAGGTAAAAAGTAATCAAATTATGTATCAATAACAAGAAAAAAAATTATTGAAATGTCTTAAATAATTAGAAAAGGGTCATAGATAATGTGGCGAGAAGATCTATAAATAATTTCTCGTCTATTAACCCTCTTTTTGTTTATTTAAAGGTCAAGCAAACATTTTTTTTTTAATTTTAAGCTTAAAAGTTAGAAAATATATCTTTCACCAAATGTATTTAATTAAAAGGAATTAGTTTCAATAACTAACAATTTTATAAAAAAAAAAAAAAAGATATTGAAAGATTTTCTTTAAGATTCCTAAAATAAAAAATAATTTATAATTGTAGTGATAATATCAAATTCATTAATTGCAAATTTTATATCAATATAAAAAATGGTAGTTATGATATGACCAAAAAAATCAAAGTTTGTCAACCAATTAATTATATATCAAAATCATTAATAATTAACACTAAATTCATAATTTTTATAAAAAAACTCTTAATTCATAATATAATTTATTTAAAGAAACATAAAATAAGATAACATAATAAATTCAAGGATTTATAATATAAATAAATGCTGAAAGATGAAGTGAAAGGTCACCAAATGGTTGGAAGGGCCTATTTCTTCTTCAATTAAATAATAAATATTTATTTATCCTCAATTTTCTTTATAATAGTTCCATTTATCTTTTAATATTTTGCTCGTTATAGAGAAATGATTGCCATACATCTATAATATCATGTTGTTATAAAGAGATAATTATTGTAAACTGCTAGGATCGATATTATCTTTTTAGTAATTTGATTCCTAACAGGATGTTATAAGATATTATTATGAGATATTATCTCTTAGTAATTTGATTCTTATGTAACTACTACTAGATATATATATATATATATATACACACACACATCTATCTGTCAATAAAATTCGAGAGATTACCATGTTCTTGTCATAAACCTATAATAGAATTTTTTTTTTTAAGTTCATAAATATAACAAGTTCAATTAATCAGTATAAATTATCAAGTTAAATCGATTAATTTATCAATTTAAGTAATCAGATTATAAGTTTATAATGTTCTAAGTTCATGGTAGAATATTTAATTAGTGAACTTAATAATCTATTGAATGACATTTTTAATTTCACTCATTGAAGATTATTTTCATTTAATAAAATATAAATAATAAATTTTGTACATATGGAATTTAAATATTTTATTGAAATAATATTTTAATTAAGACAGTTTTTATTTAATAAATTATAATGAATAGGTTTGCTTATATGAAATAGCTATAATTTCTTGCTCAAAATTTTATAATATATGTTGTTATAGAGAACTAATTTAATTAAAAATGTAGTTCATAACTATGGCTGTTAAGTGAAAAGTTGTTAGAAAGAGTTAAAATAAAACATAAAAAATCGATTCTACTATAAACTTGATTGTTATAACCGAAATGTTGTAAAGTGGGTGACTATTATAGAGAGGGTTGATTGTATATGAAATCAAACAGGGAAAAAAGCTAAAGAGCAATGTCATTACTTACATGGTTAAATATGCCACAAGCCCCTTTACTCTTCGTTAATTTGGAAATTTATTTTTGTACATTTATTTCCAAGAATTTAGTCTATCTATTTTTTAGATTTCAAAATTTATATCTAATTGTTAACACAATTATTTTTTAGGTTAAATTTGTGGGTATGACATTTTGAAAATTAAAACAAAAACCTCACTTAGTAACCATGTAGCTAAAAAAACGACGTTGTAATGAATTTGAATTTCGGTGTTAACATTTGGACTTGTGTTTTTAAATTTGAAAAGTAAGATGACTAAATTCCTTAAAATTAAAGTAAGAGAACTAAATTCCAAATACATAAAGAACATAGAAACTTAAAGCATACTTTAACGTATTTTGATTTGTGTAATACTGTAATCTATTTTTCATTTTCTTGGATTTTTCCATTTAGGGTATTTAATTTTTTTATTAAAACTAGGATATTCACCGTCGGTACTAGTGATTAATTCCTTCGTCATGAGTATTCTTCGAAGAGGCAAATAACTAGCTATAAAATGTGCTCCAATCTCATAAGTGAATATTGAAACCTCGATCACATAATTAAAAAATGAGATAGACAACCATCACACATACCGCACCTTATAATTCATTTTGGGTATTAATTTGATTAAGTTAATTTCTAAAATAAAATCAGTTCTCATCCACATGAATTAATTTGTTGAATAATTATTTTGGAGGCTATCTTTTCTGTGAAGCACATGAATTTTATCAATCAACACATTAATTAGGTTTGGAATCAGATTTGCATCTGATTTGGGTACAACTCTCCATATCAATAAATTTAACTGTCTTCAATAAAAAAATTATAAAAAATAGTGTTGATTATATAAAAAAAAATCTCACTACATAGGAGTTTAGTCCATTTTTATTTTGTTGAATTAAGTTAACTATTTAATTGAATGCTTAAAATAATGATATTTAAAAATCAAATATTATTATATCGATTGAGTATCAGTTCAATAAATATTATTGTTATTATAATAATAAAAAAGTATTTATGTTCGAATATATTTATACATGTTTTTTTCTCTAATTTAACAAATGAAAAAAAATTATACATAAATGCAAACATTATATATAAAAAATAAACTATCATCATCAAATCAAACCCAACAAAAAAAAAAAATTGGCCTTGAGAGAACTCTTATTTTTGTTAATATATTGCTCTAAATGATAACAAAAATAACATATTATATAAGAAATGAAATGGAACAGCTAACACTATTCTCATTGATGTAATAATTATTAAGATGGTATCATGTTGTCTCTTTTGAGAATTCAAAACCTAAATCAATAATAAAATAAATTATAAAAATTATGTGAGATTGTAAGGATCTTTTTTATCTTAATCAGTAGTTGAAGTTTCGATCCTCACCCTGGGTATGGAGCAGCTTTAAAATTCGTTGTCAACATCTACCCTTTAATGGGCCTAGACAATACGAAGGATTAGTTACTGAGCTTGCTCCGATAAATACAATGAAAAAAAAATACTTATTCATAACCATCCTCACATTATTATTGTATAATTAATAATACTCCATCGGAGATAATTTATGTTGTTTCTCATTGGACATACCATTCACACTATTGATTAAGGATTCACATTTAAAAGAAAGGTAGCCAAAAATAGTATTGTAAATCCTTAAAACAAAAAATAATTATTTTATGTAACCCAATCTCAACTATCCTTGTTTATTGATATGTTGTTGCATCAATAGTTTTATATGCATAATGAATGTTGATGTATTAGAAAAATTGGGGGGAAATGTCCACAAATCACATGACCAAATTGGACAACCCATATGGAAAAGATCCCATCATTTGATAACCCCAAGTTGACGATGGTTGGTTGCTTGCAATTTTTCAATGCTTAATTTAATTAATAATACATGCTCCTAAAAGATATCTTAATAATTAAAATTAATGGTTTTGACTTAAAACCAATTCGGACGGAGCATCTGTATTTGGTCACCCATGTTCAATGACCATGCTATCCTTCAATTTTTTTATTTATTTATTTTTCTTTTCAATTTCAATCCATTTATATGTCTAATTAAGTAAACATTAATTTAATATCAATTTAAATTAATTTTGCTATACTTAATCATTTTGTCTCAACACCTCATCAAGTCAACTATTTTGATTATAAAAGGCTTGCCCTAGAGGGATTCAACTATAGAAGCGCTTGTCCACTTACAGGTCATTATGTGATTCTCACGTGGGCTGCCATCATACCATATCAGGGTTCATTTAGAAAATTCTCTTGACACATCTAATAAGTCCCTTATAAAGGCCAGTTCTTTGTTGCTTTTCAAAAGCACTTCTGGCTCTAAAAGCACTTTTGGAGGAAAAGCTGTGCAGAACAAGCTACTTTTGGCTGGAATTTTTAGCTTTTCAGAAGTACTTTTGAAAAGCACTTCTAAAAATGAGAATCTAAAATTTTTAGCTTTTCCTCTCCCAAAAACACTTTTAGTGCTTAATTACTTTTTCACCCCTCTAGTAACATAGTACTTTCCCTTTTTTTTTCGTGGTGCTTAATTACAAATGTGTTAAAATCATTAATTAAAAATAAAAAATATTTTTTTAAAATATTAATTACAAATATTTAATGGTTATATTTAAATATTTAAAATGTAGTTTATATATTCTAATTAAATTTTATAAGTAATTAATATTTATTTCTTAAAAATATTTAAAATTTATATTTCATGTATTAAAATATTAACAAGTTATAGTAATTTTTTTATATTCTTACTAAAATATAATAATATTAACTAATTTAAATTTTATTTAAATGTATATTTGTTACTTGATAATAACATGTCTAAAATAGACATTTTATTTCTCAAAAGCATTTTTTGACAGCAATGCTAAACACTCAAATTTTAAAGCAAACTTTTCAAAAGTACTTCTTAAAAACACTTTTCCACAGCACTTTTCAAAAGCACTTTTCAAAAACATTGCCAAACTAGCCCTAACTCTACCACGTCTTTGTAGGACACTCCATCTTATATGGTAGGGAACCTATTTAGCGGGCCCACACCAAGATCCTTCTCTATTTAAGCTCATTCCATCTTTAAGAGGACTCAAAGCAACCTAAGAACATCGACACTCTGCCAAACCACCTTTACAACTCTTCCAATCATTATTTGACCACCATTAGCGACTTTTGACACCATATATGAACTGCCCGTAGTTTCTAAAACTAATTGGCCTTGTTTGTGGGGATTAGAGCAAAAATCATGTCTTTACCCAATGAAAACAACCTCAACATCCCAACCAATTACCAACAGCAATATAACCTCGTTGCCTTCTCTATACCATTCAATGCCAATACCTACTCCAAACACACAATAATACTCTAAACTACAAGCCTAACTCAAACTTCTTCAAACACAACTCCAACAATAAGAAGAAACATTGAAACAAAATGCTCAAGTTATCCAAGAGCTTAAGGCAAAGCAAAACCCACCCCAAATCCAACAATTGTTAAGACAAAAAGATGATACCTTCTCGAAGTCGAGCCGCCAATGCAAATAGAAAAGAGAGAACATGCTAGTCAGAGAAATCACAAAGAGTATCGGTCCCAAGCGATGGCCCCTTGAACCAAAATGCCCCTTTAAAGGGATAAGTAAAAACTTTGAAAAGATAGATGTAGTATCTCCAAAAAACAAAGCTTTATGATGTAGAATGGGCTTTTTATTTTAAAACCCCTTTGCTTAAGGAATTGTTACAAAACAAATGCCTCACTCCTTTCCAAAAGATCCCATGGACCACCTTTGCCAATATAATAACTACATAAAAATCTTGGGTGCCTTTGACGCACTCAAATGCAGAGTCTTCTCTATGACATCAAGGTGACACATAAGTGTGTGGTACTTGACCCTTCTAACTGTCACTTTTTTAAGCCTTGAGAAGTTGGCACTCCAGTTCTGTATCCATTTCCTCGCCAACAAAACCACTTACAAAACCCTTGCTAAACTTATCGTTATTAAGCAAAAGGAAAGTGAGCCATTAAGAGACTATATTTGTCGTTTCAACGCGGAAACCATGGAAACAAAATACTTGAATGTTGACTTGGCGATTTAGAAATGTAACGACCCGAAAGTTAGTAGTGTCGAAAAATACAGTTTCAGGACCTTGTTTCTGTAAACCAAGTTCTTAAATATTTATTATTAAATATTTACGAAGATATTATATAGATGAATTGAATTTTAGATAAGTAATTTAGTTGAAATTGTGTTTAATTGGGGTCCTGAGGCTAAATCATAAAATTCAGTCGCTATAGATTTTTAATTAGAAAAATGGCTTGAGGACCTAAATTGCAATTAACCAAAGGTCTAAAATTGTAATTAGACCATGATAAAATTCATTATAGTGGACGGTGGTGTAATGGACAGTTAATTAAACAACAATTAAAATTAATTAGCTTAGTTAAAGTTAATTACAAGATAAACATAGTATAAAAGACAATAAATGAAATGTTCTCATACTTTTCTTTGGCACAAAACGAACAAGAAAGAAGAAAAAAAGGGAGACAACATTTCTTTTAGGGTTAAGCTTTTAGCTTTAAAACTCAAGTAAGTACTTAGTTATTTTCTTGTTATTTTTATGTTTTTGAGATCCTGTGAACTTAATCTAGCTAGCCTATATATCAATTTGTAAAAAATATTAAAGTTTTGAAAGTTTTCATGGTTGAGAATTGAAAGTTTTAGGTGTTAATTGATAAATTTTAAGCTTAGTGTGAAAAATATAACGTCGATAATGACAAATATATCGCAAAGAAAAGAGAAATAAAAATAAAGAACACACATATTTTACGTGGAAACCCTTTCGGGAAAAAAACCACGGGCAGAGGAGAAGAAAATTCACTATGTCGAATTCGAATTAATTACAAAAGGAATAGACTATGTTTATTTATAGGCTTGTAAAGCCATACTCTAATATGAGTGTAGTAAGATTGAAACACCTTATTCTAATCAGTACCAAATAGATGGAGTTTAATAAGGTTTAACAAACCTTATTCTAAAATAAAATAAAAGAAGTGTAGTTCTATAGGGATTTTTCTTTTATTTTATTTTACCACTATATTTTATTTAATAAGGATTTGGGTCACTTAATTCTAACAATCTCCACCTTGACACAAATTCTCAATGAACAAGTTCTTCATCACGAACTCTCAACAAACAAGTCCTCCACCTCTTCCATAAAACCCCTTAAGGGTTTAATTTCAACAATGAACACCAACCAAGTCTAAGCAATGCTCAAACTTGGTTACAGGAAGTGACTTAGTCATCATATTTGCAGGATTTTTATGAGTACTAATTTTGCTCACAACAATATCACCACTAGCAATAATATCACGAACAAAATGATACCGAACATCAATGTGTTTTGTTCTCTCATGAAATATTTGATCTTTTGTAAGGAAGATGGCATTCTGACTGTCACAAAATACTGTGCTAATTTGAAGGTCTTCATTGAGCTCACTAAAGAGTCCCTTCAACCAAATAGCTTCTTTACAAGCCTCAGTAATCGCTATGTACTTAGCTTCAGTGGTAGACAAAGTGACTGTAGTTTGCAAAGTAGCTTTCCGACTGATTGCACAACCTTCGATTGTAAAGACATAAACAGTGAGAGATCTTCTTATATCAAGGTCACTAGCAAAATCAGCATCAACATACCCAATGAATCCATCTCTAGTTCTTCCAAACTGTAAGCAAACATCAGTAGTACCTCGTAAGTATCTTAAAATCCACTGAACTGCTTTCCAATGTTCTTTACCGAAATTCGCCATGTATCTATTAACTGCACTGACTGTATATGATAAATCTGGACGTGAACAAACCATAGCATACATGAGAGATCCCATTGCACTAGAGTATGAAACATGTGACATGTTTTCAATCTCATCATCTGATTGTGGAGAAAAAGCAAATGAAAGTCTGAAATGGGCTGCTAAAGGAGTACTAACAAGCTTAGCACTCTGCATATTGAACCTGCAAAGAACTTTCTCAATGCACCCCTTCTGACTTAGGTACAATTTACTTGCTTTTCTATCTCTAAGAATCTCCATACCAAGTATCTTCTTTGCTGGTCCCAAATCTTTCATCTCAAATTCTTTACTTAGTTGGGCTTTGACCTTTCTTATCTCTCATTTATCTTTTGCTGCTATCAACATGTCATCAACATAAAGAAGTAAGTACACAAAAGAACCATAACTCTTTTTCTGAAAGTAAACACAACTATCAAAGCTATTTCTTTTGAAATCATGAGAAGTCATAAAGGAATCAAACCTCTTGTACCACTATCTTGGTGACTGTTTCAAATCGTAAAGGGACTTTTTCAGCAAGCAAACATAGTCCTCTTTTTCTAGGACTGTAAAACCCTCTGGTTGTTTGTAACATCCTGAATTTTTGGGCCTATGCGTTTAATGGGTGGATATGTTTAATGTGTTAATTTAAGTGTTAGGGGTCCAAATTGGGCTCAGGCTTAGGTAGAGGCCTTGATTAAAATTATCTGTTTGGGCATTATAGGGTTTAAAAGGTAGTATCTATGTTTAAAATACCAAAGTGGGCTTGTGGCCCAATCTTAGGAGGTGACGCCACACAAGGGAGTAAGGGGCCCAAATTTAAGTTTCATGGAGCCCAATTCTTTTAATTTAAATTAGCTAAATTTTGGGCATTAGGATTAGGTGGAGTGGATGGCAGATAAAGGCTATTATTTAGGAATTTATTTTATATGGATAATAAGCAGATAAAGGCTAAAATTTAGGGATTTTAATTATTAAAATATGTGGATAATATGCTGATAAAGGAGGGAGGAGTTAGAGATAATTAAGTCTCTTTTAGATGAGCTAGTAGATTAAGATAAAGGAGAAAAGATAAGATTTATCTGCAAGGTTAGGTAAGTGCCGAAATTTCTATAAATAGGGGGAATATCTCTTCAATTTCAGCATTTGGGTCTTTCTCTCATTCTTTTCTCTTCTTCTCTGAGTAAAAGCCGAAAACTCCTAAAGTTCCATCTTCTTATTCATTCTCTGCAAAAGCCGAAATCTCTAAGCCTATTCCTTCATCTTCACTTTGATTCAAAAGCCGAAACTCTTTCCATTCTTTTTCTTCCTAGCTGAAATCTTCAAGTCTCTTCCTTGTTTTCTTTTCTTCTTCTCTTTTCTTTGTCGTAAACCGAAACTCCTCACTCAAGTATTTTAAAAGCCAAAGACACATCAGCCTTCTCTTGTTCATACTTTTTCTGGGATTTTCCTAAAAGCCGAAATCCCTAGATCTCATCTCCTGTGATTGCCGAATTACTTCTATGGTGCCTACTTGTGCCGAAATATGAAGGGAACTTTAGTGGAGGCAATCGCATAGATCTCTAAGTTATAGAATCGTGTTACTTTCGGGATTTCAAGGTAAGGGATCTATTAGTTTTAACATGTAATTTGAGATTTATTAACCTTGGCCGATTGTTGAAGGGGCTAAATCTTTGTGTGTTTTTCCGGCTTTTGAGCAAGGCTTTACATTGAGGATAATAGATCCGAATAGTAAGGACATCGACTAAGAATATTGGATTTCGTGATATCAGGTGTGTAATACTTCCCCACCATCTAGATCTGATTATTAATGTATGCTCATAAGTTTATATGTTGTGATAAATACCGATATCTCGGTTTAATGTTAGAAACCGAAAAGGGTGAAGCAAATCAACCAGTCGAGTGAATGTTTGACTTTATATGATAAAAACATATTGATTTTATGACTGCATGGGTTGGGTTGATGAAAGGAGGAAGTTATACGTTATATGTGTAGCGGTTTATACCGTGATCTGTTATATGTTATAGCGGCTAATGTCGTGATCTGTTATAAGGGCTTCGGCCATAATATGTTGATGAGCAGCATGACTGCCATTTTGGCGTGTAGCGGTGTGGGTCGATTGTAGAAATCCCCAATGGTGTGAATGGTCATTTGATGCGGGCGTGTAGCAGATGGAAACCTAGGCAAATGGGTTGGGCCTTGCATATTATTTGTTATTTTTTTATATAAATTGTAACATCCTAAAAATTAGAGTATCATCTTGTTATTTGTGTTGGCTCGGGTATGAATTTTGTGTGTTAGCATAGTCTTGAGAAGGCTTGATTTTATTTATGAAGCTAGAATAATTCTTAGTATTAAAATTTAGTGAAGTGGATTAGGTGAACTTGACACTTAAGTTAATTTAAGTGTTAAATTTAGCACATGAGGAGTTGTGGCAAGGTGGTTATGGCGCATGGATGGTTGCTCGAGGAAATGGTTCGAATAGCATGGATTGCATTTGGAAGACTTTATTTTTATGCATCCTAACATTAAGTGTCGGTCAAGCTCTAATTATGGAAGGTTGGACTTTCAATTTTTATGACAAGTTGAATATTAGTTTAGGAAAGCTTGTATTTTGGGATAAGAATCTTAAGATTTATGGAAGGATGGGGGGACAAAGGGCTTGGATGATGGAGAGTGTTTTGGAAACTAATCTAAGGCCATTAGTCCATGAATGTGGACGGCATGTGTGGCTAGGGGTGGCGAATGTTGATAGGAAGTTGGGGGAATTGGTTGGTCAATTTTAGCATTTTGTGCACCATTTGACATTTCTTCTTTTCCTCTCCAAAATTTTCTTCCTTAGCCGAATGTACCTTAGGCATTAGGTGCAATTTTGCTTTTGGTTTAGCTCTCATTTTTGTTTGAACCAAATTCTATTTTCTTTCTTTCATTTTTCCTTTTGAAACCGAAACCACACTTAGCACTTTGTGCACTTTTCTTTTTCAGCAAACAAGGTGTTTGGCCGAACCTCTTTCTCCCATCTCTCTCTTTTCTTTCTTTTGATATTTGCTCAAAACCACATTTCCTTTTTACTTTCTCTTGGCCGAATCTTCCTCCTTCCCAAATCTCATTTCTTTCACTTTTGCTCAAAATTAAAAACATCCATCCTCATTCTATTTTCTCCTTCCATGTTCTTCTTTCTTTTACTTTCGAATCCTCCTTCTCCTATTTCATTTTCACTTTTATTTTCCTTTCTTTTTCTCCACCATAGCCGAATCTTCTTTTTCTCTTTTGGTGTTATCTTGGCCGAAAATCATCAAGGGTAGATTTTCTTTGGGTTCTTCTATAATCGGTTTTGGAAGATAGGTAAGTGTCTTGGCCAATTTTCCTTTTCTTTTCTCTATCATTTCTTATGAGGGCAAAGGTCGAATTTTTGGGCATTTGTTAGCAAGGTTCTAACTATTCATAGGAACCGATTTTCTTTTAGGCTCTTCGGGATTTTGGAAGCAATCGATTTAAGCCCTATTTCTTTAGCAATCGAAGTTGGTAAGTCAAGTGGTAAGGATTCATGTTGGTTCAATATTCTTTAAGTTGTTGAGAAAAACCAAAGGTTAATGAGACTAAGATTTATTGGTATGGCCGAATGGCCTTGTTAATGGTTTTGTAGTTTGGCCGAATGTAGGACAAGGAGATCTAGTGCGGTAGATCGGGTCTTCGGGATTTAGAACTTTCGTTAGTGACAGGTGTGTATCTTACACACTTTATAATTCGGTAATATATATTTATTTATATACTAATCATGTTATTAAAGTTGGAAAGCTGTGAGATCTTGATATGATACCGTATGGTATGAGCAATGAATCGGGTAAGTCCGTTTCGATATGAATTTTGCAATATGATGCATGATGATATGAATTATGATATATTTGCTAAGTGAATTCTAATAAAGTATAATGGCATGATTTATTTAAATGTTACATTGGTTTGGGTGATATGAGAGGAGGGGGAAGGATTTGATATCCGTGTCTTTGGGACACCAGAGGTTTGGCACCTCCAGTGGTTTGGTACCACAATTATTTCGTGTCTTTGGGACACCAGAGGTTTGGCACCTCATAGCGACTCATCCTAGTGGCTTAGTACCACAGTGGGTTGGCCCCACATTCGATATTATGGGATCGTCGCCAGTGATTTGGTATCACACGTGGGTTGGCCCCACAACTTTATTATTCGTGACTTTGGGTCACCAGTGGTTTGGCACCACAATATTGGATATCGTGACTTTGGGTCACCAGTGGTTTGGCACCACCAGTGGTTTGGTACCACACGGGGTAGAAAAGGGAGTTATGGATGGCTAGGTTTGGGTGCATTATATTTATATACTGCTTGGTTATAAATTGTGTAAGTATGATGTATTAATCGGGGAAAGGATATATGCACTGAGTCTTGGTGACTCACCTTCTCCCTTATCTTTTCGGGTGATTTATAGATCGCGGATGAGGCCGGGTAGACTCGAGGTGGCCATGCATTAAATAAATTCGGTTCTATATGAACTTTGGTTTGGATACTTTACTTTATTTAAATTTGGTTCTATTTTTATTTTGGGTTTGTAATAAGGCCATTTAAATTACGTTTTTGGATTATTTATATGCTTTGGATTTATTCTAAACATGATTAAGTATATCACTTGATTAATTTAATAATATGAGCGCAAGGTTTTCTAAACTACAAGTCGTAATGGTTTTCAATCCCTACCATCGGGTAATACAAATCTCTTGTTAATAAATGGCAACTTAAGTGTTTTCGATAACTCATACTATTTTTCAAAAGTTAAGTTTCCAAATTTCAATTAGAAACGGTTTTTAAAATAATCGCTTGGGTTTCTTTAAAAATTATAAAAGGTTTTCTAATCTATGGATCTGCAACATAGTTTTAAAGATTTATTTATGGAATTTCAAAGTAAATTATTAGTTTTAAATGTATTATACACCTGATTTCTACAAACATAGAACAACAAAGAGTTTTTCACTAAAATTTAATCGTTAATTCAATTTTTTTCAAAATGTTTTCCTTCGTGGCATGCCAGATTTGGTTGTGTCGTATTGACCGGGTCTGGGGTGTTACATAAATGGAATTATTAATCTGTTTTGTAGGCCTAAGGCCAAAATCTAGTGGTGCATGAGGGTTGCACACTGAGTCTCGCGACTCACCCTATTAATTAACCTTTCAGGTGATACCTAGTGCTTGAGGCCATCGGTGGAGAGGAACACAAGGTGGCCATGCAAAAGACCAACTGGATCCAGCAAAAAGTCTCAAGTTAATACTTTATATTTTTAATTAATGGATTTTAAATCTCGTTGTAATAAGGCTATGGGCCACTAGTTTATGTTTTGTTTTATTTTGGGCTTTAATTACTTTTAGTTATTTAAATTCTTATTGAACTAATGTATCTATTTAAATTTGGGTTTTTTAATTTATAAAGGCATATTTTATTTAAACTATCAACTATTAAATTTCTCTCGAATAAGAAGATAAACTTTAGAAAAATATTTTTTTCTGAAAATACGACATGTTCTTCCAAAATTTTTAGTGACATACCAGATCCGGTCGTGGTGTTTAGGCTGGGTTTGGGGTGTTACATTGTTGCATGTAAATATCGTCCTCAAGTTCTCTATAAAAAAAATACAATTTTTACATCTAACTGCTCAAGCTCCAAATCATGCATGGCCACAATACCAAGCAAAGCTCAAATCGAACTATGCTTCACAACTGGGGAGAACACATCTGTGAAGTCCACTCCTGGAATTTGACTGTAACCCTTTGCAACAAGTATTGCTTTATATATTGGTTCTTTAACTCCTGGAGTCCCTTTTTTCTTTTTAAACACCCATTTACAACGAACAACCTTTTTACCTTTAGGAAGTTTCACAAGATCCCATGTTCTATTTTTGTGGAGTGATTCCATCTCCATTTGCATAGCAAACATCCACTTTTCTGAGTATTCGCAGCTCACCGCCTCAGAATAATTAGATGGCTCGTGGTTTGCATCTATATCTTCAGCCACATTTAAAGTATAAGTAACTAGATCAGCCTCGGCATACTTCTTTGGAGGTTTAATTTCTCTTCAAGTTCTATTTTTGGCGATAGAGTATTGTGGTGAAGAAGCAACTCTATTCTTAATTTTTGTACTGACTTGAGGAGTCGACTCTGTATTAATCTGATGCTCCACCTACTTTTGATTTTCTTTATTGAAAGAGTCTTTAAGAGATAAGTTAGGTAGCATAGCAGTTTCATCAAAAACAACATCTCTGCTAATCACAACTTTTCTATTTTCAAGACACCATAACTTATACCCTTTTACAATAGCTTTATAACCAAGAAAAACACATTTAATGGATCTCGATTCCAATTTTTCATTATCAACTTGAGCATACGTAGGATACCCAAAGATCTTTAAATCAGAATAATTAGCAGGATTACCAAACCATACCTCTTATGGAGTCTTTTTCTCAATGGCAACGGATGGAGATCGGTTGATCAAAAAACATGCAGTAGAGGCTGCTTCAGTTCAAAACGACTTTGGTAAGTTGGCATTTGAAAACATACATCGAACCTTCTCTATGATCATTTTGTTCATTCAATCTATAACGCCGTTTTACTGTGGAGTATGTCGAACTGTCAAGTGTCTCACGATCCCTTTTGACTTACACAGTTTATTAAACTCATCAGAACAAAATTATAAGCCATTGTTTGTGTGGAGGTATTTTATTTGTTTACTCGTCTATTTTTCAATCATAGTTTTCCATGACTTAAATGCGGAAAACATAACGCTTTTCTGCTTTAGAAAGAACACCCAAACTTTTCTGGAAAACTCATCAATAAAAGTTAGCATATAATTAGCTCCACCTCTCGAAGGCACTATTGATGGCCCCCACAAATCAGAATGAATATACTCTAACATTCCCTTTGTGTTATAGATTCCTCTGGTGAATCAAACTCTCTTTTGCTTCTTAAAAATGTATTGTTCACAGAACTTCAGTTTACAAATTCCTTGCCCATCAAGAAGTCCTCTTTTGCTCAATTCTGCCATCCGATTCTCACTCATATGCCCTAGGCGCATATGCCAAAGTTTTGTAATATCATCATCTGACAAGAAAGAGGAAGCGACAGCTGCATCAAAAATAACAGTAGAACTCTGCAAAATATATAACTTGGCAGTCTTTCTTTGCCCTTTCATCACAACGAGGGAACCTTTGGAAATCTTCAAAACCCCATTGCAGCTGTGTATTTGTACCATTTTGAATCAAGAGTACTTTACGAAATTAAATTTCTCTTCAATTCTGGAACATGTCGTACGTCACTAAGTATTCTGACAACTCCATCAAACATCTTAACTTTAATTGTTCCAACACCTGCGGTTTTACACGAAGCATTATTTCCTATCAAAACAACACCTTCAGACACTGTTTCGTAAGTTGTAAACCAATCTCGATTGGGACTCATGTGGAAGGTACAACCTGAATCAAGGATCCATTCATCGCTCACTTTAGAATTGTTGATAGAAGCGACTAGAAGTTCACTAACGCTGTAGTTTTCTACAACATCAGCTTCACCAGAATTTTCTGGTTGTTTTCCTTTTTGATTCATAGCCTCTCTTTTGATATTATTTTGTAGCTTATAGCACTCAGATTTAATGTGCCCTTTCTTCTTGCAGAAGTTACAAGTTTTACCTCTGTTTGAAGACTTCAATCTACCCTTAGATTTACCGCGAGGATTCCGTTCATGTGTTCTTCCACGATCATCATCAGCATTCTGATCTTGTCTCTCACGAACAATGAGACCCTCTCCCTGAGAGTCAGTTTTAACCATAAGATGCTTCATCTTATCATACGAGGTCAAAGAATCATAAACCTCATCAACTGTGAGAGACTCGTGGCTATATAAAATCGTGTCTCTAAAGGTTGAATAAGACGGGGGCAACGAACAAAGTAGAATCAACCCTAGATCTTCCTTATCATACTGAACCTCCATGGCCTCCAAGTTTGAGAGAATTTCTTTAAACACTGTTAAGTGCGTCGTAACCATTTTTTGAAAACGGGGATTGACTTGGATTTAAAAATGAAAATAAAAAATGGGAGTCGCCACCAATCTTTTTTGTTGAGGTGTGATCGGGTCACCTCGTAAAACAGTTGTTTTTAATAAACAGTTTGATTTATCAAAACAACGATTTTAGTCTACGAAACTCAGAAAATGGATTCGGGAGTCGGTTACGTACGAGGAAGGGTTAGCACCCTCGATACGCCCAAAATTGGTACCTAATTGATTAATTAATGTCTTAGTGTCGAAGATTTGAAAATTTGAAAGAATTAAAAATACGATCCCTCTTTTATAGTGGTGCTAAAAATTATTTTAAAAGAAAATGGAAATGTGTGTCAAGGCAATCTCATCTCAAGGTAAAATGTCAAATCTAATACATTAGGACACTACATATTGACCTTCGAGGTTAAACATGCCTTTTATTCAAAACTTATGAATTTAATTAAAAGGATATTCTGTTATTTAGAATGGACGAGAAAATCGCAAACCCAATACTTTAGGGCACGATTTCTCGAGCTTCTAAATACAGAATATTGCCTTGGTTTAGAAAATCTTATCTCGGAATAACAAAACATCACATCCAATGCTTTAGGACACGACATTTCGAGTTCGCGAGAATAAGCTTTTTGTTTAAAAATGTATTTGTTTTAAAAGGATATTCGGTCATTTAGATTAAACAAGAAAAATCGAAACCCAATACTTTAGGGCACGATCTCTTGAATTTCTAAACACAGAATATTGCCTTTGTGAAAGAAAACAATTTTGTGTCGGGCGAAAATTGATGTAATGCAAGTTTATAATGGAATGTAAAAACAGATCATAATACGGATATGCGTAGCAAAAATAGGAATAAATGTGTTATTACGAATGATAGCGTAAATAACGAAAACGAAATAGAATAAAATGAACGAGTCAAAAATGAAGATAATGAAAGATGAAAGTAAGAAAATAATAGAAGAATAAATAACAAAATGAAAGTTTTATGAGAAGAAAAGAAAAGAAAAATAATAATGATAATAACAACGATAATGAAAATAATATTGATATACAAATATAAGTAGAAATATATAAAACATGATAAATATATGAGTGAAAATAGAGGTATATACATAATAATAATATAAGCATAGATATGAACAAAAATTAAATAAATAATAATATTAAACTAAGAAAATAAATATAGATGTAAATATAGTAATAATAATACTAATATCAATAATAATGGCAAAGAAATAATAGTAAAAATAATAGTAATAATAATAATAGTAAAATAGTAATAAAATAAAATGATGAAGATAAGAAAAACAATAAGAAAATAATAATAATGATACTAAAAACAATAATAGTAATAATAATAATAAATATAATACTAGTAGTAAATATAATAATAATAATAATAATAATAATAATAATAATAACAATAATAATAACATGAGTAATAATAAACATAATAATAATATAGTATTAAATATAATGCTAAATATAAAGTGATAATAATATAAAAAAATTGAATTTAATAATAAATAAGTGAAAATAGCCAAAAAGCAGATTTAAAATTAGATCAAAAAAGCAGTATTGGGGCAAATTTGAAATAAATAAAAGAGGGAAGAGCCTTATTGTGATGCGCTAAAGAAGCGGAGGGACTAAAGTGGGTAATAACCTCTCTTCCAAACGCATGACATTGAGAGGACTTAAATGGCGAGATGAATTTTTGGGCACAAATTAAGAAACAAAAAAACTTAATTATAAATTAATTAAAAAGCGGAAGGGATGAAAGTGCAATTAGCCCTCCGATGAAAAAACACGCGGATCCTAGGAGCCGGGTCGGGTCCGCGCTGAGTTAGGCCGAAAACGATGTCGTTTTGGCCTATGGATGAAGGCCTAAAACACGCCGCGTTTTGCTTGTCTATAAAGGCCTAATTTTTTTTTTAAAAAAATCATTTCTGCAGTTTTTAAAAAAGGAAGGGAAGGGGAGGCCTTTTTCTCTGCTAGGGTTTCAACCCTAGCTGCATGTAAATCACTGAACCGCACACATGTACAGTGTGAGAAAGGTAAAATCTCTTTTTTTAAATATATATATATACTATTTTTCTTGTAAAAGACGAGAGTATATATGAGTATATAATATATTCAAGAACGAAAATAAAAGAAAAGAAAGGAAATAAAAGGACCTTAGCACTTTTTGAATTTGTTTTTCTTTCCTTTCGATATTTACTGCCCTTTTTTGCTTGAATCTTTGCTCGTTTGTTTTTGTATTTCAAATCTGTTTTTTTTTTTTGTATTGAATAATCCAGGGTCTCCATTACAAAGATTTAAACTGGCTTTTATAGCCATTTTCTTTACAAGCTTTCTGTCCTTTCTTTTTAATGCTCGCAGGTGCTCGGTGCAAGTGGCGATGTGACGTGGGCGGTGGCGTAAGAGAGGTGACATGGGCGGTGGAGAGCGAGAAGACCCTAGGTGCGGCGCACCTAGGGTTTGCTGTTTTCTATTTTTCATTTGGGCATTGGGCTTTTTGGGCTAGGGTTTAGGTTTGTAAAAAAGGTCTTAGTGGGCTGTTGGGTAGAGTTAGTCGGTTAATGGGTTAGGTGGGTTTGGTAATGATAAAATGGGCCATTCGGGTTTGGGTTTTGTAATTGGGTTTTATTTGGGAAATGGGCCCCGGGCAAATTATGGGTCCTACAGCTGCCCCTCTTTGCTCATTGTCGTGCAACAGGAATAGAGCAAATACATAAAGAAGGACCAAATTTGCCCGGTCTTGCTGAGTCTTGATTCTTCAGTGCTCCTATTCTTTAGGTAGCCTCGTTTTAGTCCACCGCATCTTGTCGCTTTGATCCACTCTACCGCTACTTCAACGAGATATGACCTGTAGCTTCAATTTACTCCTGCTGCAACTTCGAGGAGATGAGATTTGTTTATTTTAAATTACTCCACTGCATCTTCAGAGAGATAAGGTTTGTAATCTTCAGCCTATTCCACTACTGGTCAGGGCAATAGGACGGTGGCTTGAATCATGTTCCCTACTGTTTAGGGAGCCAAGATTTGCCTTCGATCTTGCCCCACTACTGTTTAGGGCGACAAGATCTACAATCTTCAACCTATTCCAGCTGGCTGGTCGTGGCAATGGGACGGCGCTTGAATCACGTTCCCTCACTGTTAGGGAGCCAAGATTTGCCTTCGATCTTGCCGCTCATTGTTTAGAGGCGACAAGATCTACAATCTTCAACCTATTCCACTGCTGGTCAGGGCAATAGGACGGTGGCTTGAATCATGTTCCCTACAAACTCAGGGATTGCCAAATCTGCTATCTCCAATCTGCTCCCTGCAAACTCAGGGATTGCCAGACTGATGTCTTCGATCTGCTCCCTACAAACACAGGGATTGCCAAATCTGCTATCTCCAATCTGCTCCCTACAGACTCAGGGATTGCTAGACTGAGGTCTTCGATCTGCTTCCTGCAAACTCAGGAATTGCCAGACCAGCTGTATTAGATCTGCTCCCTACAAACTCAGGGATTGCCAAAGCTGCTATCTCCAATCTGCTCCCTGCAAACTCAGGGATTGCCAGACTGATGTCTTCGATCTACTTCCTGCAAACTCAGAAATTTCCAGACCTGATGTCTTCGATCTGCTCCCTACAAACTCAGGGATTGCCAAATCTGCTATCTCTAATCTGCTCCCTACAAACTCAGGGATTGCCAGACTGATGTCTTTGATCTGCTTCCTGCAAACTCGGGGAATTGCGGACTGATGTCTTCGATCCGCTCCTACAAACTCGAGGATTGCCGTCTGCTATCTCCAATCTGCTCCCTACAAACTCAGGGATTTCCAGACTGATATCTTCGATCTGCTTCCTGCAAACTCAGGAATTGCCAGACCTGATGTCTTCGATCTGCTCCCTACAAACTCAAGGATTGACAAATCTGCTATCTCCAATCTGCTCCCTGCAAACTCAAGGATTGCCAAACTGATGTCTTCGATCTGCTTCCTGCAAACTCAAGAATTGCCAGACCTGATGTCTTCGATCTGCTCCCTACAAACTCAGGGATTGCCAAATCTGCTATCTCTAATCTGCTCCCTGCAAACTCAGGGATTGCCAGACTGATGTCTTCGATCTGCTTCCTGCAAACTCAGGAATTGCCAGACCTGCTATCTCTAATCTGCTCCCTGCAAACTCAGGAATGCCAGATCTGCTAACTTCAATCTTGCTACATAACCTGTAGAGTGGGTATATGCTTATGTCTAATAATCAAATGGTCCTAATTAGACATGTTATGATATACGAAAATGTTATGAAGATGATTCCTATTTCAAGGATTAGAATGCAATGACCGGAATGAATCAAATGCTCCTAATGAAATTTTGTATGATACAAGAATGTTATGAGTATGATTCATATTCTAGGTGTTATCACTCATTTGTTTTTCCATTCTTGTTCATCAATCATGTTCTGCTCAACCACTTGCCCCAATGTAATTTACGAGTCGACCTCGCTTGAACCTTAAGTCATGAAGCTGGTATTTCCCACTGCAACTTCAGGGGAATGACATTTGATTTCTTCCATATTTCTGTTACCACTCAGAGGTACAGAACTTGAATCACTTTCAATCTGTTACACCATTCCCTGGGTGTAATGACCAGATGTATGTGTCTGAATGGATGCAGGGTATCTCGACAATGATCCCCTTTTACACTTGGATTGATCTTGTCCGTCATTTGCCGATATGGTGTCACCAACGAAATTGTCTTATCCAATAAGACTTTGAAGAGATAATCATTTTTCGATGTTTCCAGCCTTTAGGCTTGGTGAGTTCTGAACAATAGTCATATTTCAGATTTCTCATATTATTTAGAAGCTTCTAGAGTAATATGCGAAACTCCTTTTATAAAAATGTTATTAGTCAATTAATCGTTATTTCAATATAAATGCTTGAAAAAGGTCACAAAAATGGACGAGAAAGAAATTAGTCAGGAGCATAGCTCAGAAAAATAATTTAATCAAGGATAACCCAGGCAATAAAAGGAAGTTGATTTGGGTGTATTTCAAAAAAGAATACAACAATCGAAGATAACGAATTCAAAAATGGGTAAGATAGAAGCTAGGTGCCCCAGATATCGCAGCCTGAGCTTCTTTGTTCCAACTTCTTGAGGACCATTTTAAGCTCAATATGTGTTTAGGGGATCCGGAGTACTTTGTCAATGCCCCAAGACGTAACATACTTCTTCATTACTAATTTAGATGTAGCAAGACTACTGTATGCCTCGCTTTTTAGACAAAATTTGAGCTGCCCTTTTCAGGTTTTCAACTCAAATCTCCTTTGGTCCCAAAGCGCCCTTTGCGGGTTTTTGCTTTGGCCTCTCTTTTTTTTTTCTTTTTTTTTCTTTTTTTCGAGGCGCCCTTTACGGGTTTTCACCTTGATCTTTCCTCTTTCAGGTAATATCTCTTGACTGAACCTGAATTCATTAGATTGGGCAAGTATTCGCCACCTGTCTCGGTCAATATCAATGCTCCTCTAGAACAGGTCTTCTTTGGCATCTGCTTTCCTCTAAAACCGTTTTATAGAGGAAAAGTGTTTTTCAACATCAGGTTTCCTCGTGGAATTCTCTAGGATGAACTTCTTTGTCATAAGCTTGGATAACTTTAACCTTTTCTTCAACTAGGTTCAATTAACAAAATGTTTCAATTCCATAATGGGTAAGATGTTGCCCCAGTGAAGGTTCTGGACAACGTTCGATAATCATAGAGAGTAGTGATAGCTTCTTATGCCAAATTTTATAAGTCCTAGCCACCCTTTTTTTTGCGAATTTGATGGCTATCGACTTTGTAATATTGACATATGAAGCTACTTCCACCTTCTTAGTGAAGTAGTCGATAACCATGACAATAAATCGATGGCAACTTGAAACGTTTGACGAAATTGGACCCATAATATCCATGCCCCACATATAGAAAAGTCTGTGAAGAAAATAGAAGAGTCACATAAATCTCGTCTTCTTCAATTCAATATTTGTGATATGACTGATGCAATCCCCTTCCATGGTAGACCAACAGTGGTCCATCCTCTTGTTTAGCCTGCGTATTATTAGTCCAGGCATATCCCGATATGATCGCCAAAACATCTTTGAATTCTCGAAGATAACTCAATAATGTCTCGCCCTATTTCTGTGATGAGCTAGACTATCATTCTCACTCCTTTCCTAGGCTCGCAATGTCCAATGACCCTTTGTAGAGTAAGGTCTATTTTTCATCTTGTTTTACCATTCTTAACAAATTAGAAGATAAGTTACAATCTCTGTTATCTTCAAAGTCCTGAGATCCCCTAGACTCATATCTCATTCAAAGAGGGAGTCAGTAACAACGTCGCTCATGTCATTGATATCTGGGGACCTAGTATAGGTTTGAAAGAATATTTCAAAAGAATAAATGATTCCAAGAACAGTTATTTGTATGGTCATGAATAAAGGATGAAAGAATATTGTAAAAGAATGTACAATATGAAATGAAAAGAATATTTGATTAAAAATGCATTTTATTGAAATAAAGTTTCGGACATAAGCCTATTTCACAAAAGAGTTCTTATTGCCTCCAAGCTTAAGACAACAAGCAGGTTTTGCACATTACTATAGATCAACTCTAAAAATACATGGATCTCTTCCACAGTCCCATTATTCAAAACACTCCCAAGTACGCAAGGGCTTGGAAACTTCGTTCCCAGTTCCCTCTTCACTTTTGATTTCTTCAAGGAGTTGCAACTTTCTTGTCCCCTCCTTTAATTATCGCATTTACTGCCTCGTCAAAGTGATCAGGTTTTGATGAATTGTCGAACTTCACAATTCTCATTTTAATGAACCTTTCGACCAACTTTTTGAACGTAGTACAGTTCTCAATTGAGTGACCTGTTATTCCCGCATGGTAGTCGCATTGAGCGTTTGAGTCATACCATTTAGGATATGGAGGCTGTAACGGCTTTAGATAAAATGGGGACACCACATGTGCGTCAAATAAACTTTGATATAGCTCATTGTACGTCATCGGGATAGGTGTGAACTGGAGCCTTCCAGCGTTATGCTTTGGGTTGGAATCCTGCCTAGGGGGCCTTGATGGCTGGTAGTCACCATCCTTAGCTGGCTTACTGTAATCGGCTCTGAATGGCCCTTGTCATACCTACTCGTACTACCCGCTTCCTTTTTCTTCTTTTTCGGGGCCTTCAAAGTCCGCTCTCTCCTTTTCTTTGTCTCTGCCAGAATGACAGGATTAACTTGATCATCTTTCAGATTAAAACCTGAGCCCATCAAGAACTTTGACAAAGCCGAAGTATCAGTCTGACATTGGGGTCCAACAATGACGGTTACCCCCTGCGAATGTGCGTCTGGTTGAGTTGAGATATTTATTGGGGAATAAACGATGTCTTCATCATCATCTACACTGTCGACCACTGGGTCACCCCCCTTTTTAAGCCTTCCAGTTAGTAACTGGGTTAATTGGCTCATCACATTCATTTGTTCTTGCATATCCTGTTGGATTTCGGCCAATCGCTCTTACATCTGTATTTGCATTTTCTCTATTCTTTCCAAGCTTTGTTCCATGTCTTCTAGGTTAACTGAAATAATTTCACCTAATTAGGGTCTTTCTACAAATTTTAATGCATGTAATATGATGTAATGCAAATGCATGAAATGCAATACTAATGCATGGAATGAATGCAAAAAGAAAGAGAAGCGTTGATTATGAATTCAATTCCATTAGAAGAACTTTTCTAGAAAATACTTTTCTTTACATAAAACGGATTGTATATACGGCTTTGTCCTCATAGTCCAGGTGAAAACACCAATCCTCTTCTTCGTATCCGGATGCTATGGTCGTGTCCCGTGAACTTTCCCAATAGATGCCTCTTCTAGCTTCTTGTTGCTTGGTCCAGGCCGTACATCCTCACTCGCTTATCCTCCACGATGTTCATAGGCTTCTTTTTAGAAAATTGAGACACGATGGCTCTCGAATAACCCTTGTCGGCTTGAATCCTCGGGCAAAGTCTGGTATTCTTCTACCTTCTTCTTGTCCCATAAAATTGCTTAATAGATGCCTCTTCTAGCTCCTTGTTGCTTGGTCCAGGCCATACCTCTTCACTCACTTATCCTCCGCGATGTTCGTAAGAAGATTGAGACATGATGACTCTCGAATAATCTTTGACGGCTTGAATCCTCGGGCAAAGTCTTATATTCTTCTGCGGGCTATCAGCCCTCTCTCGTTGTTTACCTGGACTATGATCGTATTATAACCCACTTTATCAAGTAACACATCTCCTTATGACAAACTCTTCTATTTAGAAATCGAATATGAATCAACACCTCCTTTCTAGGATGATGCAATGTAATGCAATGCATGGAATGAATGCAAAAAGAAAGAGAGCCGTTGATTATGAATTCAATTCCATTAGAAGAACTTTTCTAGAAAATAAAGCTCTTTACATAAAACGGATTGCATATACGGTTTTGTCCTCATAGTCCAAGTGAAAACCAATCCTTTTCTTCATATCCGGATGTTATGGTCTTGTCCCGTGAAATTTCTCCATAGATGCCTCTTCTAGCTCATTGTTGCTTGTTCAGGCCGTACTTCTTCTTATCCTCCGCGATGTTCATAAGCTTCTTTAAGAAAGTCGAGACGTGACGACTCTTGGATAATCCTTGTTGGCTTGAATCCTAGGGCAAAGTCTTGTATTCTTCTGCAGACTATCAGCATTCTCGTTGTTTACTTAGACTATATTCAGACGACCGTATTATAATCTACTTTATCAAGAAATTCATTTCCTTATGACAAACTCCTCTATTTAGAAATTGAATATTAATCAACACCTCCTTTCTATGATGATGCAATGCAATGCAATCAAAACAGAAGAAAACACGTTAGTACAAGAGAAATAAACAACACATAATAACTGTCCGGGTAACCACTAAGGTTTGGTGCGGCTCTATCTAGGGTAGGCTCCTAGGTCTCTCTATATGTGGTTTGGTTCTAAAGAAATGGTACTCGAACCAGCAGATTCCTCGATCTTCACCCATTATAGGCTCATATAGATCGAGTTTGGTTCAAGGGGATACATTTCCCTATGGTGCACGGAGATGAAAATCTCACGAAGACATAGGTACGGATGTATCCCGAAAGCAATCCACTATCCTACACGGAGGTGAAAACCTCACGAAGGAGTAGCTTCTCACTCTCACTTAAAAGGTGTGACCCGGCGGTCATGCAATATGATGCAAAAGTATTTTACAAGACTCAAACCAACAGTAGTCATATGTCACAAACAAATGCAAATGGAAGGATCGTAATTTTTCAAATCAGATTTTCAATTTTCGACAACAAGACAGAAAACAATCAATTTTACGGCCTGACTCTCTTATAGGTCCCCAGTGGAGTCGCCAAGCTGTCGAAACCATTTTTATTGGAAAACGGGAATCGACTTGGTTTTGAAAACGAAAATAAAACGGGAGTCGCCACCAATCCTTTTTGTTAAGGTGTGATTGGGTCACCTTGTAAAACGATTATCTTTAATAAATAATTTGATTTATCGAAACAACGATTTTAGTCTACGAAATTTAGAAAACGGGTTCGGGAGTCGGTTACGCACGAGGAAGGGTTAGCACCCTCGATACGCCCAAAATTGGTACCTAATTAATTATTTAATGTCTTAATGTCAAAAATTCGAAAAGATTTGAAAACTTAAGAATTCAAAATACGATCCCTCTTGTTGTTGAAGAATAAATTTGGATAAATTGAAAATGTATGCCAAAGGCCGTCTCATTTGAAGGTGAAGTGTTATATCCAATACTTTAGGACACCACATTTCGACCTTTAAAGTTGAACTTGCCTTTTATTCAAAACTTATGGATTTAATTGAAAGGATATTTTGTTATTTAGAATGGAAGAGAAAAGGAAACCCAATACTTTAGGGCATGATTTTTCGAGCTTCTAAATACAGAACATTGCCTTGGTTTTAGAAAATATTATCTCGGAATAACAAAAATCACATCCAATGCATTAGGACACGACATCTCGAGTTCACGAGAATAAGCTTTTAGTTTAAAAATGTATTTGTTTTAAAAGGATATTCGGTTATTTAGATCAAATGAGAAGAATCGAAACCCAATACTTTAGGGCACGACCTCTCGAATTTCTAAATATGGAATATTGCCTTTGTAAAAGAATCCATTTTGTGTCGGGCGAAAATTGATGTAATGCAAGTTTATAATGGAATGTAAAAACAGATCATAATACGGATATGCGTAGCAAAAATGGGAATAAATGTGTTAGTACGAATGATAACGTAAATAACGAAAACGAAAAAAGAATAAAATGAACGAGTCAAAAATGAAGATAATGAAAGATGAAAGTAAGAAAATAATAGAAGAATAAATAACAAAATGAAAGTTTTATGAGAAGAAAAGAAAAGAAAAATAATAATGATAATAACAACGATAATGAAAATAATATTGATATACAAATATAAGTAGAAATATATAAAACATGATAAATATATGAGTGAAAATAGAGGTATATACATAATAATAATATAAGCATAGATATGAACAAAAATTAAATAAATAATAATATTAAACTAAGAAAATAAATATAGATGTAAATATAGTAATAATAATACTAATATCAATAATAATGGCAAAGAAATAATAGTAAAAATAATAGTAATAATAATAATAATAATAGTAAAATAGTAATAAAATAAAATGATGAAGATAAGAAAAACAATAATAAAATAATAATAATGATACTAAAAACAATAATAGTAATAATAATAAATATAATACTAGTAGTAAATATTATAATAATAATAATAATAATAATAATAACAATAATAATAACATGAGTAATAATAAACATAATAATAATATAGTATTAAATATAATGCTAAATATAAAGTGATAATAATATAAAAAATTTAAATTTAATAATAAATAAGTGAAAATAGCCAAAAACAGGACGAAAATTAGATCAAAACAGAGTATTGGGGCAAATTTGAAATAAATAAAAGAGGGAAGAGCCTTATTGTGATGCGCTAAAGAAGCGGAGGGACTAAAGTGGGTAAAAACCCCTCTCTTCCAAACGCACAGCATTGAGAGGACTTAAATGAAAACTGAGATGAATTTTTGGGCACAAATTAAGAAACAAAAAAAAACTTAATTATAAATTAATTAAAAAGCGGAAGGGCTGAAAGTGCAATTAGCCCCTCCGATGAAAAACACGCGGATCCTAGGAGCGGGTCGGGTCCGTCTTCTGGTTAGTTAGTAAAGCGATGTCGTTTTGGCCTATGGACTGAAGGCCTAAAACGGCGCCGTTTTGCTTGTCTATAAAAGGCCTAAGTTTTTTTTTAAAATCATTTCTGCAGGTTTTTAAAAAAGGAAGGGAAGGGGGAGGCCTTTTTTCTCTACTAGGGTTTCAACCCTAGCTAGCACATGTGCGTCATGTGAAGCCACCGCATATGAGTGGCAGTAAAGGTAAAATCTCTTTTTTTTAAAAAAAATATATATATATATATACTGTTTTTCTTGTAAAAATACGAGAGTATATATGAGTATATAATAGATTCGAAGAACGAAAATAAAAGAAAAAGAAAGGAAATAAAAGGACCTTAGCACTTTTTGAATTTGTTTTTCTTTCCTTTCGATATTTACTGCCCTTTTTTGCTTGAATCTTTGCTCGTTTGTTTTTGTATTTCAAATCTGTTTTTTTTTTTTTTGTATTGAATAATCCAGGGTCTCCATTACAAAGATTTAAACTGGCTTTTATAGCCATTTTCTTTACAAGCTTTCTGTCCTTTCTTTTTAATGCTCGCAGGTGCTCGGTGCAAGTGGCAATGTGACATGGGCGGTGGCAGCAGAGGCTGACATGGGCGGTGGAGGCAGAAGACCCTAGGTGCGGTGCACCTAGGATTTGCTGTTTTCTGTTTTTCATTTGGGCATTGGGCTTTTTGGGCTAGGGTTTAGGTTTGTAAAAAGGGTCTTAGTGGGCTGTTGGGTAGAGTTAGTCGGTTAACGGGTTAGGTGGGTTTGGTAATGATAAAATGTGCCATTCGGGTTTGGGTTTTGTAATTGGGTTTTATTTAGGAAATGGGCCCCGGGAAAATTATGGGTCCTACAAAGTGTTCGTGCACAGACGCACCTTCCTTCAAACGATGAGCATAAAGACGTTGCTTTATATGCAACTTGCTGGTTAGAGTTTTTGACATACATATTTGTTCCAGCCTCTTTCATAATGCAGCGGCGGTCTTCTCCTTCATCACATCCTGCAACATTTCGTTAGACAAATGTAGATGTAACTGTGTTAACACCTTTCGATCCTTGCGCTTCTTCTCTTCCTCCGTCAATGTCGAAGGCATCTTATCTACCCCTAGCAGGGCTTCCTCTAAGTCCATCTGTGCAAGAACTGCCTGCATCTTTATCTGCCACAACGTGAACCTGGTGCTGCAAATTTCATACTTCAAAGGCATTATTACCGTGATCGAGATGAAAAACTCGGAAGCTCGGATACCAATTTGTGAAAAATATAACGTCGATAATGACAAATATATCCCAAAGAAAAGATAAATAAAAATAAAGAGCACACAGATTTTACGTGGAAACCCTTTCGGGAAAAAAAACACGGGCAGATGAGAAGAAAATTTACTATGTCGAATTTGAATTAATTACAAGAGGAATAGACTGTGTCTATTTATAGGCTTGTAAAACCATATTCTAATATGCGTGTAGTAAGATTGAAACACCTTATTCTAATCAATATCAAATAGATAGAGTTTAATAAAGTTTAAAAAACCTTATTCTAAAATAAAATAAAAGAAGTGTAGTTCTATAGGGATTTTTATTTTATTTTATTTTATCACTGTATTTTATTTAAATAAGGATTCGGGTCACTTAATTCTAACACTTAGATATGAAAAAAAGGCTGAATAATGAAGTTATTAATAGTTTCATACATTAGGGACTAAATTGAACAAAATGTAAAATTGGATATAGAAATAAGAAATATGAGGTCCCTAATATACGGTAGTGAAATTGGATTTCAATTTGGAGTTTTAGATAGAAAGTTATGTTAGTCCCGATTTTAGGGACTAAATTGAATAAATTATAAAGTTTATATATAATGACAATTGATTGTGAAATTGGTCAATTATTGATGGTCTTGAATGTTTATGTTAATCCGTAGCTAACGTTGATCCAGATTCCTCGAGAGGGAGAGGAAAAGCTAAAGTCGCTGACTAATAGCTCAAAATTTTTGGTTTGTAATTTTATGATTCAGGACTCAATTAAATGTTGCATTTTCATGTAATTTAACATCGAACGTTATTGAGGTAAATCATTGATGATTAATTGAGATGATTTGATATATTTGGAATTGAATATAGAGATAATGACTAAATTGAATACAATACAAAATTTCTAATTTATTTGATTCGTAATATTTGATATGAAATATGGATGAAACATGTTATGTATGCTATGAATTTGTGAAATGATGGTGGATTTTGGATATTGGAAAGCTGATTGAACTATATGTAGTGAAACAAAAATCGGTTACCCTATTTGCTGTTCGGACTATGTCAAATATAGTTGGCATGCCATAGGGTCAGAGTACTTAGTAAAACCATCGTTTCTATGAAATTCAGGGTCACAAATTGATTGAGTTGAGAAAAACCATTGTTGTCAGGCAAGCTGGGGTGGTACTATGTAACGTTATAGCATCATCGTTGCCGGGCAACTCGGGGTGACGGATTTGTGTATCCATATTGAGTCCGTGTCAGGTTAATAGCGTTAAAAATACATGATTTCATTAAATGATATTGAAATGAAATGTTTTAAAAATGTGAAATTCTAGGTTATATTATTTGAATTGAAAATGAGGTCGAGGGCTAATGGGTCAAGATTGAGCTTACAGAATTGGAGATTGTTAATATGATACTTGAAATTAAGTAAATATGAATATGTATTATATGATAAGATTTTGCAATTACGCTTGTCGCCTGTTGATGAGTTATTTATATGGAAAAATGATAGAAATGAGAATGCAAATGAATAGGTTAGCATCATCATGTACTTGAGTAGGTAATTGAGATACGTATTTACTTAAAATTTGAAGTAGTTGAGATGAATGACATGAAATTGTGTATGAAATAAACTTGACTTAATTGTATGCATTTGCATATTCATTGTTATGTTAACCTGAATCATAGTTTACCACTGAGCAATTTGCTTAGCGTATGTTTTTTTTTTCGTGAATAGGTTAGTAGATTCCTGAGCAAGTGATCGCTGTAAATCAGAGTTTTAAAATTTATAAAAGAATGATCGAACCTGGAAATTAACTCTGACAACGATTGAGGCAAGTGCACCTATTGAACAGTAGTATAGCTTAGGCAAGACCGGATTATCTAACCCAAAGGAACTAAAAGTACTAATACTAACTTTCTTTTTATTATTTAGCCTAAAATAAGTGAAGTTGTTTATTAATCTAAATTAATTAACTACTAAACTAAAGACTCTAAGACAAAGAAGAATGAATTTGGAAAATAACTTGGGAAAAACTCAGTTGATTTAGACGATACCCTAGGAAGAATCCACCTAGACTTCACTTGTTATCTAACACTGAACCATACGATTTATTCACTTAGTTTGATCCGTAAGACTCCCTAACGTATATTAAACCCTCTCTCGAGGTGAATAACATCTAACCCTAGGTTAATTAGTGGAACTCTCGTTCTCTTATAATAACCCCCTAGAATAGCAGTAAATCGATCTATGAATTCCCATATTAGGTTTCACCCTAATCCGGTAAAATCTCGTCACCCAATCTCTAGGCGTGCGATCAACTCCGCTTAATTATGTTGGATCTACTCTTAGGCAGGGTCTATTCCTCCTCCACCTAAGCACATTAAATTTGGACTAAGTTCACATAATTAAGAACAAACTAAGTATTTATCATATAATTCAAATAATCAAATAACAAGATTCATCATAGGTTTCATCCCCTTCGGGTATCTGAAGGTTTAGTTCATAACAATAAAGGAAAACATCTCAAGAGAAAAGATAAAACAAAACATAAGAAATCCCTAAAACCCCCTGAAGGAATTGAAGAGGAGATCCTCCGTCTTGAGTATAACTCTGGCTTCTTGAGATGGATCAACTGGCTATCCCTGAGTGAATCCCCACAAATCTGCCTTCTCTGGCCTAGCACGACGCCCCTAGACGATGGCTTTGGGCCTCCCCTTTCAGGTCATACTTAGGGTGTATTTATAGGCTTTTGAAATACGTTTCTTTCTCCCTAAGTATCCTTTCCCGAATGAAATTGCTCTTCTCCACGGCAGAGGCACGGCCATGGCGCACGCCCGTGTAAATCGTGGTCAAGCCGTGTTCAGATTTCTTTAATGAGACACGGCCGTGTGAGTCGGGGTTAGACCGTGTTCTAGATGATTGACTTGGCACGGCCGTGTGGGTCCAAGTCCAGGCCGTGTCGATTTCCTCATTGGTCTGTTTTGGTCCGTTTTGAGCCCGTTTCTCGTTCTTTTTATCCTTGGGTGCTTTCCTGAGTATAAGACATGAAAAGAAAGGATTAAGAGCACCTTTTTACATAAATCAAGGGATAATTCATCCAAAAGCATACTAAATGTGGGCCTAAAATATGTTACTATTTCGGTTTATCAGCAAGCAACTAGTAGATCTCAGCATCCAAAGGACGACCCCTTGACTCAACAATGTTTGTAAATCCTATTTTAGTTTTAGGTTGGCATGTACCTAGTTGAGTCAAATTTTGGATTGTTTTTAAGTTCTTGAGACTTTTGGAGTTTGGCATTTTATGATATGCACACATGCTTGCCTATATGCCTATAATGTTTTATGAAATCTTGCTTATATATTCTTATTTATAAATTGATATAACGTTAATGGCCTACGCAGGAATTTAATAGTAATGTGTAAAACATTGAAGCTATTGAATTTATAAATGGATATATGTATACATGCTTGCCTATATATCAGAGTAAAGTATCGATACTTTGGAAAAAGTACCAATACATTATGAAAGGTATCGATGCTATTGAATCTTATTCAATTTGTTTAAAACATTGAAGCTCAAATTGGTATCGATACCTGGCTATGGTATCGATACCTGTTCTACAATTTTAGAAATGTTACAATTTGATATTTTTTTCAATCTCGGGTTAAGTCTTGCGCATACATAGGCTCATATAAGTTCTGGGAAGGGTTGAATATCATGTTTTTATATTGAAATGTTTATATTTACATGAACTATGCTCTGCAATAGATATTTTGTTTTCGTTGTTGCTCCGGCAATGAATGTGACATCCTTCTGCTCAGACTCAATGATCAGGTCAAGTTTTAAGGTGTTACAAGAAATTTATCTCACAGCTCGATCATAGGCATATATTTTAAATGATGTTGCAATGGAAGGGATCTCTGAGTGCTCACCATCAATGAAGCCAAATCCACAAAGACTACATTCTTCAAATAGATGCTAGTTCCATAACGATGTAGGGCATCAAACTAAGGAATATGTTCACCTTAAAGATGCCATCAAAGAAGCTATTAGGTGATGAGAGCTTAAACAATTTGTAAAATAGTCCACTCGTCAACAAGAGCAAAATAAAATTAGAACTTTCAGCTGGGTCAAACATAATGAAGGAAAGGCTCACCTGAGGAGTGCTAAGTCTATTATCTCTTCGATGAAAAAGTCCCTTGTGACAGAGAAATGGTGAGTGAACTTTGATGAAAGAGATTAAGATCCGATAATCAATGATGATGGTAATGACTCTTTGGTGATCACTAGTATAATTGCTAATTATGAAGTAAAAAGAATCATACTTGATAATTACAAAGTAGTAGAAATACTATATTAGGTTGCCTGGAGAACCTCATTTTCGACTTTACTAATTAGCTTATTAAAGTATTTATCAATTACTATGGGGAATAGGAGACATATTTCCATTGTTATGGTACCATTTTTTTTTTTTGGTCATAGATCAGTTGTTGATGTACAATGCCATCTTTAGACAACCACCAATGAAGAGAGCCAATCTTATTTGGGCAACATTCTGCATGAAGGCAAAGTTTCCTAACCAAATGGGGATGGGTTATATGCAGGCCATCCACCAAATGGGAAGAAAGTGTCACAATCATTTATCTCTAACTAACCCAATAGAATCAGAACTCTAGTAAGGTGAGATCTTTTGAACAGGGAAATAAAGAAAGGGGTCGTGACTACTCTAGCAAGGCGAGATGAGTCAGTTTAGGCTGAGCCTTTTCAGGCATCCTGCTTTTTCAACCTTAGTGTGCATGTAAATATTAGCTTTTTAGCATGAAAGCTCAATAATACCAAGAGGGGGTGAATTGGTGCTTAAAAATTTCAAACAAAAAGATAGGAAGATTCAAATAAAAGTGGACACAATAATTTATAATGGTTTGACCGCAATTGCCTACCTCTACTACCTTAGCTTCCTTTGCTATGAAATTTCCTAATTCACTCTATTTGAATTGATACCATTCAAGAATAAGGTATAACTTTTAAATTTCCCAATCTTTTGAAGGTAAAGATATAACCTCAAAAATTCCACTAAGGTCTTCTATAAAAAAAAATTCAAATAATCTCACATATAAGAGAAATAAGGTACCAAACAATAAATGACCTTCCAAAGATATCGGTTTGCAAATATTAAGCACTCTCAAATACAAATAAACATTTGAACAAAGAATTAAAAGTCAGCCCAACAAGTGTTTAGAAGTAAAATTTGAATGTAAGAAGAAAAGATGAAAAGAATCAAGTCCAATTTTGGGTTTAAATTAATTAATCAACATCCCTAAAGACAAAAAGGTATTAAATACTTGTTCTTGAATCATGAAAGGAATCTAATCAAATATGGCACCTTTCTATGCAATTGTAAGTCATATGGGAGATGTGTGCGTAAAATCAGGACGGAATCCTTAAGGCAGATATCTTCTATAATGATACTAATTGATCTTTTGTTTAATTTGATTATGAGATGCCAAAACTGCATGAGGGGCCATTTAGATTGATTTGAGAGATTACTTAGATTTTGCTATGTCAGTGGCATTATGGATTACAAAAGATGGCATTTGTTTTCTCTCTTGGATCATATCTTTGGGTTAGATATGATATTTTGTATATTCTTTTATACTAAATATAGAATATACAAATTTAAACTTATATACAGCATATATGAAGATGAGATTGTAATTTTTTTTCATTTTCAATCTCAGATATTGGAGTAGGTGATTGGGTGTTCCAAGATTTACTCATTATTATAATGATTATCTAAATATGTTATGCGCATAATTATACGTTGTTATACCAAAATTTTGATTTCTCAAACACAAGTTAAATGTGTCGTATGATCCTATTGTATATTTAATCTGTATTCTATTCAATGTTTTTAGAATCAAATCGGTGGTCAAATCAATTAGAACATCGGTTCTTAATCTGACCGATTCATCCACTGTAAAATTCATAAATTATTAAAAAATACAAAATTATAAAATCCGGTACAATTGCCAGTTCAACAAATTTTTTAGTCCGATTCAATTAGTCTATATTGATTCGTTAATTTATCGATTTTTTTCTCTCTTCAAATCGATACTTCGATCCCAAAATTGATTTTATTATTTTCACTCGGATCTTCCGAAAAATGAAAATATGGTCGAAAAAAGTTGGTGCAGATTTATAAAAGAAAACGAAGATCCAGGATGAAACGATGATGGAAATATTCATTTTTTTAAAAACTCATTTGGTGAAACAGGACATGAATGAGAGAGAATTTAACTAATTTAATCACTGAAAGGCACTGAATTATGAGAGAATGGGGAAATTAAAAGTTTAATTTTAGTTTGTTTTTTTTATCTCTTTACATGAGGATGAAAATAAAACTGAGTTTATGGTAGGGTTATTGAGATTGTTGTGATTAATAATATGTGGCACGTGAAAAAAAAATTTAAATCTCCCAACAATATGTACACTAATGGTGGAGTTTGAAATTTTTTTTGAGATTCGAATTAAATTATATATTTTTACAATAATAAAAATATAATTTCATCATTTTAATAGTCTATATTTTTATTATTTTTAAATGATTAAATTATTTTTTTATCATTTTTGGGGCTAAAATATAATTTTACCATTATTAATTTAAAGTTTTATAAAGTATAAAGGACCTAAATTAAAAATTTACCATTTTAGGGGGCCGTCTCCACTACGATTCGCCACTGCTGTACACTATATTTTCTTTAAATCTTTTTGCATGCATGGCATGGCTAATATTCCTGATATTGTTTACTATTATATCATGTGTATATATAAATTTTGATTTTGTGTAATTTTATGTATTGCATTTTGATATGATTCGATTTTCACAAATCACTCGCATCATCATTGATATAATAACATTTTATGTTTACATATTACAGACACAAATAATTATACTTATATAATATAAAAATAAATCGATGTATTCATTTCTTTAAATGTGTACAATTGAATCAAAATAAAAGTTTTATATATTCATTTGAACCAAAATCGAAGTTTAATGTGTATAATTACACAAAATTAATTTCATGTATCAAATTGTACATATAATTTTTATATTTATCCCTATATGAAACAATTTAAGTGGAGAAGTTCATAATGCAACAGGTGATTAAATAATAATTAAAATAATATTTAAGACTCATTATTAATCACAATAAAAAGTATTTTCATCTATTTTTGGAATTAATTAAATTTTATCATTTGATTTTGGAATAAATTCTTTTTAATTTTATTTTGTCATTTTACATTATTATTAAATGAATGTGTCATTTTTAATGACTATTTTTATAGTTTGTAGGCTTTTAATATTTTGTGTATTATGTTTTTTTTTCTTGTTACTTTTAAAAATATTCATATATATATATATATAATTTAAGCTCAACATTGGCATAGAAGATCCAATTATTTCATAAAAGGAAAAATAAATTTCAGTTCGTAGGGATTGTTATGTGATCCTACCTCCATCCGCTACACATCATCTCTATCCATTCCAACACATCATATAGGATAATAAATATTCATCTAACCCCACACACCAATAAGTGAGCGTATGTCACTGTACAGAAATGTGCAGTCAAAGCTGCCAGAAATAATGCGATAATCCGCTAGAATTAGATAAGTGTAGTCGAGCCACCAGAATAGATATGTGATTTAAACCACCAGCTAAGACAGATCATTAAACTGTCAACGTTTCCTCCATCACATCATTATCTCACCCCAATGCACATGCAACCACTAACCATTTATCTAGATGCACACAAATTATACATGCTTTTACACATCATAACATACTAACATGTATTCAGAAATTGCACATACAAAAGCAGAATATCAGATTTCATATATATAAGTCATACATATCACATAACAGTCCCTACGATGTGGCTAACCTCGAAATGCACTTCAAATACGACCCTAATTAAATTTTACAAAAAATGGGCCCACGAGCCCATGTGGCGTTGACAATATGTTTTTTGGCTTCGCGCCGTTCATTGTTTTTCGGGGCAGAAAATACACATCAGGTCGTTTTTTGATAACAACACAACAACGAGGATTCCAGAACCTAAAACGACATTTAGAACGTGAGAATTATCAATGAAATGCTAATTTCCAAGTCACTAATTCGACTGCAAGCACTAACTATTCGACCTTAACACTGAGATTCAGCCTTAAATACGGCATAGACCACTTACCCTTGAAAGAAACAGTAACTTTGAACAGTATCTAGATCACCGAAGGATTAAACGTCTCGCGATCCTCACCTAGAAAAACCAATGTGATTAAAAATGGGGAACATAACACAACAAAATTGTCAACTATGCATAAGGAAAATTACAAACCTTATTACGGGAAGAAGGGGGTACAACAATACTTACACAAAGATTAAATTACGATCAAATCGCTTGAAAACACCCCACAGACAATAGCACAAAATTGACAGCACCACAAATGCAAAAACATGGAAGGAAAAGAAAGATTGGAAGAACAAAAAGGAAAGAAACAATAAAAGAAACAAAACGTGAAAGGGAATGGGAAAGAAGTTTGGGACGACAAATTGAGTGAGAGTAGGAAAGTGGGAGAGATTTTTGGGAGGGATTATCTCAAAAAAAATAATCCAAAACTATCAGATTTTCGACTAACTTAACAGTTTAATTAGAGTTTGAAATTGACCCAATTACTAATCATATAGGTGGCACACTTAGGGAGAATAAAAAATAATTTTCACTTTACACACACAAGACCTTTAAATAAGTTAAAACCTTACCACTGAACTAATATATTCATTCTTATCAACAATTGAACAAAAATAATAGATAAGTTATATGTTCGAAGATAGAGGTTGGGATAAAAACAATAAAAATTCAAAAGAAAGAATTTTAATATAAGATCTCAGACACACATAACTAACACTTAGCCACTGTAACAAATTAATTTTCTTGATACAACCCTTACTATATTTATTTAAAAATAATACGTGATCATTTTCAATTCATTACCTAATTTTTATTAATCCGATTTTCTAGAGGTGACATTTACCTTATGAAGCGAATATTTTAGCATACATAAATACTAATAACATTTCTTCGATTTACAACTACTCTATCATCATCATCATCATACATCTTTATTGAGCTTTGCAGTTTTCACTCATGATTCACAACTGTCAGTAGCTTATTTGCTTAAAATCCCATCATTTTTGTATCTCTTTGGCCCATTTGGCAGGCAAACCAAGACGTGGTTCAGTTAATGGGGGGCCGAATTCTAAAAAATAGTAGCAATAAACTTTGTGTCTAAAACTCTGCTGATTCCCCTTTTAGCTACTTAGCCAAATAGATGTAACCCTTAGCCTAACATGGGAAAGGGAGGTGCCTAGATTGCCATAAAAAGAACACTTTAAACACATTTTCTTACTTTAACATGCCTGTAATGAGAGTTCTAGCTACTTCAGTTTCTTAAATCAATAAATCCAAAACTCAAAATCCCTTTTCCTTTCGGCTATTCAACTTTTTGGGTAGTTCATGTTTTTGGATATGCATGTTGTCATAATCTTGAAGTTAAAAAAGTGGTCTACATCCAATTAAAATTATGCCCTAATTATTGAGTTTATAAAGTCATAAGGGACAAGTAGGTGTGCCCCTAAGAACTCAAATACTAATCTATATTATCAGTAAAAATATTATGGAGATTCTTATATTAGGAGTTAAATTGTATTTTGTCTCTATTTAAAAAAATAGAAAAATTAGTTTCTATACGTTAGATCAAATAACAAATTGACCCTTCTATTATAAATTCCATCCATTTTTTCTATTAAAAACTAGTCTATGTATGCTAGCATGAGGTACATATGGCACGCCATGTGTAATTGTCTAGTTATTCTATCAGCCAAGCCAATTTTTTTAGTAGAAATGGATAAAATTTTTAACATAAAGGACTAATTTACTCTTTAATCTAATATATAAAGACTGATTTATTCATTTTTTAAGTGGAGATAAAATGTCATCTGACTTCCAATACAAAAACTTTTATGATACTTTTACCCTATATTATCTTATTAACAAATCAACTAATAACGACTTCAATACTTATCCCTTAAACAATGTCTCGGATTCAAGTCTTATATGAAAAAAATAGCACTACGAGAACTTTACCCCATTGGTTAGAGGTGAACAAGTGAAGATTGGATGTGACTATTGAATATCTATCTTTGAATGTGGTTGGTAATGGTGTGCATGCTTGAAAAGTTGCTTTAGTTGATGTAACCAGGCTAGTATGTATTTCCACTTATTATTTTTCATTGTTTTTAATTCGTCTTTTAGTGCTTGCGTTTCCAATCTTCTAACAGTAACCTTTGAATTTGTCACTATCTAAAATCTGAGCAGTGGGGTTTCAATTTCCCGTTTACAAACTTGAATACATCATAAAATTATACCAAAACAATAATACTTTGAACAAATCATGTGGGATTGTTTTTAATTCAGCAGTAGCAACTGTTAACCATGTTCTTGGTTTTTTTGGATCACTGTCTTAACTATATTTATGACTAACCCTGTTCCATTATTGTTCTACAAAATGTCATGTCTGAAAGTTGCAGTCCCAAAGCTAATGGATAGAGTTGAAATTGAATGGAATTTGGACATTATCAGATAGCTTACATTATTGTTTATTGTGCATTAAGAGTCAAAGCAGGCATTATGGAATTTGTTAGTGGGGAATTAAAACAGACCAAGAATTTGCCCTAATATATCATTGTTTAATGAACTTTGCTAACCACTTCAACTTTCATTTAGGATATTAAACTACATAAAACCCCACTTTCAATAACTTGTTTGACTAGAAAATTCCATCAAAATTATTGAATATAAATTTTGATTTTGTTAGATTATATACATGAAATTTAGATTTTATCTTGATTCATATATTATTAATATCGTTATGAATATATCAAAATAATTGTTTCATGTACACTAAATTAAAATTGATCTATTACGTTACATATTAAATTAAAATTTATGTATAATTTTGAGTTTTAACTCCGATCATAATGCTTTGAAAAATAATGGATGGGTGGAGATGGGGAGATGGTTTTGGACTAAAAATTTTCAACATTTTGTTGCAGATGATAAAAAAGCAGAGGATAAATGGATATGGGAATATAAAATTATGCACTAAAACCAAACTTTCATCAATCTTTTCAATGTCATATGCTTTACTTTTTAAATTTCTTTTACAATTTTTTGTTGGCATCTTTACTAGCATAAAATGGGTGCTTTTTATCTTTGCCATTCTTTGCTGTTATATATCTTCTGCAATCTCTTAGTCATCTGCCAATATTTCAGGAAGATAGTATCCATAGATGGAATGGGCAAAGATATGGAGGCAGGTCATGTTGTTTTAGTCCTTTCAATATCCTCTAATTACGTTGAATTTCTATTAAATTTGAAGTCTGAGTTAAGTCAGATCTCTAAATAGAAAATAAAGTCTTTTTAAAATTATTATTTTTTATCTACAAGACTCAAAGTTAAAAATTTGCTTAAAAAATCGAATTCCTTATTAACTAACAATTGTTCATGGGTGTTTTTATTATTATAGAATTTAACAGTATTAATATCATGGAGGCTCTTGTATTAGGAGTTAAATTGCATTTCATCTCCTCTATTAAAAACTGGGTAAATTAGTCTCTGTATGTTATATGAAAGAGTAAACTAGTCATTCTGTTAAAATTTTTATCTATTTCTACTATTAAAAACTAGTCTCCGTAAATGAGCATGAAGTACGTGTGGCACTCTATGTGTAATTATCTGATTATTCTATTAGCCACATTGGTTTTGAACAGTAGAAATGGATAAAATTTTTAACAAAAAGGACTAGTTTACTCTTTGATCCAAGGTACAGAGGTTAATTTATCTATTATTTTGAATAAATGGAGCAAAATGCAATCTGAACCATAGTACAAAGACTTCCATAGTACTTTTATCACAATTAGATTCATGCAATAAAATGTAATGATTAATTCATGTGAAATCAAAGAAAATTATCTCAATTCATTTGTAAACGATAAATTTAAAACTTTGGCATCAACTTTCCTTTGAAATTTCGAACGCTCCTCGAAGTACAAACTCCGACATCCCTCATGTTCCGATAGCGTTCCTCCTCAAAAGACTATCAGCAAACTACATAAAGAGAAAGAAAAAAAAAGGTCAATGAGAGTGGATATTACAAAGTGCCAAAAGGACACATACATTATTCTGAAAAGTTAGTAGGTAAAGGTGAAAGGTAATGAATATAAGCAAAAAGAAAAGGGACCAATAATACAATGTTCAAAAGATGTGAAGTTTCAGAGTTATTCTTTGTATGGTAGTTAGGACCAAATACATTTTTGTGGTTTTGGTGTGTAAGACAAAATTGCACCATCATTGCTCTTTGGCTTTCATTCCCCACAAGCTTTATTTTTTTGAATCAAAAGATGTGTATAAAATGGTCAAGTTATGCAATGAATGAGGATTTTGACTAAATATTGAAGTCTTTTTAAGTTTAATGCCTACTCAAGAGAAAAAAAATTACTAGTTTTAGCATTACATGATTAAAAGAAATAAAGAAAAAGATGACCCAACCCAGCAAAAAGGCTGTTTTTCATTTTTTGTTTAGCATTGGAGCTGTCCAATGTTAGGCTGTAAACCAAAGAAAAAGAGAGAAAAGGCAAATAATTATCTTGGTGGGGTGAATCCCAATAGTTCATAAATCATTCAAAATATGAGAAAAGGGTTTGCTCCAAAATATAAAAAACTAATCTCTTTAAAAAAAAATTAGAGTTATTTATTTGAAAGTAAGCAATTAAGAATAACGACGTTAATGTCTTTCGTCAATTATATATAATTTTGATTGATATAATAATAAATTTTACCTCTCGATGTTTACATATTTGTTAATTTGGTCTTGATTCTAAAAATTCAACAAATTTACCCTCAACATTTACAAAAATATTGTGGGTTAAATTCGTTAAATCATGACCAAATTGATAAAATTTGTAAATTATAAGAGCTAAATTTGTTATTATACTAGTTAAATTTAGGTAAAATTGATGAAAAATATTAATGCTGTGATTAATTGTCCTTTGCTCACTTTCAAAATAAACAAGGATTAAATTGCTCTAATTTTCTTAGAGGGACCAATTTACTCAATATCTAAATTGAGATAGACTGAAGAGGTTTTTTAACTACAAATATAATAAGTTTTTACATAGTGTCAATTACGATGAGATCTTTTACTATGTGGTCCGTATGATTCAAATTGTTCTTAACTTTTAGATAATAAAAAAAAGAGTACAACGAAGTTCTATCAACCATTGATGATATTAAATGAAGAACTCTCTTTTTACCATCAATTATCACGATTTAATTAATTGAGTGCGTAATAGTACGGATTATTTTTCGACAAAATCTCATTTTACTCACTTTTGATCGAATAAATTTAAATAATTTGATTAATAAGAATGATAGAAATTCTCATAATAAAAGCTGTAAAAACAACCAGTTTTCCAATTTCCTATGCAAATGATGTAAGGGGGAAGAGAATTTGTAAAAGTAGAGGAAAATGTATGAGAGTTGACAGAAAGCTCATTACCTCAGCAAACAACAGCTCTCTTCTCCAACTAAGTTGGCCCAATACAAAAGGTGCTTGCTTTGCATCCTTTACCTTTTCACAGCTTTTTGTTTTTCTTTTTGTCCAAATGAATGAACTTTTTTTTAGGTTTACAAACTCAACTCCTTTTTGGTATTTCAAAAACAACATAACAGTGAATTTTGTCCTTTATTTTTCAAGGACCTCCATTTCATAATACTAACCTAATTTCTTCTTTTTTTTACTTTCCTTTTATTGTTATTCAATTTGAGAGTTTGTTTATTTTGTTACGATAGAAAAAAGTAACATCCACAGTTTAGAAATTTCTTATATCTGTGAAGCCTTGTCGAGAGATTTTCTATGTCTGTGAAATTTTACTCGAACTCACCACGTTGCAACTTCATTTTATGTGCTTACAATTTTACATTCATGCCAACTAAATAATGCAAATTATAATATTTTGTCCGCTTTTACTTAATTATTCTTAATGGTTGTGAGAAATTGAACGTCGATAATGGCATTGTATCGCAAAAAAAAAAAGAACACACATAATTTTACGTGGAAACCCTTTCGGGAAAAAACCATGAGCAGAAGAGAAGAAAATTCACTATGTCGAATTTAAATGATACAAGAGGAGAGACAAATACGTCTATTTATAGTTTAAAAATATTATTCTAATCAAAGTCTAATAGACGTAATGTAATAAGGTTAAAACACATTATTAATCAAATATCAAATAGAGGAAGTAAACTTCTATACTGATGCCCCTTGTGTAGCCCTTGGCCTTTGCCCTCGTAGATCCCCCTATTTTGTCACTTGTATTTTATTTTAGCAAGAATTTGAGCTACACAACTCTAACAATAGTCATTATCTATTCTTATTTGCGATCACAATTTCATTTAAACCTAACTACATCTATTATCATTGATTTTGATGATGCAGATATAATACTTAATGTCACCATTATAGTAATTAAGTGTGTTTGATAAATTAAAATTTTAAACGCTGAAAAATTAAATTTCGAATTTTTATTATTAAATTTTATAAGTGCTGAATTTATATTAGAAAATTATTTAGTAAATTAATAAATATAAGTACTGAATATAATTAAATTGTTTGATAAAAGTAAATATTGATTAATAAATGATTTTTTTTTTTAATTTTAATCTTTTTTTTAAGCAATAATCTTATTAATATAATATTTTATACTATTTTAGATAGTTTTGGATAAAAGATAAATATGTTAATTTAAATATATTTTTTCTAAAAAAAAGTAATTTATTTCAATTTTTAAGCTATCTACCTACTTATCTTATTCAACATTTTTTAAAAATAATTATATTAAATAAAAGATTAAAATAATTATCAAACACATTTAAAATATTAAATATTGAAAATTTTCATTGAAATTAAACATTAAAATACCTTATTAAAATCTGAGTTTATTTTCATTCATGAAAAGAAAACCGAATCAGCAGAGGAGTTATCAGCAGGTGTAAAGCGATATATAGCAGAGATTGATGGCATACAGGAAGGGAAGAGTACCTTAAACAAAATCACAAACATGAATCAGCAAGATGTATCTTCAGAGACAACGATATACTTTGATGCTGCCTTCAATGAAAGAAGCAACAAATCGATGGCGGGTCTGGTGGTTATGGATCGAACAGAGGTATCATTAAAAGCAGAGACTATATCAAACTCAAATGTTTCATCTCCTTTCACTGCGAGAAGCATATGCGGGATTTCATGCAGTCAAGCTCGGAAGATCAATGGGATTTCAATCAATCAAAATAAAGGGGGACTCATGAACAGTCATTAAGAAATGCCAAACAAACAAGACAGACAAATCGGTGATCAGCGCAATAATCGGGACATTCGAGATTTATCAAAGCAGATTTCTAAAAATCGATTTTCATTCGTCAGAATGAAAACAAGATGGCGCATGAGAATAGCAGAGGAAGCTTTAAAAAGAGAAGAACGAGCATATACAGGAGGAGAGGATTCGCACAACCCACAAGCAGTTCGGAAGGTAGATGGAGAAGATCTCCGATTGAAATGATGCAAAGGAAGATCAAGAACAACAGATAGCGAAATGGAGGATATGAAGCGACTATCGTCTGATGAAGGATGGGACTGGACGAAGACGAAAAGACACCACGAAATGACGCCCATATATTGAGAATCGACTACTTTTTAATTTTTCTAGGTTTCCTTTTTTCTTTTTTAGTCTTAATCTTTTGCTTTCCCTAGGAGTCTGATATCTGTTTTTTTATGTTGCTTTAGTTTCGGCTTACCTGAATGTTTTTTAATATGCCTTAGGTTTATTTTAAACAAAAAAACAAAAGCCCAATTCTGTTTCTATTTTTCATTTGTTAATAAAATTTAGCCGATTAATATTTTAAAAAAATCTGAGTTTATTTTTTAAATTAATACCTGATTAATTTGGATTAGAATTTCAAGAATTTTAAATTAAATTAAAAATTCATTACATATGTTTTAATAATTGGTTATTTATTAAACATTAAAATACTTAAATATTTTTATTTTATTATTTAAGTTTTAAGTCATTTCCCTAACCAAGTTAATATTGCATTGATTTTATTGTTATAATTACAATTTAGATTTTAAGTCATTTTCGTAATCAAGTTAACGTTGAGTCAACAATAAAAGGAAGTAATGATTAAGATTTATTGTTAGCACCTTAAATATCATAATTGGGTAAAAGTATTATGAAAATTTTTGTATTAGAGGTCGAATTGTATTTTATCCTATCTACTCACAAAATGAGCAATTTAGTAACCTAATCCTTCTGAAAAATTACATTCATTTCTACAATTAAACATTGATCTCTATATGTCAACATGAGATACGTACAAGTCAATTTTTAACAACACAAATAAATGAAAAATTTTAATGAAAATAACTAACTTGCTCTTTAATATGATGTATAAAGATGAATTTACCCATTTTTTAATAAAAGGAACAAAATATAATCTGACTCCTAGTATAAAAACCTTCATAGTACTTTCACCTCGTTTAAATATCATTATCGATACCTTATAAATATCAAGATTCAAACCCCGTTAATGTAATTCTCGTCCTCGTAACACCCTAATGATAAGGTTTAAACTCTGTTAATGTAATTCTTATTCCCGATTTGTAACTTGACTTTGTAGCAATAAAAAAAAAGTTTATAATAGCATAGATTAACATAGATATAACCAAAATCCACGTGCATAGGGTGAAAGTGTTGTAACTAGTGAAACTGTGTAAAATATAGAGTAAAAAGGACAATCTGATCTGATAATAAAGACAATGTGGCACCGGCAGCTCTTTTCTCAAGGTCAAATACCATCAATGGCAAACAATATGTACTTAGCCTTCACCTTAGTCCCCACTCCCCCCTATTTTTACATTGTTTATTCTGAGCAGACCACAACAATGATGCAGTGTCTCACATGCTTTAATAGGGCTACTTCCCGACAACCATATCTTAAGTGCTGCCATTATCTCTATTGTTTATATACCAGTCTTTGATATCCAATGCATAATGAATGCTGAAATTAATTCAATATTTCCTTTGGCCCCGACCACTTCCCGGATCTTCTTTTGATGGTGTTGAATTTAGCTGAGTATAGCAGCATACTCAGAAAACCATGTTTATATTAAGATCCGGGTCGAGTCGGGACTCGATGTAACTACAGGACAAAAAAACATGCAAGCAAGTCACACACTGTATAGATAATATGTCGAGGTCTTTCATCATTCAAACACGCACCATAAAAGTTCAACAAGCAATGCACTTTACAAACTAAAAAGATCATGCTTTGAAACAGGTACTCGTTCGGACTCATGACTGATAGAATCTTAAAGTTACTCACAAACGCTAGGACTAGGAAGGTTTTATAACTTAATGTAGACTAACAGGTTTATTCGCTACAAACACCGACAAATGGTTGTGCCTACAATGGGAATTTCTAGTTCTTGCTTATAGCGGCAGCCTTACGCACTGGATACGACTTTTTTCAGTAGAACAAAAACAGGTTTACATGATGATCTCCTACCCACTCCAGCATTATGTCATCTCTTTCAGAAATAATAATCTTCGGTGTGTGGGAAAAGATCATGTATGATGGTAGCTAGTTCCGGTTCCTGCATTTTTCCATGGCCCTCGGAGCTGCTCACAAAAACAAAAAGCTCCATGTAAGCAACAAAATTTATAGGTATTGACAATAGTTAACATGAACAGGCATCATATGGTCCAGACAAAATAAAGCTCTTCTTGCCAGCCCTCATAGTAAGATGATTGAGCACAGTTTATGCTTTGTTTGTTATGACAAATGATGGCCCTTTTTCAGAATTGAGAGACCCTTTAGTCAAACTTGGTGAAGCAGTGATTCTGGCAGACTTTTTAATGAAAAGTAATAGCACTTGGTGATCTTGAAAAGGACATGTAGGAGATCCAGCAATGTGTTATAATAACTTTAGATATTAGTATTTACTTATCCCGAAGGGGCAAAATAAAATTAAAACGGCATTATTTCCATGCATTTGTTTTGAGCTTCTTGTGATGGTTTGGACCTTTAGATGTCCAATTTATAAGTTTAGACAAATACGCGTAGGAGATTTCTCATACTGTGAACATTTATGTTAAACATTTCATTGGAACAAGATGTAAATTATTGAAACTGGTTCCTTACTAGCTCATGCCATGACACTAAGTTAAAGGATAATAACCATATAAAAGTATTTACCGAGTCCAATGGCATCAGAGCTTTTCATGATCCTCAACCTTTTGCAGGTGTCAATGAACATCCTGAAACAAGTACAAACTTTGGGTACAGTGAACAGCCATTATTTGAGTACTAAATTAAACACTAATAAGCTGAATCATATATATACACCAATATTCTGGTAAGGAACTTATGCCAAATGAAGTGAAAGAAATAAACAGACAAATTAGTGGTCAAGCCAATGTTTCCATGCATGCTCAACATTATTACGCAATTTTCACAGGTGCTAAGGAACAAGGGTTCCATCCCGTTTTTCAAGAGCGTCCATGAAAATCTGATAGATACCATATTATAAATAGTTTGCGCCTCGATCTTATTTGTATATCTTACAGATTCTAATAAGCTCTTAGCAATTTTTTTTAGTGTTCAAGACAGATCAGAAAGCTTAATAGCAAAACAAAATTTGTTTCACACCTTGCTTTAGAAGATTCCACTTCTTTCACTGCAATCTGTATACCATACCCAGTAAATGACTGGCATTTTGCTAAATGTTGAAACATACATTCTTATAACCATGACTTAATAGCTAGATATGGATAAACATAATAATCAAACTGGAAAGACGCACAAGATGAAAAGCAACGATATAAAAAGGGAAGGATTAGAGCTTACTCCCATGGAACATCACCCACGAGCATCCAGTCACCATCTTTATCCTCATAAGTAAGAACATATTCTGATCCATGAAGTAGATCCTTTAGCTTGCTTTCGCTCAGCAGCTCCCTGCCCGAGGTTCCATGAGATCCATACTGACCTGAAATTCATAGTTATATAGCAGTAACTGGATCTATGCAAACAAAGTAGTATGAATAAGAGCAGCTTATAAAGTACATGCATAATAGCTCACCTATGGTAAAACAGCTGAACATCTTCTCAAGTGCAGAAGACAGCTCCTGATATTTAGTGTAGTTTTTCAAGTCTACTTTCCTCAAATAGGGAGCACCATCCATGCTAACCTTCACAAACAAAGCACCAGGCCCTGCCTTCCCATCGACTTCATCAGTGTTCTTCGAAGCCGAGGCCAATGAGTTCTTCCTAAATGATCTGATAGGTGGCCAACCTACAACCTGTGCCCTGCAAATGGAAAGGATCAGATAATCTTCTCATGGTTATGCCCCAAAATTTTATTACAAAAACCCATACTTACTTGTTAGCAGGTGCTCCACTGTTATTGTTTGCAGATGCATTGGGATTAGGCCTGGTCTTGTCAGCAGCATGAGGCCTGTCATGCACCACGTTTTGGCTCGTGATTTCTTTAGCTTTCATTGGTTGAGCCCCGAAGTTTGAAGAAGGCCTAGGTGATAGCATAACATCAACTTTTGAATCAGAAAGAAACTTGCCCTGCAACAAAGATTAAGAACTTTCCATGTTAAACTCATTAACATTAGTCTCGCAATTCATCAATAGCAACAATTCTTACCTCTGAGAACCCATCCATTGCATCAGAGAACCCTCTTTTATTCCCTGAAACAACATTCTTCTGTGATGCAAAGCAGTGACCATCACTTGAAGGATGCAAAGGGAAAAGCGGCTTCTCATCAAGCTGAGAAGAACTTAACAAGCAAAGCTCTGGATTTCTTTCAGGCGACTGCAATCCAGGAAGTCCGAGCCTAAGCTCAGTCGCCTTTAGATTCAAACTAGCCTTTCTTTCCTCGGACGGAGGGGAAAAAACAGAGCTATCCACTGAAGAACAATCAGACAAGCCCATGTAGTTCCGTTCCTTCAATTCAGCACTATTCTGGCACACACTTTCCATTGAGCCTGAAGAACCGAGTAAAGTAACATTGCTCTGAACCCCTTCCTCCTCCACGCCAAGCAGCGGCGGAGACATCAGTAATTATAAAAAAAACAAATAATAAACACCCTCGATACTTCACAACCTGCTCATTTTAAAGAGAAACAAAGTTTATGAAACAATCAATTGAACCAAAAGCTGCATATATACAAACACAGTGAAACTTATGATTAACTATTGACTATCTCCAATCAAATTAAACAACAAAAACTTTCAAATATAGCCTTAAACACAGTGAAACTTATCATTAAATACCTTCTTCTTTTTTCTTTTACCAAAATCCAGTGAAATAGTTAAGATCATAAAGACAAATGTAAAAGAATGGACTTAAACCATTAAAGCTGAAGAAATTTCAAGCATTCTTGTAACTAAAAGAAGCATAAATTACACCATAATATATATAAAGATTTCGGATTTGTATTAAGAGTTGACAACTGTAAAATGCATGAAAAGAATAAATTAAATTAGAACACTAAACCGTACGCACGCGCCAAAAGGGGAAATAAGAGCGAAAGAGTTTTTTTTTTTAAGAAGAAATGATAGTACTACATTAAAGAAGCTTTGTAGGGTTGTAACATGTTTGGTTGCTGAGAAAAACGGTGAGAAAGAACTGGAATTTAAACTTTCAGCTTTTAAAGCTTAACAAAGAACAAAAGATTCCAGCATTTTTTTTTAGCTTTCTCAGGAAACAAACACCAGCTAACAAGAAAGAAAGAGCCCAACACAAATTTTTCTCTTAGAAACAGAGAGTAAAAAAAGAGAAGAAAAATGAGGATAAGAACAAATTACTAAGATACCTGATTCAATTGGTGGATGAGAAATTGCAGAAGAAAATCAAAATCTTTGAAATTTGTTCAAAGTTTAATTTTTTAAAAATATTTTTATGTGTGATTTTTTTTTTTTTTAATTTAAAAGAGAAAGCTAAGGACCCTCCATTCGTCACAAAGTAACAAAAGCTTATTTGCTGTTGGATGTGAAACTCTATGCTTTTAAAACTCAAACAAAACTTTAAAAATTATAAAATAAATTTACTTTTGTCTCGCCAATATATATATCTTCTGCCCCTGCTTTTAGCTCAATTTTTTTTTATTCTGTTTTTGGGTAACTTTCACTCCATTTTAGTCCCTTAATTTCGAAACATTACAAAATAGCCACTAAATTATTCGAAAGTTTTTATTTAAGTTATTGAACTATTTGAAAGTTATTAATTAAGTTACTGGATTGTTCAGTTTTTTTTTTTAAGTTCGGTTAGTGAGCTCCAATAGATGATTTGATGATCGGTAGGGTGGATTAGTACCCATCGACAAGTAGAAGAACATATATTAGATCTAAGTCAATCTGACACCAGTATCGGAGATCGGAGAAGAGAACTATTTGGATTTTGGTTCGTAAACTCATGACGTTTAAAGTTGTTTTATGGAAAAGAAAATAACTATAGAAGAGAAGTGGAACGAGAGTTTTCGATTGGTGCAGGTGGTGTGTGAAAAAGAAAGGCTATACAGCAGCAATTTTAACAGCTTTCGATTGACGTTCAAAGTTGTTTCATGAAAAAGAAAAGCTGAGTGATTAAAACATAAATTTATTAATAGTTTAATAACCTTGAGTGCAATTTACCCATTTATCATTTTATTTTAGTTGTCCGCCGAATATTTCGAGGAACCGCATATCAATGGTTATTGACTGTTGATTGATTTAACCCGAGCCGTTGATCTTTTTTCTGTGTGATGGATCATTGATGAGGGGGTTTGACCTTCCGTTTGCCCAAATTTTCATTAGCGTGCATTCTAACAAATTTTTTTTAAAAAAAAATTACAAGCATATGCATAGGATAAAATCGTAAATGATGAGACTTAAACTTAAGCCTTTAAAATCGAGGCCTCAATGTTTGTCAATTATACCAAAGCCTTGTTCATTTAAAATACTAAACATGATAGAGATCATTTTAATCATCGTATTTTATAAAACTCGAAAAGTTAATATGTATGTTTGTAAAAACATGAACTTAAATTGTTGAATTTCTATTTCTATGCATGTAAATTACGTAGATTTCCAAGTCAGTGATAAACATTAAGGTCTAATAACATTACCCAATTAAATTAATTATTCTAATAATTTAAATTAAAGAGACTAATTTCTCAATGTTTTGCGATCAATGAAAACTAATTATTTTAGAACTCGTGGTCTTGGTGGGCATGTGTTTTTATCCAATAATACCATTTAAGGGCATGGATTCAAACTCGCCAAGATCAAATGATAAACATTTCCTTAGTGGTTAAGTGCTCCCTACAGATTGAGAGCCCGTTGGGGCTCTCCTCAAAGTTGGAAGACAATACTCAAGGCTAGAATCGAGCATAGACACCCCGAGTACAATACATCTACTATTCTAGAATCTCAATCGATTACTCAATAAACAACATTTCAAAAATTTCTTCCCAAAAAAATCCCTAAATAAACATAAAAATTAGATAAGTAATTTACTAATTACTATCAATCTATAAAATACACACCTCATTATATCAAAATATAAAGAAAGCAATTGATGGAAGGTTTAATCATGTATGGCTTGAGGGAAAATGTCATCTCTTTCATTATGATGTTCCCCATAAGATATTGATCATAAGTAGTGGGCAGATCAATCAAGTGACCCCACCTTCTCTTGTGCCCACCCTCACTTCTAGTTGCTTCAAGCTAAATTTAACACTAGTTTAGCTTTAATAACTAATAATTGAGCTAAATTGTTGTGAAATATTACCTAAATTTAATAATTTTACATGTGATTGTAAATTATAAATTATAAATATAAAAAAAAAATTGTAATATGCAAAGCTAGGATCAATTCTGCAAACACAATTTTAAACTTTCAAAGCTAAAATGGTTGAGCTTGGAACAAATCAATGGGCAAAATTGTCTTTTCACAACGACATCCCATCAATCAAAAACGAGGATCACAGTCGTTTCCCACTAGAATTGAGTTGAAGATAGGTCCGATTAGACCATGTTACCCCCAATGAACCATGCCTAACGGATTTCAAAATTTATCAAATTAGTCCTTTTATTATTAAATGAATCAATTTAATCCTTATACTATTAAAAAAGAATCAATGAAGTCTAATTGGGATATAATTAGCATTTCCTGTTTGAAAACTATCGTTTATTGTTTAACAGAATTAATATTTTTAAAGTTTTTATTATTTTGTAAATGAAATATTTTGTTTGAAATTAAACTGCAATTAAAAATAATTTTCAAGACATTTTTATACAATCAATTTTAGCTATGTTACAATTTGAACTGATTTGATTCTTTTTAGTAGTATAGGGACTAAATTGATCCACTTAATAATAAAGAGTACATTTGGAAAAAAAAACCAAAAACATATACACGATCTAGATTATGACACATTCATAATGTAAGTGAAAAGAAAATATATATATTTATTAAAAGTTTATACAAAATTTCAAAGAAAATCATTGTTAAAATGGAAAAGTTGAACTTTTAGATTCAAATCTTACCATGTGTGAGATTTTATTAATTTTATATGAAAATATCTTTAAAAGACAAAAACACACTCATAGTAATATAACTTACTTTGTATAAGTAATGTTTCTTTAATCATTTCTCAATCGAGTTTATACACAATTGACTCGTAACACCAACTCAGCTAAATGTTTAAATAATATTGTAGATATAGATAATATCCTATAGATTTCTAAGCTTGGTTCAATCTAAAATACAAGTCTTAATTTCTTTTAAACCAGTCAATATTTATAAATGGTTAACACAAATTATTTTAGGCGATTTCATATTACTTTTTTAATTTATTTTTATACGATATAAAAAAAAACAAGTCAAGATTGGCTCTAAGCTTTAATATATAACCTCAAATTTGATTCATATTTTAAACATACCTATTTTTTTTTGCCCAAACTCTTCTTTTTTTAGCGTAATATTTAAGAAGTAGCTACCTACCTACTTATTCCACTCAACGCTTTTTTTGTTAAAAATTTTGAATTAAGTGAAAACTTATTATTGTTATTAAATATATTTAAGAATTAAATATATTGAAATAAAAATTTCAATGATTTATCAAACACACTCTAAATTAACGTGATTTCTAACACAATAGCCTAAGTGTGTGTTTGGACGACACATAGCGATTCAAAAAAGTGTAATTATTAAGATAATAATTACTACCTCGGTAATTATAAGAAATTATAATTCCTTAGATATGTTAGATTGAAAAGTGTAGTTGTATCTCAATTCCTTATATCATGTTTGGTATTTTTGTTTCTTTATCAATAAAATATAATTAAATTTTTTTTTAAGTTATCAACGCTAATTGCCTAAGTAATTCCTCTAAGTCTCAACCCCTCTCTTAATAATTGGAGAGTGTAATTCGGGTGCTCTAATTATACTCAATTTAATAAGATCCACTAATTACGATTGTTACCAAAACATGTCATAAATAATTTCAAGCAGTTATTCTCAAATTCAATTATTGAATGACTTTCCAAACATACCCTAAATTTATCACGATGTAATATAGAGATCAAATTTGTGATAGGAACTAAAATTAACTATCATATTTTTATAATTATATCATTTATAATTCATAATTCGAATTAGATCAACTATTCGAATTATTAAAAGTGTAATTATTCTATATATTGTTAATTGAATAAAAAATTATACAAGTGAATTAGGATGTTGCTATGTCTTTATATAAAAACACAAAATAACACATGGCAATTAGATGTGTTTATGGGTTAGGTAAGGTTGGGTTCGGGTCAAGCTTAAGTACGGTATTAGCACAAAATATGCTTGTCAAAGCTTGACCCTACCCGAAATATAGACTTAAAATTTTGTAAATGGATAACTCAAACACATTTTAGGCTAGCTCATTTTTTTAATTTAATATTAAATATTTTTATTTATTAAAATTATATATACGCAACTTAACATTTTTTTAAATGTTTACATTATAGTATAATATATTATTATAGATTTTATTTTTCTATGTTACAAATTATATAATATATAAAAATAGCATAACATAATATATTAAAAAATTGAAAAATAAGTTCGACCCAAGCCTTGAATGTTTAAGTTCAAGCCCAATTACCTAGTTTTGAAGCCTAATCCCATCTTTTAAATCTAATATTATTGTTCAAATCCTTTCAAATTTTGAACGAATATTCTAAAACCGGTTACGAAATTTGATCATTCCATTCATAAAATAATCATAAGGAATTAACAAAACTCATAGGAGACAAGTCTACTCAATGCCACACACAATGATGATGCTTTTTTTTCCCTTTAAGTATCATAATTTTTTTTTGTATTTATACATTTAAAGAAATTTTACCAAGGGGGAAAGAAATCCAAAAATTCAAAGTTATAATGAGAAGGGAAAAAAATGAAATTGTCATTTGTTTAGCTACATATAAGAAATTCAACCACCCCACTCAAAGGTTCATATGTCTCATTGCTCAAACTTGTTTCTATTTTAACAAAATGAAGATTCCTTTCTCCATTTGTGCCCTCAATGGCCATGTGTCAGTGCTGCATTGCAAATATTTCCTAACTTTAATCTCATAATTCACAAAAACTTAGACTCTTTCACTCACATGAATGACCCCTATTGGATCCCACCTACCATTTTCACATGCTTGTGGGGCATCTTATTGGGTCCCCATCGGTTTCACCTAAAGGGGTATGTATTTAATTACTCCTCAAGATTTTCATTATTACTAGAATTTAAGATGGGTAAAAATTTAATTTTATAAAAATTAAGTTTTGTAATGGTAATTGTTTATTAAAATTTAAACATCTTAAATACTTCTACTGTTTTTCATTATTCTAACTATGTTTTTTTTTAATATTCTTAATTGTATGATGTGAATCTAGTTTATAATTAGTTATGTATTTATAAAAAGAATAATTAGGTGTAACAGAAAAATAGGTATACTGTTGTGGTTCGAACCATATAAACAACGAGATAGTAAAAGTGGAAAGAAACGAACATAAATATTTTACATAAAAAACCCTCAAAGAAGGAAAAACCACGGGCAAATGAGTTATCGGCTTTTCACTAAACAAGTAAACAAATGATAGTACAATATGAAAAAAATAAACCTAAATGTACAAATTGTACATTACCCAAAACCCTGAATACAAAGCTCAAAATCTCAAAGAGCAAATCGGTAAACAAATCCCTAAATCTTATCACAAAAGAGGTACAAAATACTCACCATAATTACCACAAAACTCTCACCAAAACTCATATGCGACTGCATTTTGTAACCCTAAAAAAAAACCCCTTGTTGATTGGCCTCTCAAAACAGGGATACAATGACCCTTTAAATAGGCTTGGATTTGAGTTCTAATCATACTAAAATATCTCTGGAATAATCAAAGTTCAACTGGGAGAAGTAGTCCTATTTGAAGTCTCAAACGCGGCTGCATAACTTGGAGAAATCATCACGACGTCCCATGCAAGCTTGTCACGACGTTGCCGTCACGTTCGTTTGGGGTTTCATCATGTCATTACGACATCGAATCTGTTTTACCTTTTCTTCGGTAAATCGTCAAACTTCTTTGTAACACCTCATATCTGGTCCAGACGTATTCTTTTTTCCTTTGCGTTTTCTTAAAGATTTTTCGTATTTCCTTTGCCTTTTTTTCCAGATTTTTCGTATTCTTTCGTGATGGTTTCGAGTTAGAAACACACACTTGATTTAGATTCGATATAGATTCAAGAACAAGAACTACTAAGCCTAAAAAACATCAAGAAAACTCATTGATTAATACCGAATATTAACACCAAAATGTGGATTTTGGTAAAACACATATCAACAAACAATTCCCAAAATTAACATTCAATTCCTTTCCCCAAATCTCGCAATTAGTTAACAATTACACCCCAGGCGAACCACGTGCTTCATGAGTATCACCTAACAAAACCAAATTCCTCCAAAATTAACACAACCCTTAGCCATAGAACCAAGTCCAATTACTTGTCAAGATCCAACAACTCAAAACTTACAAAATTTGGGGCGTTATAGTCTTCTTAAGTGCCTGTAGAGTGTCCAATAAATGCGAGGCACACCCCGCATATATTGTACTGACAGTCGTCCAATTATTAAAATAATATTTGTTAATTAAAAAAATTTACAAATGATAATCCAACTATTCAATTTTTTTTCTTTTTTTGTCCCCAACTATTAAATTACTAACGGAAATTTGACGTGGTTACTTTTAAAATTAGCATAATAACAATTTTAACCCTCAACAATTATACATTGTGCCAACTTAGTCTTGATTCTAAAAAATTGATAGTATCAACATTTACACATTTTGTAATTTGATCATTTTTGTATTTTTGCTTTTCTTTGTGACCCTTTCTGATGTTGCTCCTATACATTTGATTCAACGGAAAAATGAACAGCAAGAAACAAAATGACCCAAATTTTAAAAAATAGCCAATTCAATTGCTTGAAAAAAAAAATATTCGCTTTGTTAATTCAACCCAAGTGCAAGTCTAACAACTTAAAAAAAAAAAATTGATTTGTTTCATCAATGGCAGTTAGCTCAAGCTAACAAAAAAATGAATTAATATCAATGAGAGATACCAAGTTCTTAGTAATTTGAAGTATAAGAAAAGCAATGTATTTAAGGATTGTCCAATTTAATAATAAACAAAATTTTTAAAAATATATATAATTTTGTTTTTATTTCTGATTTACAAATTATGTATCAATTGATATTTTCATGTAAAAATATGATAAAATTAGGTCATGTGTAAAGATTGAGGGTTATTTTTTTTTAAAAAAAATACTAAATTGGCACGATGTGTAAATGTTGAGGGCTAGATTTGTTATTATGCCAATTTTAAAAGTTGCCATGTCATCTTTCCATTAGCCATTTAACGGTGGGTGACTAAAAAAATTGAATAGTTGAGTGACCATTTTGTAACTTTTCATAGTTGAGTGACAAAAAAAAAAAACTTACTCATAGTTTGGTAACTACCGATGTCGTTTACCCTAGAAAAATAGTGGAATAAACTAAATTAACCCTATATACGTGTTTAGAATATTTTCAGAATAGCAAAAATAAGAGATATTAAAAAAAATATTACTAACAAAATTTTATAAATATACTAAATTATGACACACTCGCGATGTAGGTGAAAGAAATTATATAACAAGTATATTTATTAAAAATTAATGTTATGAGCAAATGATGTTTTGGTTGAAACTAATGTTATAAATATATTTGTCCAAGTTCATTCTTAATATAAATTAATTTTTATAAATTTATATATTTTTTAAAAATATTTTTTATTAGGGTTTGCCACATATCATTATATGGGATTGCCACATGTTGTCTTTCTATTAGCTGCCAATTCTACGTCAACAAATTTTAATGGAATTATTGTGGAAGTACCAATATGTGTGGCGGAATCCAAATTGAGGTACTAGGTCCAAAAATAGTTTAGGTACCTACTAAGTATAAGTGGACAAGTTCAATGGCAAAATACATATTAACTCTGTATTACTAAATTGAGTGACACCAATCAGTTAGCCACTTTTAATAACTACATTATAGCACCCCCATGATATTGGTGAAAATTAATATATATATATATACTTTAAAAAATTGTTATAAATAACTAAATGAATTTTTAGTTGAAATGGTGAGATTAAATTTTTAAAAACCTGATGTATTAGATTCAAGTCTCGTATACAGAGTGTATTTTTAAAATGTATTCCAATTAAAAGATAAAATTTAAACCAAGGTTTGTTATTTTGTAAAAAGAATGGGCTTATAGTTAATTTCCAACTAAGTCAAATTAAACTTATTTTTGGTGTACATTACAAGCTTAGAAATCAAGGGAGGGGATGTAATAGCCAAAACTCGAACCTAGATTTGCTCCTTCAAGTTGTTGGAAGATAATAGATAATCAAAAGAAGAGAGAACATTAGCAGATGAAACATTTTCAGTAACTAGTGATGAAAGATTTTCAATCATGGGTATCGTAGGATTAACGTCAGAGGGTCCCTTAACTCTGAGGCCTGAGCAGCTCCGGTCACCAGAAGACGACTAACTTTGATATCATATCAAGATACACACTAAACATAAATAAAAAAATATATATGATATTGAAATATCATCTTTTTGCAAAGACGATCTCTTTACAATAGTCTCTATAGCTATTTATACAAGAATAGGTAACTGTTGTACCTAACTCTTAACTCCTTAGCACACTATACAAGTAGCAAATGATAGAATTTGATGGTAATTGACAGCATTTGTTATTGTATTTAACATTTTTCTTTTACTTAAGATATATATAATCACTCTCGTGATTGCTCTGATCCTTAAGAGGATATTCATCCATAAAATTGACTCAGTTTTGAGTCTTTAAAGGAGCAAATGATAGGTTTTTATTTGGGTAACCCCATTGGACATTGTGTGTACGTGTATAGTGTACCATAGCGGTGAATTTCAGGTTTTAATCTTATGGGTGTTTTAAAAAATCTTATAAAAAAAAATTGTCCCCTTGAAAACCAAGAGTGCTCTCAATAGAGTCCTAGAGAGAACAACTACTTCTGTTGCTTGGGATGGATGAGGGTGGTGGCGTGGAGAGGGAGAGTAACAGCGAGATCTCATTACTAGCTGATGAGTTAATCCAATTATCAATCAAGAAATCGCTAGTGGTGCTGACTGATAAACCCACTTTGATTTGCTCGGTTTGGACAAAAAAATTCTTCAATACAGAGAGTTTTAAAGCGCAATTAAATAGTATCTGGAAGACAAAAAGGAAATTTGAAATTAAGATGGAGGGGCAGAATCTTTTTTCAATAGTGTTCGACCTTGAGGAGGATCTGGAGAGTATTATGGAAGGGCGGCCGTGGTTATTTCGTAAATACCTTATTTTGTTTGATAGGTTGCGTAATCAAATGGAAAGGGATCAGATCTGTCTCACTACGTCCCCTTACTGGATCCATATTGGTCCATGTCCACCAGAACTTGACAGAAAGGATCTATTGCATGCGATTTGAAGCACTTTTGGAGGAGTCCTCAGATCTGAGATCAGTGATGATTTATGCAGATTAAGGGTCAACTTGGACGTTCAGAAACCTCTGCGCAGAGGGATTTTTATTTCAAGCGAAAATAGTGTAAAATCCTGGATCCATTTTAAATTTGAAAAATTGCCAGTTTTTTGTTTTGGGTGTGGCAGATTAGATCATAGCCTCAATGATTGTAAATTGTCAGATCCTGTAGAAAAAAATTAGAATTAGAGAAGATCCCCCTTATTCAATTACGTTAAAAACAGAATCAAAAATAATGGGTAAAGAGAGCATGAAGTTCAATGCTTTTATTAAAAAGATAGGCTCACAGAGTCATTACATAGGGAATTCTAAGGTGGCAGAGGGACAGAATCTGGAGGACAAAATTGGATTTAGGGGTGGAATCACTTTAGGGGGTAAAATTTTAGCAAATTGGGAGGAAGGTTTGCAGGATCTAGGGGTTACACCTACTTTTGGGAAGAATGAACTGATGAATGAAGGAATTAACATAGGGGAGAGTTGCTTAAAAGGTTCAAAGAAGACCAGTTGGAGAAGGCTTCCCACGAAGGTTCATTCAGAATATATGGACCAAACTAGTGTGGGGGATAAGAGGAAATCCCCAGAAGAAGATGATAAGGGTTGCTCGGGACTAATAACCAGGGAAGATATGAAGAGGTTTCGATCTGATGATATGTATGTCAAGAGAGTTGAAAGTATGGAGGTTACGTTGGACAACCTGGAACATTTTACTGTTTCAAACAAATCAGAATCGGCGGCTGCCATTGGGCAAGCCGACCGGTCACAATAAAAATCGTATGTTGGAATGTCCGTGGGTTGGGGAGCCCTCGGGCTGTGAGAAGGCTGCGGCATTTGTGTAAGCAGCACAATCCCCAGATGGTCTTCTTGATGGAGACTAAACTAGATCAGAAGCGTATGGAGAGGGCTCGAAGGAGTTGTAGTTTTGTTAGTGGTATAGAGATGGCTGCAGAGGATCTCGAGGAGGACTATGTTTAGCTTGGAGAGGAGGGATTGAGGTCACTTTGAGGAGCTATTCTAATTGGCATATTGACGTATTAGTAAAGGAAGATAATGTGTAAGAGGAATAGAGGTTCATGGGATTTTACGGCTCTCCATATCTGAAAGATAAAAATGTTGTATGGAGTCTGCTCAAAAGACTAGGCCAAGATTGTAACTATCCATGGTTAGTAGCAGGAGATTTCAATGAAATTTTGTACTCTTTTGAGAAAAGCGGAGGAGTGCCACGAGACCAACGAAGAATGGAAGCTTTTAGAGATGTATTGGATGAGTGTTAATTGATGGATATGGGGTATTCGAGATCATGGTTTACATGGGAAATGGGAAACCTTCCAGAGACAAACATAAGAGAGCGTTTGGATAGAGGAGTGGCTAATGAGAAATGGATGCTTAAATTCCCACGAGGTAATGTTCAACATCTTGCCTATTCTTCTTCTGATCATTGCCCTATTCTCATAAACATAGATAGTATAATTCATCCTCCTAGTAGCCGTCGATTCCATTTTGAATCATGGTGGATCTTAGAGGAATTTTTCGAGGGCATTATCCAAGATTTTTGGGATTCTTCCTCAAAGACCGTTAGTTGAGGCGGAGATGTTGCAAACTTGTATGAAAAAATGGGCATGTGGTATGAAGAGTAAGAAGGAGGGACTTATGAAGAAGTTAATCGAAGAGCTTGAAAGTGCATTGCGATGCGAAAGGGATGATGATACGATGGCAATGATTATTGATACCAAAATCCACCTTAATATCGAGATTGACAAAGATGAGATGTCTTTGGGAAGCAGAGCTAGAGCGAATCGGCTTAAATCGTGGGATAGAAATACGACCTACTTTCACAAATGTGCCACGATTCGAAGAAGGGCTAACACAATTAATAAGTTGTCTTTGGATGACGGTAGGGTGATTTCTAATAGTATTGAAATTGCGAGGCTAGCTACGGAATTTTTGAAGATCTTTTTACGTCAAGAGGAAGTGGAAATCCGCATAAGGTGTTAGAAGGTATTGGAACAAATATCTCACATGAGATCAATGACAGGTTGCTAGCTCCTTTTAGGGAAGAAGAGGTGTGGCTAGCTCTGAAGGGAATATGGCCAACAAAAGCTCCAGGTTCAGATGGTTTTCCAGCGCTATTTTTTCAGAAATTCTGGCATATTGTTGGTAAGGAGGTTACGGAGTTTTGTCTGGGTGTTTTGAATTGTGTCAGAGGGGCTGAACAAATAAATATTATGGAAATCGTGCTTATCCTCAAAATTACAAACCCTACGTCTATGGTGAATTTCAGGCCTATTAGCTTGTGTACTGTTCTCTATAAAATGGTTGCAAAAGCAATTGTTAACAGATTACAAGATGTTATGGGTTTATGCATTGATGAGGTTCAAAGTGCCTTTGTCCCAGGGCGACTAATAACAGACAATGTTCTCGTAGCATATGAAATATTGCATACTTTCCGAAAGAAGAGGACAGGGAAGAAAGGGTATATGGCCTTGAAATTGGATATGAGTAAAAAGTATGTATGACAGGTGGAGTGGGAGTTTATTAAACAAGTGATGATCCGAATGGGTTTGCCGAGGGTTAGGTTGATTTGATTATGAAATGCATTAGTTCGAGTCTCTTATGCCGTTAACATTAATGGTTATAGGGGCGAGAATTTTTCACGCGACTAGAGGATTGAGGCGGGGGAGATCCACGGCCCTTTTCTTTTCCTCTTTTGTAGTGAAGGTCTCTCTTCACTAATGAGAACAATGAAGGGTAATGAGTGCGGTTAAAGGTGCAAAAGCGAGTAGGCGCGAGGCCAAAAATCTCTCATCTTACGCATTTGCGGATGAGTGTATGTTGTTTGGTGAAGCGACGGAGCAGGGGCTAGGAACATGAAAGATATTTTACTGAGAGTATCAAGACTATTTCAGTCGGTCGTTAACTACAATAAATCGATGATTTTTATAGCTCCAATACGTCGAAGAAGAGGCAAAAATAGCAGTATCATCAATGTTAGGAGTTAGGAGTTCTTCTAATCTAGAGAAATATCTGGGTCTTCCAAATGTAGTGGGTAAACGGAAAAGGGAAGCCTTCCAGAATTTATTAGATCAGATTAACATGCGTATAGATGGGTGGAGTACCAGATGGCTATCTCAAGGAGGTAAAGAAATCTTTATAAAGTCAGTTTTGCAGGCTATTCCTACGTATGCCATGTCGTGTTTTCTTCTTCCAAAAAACTTTTTGTGAGAAGATTGAAAGTAGTTTCGCTAGATTCTGGTGGCAAAAAGGGGGAGGCAAAAGAGGAATTCATTGGAGCAAATGGAGTTATTTATGTCGTCCAAAAGAGGAAGGAGGGTTGGGGTTTCGAAATATCTCTTCTTTCAAAATAAGGGTAGAGATTGATTCATTATTCGGAGTCCTTAGTTGCAAAAGTTTTTAAGGCAAAATATTTTTCAGATTGCAATTTTGAAAAGTCTCAGTTGGGGAATTCAAATTCGTATGTGTGGCGTAGTATTTGGGCCTCAAAGAAGTCATTGGAAAAATGTCTTATTTGGAGAGTGGGTTCGGGTAAAAACATATCAATTTTTACAGATGCATGGGTCCTAAATTATGCAAATAGAAGATTAATTCCTGATAGTGTTAATGCACATTTGGTTAAAGTTGCAGAATTAATCAATAATGATGAGCGTAGTTGGAATAAAGATATGATAGAGAATACCTTCCCAGCTGCTGAAGCTGAACTGATCCTCCAAATCCCTCTGGCGATGGAAGCGCATGATGACTTTCTTGTTTGGAATGATGAACCATCGGGAGAATTCTCAGTGCGGAGTTCCTATAAACTAGTACAAAGCCTCGATCCTACAGCTTACGCTTTATAGAACATCTATAGAGAATTTTACAGAAACTTTGGTGTAATGACATCCCAGGGAAATTAAAATTTTCGTTTGGAAACTATCCTGGAACTACCTATCTACCCGAGTTAATTTACATTGCAGAAAACTAGCCCCCAACGGTGTGTGTCCTCGGTGTCAGAATGGGGAAGAGACGATGAATCACCTCTTGAGGACCCGCCTGTGTCAATGGTAATTTGGAGGAGTTAGAAGGGTCGATTTCTGTTTTGCTTCCATATACAGAGTTCTTAGAATGGCTTACCAAGACAATGAGTCTCCTTTCTTCGGAACAGTCGAGAATCTTCTGCGTAACGCTCTGGGTCATCTGGGGTGATAGGAACTCTTGGATCCATGACAAGACCAACAGATCAAGTAAAGAGATGGTTAACTTTGTTCGTAGTTACATAAAAGAACTTGACGGAGTTAAAGTAGAAAAGCAGATTACCTCTACGGTGAAGACGAAATGGCGAATCCCATCTAGTTCGAAAGTCAAAGTAAACTTCGATGGGGCTTTTAATGAGCGAACCAAATAGTCGGCGTCCGGAATAGTGGCTAGAGATAGCAGTGGGTATGTTCTCATTTCAAGCGCAGAGATCCATCACGAGTGACCTGCGCCTTTCTTTGCGGAAGCCATAGCTTGCAAAAGAGCAACCCAAATAGCCATTGAAATGCAGAAGAGAGAAGTTATTATAGAAGGAGACTCTCTGACTATAATAAAGAAATGCAAAAAAGGAGGTTTTGACAGATCGTTAATAGGTCCCTATATAAACGACATCCTCAGTTTAAAATCCAGAGTTACAGATCTATGCTTTGAGTTTGTTCCAAGATCTGAGAATACTGTAGCCCATATCTTAGCAACGGAAGCACTAAAGAGGAAGGAGGGGTTTTACCTGACCGATGAAGTTCCTTGCTATGCGAAATCCCAGGTGGAGAACGAAAGCGTGCGTGAACCAGACTAGGAAGAAGGAAGAAGATCAAGGGGGAAGGAGAGTTTTGCCACAGAGAAAATCAACAGACAGAAGGAGAGTTTTGCCACAGAGAAAGTTAACAGATAGAATGAGCTATTAACTCCCCTCGGGTTACGAAATCGCCATTAATGGAGAAAATGACAGATAGGAAATGAAATGACTGGCGGAATGGACTGATTGGGCGAGTTGGACGGTGATTTCTTTTTTTCAAATTTTCAAATTTTTTTTTGTTATTCTAGACTGTTCTTTTTTTGGGCCAAATGTTTCGGAGCCTGTTTTATGTTTCTATATGTTCTATTATTTTTCCTTTAAATAAATCAAAGCCCAATCTGTTTTTATCAACAAAAAAAATCTTATAAAAAATATTATTTAGTTTTTTTTCCATCTTTAATTTGTTAACATGTTTGAGAATTTTTTTATATTTTTTAAATTTATAATTTTTATAATTAAAGCAAATAAGAAGAGTAAGAAGCTAAATTGACAGAAGTTGAAAGGGTTGATAAATAAATTTGTGATTATATCTGATTTTTAAATAGAGTTAGTGGTAAAAGTTAAAGGATGAGCTGAAAAAAGAACAATTGAAAAATAATAAGATTAATTTTGAGCAAAATTTGTAGAAATTGACAAATACAAGGACTAGCCTTAAAATATAACCATAATTTTCATCTTTAAAAAAGTTGCTTTCATCTTCAATAAAACCCTCAACTTTGCTTCATTTTTGCATGAATCTTTTCTTCTTATTCCTCACTCTTTTTTTGTACACTAAACATATAATTTATTTGTAAGTTTAATTCACCTAATATGTTTTCTTATTTTTTTTTTGCTTCAATAAATTTTATTTTTACTTTTAAGAGATTTTGGTTGATTTTTTTTTATTTTAATAAATTATCATGAGTTTTGAGAAAAATATTTAAGAAACCTTTTTAATTCTTACTATTCATAATTTATAATTTCATGATTTTTTTTTAAATTTTTTGAGATTTTAGGAACATTGTACAATTAAAATTTCTATTAAAAATATATAAAAATATAAAAAGAAAATGTACGGAATGAAATTGGATAAAATGACATCTAGATTAATTTGAATCTGAATATTCATTTGTTCAGATTTATTTTGAACATGAAATAATTATATATATTTTAATTTTTTTATTAGTGCTTGTCACATGTCATAACATAAGATTGTTACATGTCATCGTATTATTGGTTGACGTTGCCACATCATCACATTCTCACGGTGTAATAATAAAGTTATTAAAGTACGTGACAGGATCTAAGTTTAGAGTACCACTTAGATTTTTTAAAAAATACCAACTAAATAGAAGTGGCGAAGTTTAAGGGGCAAAGTATACATCAACCCAAATAAAATTAAAAACGTTTATTTATTTATTCTGACATAATAAATTAAAATGATTTAAAGTATTGATTTAATATATGAACTTTGATTTGATATAATTATAAATATAAAACTTTGATTTTGATTCAACTTTACACATTTAAATAAGATAAATATAATTATTTATGTATGCAATATGTAAGTGTAAAATGGTTCTACATTGATAATCATGTTAGTGATTTATAAAAACTGAATCAAATAAAAATTTCACAAAATCAAAGTTTATGTATAACATTATACGTTGAATCAAAATTCATGTATAGTTTTGAAATTTATCTCCTTAGATATTCAGATGACACAAATTTAACTCTAGTTGAACAGGATTGATTTTATTTTCATTCGATTGTAATTGTGTTACTAGATAACAGTAGAAAAATTCACGTTTTCACTTTAATAGTAACAACAAACAATGTTATCAATTTGGATATACTAATAACAAGTAGAAGGATCACGCTGTGTCAAATTAAAAAGGAAAAAAAATTACATCTTAAATTTCATCATAGTAGAAGGACTAAAACCATAATTAGACCGTTAAACAGAAGTGTAGAAAAATAATTAAAGAGGGGGACAAAGAGAAACAGATTGAAGCGATATGATGTGTTTGGGGGACAAAGAAAAAAGCTGCTTTATTATTATTTTTTAAAAAAAAATTCATTTTGGATTGCCGGCTAAAGAGCGCGACATATAACTTCCTTCCTTCACTGCTTTTCTCTCTCATACTCTTCTACGCGCTTTTTGTCAGTACGTTTAATACACGTACCAATCAGAAAACAAGGATGCTTGTTAGTGGAAGTGAATGAAATATGAACGATGTGGGACCCCTTACGGTTCCATGGGAGTTTTGATGATGATGGTGGCACGCGTGTTGATATGTGATTTTGTGGGAGTGGGACGACAAGGACAGGAATTCTTTTTAACTTGGCTTATTTTAATCTTAGTCCTTCTATTATGTTAAAATTAAGATTTAATCCGTATAATTTAATTTGGCATAATTTCGTATCTTTAATTTTATAAATTTTATTACTAGATCCAAATTAATAGCACTGTTAGTTTTTTTCATTAAAGTTATGACATGAAATCTTTTAACTGTTATTTGTTTAACAATCGAGGTTGAGTGAAAACATAATTAATTGTGTTTAACAAATAATAAATTTACATGTCTATTGAATGGTTAAAACTGGTTTAAAATTTTCACATTATCACATTAACGATATCAATTAATTGTGCTATCAATTTAGACATACTATTAATACTGTAAAAATAGAGAGACTAAATTATATGAAATTAAAAAAGAGGGATTAAAACTATAATTTCAACATAGTAGAGGGAATAGAACTAAAATTGTGTTTTAAATAAAAAAATTTGCTAAAAATTTGCTAATATTTTAGTTTAAAAAAATATTTGTTTTATAAGGAGAATGGATAGAGAGTGTTTAGGAAACTCGGAGGTTTTACGTGAACCAAGATTTCTTTTCCACCGAAAAGAAAACCTTAATTCATGTTTATACATGGTTCAAGAGTTGGACTACTTGTTAAAGTTGAAAGTAATGCTCGAAATTCAGGAAGATTTGGATAAAAATATTAAACGCAAAACATGACATTGGACAAAAAAAAGTTCATTTAAAATATTCCTCACCTGTCCCGATGCACGGTACGGATGGAAGGTCTACTGGAAATTTTTAGACTTGAACCCAAAATTTATTCATAAAAGCGACCATTTCACAATGTATTAATTTTATTTAAATCACCACTTGTATCGTATGTTGGGACGGGTGAAGGGTGTTACACATTCAAAGGCTCAATCTCAGCCCAACCGGATATATTTTTTTAAGTATGTAATTATTATTTTATTAAAATTTTAATAAATGAATATATATAAAATTATTAAATGTTAAATTAAAAATAATATAAACTTATTCTTTTAAATTTAAAAATAATATGTACAAGCTTAAAACAATTTAGGTTAACCATTTATAAATATGGATAAATTTAGTCAAATTTTGAGGTTTATATTTTGAATCAATCTGAGCTTAAGCAAACATAAATCATATTCGGTACTTTTAATGTAAAAGAGTAATATTATATTAAATAATAGTTTAATTTCAAAATAATGGATGACTAACAATCTAATCAAATATAACGAAAATATGTTAATACCGCATGTAATAGCCCATTTTGCCCGGGCTTAATAATAAACCCAAAATAATAAAACAAAGTCCAAGTCCAGTCCAAAATATATCACTTGGCCCGATCGGAATGGCCCATTACTTAAAAAGATTGAAGGTCTATCTACAAGCTTGACGTATATGGAAGTACAATCTTCAAGGATATGCAATCTTAGATATGATATACAATCTTAGAAGATATGGTATGTAATATTAAAAGATATGATTTTGTAATCTTAGAGATTTAATTTGTAGATACCTTTTAATCTTAGTCGTTGATGTAATTGATCTGTACCGTTGGATTTGGGGAGGCTAAACTATAAATAGAGGCCTCTCCCTTCATTGTAAACACACTTGAACGACACTGAAGTTTGGAAGCAATAAGAATTCTTGAGAGCATTCACTCAAATTTCTCTCCCCCTTGCGTTCTTATTTTCTGTGGCTTGTTCTTGTTTTGTTCTTCGCTCATCTTCGTTTCTTTTTGAGTTGCTTCCGTTCGAGTTAGATTTTGGTGGAAAAATTTCGTTGAATCCTCATATTGCGGGAGTAAGGTTGACTTATGCGTTTTTTTTTGTTTTTTTATTTATCCATATCATTTTTATACTTTTTTTTTATTTTAAAAAAAATTTGTTATAATATTCATTAATTGTTTAATTACTACATTTTATCCAAAAGTTTTTTATTAAATAAGGCAATGTTTTGCGTTTAGAAATTCGGGAAATAGTGCCCTAACGTGATGGGTTGCGATTTTCTGTTTGGCTAAATAACTAAATACCCTTTTAACAAGTTTTGTAAATCATGAGATGACTTTAATTACGAGGGTTTAAAAAATGTCGTGTCCTAACGTGCTGGATGTGATGTTTATATTCTTTTGGAACAAAGAAATCTCAAATTTTAAAAATAAAAAAACTTATTCTTGAGAATTCAAAACGTTGTATCCTAACTTATTGGGTGTGATGTTTTGTGTCTCAAGGTAGGAATTTTCTAAAATAGAGATGTACCTAGCTTCAAAGTTATGAGATGCTGTATCCTAACTTATTGGGTATGGTATTTTTATTTCTTTGAAATAGGTAAGTCTTGGTTTTTCTTCTAATAAGGGAGCTTATTTTAAAACTTTTTAAATTTCAAACATTTGGACATGATTCTATCGATTAGGTACCAATTTTTGGGCTTTACGAGGGTGCTAACCCTTCCTCGTACGTAACCGACTCCCGAACCCGTTTTTCTTGTTTTTCGTAGACCAAAATCAAATGTTTTAAAATAAAACGTTTTATAAGGTGATCCAATCACACCTAGGTAAAAAAGGGATTGGTGGCGACTCCCATTTTATCTTTAAAGTCGATCCCCATTTTTTAAAACCCAATTTTTAAAATGGTTTCGACAGCTTGGCGACTCCACTAGGGAACAATAAGAGAGTCAGGCCGTAAAGTTGATAATTTCATGTCCTTTTGTTCGAATTTAAAATTCTGTTTTTTAAAAAAATATGATCCTTTTATTGCATGTGATTTTAAAATATATCTCTTGGCATTGCACTGCATGACCGTCGTGGTCACACCCTTAAGTGGAAGCGAGAAGCTATGCCTTCGTGAGGTTTTCACCTCCACATGGGCTAGTGGATTGTTTCCGGAATACATCTGTACCTATGTCTTCGTGAAGTTTTCACTTCCGCATGGCCATAGGGAAATGTATTCCCCTGAACCGAACTCGATCCATATAAGCCTATAATGGGCGAGGATCGAGGAATCTGCTGGTTTGGGTACCTCAACTTTAGAGTTAAACCACACGTAGAGAACCTAGGAACCCACCCTAAGTAGAACTATGTCAAACCCTAGTGGTCATCCTGATAGGTGTTCTATGTTATTTATTTTTCCTGTGCTAACGTGTTCTCTTTTGTTTTGATTGCATTGCATTCACATCATAGAAAAGAGGTGTTGATTTCAAATTCGATTGCTAAATAGAAAAGTTTGTCATAAGAAAATGGGTTTTTTGATAAAATGGATTATAATACGGTCGTCCGAATATAGTCTAAGTGAATACAACGAGAGAAGACTGATAATCCGTGAAGGAATACAAGACTTTATCACCCAAGGATTCAAGTTGACGAAGACTATTTGAGAATTACCACATCTCGGCTTTCTTGAAGAGGCTAACAAGTGAACAGGAGTCGCGGTCCAAATCAAACAAAAAGAGCTAGATGAGGCATCTATTAGAAGTTTGCAAGATTTGACTTTTTGCGAAGAAGGGATTGATGTTTTCACTTGGACTATGAGGACAAGTAGTGTATGCGATCCGTTTTGTGTAAAGAAGTTTATTTTCTAGTAAAGTTTTTCTAATGTAACTGAATTTAGAGTCAACGCCTCTTTTTCTTTGCATTCATGCATTTGCATTACATCACATCATATGCATTCAAGTCTATAGAGAGAGTCTAATTAGTTTTAATTATAGGAGAGAGAGAGAAAGAAAATCTGGAAGTTGAACACCCTTACGGTACACGAGCTAAGTCAAGAAATATGGACCAGAGAATGGAGCAATTCCAAAGAGATATGCAAGAACAGATGCAGGAACAAATGACAAAGCTCCAGCAAGAGATGAGGGACCAGCTATTGGAGGCCCAAAAGAACATGATGGCCCAAATGGCCCAGATGGTGAGTGGGATAATGGATAAGGGAAAGGGCCCTATAGTCAATGCTGAGGACAATGAGGGTTTCCCTAGAGGATTCACTCCAACACATGTGCAAGCACAACTAGAGGAGTATCCCCAAAGGCCACCTATTACAATTAGGCCTCAACAGGGGCAAGCTGATAATGGATCGCCCATGAACTTCCAAGTGGGCTCAGGATCTAATCCAGGAGATAACCCTGCTAATCCCGTCATCCCTGATTTGGATATGGCAGAGAGAGAGGGGATAAAAATTGAATCCTCAAGGCAGTTAGAGGATCGCTGCAAATGGTTGGAAAAAAAATTCAAGGTTTTAGAAAATGCCGACCATTACCATGGTATAGACGCAAAGGATTTGAGTTTGGTCCCGAATCTATTACTTCATCATAAATTCAAGATGCCGGAATTTGAGAAGTATAATGGGACTAGCTGTCCTGAAGCCCACATTACCATATTTTGCAGACGCATGACCGGCTATGTTAACAATGATCAACTCTTGATTCATTGTTTCCAAGACAGTTTGGTGGGGGTAGCGTCTAGGTGGTACAATCAACTCAGCCGCGCTAACATTAGCTCCTGGAAAGACTTAGCTCAAGCCTTCATGAAACAATACAACCATGTCACGGACATGACGCCTGACAAAATCACTTTGCAAAACATGGAGAAGAAACCAAATGAAAGTTTCAGGCAGTATACGCAAAGATGGAGAGAGGTTGTCATGCAAGTTCAGCCACCACTCTTAGAAAAAGAGACTACAATGCTCTTCATCAATACCTTGAAGGCTCCTTTCATCACTCATATGATAGGAAGTACCACCAAGAGCTTTGCGGATATAATGATGGCGGGCGAAATGATAGAAAATGCCATAAGAGGTGGCAAAATTGAAGCAGGGGAAACCACTAAAAGGTCTGCTCCTAGGAAAAGGGATGACGAGGTGAACAATACGAGTACATACAACAAAGGGTACTCAAAAGCAATTACTGTTAACCAGCCAAAGGTGATCACTGCTGGGCAACAAGGGTCGATGAGACAAGAGTCGGGCACAAGGCAAAACTCTGAAAGGCTCCAATTTACGCCAATCCCAATGACGTATAAAGAGCTATATCAAAGTTTGTTTGACGCATGCGTGGTGTCCCCATTTTATTCGAAACCGTTGCAACCTTCGTTCCCAAAATGGTATAACAAGAATGCCCAATGCGAGTACCACGCGGGAATAAAGGGTCATTCAATTGAAAACTGCACTACGTTTAAAAAGCTGGTTGAAAAGCTCATCAAAATGGGAGTTGTGGAAGTCGACGATTCATCAAAATCTGATCACTTCGACGAGGCAGTAAATGTGATTATTGAAGGAGGAGACAAGAAAGTTGCGACTCCTTGAAGAAATCAAAAGCGGAGAAGGAACCGGGGAATAATGTTTCCAAACCTTGTGTACTTGGGAGTGTTTTGAATAATGGGACTGAGGAAGAGATTCTTGTATTTTTAGAAGCAGACCTAGAGTAATATTCAAAACATGCTTGTTGCCTAGAGGCAATAAGAATTCTTTTGTGAAATAGGCTCATGTCCGAAATTTATGTTTCAATGAAATGCATTTTTTGAAAACATATTCTTTTATTCTTTACATTTCATACTATACATTTTTTTTTACCAATATTCTTTCATTCTTTATTTGTGACCATACTATCCAAATAATCATCCTTAGAATCATTTATTCTTTGGATTTGTTCACCTTCGTACCTAGGTACCCAGATATCAACGTCATGAACGACATTGTTCTTGACTCCTTTTTGAACAAGATATGGGTCTAGGGATCTCGGGATTTTGAAGATTACAGAGATTATGACATATTTTACGACTTGTTAAAAATGGTTTAACAAGATGAAAAAGACCTTATTCTACAAAAGGGTCATTGGATATTGCGAGCCTAGGAAAGGGGTGAAGATCAAGCCCGACTTGCCATAGAAATAATGCGAGACATCAAAAATATTTTCATGACGATCATATCAGGACATGCCTGGGATACTAAGATGCGGGCTAAACATGAGGATCGGGCACTGTCGATCTACATAGAAAGGGGTGGTATCAACTATGCCAAATTTAAGTAGACAAGATTCATATGCCTACTCCAGTTCTTCACAAATTTTCCATATGTGGGGCATGGATGTGATGGAGCCAATCTCATCAGAAGCTTTTAGCCAAAATCGACTCATCAACATAGTCATCGTTTACTTCGCTAAGAGAGTGGAAATAGCTTCATATGTCAATGTTACAAGGTCCATAGCCATCAAATTTCAAAAAAAAAAAAGAGATCAAGATGTTAGCAGTGTAACACCCCAAACCCGGCCCAAACACCACGACCGGATCTGGTATGTCACTAAGAAAATTTTGGAAGAACATGTTGTATTTTTAGAATAATATTTTTCTAAAGTTTACCTTCTTATTCGAGAGAAATTTAATAGTTGATAGTTTAAATAAAATATGCCTTTATAAATTAAAAACCCAAATTTAAATAGATACATTAGTTCAATAAGAATTTAAATAACTAAAAGTAATTAAAGCCCAAAATAAAACAAAACATAAACTAGTGGCCCATAGCCTTATTACAACGAGATTTAAAATCCATTAATTAAAAATATAAAGTATTAACTTGAGAGACTTTTTTTGGATCCGATTGGTCTTTTGCATGGCCACTGGCGTTCTCTCCGGCCCGGTCCGAAGCACTAGGTATCACACTGAAAGGTTAATTAATAGGGTGAGTCGCGAGACTCGAGTGTGCAACCCTCATGCACCACTAGATTTTGGCCTTAGGCCCATAAAATGATTAATAATTCCATTTATAAAAAATAACAAATAATATGCAAGGCCCAACCTATTTGCCTAGGTTTCCATCCGCTACACGCCCGCATCGACCATTCACACCATTGGGGATTTCTACAATCGACCCACACCGCTACACGCCAAGATGGCGATCATGCCGCTCATCAACATATTATGGCGAAGCCCTTATAATGATCACGGCATTAGCCGCTACAACATATAACGAGATCAAGGTATAAACCGCTACACATATAACGTATAACTTCCTCCTTTCATCAACCCAACCCATGCAGTCATAAAATCAATATGCTTTTATCATATAAAGTCAAACATTCATCGACTGGTGATTTGCTTCACCCTTTTCGGGTTTCCAACATTAAACCGAGATATCGATTTATCACAACATATAAACTTATGAGCATACATTAACAATCGATCTAGATGGTGGGGAAGTATTACACACGATATCGCGAAATCCAATATTCTTAGTCGATGTCCTTGCTATCCGGATCTATTATCCTCAATGTAAAGCCTTGATCAAAAGCCGAAAAAACACACAAAGATTCACCCCTTCAACAATCGGCCAAGGTTAATAAATCCCAAATTATACATTAAAACTAATAGATCCCTTACCTTGAAATCCCGAAAGTAACACGATTCTATAAATTAGAGATCTATGCGATTGGCTCCATTAAAGTTCCCTTCAGATTTCGGCACAAGTAGGCACCACGTAGTAATTCGGCAATCACAGGGAGATGAGATCTCTAGGATTTTGGCTTTTAGGAAAATCCGAAAAAGTATGAACAAGAGAAGGCTGATGTGTCTTTGGCTTTTAAAATACTTGAGTGAAGAGTTTCGATTTCTGACAGGAAAAGAGAAGAAGAAAAGAAAACAAGGAAGAGACATGAAGATTTCGGCTAGGAAGAAAAAGAATGGAAAGAGTTTCGACTTTTGAATCAAAGTGAAGATGAGGGAATAGGCTTAGAGATTTTTGCTTTTGCAAAGAATGAAGAAGAAGATGGAACTTTAGGAGTTTTCGGCTTTTACTCAGAGAAGAAGAGAAAAGAATGAGAGAAAAACTCAAATGCTAAAATTGAAGAGATATTCCCCCTATTTATAGAAATTTCGGCACTTACCTAACCTTGCAGATAAATCCTATCTTTTCTCCTTTATCTTAATCTACTAGCTCATCTAAAAGAGACTTAATTATCTCTAACTCCTCCCTCCTTTATCAGCATATTATCCACATATTTTAATCATTAAAATCCCTAAATTTTAGCTTTTATCTGCTTATTATCCATATAAAATAAATTCCTAAATAATAGCCTTTATCTGCTTATTATCCACATATTTTAAACATTAAAACCCCTAAATTTTAGCCTTGTTGCCATCCACTCCACCTAATCCTAATGCCCAAAATTGAGCTAACTTAAATTAAAAGAATTGGGCTCCATGAAACTTAAATTTGGGCCCCTTACTCCCTTGTGTGGCGTCACCTCCTAAGATTGGGCCACAAGCCCACTTTGGTATTTTAAACATAGATACTACCTTTAAACCCTATAATGCCCAAACAGATAATTTTAATCAAGGCCTCTACCTAAGCCTGAGCCCAATTTGGACCCCTAACACTTAAATTAACACATTAAACATATCCACCCATTAAACACATAGGCCCAAAAATTCAGGATGTTACGGTTCTACTTCTTAAAGAAATTTCGTGGCTCTCGAAATTTCCAACTAACTATTAATCGTACTACCCAAGTCTCACCATTATGCTTTTTGCGCAAGCACTCTAATTCTAAAGTCAAAATAAACACTTAGTATACTATGGTAGGGTACGCACCGGTAATTCGCATCTAAAGCGTCCTCGTCCCTTGTACTCATACTATCGGTTCGCATTTATCTGATTAAAAATTTTATGAATTATTGGTTTTCTTCCACTGATTATCCACGAACAGTCTTATGATTAGTAGTTTTAAGAGTAGTTCTTTCGAATTCGCAATTCAGTCTCAAGTTCACCTTTCCTAGTTCTAAGAACTACATACATTCAACCATCAACATACAGACAACATCCATGCACCCACATTCAACACATAGGGGTATTTTCGTTATTCCACTACCCATGGATATTTTTCGTAATTTTATCCTACAGGGGTATTTTCGTAATTTGGAAAATTAGGGGTATCTTGTTAATTTTACAAACAGGGGTATTTTAGTAATCTTACAATATAAGGGTAATTTAGTAATTTTACAATATAAGGGTATTTTAGTAATTTTCCAATATAAGGGTATTTTAGTAATTTTCCAATATAAGGGTATTTTAGTAATTTTGCAATCAAGGGTACTTTGGTCATTTTACACATTAGGGGCAATTTAGTAATTTTTACAAATCAGAATATTTTCAAAATAAATTTTTTTTTTTTAAAACAAACAGGGTATCTTGAAGGATTTGATTTCAAAAGAAAATAGTAGTGTTCGTGGTGGTTGTGGATTTGCATTTGTTGTCATGTGTTGTGTTGTGTTTTTTTTTTTGAAAAAATTTCGTTGCCTATGTAAATCGGGGTATATTTGCAAATCATGGGTATCTTGGGGTTTTTTTTCCAAAACAAGGGTTTCTAGTAATTTTGTAAAGATAAAGTATTTGGTCCCTTTCGGGTTTTAATTATAGATTTTGGCCGTCAACAAGTCCTCGTGGCTAGGGTGAGCAATCACTACGCACTAGGTAGGATTCAGTGAAGAGGAGGTGAGTCACTAGGATCGCTTAAATACTGTGCTCTTCCGGATCCTTCCTAGACATGCGTATGACGGTTACCACACCCTAGTCTTGCGGCTCGTTAACGAGTTTGTTTAGTGAAATTAAGTTTTATGACATTTTAAGAAGTGGTTTGAACTAAGCCTAGAGTCCATCAAGTTCTAATTCTAACTAATCTACGTCCCACTAGGCCCATTAAGCCCACATATATTATATCATACAATGGTTGAGAATACTTACAGCGGACTTGGGTAGGAGAGACGCAGTGCCATCTTTGAGCTAATGCACTGTTATTACTTAAAGACATCCATATTTCAAAAGCCCATTTTAAAAAACGTTTTGAGCCCAAAAACCCCAGAGTCGAGTTTTGAACCGGGCTCTGATACCAATTTGTAACACCCCGAACCCGGCCCAAACACCACGACCGGATCTGGTATGTCACTAAGAAAATTTTGGAAGAACATGTCGTATTTTCAGAAAAATATTTTTCTAAAGTTTACCTTCTTATTCGAGAGAAATTTAATAGTTGATAGTTTAAATAAAATATGTCTTTATAAATTAAAACCCAAATTTAAATAGATACATTAGTTCAATAAGAATTTAAATAACTAAAAGTAATTAAAGCCCAAAATAAAACAAAACATAAACTAGTGGCCCATAGCCTTATTACAACGAGATTTAAAATCCATTAATTAAAAATATAAAGTATTAACTTGAGACTTTTTTTGGATCCAGTTGGTCTTTTGCATGGCCACTGGCGTTCCTCTCTCCACCCTGGTCCAAGCACTAGGTATCACTGAAAGGTTAATTAATAGGGTGAGTCGCGAGACTCGGTGTGCAACCCTCATGCACCACTAGATTTTAGCCTTAGGCTCATAAAAGCAGATTAATAATTCCATTTATAAAAAAATAACAAATAATATGCAAGGCCCAACCCATTTGCCTAGGTTTCCATCCGCTACACGCCCCGCACTCACCATTCACACCATTGGGGATTTCTACAATCGACCCACACCGCTACACGCCAAGATGGCGCTTATGTTGCTCCTCAACATATTATGGCGAAGCCCTTATAATAGATCACTTTGCATTAGCCGCTACAACATATAATGTGATCACGGTATAAACCGCTACACATATAACGTATAACTTCCTCCTTTCATCAACCCAACCCATGCAGTCATAAAATCAATATGCTTTTATCATATAAAGTCAAACATTCACTGGCCTGGTGATTTGCTTCACCCTTTTCGGGTTTCCAACATTAAACCGAGATATCAGTATTTATCACAACATATAAACTTATGAGCATACATTAACAATCAGATCTAGATGGTGGGGAAGTATTACACACAATGTAAAACTATTATCCTTAGTCGATGTCCTTGCTATCCGGATCTATTATCCTCAATGTAAAGCCTTGCTCAAAAGCCGGAAAAACACACAAAGATTTATCCCCTTCAACAATCGGCCAAGGTTAATAAATCCCAAATTATACGTTAAAACTAATAGATCCCTTACCTTGAAATCCCGAAAGTAACACGATTCTATAACTTAGAGATCTATGCGATTGACTCCACTAAAGTTCCTTGATTTCGGCACAAGTAGGCACCATGAAGTAATTCGACAATCACAGGAGATGAGATCTAGGATTTCGGCTTTTAGGAAAATCCGGAAAAAGTATGAACAAGAGAAGACTGATGTGTCTTTGGCTTTTAAAATACTTGAGTGAAGAGTTTTGGTTTCGACAGGAAAAGAGAAGAAGAAAAGAAAACAAGGAAGAGACATGAAGATTTTGGCTAGGAAGAAAAAGAATGGAAAGAGTTTCACTTTTGAATCAAAGTGAAGATGAGGAATAGGCTTAGAGATTTTGGCTTTTGCAGAGAATGAAGAAGAAGATGGAACTTTAGGAGTTTTCGGCTTTTACTCGAGAAGAAGAGAAAAGAATGAGAGAAAAACCCAAATGCTGAAATTGAAGAGATATTCCCCTATTTATAGAAATTTCCAAGCACTTACCTAACCTTGCAGAGATAAATCCTATCTTTTCTCCTTTATCTTAATCTACTAGCTCATCTAAAAGAGACTTAATTATCTCTAACTCCTCCCTCCTTTATCAGCATATTATCCACATATTTTAATCATTAAAATCCCTAAATTTTAGCTTTTATATCGCTTATTATCCACATAAAATAAATTCCTAAATAATAGCCTTTATCTGCTTATTATCCACATATTTTAAACATTAAAACCCCTAAATTTTAGCCTTGTTGCCATCCACTCCACCTAATCCTAATGCCCAAAATTTAGCTAACTTAAATTAAAAGAATTGGGCTCTATGAAACTTAAATTTTGGCCCCTTACTCCCTTGTGTGGCGTCACCTCCTAAGATTGGGCCACAAGCCCACTTTGGTATTTTAAACATAGATACTACCTTTTAAACCCTATAATGCCCAAATAGATAATTTTAATCAAGGCCTCTACCTAAGCCTGAGCCCAATTTAGACCCCTAACACTTAAATTAACACATTAAACATATCCACCCATTAAACGCATAGGCCCAAAAATTCAGGATGTTACAAGCAGAATGCTACAAAGGATCGCGTTTAAATAACTGTACAAAGTCAAAGTTTACAGTTGGTCCAAAGATCAGGCAGCATATCACAGTGCAACAAAAGTTCCCAAAAAAAAAGGGGCTAAGACTTGTAAAGATTGGCATAAGAAGCTATCACTATTCTCTATGATTATCGAACGTTGGCCAGGACCTTTGCCGGGGCAACATCTTACACATTGGTTTATAGATTGAACCTAATTGAAGAAAAGGTTAAAAGCTATTTGCCACGGCTAGATGATGCAAACTTACGAAGTTCATCTTAGAGAATTCCACAAGGGAGAACCTGATGTTGAAACAGATCTTTTTTCTACAAGACGATTTCAGAGGAAAGCATATTCCGAACTGGGAAATACCTTATGTTGAAAAAGGCCTATTCTGGAGGAGCATTGATATTGACTGAGATGAATGGCGAAGACTTGCCTAATCCGACGAATTCAAGTTCAAACGATAAGTATTTTACCTGAAAGAGGAAGGTCCAAGGTGAAAACCCGCAAAGGGCACCTTGAGTACAAATGCAAATACAAATGCAAAAAAAAAAAGGAAGAAGAAAAGAAAAGAAAAGAAAAGAAAAAGGAGAGGCCAATGCGAAAACCCGCAAAAGGGCGCTTTGAGACCAAAGGGGATTTGAGTTGAAAACCCGAAAAGGGCGGCTCAAATTTTGACCAAAAAGCGGGGCATACAGTAGTCTTGCTACGTCTGAATTATTAATGAGGTAGTATGTTACGTCTTGGGGCATCGACAAAGTACTCCGGATCCCCTAAACACATATTGAGCTTAAAATGGTCCTCAAAAAGTTGGAACAGAGAAGCTCAGGCTGCGATATCTAGGGCACCTAGCTTCTATTTTACCCATTTTTGAATTTGTTAATCTTTTCAATATACACCCCAATCAATTTTCTTGGTTATCTTTTATAAACTTATTTGTTTCGAGTTATACTCTTGATTAATTTCTTTCTTGTCCATTGATCTTTTTCAAGCGTTTTATATTGAAATAATGATTATTGGACTTATACTTTCATAAAAGGAGTTTCGCACATTACTCTAAAAGCTTCTAAATAATATGAGGAATCTAAAACAAGACTATTGTTCAGAACTCACCAGGCCTAAGGGATGGAAACATTGAAAAATGATTATCTCTTCAGATTCTTATTGGATGAGACAATTTTGTTGGTGATATCACATCGGCAGATGACGAACAAAGTCAATCCAAATGTAAAAGGGGATCATTGTCGGGATACCTTGCATTCATTGAAAATCTCAAACACATACATTTGGTCATTACACCCAGGGAATGGTGTAACAGATCAAATTGATTGAAAGTGATACAAGTTCTGCACCTCTGAGTGATAACTGGATGGTTGGAAGAAACCAAATTATATTCCCCTGAACTTGCGAGTGGGAGGTATAAATTTTTATGTCCTAAAGTTCAAAGGAAGGAACTCAAATTACAGTGAGGCAAGCTCTTGAGGCCGAAAATGATTGTTTCTTTGGGTTTTCTGTCAAAGGTACTAGCTGAATAAGATAACATGTTAACGCATCAGAGATGGAACCTTGAGGAACCATGAGCAGTGACAACCCAAACACAAAAGGGATCATTCTCACATTTCCAATTAGGAGCATTTGATTCATTTCGATCATGGTGTCCTAATAGTTTTTCATAAAAAAAAATTCTCATGACATTCTACATTCATGCAAATGTCATTCTTAAAATCATTTAGTTAGGAGCATTAGATTCATTTTGATCTTGCATCCTAATCATCATTCTCATGACATTCTGCATTCATGCAAAAAATTCATCCATAATACATTCAAATATACAGGACAGGTCCCTCAGAGGACGGTGTAGCAAAACCAAAAATTTCATATTTTGTTCCCTAAAAATGGTAGTGGAGCAAACTGAAGAATGAAGTCTTCCTGAAGATAGTAAGGAAGCAAATTAAAAATTTCAGATTTTGTTCCCTAGTGGATCAAACTGAAGAATGAAGCCTTCCTGAAGATAGTAAGGAAACAAATTGAAAATTTCAGATTTTGTTCCCTAGTGGATCAAACTGAAGAATGAAGTCTTCCTGAAGATAGTAAGGAAGCAAATTGAAAATTTCAGATTTTGTTCCCTAGTGGAGCAAGCTGAAGAATTAAAAAATTCAGATTTTGTTCCCCAGTGGAGCAAACTGAAGAATTGAAAATTTCAGATTTTGTTCCCCAGTGGAGCAAACTGAAGAATTGAAAATTTCAGATTTTGTTCCCCAGTGGAGCAAACTGAAGAATTGAAAATTTCAGATTTTGTTCCCAGATGGATCAAATCAAGAATGAAGTCTTCTGAAAATAGTAAGGAAGCAAATTGAAAATTTCATGTTTTGTTCCATAGATATATGGCGGAGAGCAAACTGAAGAATAAAGTCTTCCAGAAGATACAAGGAAGCGATCAAGACATCAGATCCTATCTCTCCGAGTTTGCAGTGGAGCAGATCAAAGATAGCGGATATTGCCTTCCTGAAGTTGCAGTGAAGCATATTGAAGTTATCAGACTTACTGAAATCAAGATGAAGTTCTAATACCATTGAAGTTGCAGTGAAGTTGGAGTCATTTGAAGAAGACAAGGATCAAGAAGTCGAGGCTCGGCCAAGACCGGGCAAAATTGGTCCTTTTATAGTCTTTGCTATATTCTCGTTACACGACAATGAGCAAAGAGGGGCAGCTGTAATAGCCCATTTTGCCCGGGCTTAATAATAAACCCAAAATAATAAAACAAAGTCCAAGTCCAGTCTAAAATATATCACTTGGCCCGATCGGAATGGCCCATTACTTAAAAAGATTGAAGGTCTATCTACAAGCTTGACGTATATGGAAGTACAATCTTCAAGGATATGCAATCTTAGATATGATATGCAAATCTTAGATATGATATGCAATCTTAGAAGATATGGTATGTAATATTAAAAGATATGATTTTGTAATCTTAGAGATTTAATTTGTAGATACCTTTTAATCTTAGCCGTTGATGTAATTGATCTGTACCGTTGGATTTGGGGAGGCTCAACTATAAATAGAGGCCTCTCCCTTCATTGTAAACACACTTGAATGACACTGAAGTTTGGAAGCAATAAGAATTCTTGAGAGCATTCACTCAAATTTCTCTCCCCCTTGCGTTCTTATTTTCTGTGGCTTGTTCTTGTTTTGTTCTTCGCTCATCTTCGTTTCTTTTTGAGTTGCTTCCGTTCGAGTTAGATTTTGGTGGAGAAATTTCGTTGAATCCTCATATTGCGGGAGTAAAGTTGACTTATGCGTTTTTTTTTAATTTTTTTATTTATCCATATCATTTTTATACTTTTTTTTATTTTAAAAAAAATTGTTATGATATTCATTAATTGTTTAATTACTACATTTTATCCAAAAGTTTTTTCTTAAATAAGGCAATGTTTTGTGTTTAGAAATTCGGGAAATAGTGCCCTAACGTGCTGGGTTGCGATTTTCTGTTTGGCTAAATAACTAAATACCCTTTTAACAAGTTTTATAAATCATGAGATGACTTTAATTACGAGGGTTTAAAAAATGTCGTGTACTAACGTGCTGGATGTGATGTTTATATTCTTTCGAAACAAAGAAATCTCAAATTTTAAAAATAAAAAAACTTGTTCTTGAGAATTCAAAACGTTGTATCCTAACTTATTGGGTGTGATGTTTTGTGTCTCAAGGTAGGAATTTTCTAAAATAGAGATGTACCTAGCTTCAAAGTTATGAGATGCTGTATCCTAACTTATTGGGTATGGTATTTTTATTTCTTTGAAATAGGTAAGTCTTGGTTTTTCTTCTAATAAGGGAGCTTATTTTAAAACTTTTTAAATTTCAAACATTTGGACATGATTCTATCGATTAGGTACCAATTTTTGGGCGTTACGAGGGTGCTAACCCTTCCTCGTACGTAACCGACTCCCGAACCCATTTTTCTTGTTTTTCGTAGACCAAAATCAAATGTTTTAAAATAAAACGTTTTATAAGGTGATCCAATCACACCTAGGTAAAAAAGGGATTGGTGGCGACTCCCATTTTGTCTTTAAAGTCGATCCCCATTTTTTAAAACCCGATTTTTAAAATGATTTCGACACCGCACATAAACCCAAATCGACCAATGAACTTCGTAGTTATCTCAAATATTTTAGTTTATGATGTGCTCCACCTCATTGCCACATCATCATCATAAAGTCATGTAACTAAACCTATATATATGTGGTCAATTAAGTCTTAGTTCGTCTGGCATCGACATTGTCGTTAATATAGGACAATATGGATTTGAGCATGCTGAAACATGTTTATACTCCTATTTAAGGGTTAAAGAAATTAGGAATAGTTTTGAGCATTGTATAATAAAAAAAACTTTTATATATATATATATACACGAAAGATTTTTCCCCTTTTTTTATTCACATGTTACTTTGTTTATTTGTTATTAAATCCTATAATGTGAGTTTCCTTAATTTGGGTTATTTAGGGATGGCAACGAGGCAAGGCAGGGCGGATTTTTGCCCACCCCGACTCCAACCCGAACCTTGATGAATTCGCCTTGACCTTGACTCCACTCCAACTCTTAAAGGAAAAAAAAATTGTCTTAAACTCGAACCTAAAATTTAATAAGAGATCTGACTCGACCCAAAATTAATTTAATTGTTTTATTTTTTATTTTGAAGCAAATAATAATATTATTTTTAGTTTGTACTTAAAAATTAATATAAATTAATTTATTGAAAGCAAAAACTTAAAATAAATATATATTAATCACGTTTTTGTAAATATCTCGAGATAGGCAGGGCAGATTTACCTCAAACCCGATCTGACCCGACCCGACTATTTTTTTTAATTCACCCAATTCGACCCTCCACGAACTTGATTTTTCAAAAATAAAAATCTAACCCTAATAAACCGAATCAAGTCGAGTCGAAACTAGTCAGATTAGAGTTTTCTTGATCGCAAAAGTTATCTAATTTTATTTGATTTGTATTATATATACACACATGTAAACCCTAAACCTTGCTAGTGTCACTAATTGTCCTTCCAATATTAAAATGGTTAAAGCTAATCTATTGAAGGGGTAGTTAATTGAAAGGTTAAAATAATCCTTTGAACTAATCATGTATTTATTTTATAATAAGCTAAACCCTTGACATAAAAAATAATTATTTTCTCTCAAACAGATATTGGTAATATTTTTTTCTCAATCCTTTCCATTGAAGATAATTTAGTTGGATGCCCAGTATTTCAGCAGATATTTCGGGATTTTGTCTTGAGAATTAAAAAAAAAAAAAACATGATAATAAAAATTAAACATCAACCATAATTAAAATTTTAGCATTTAATTTTAGTTTAAGCTAACTTAAGTAAAAGCTTGAATTGAGAGAGTTAAAAGACTAGCCCCATTTTTATTAGATGTTTAATTTTAATCTAAATTCTCAATTAGATATGTCCCAGATTTTCACTTCAATCTGACTACATTCAGTAAAATTATTATAGAGGTCCTTTTATTAAAAGTTGGATTGTATTTTATCTAATCTATTTAAAGAATGGACAAATTAATCCCTACATGTTAGATCAAATAACAAATTGATCATTCCGTTAGAAAGTTCATCAATTTCTACTATACAACACTAGTCTTGTACACTTGAAGTACAAGTGACACGCCACGTGTCACTGTCCAATTATTTCATCAGCCATATCAGTTTTTAATAGTATAAATAGATGAATTTTTTTATAAAAAGAACAAATTTGCTTTTTGATCTAACATGCAGAGGCTAATTTACTCATTTTTTGAATAGAGAGGGCAAAATGCAATCTAACTCCCAATATATGGACAATGAAATAAATTATCAAATTGGGCCAAATGAAATTCAAACTTGAACTTTGGGCCATGGCTTGATGGACCCATGAAAATATCTAATTTTTTTTTTTTTTTTTTTTATGAACAAGTTCTTGTGACATTTTTCTTGTTATAAAATCTTGATGATGAAGCCATCCAATTGAGTCCAATCTCTATACTTGGTGGTCATGTTTTTGGTCCATGTCTTTAATTTTAGTTTGATTTTACATTAATTTGATAATTTTTAAATACAAACTTCAAAAAATTGAAAAAAATAAATATAGAGAGAAAATGAGTATATAAATTTGTCAAATTTTATATAAATATATGGCTTCAAAATATAATTATGATACATAACCTTGATGAATGAGGCTATAAAATTATCCACCCATAATTAATTTTTTTTGGAAAAAAATAAATATATGTAAATATACCTATTCATGATCGGGTTGTTCGTTTCAGCCTTTAACTGAAATTTGGGAGAATTTAGATAAAAAATTATGTCTGAAAATATGGGCCAAGTTTGGATTCGAACATTCAAGTCCCGCACCTATTTTCTAAAATCTTAATATATTATATTATATTATATTATATTATTTTTATATATTATGTAAACATTTAAAAAATGTGATATTTGTAGTAGGCCAATTTAGCCCGGACCAACAAAAGTCGAAATTGACCAGCCCAAACAAAATCCAAATCAATAAAACCAAAACCAAAAAATAATAAATAAAATTAAAGTCCATTTACAAAATATATCAAAGCCTGAATACACTATGGCCCAAAAATTAACTTAAACCCTGGCCCATAACATAAACAAATTTTTAGAAACCCTAGGGTCTCTATCCAGTCTCCAGCGCCGCTGCCTCCATGCCACGTCAACGCCTCGTCCCGAGGCTCCTCGCCCCAAGGCCTAACCCCTCCTCTGCTGCCTTGTACGAAAACAGCAAAAATGCCCCTTCTCCGCCTCTGTCAATGCCTGCAAACAAGCAAAAAGAAGGACAAAGCAGAAATGAAGCAGATGAATAGTAAAAGCAGTAGCAATCAAAAGCAATAAACAAAAAATATATTGTATTTATCCGGCTATAAAAGCTAGGAAAGGATCAATGTAATTTTTTACGCGATATCAAACAAAAAACAGAGAAATCAATCAAAAGAACGAATGTTTCAAAATGTGCCTCTTTTATTTATTTTTATTTTTATTTGAAATAAATATATAAATAAATAATAAAAACTTTACCTTCGGTTCGTCTTTTGTCGTCGTCGAGAACCTCCAGCAATCCAAACGTCATAGAACCCATTTGGGTTCCGACGAGGGTCGAAAACGCAATGAAGACGAAGGTTTTCCTTCGAGATTTGCCTCTTTCTTTTTTCTTTTTATTGTTTTTATTATTATTTCAAAATACATCCTAGATCTAGGTTCTAAAAGATTTTTTTTTAAAAAAAAGGGAGTTTGAAAAGTCTTCTCCGGCCACGGCGAAGCCACGACAAAGGCTTACCGGAGCCTGGCCGGATTCTAGAGGATCTTTTTTTTTAAAAAGAAAGGGGGCCATTCAAATGATTTTTTTTTCTATTTCTTATTATTTATACTAGGACTAATACGACGTCGTTTTGGGCCTAAACTTCAGGCGTTAAAAACTGCGTCGTTTTAACAATAACCCAGAATCCGACCCGATGACCCGACCCGCAAGGCTAGGATCCGCGTGTTTTCTAGCGCATGGGTTATTTGCGCGTGCGGTCCTTTCGCTTTGTGACGCGTTACAATTTAATTTTTTTTCTTTTTAATTTTTCCGCATAATTATATCTTTGTTTCATTTTGGTCCACATTGAAACGGTGCACTCTGAGCATTGGGAATAATTTTCCATCTAGTCCCTGCACCTTTACGCGCGTTTTATTTCAGCCCTTCAAGCTACCCTTTCCTTTCTTTATTTTAAAATCTATCCCAAAGTTTTGTTTAAATTGCAATCTAACCCTTGGTTATTTAATTATTTAATTTCAACCCTATATATATATTTTGTGTGTTGTGTTTATTTATCTATTTGTTATCTTATACTCTTTATATATGTTAAAAATTTTAATGTTTATATTTTATTTATTTAAATATTTGTTGTTTGTATTATTTTCTCACTACTATTATTTATTTATTTATCACTTGTTTCTTTTTTTTATATATTCAAATATTGTTATATTTTTTACATTTTACTTTTTTTATATGTATATATCTTCATGTTTCAATTTTTTACTACTTTATCATTTCTTTATCGTCTTTATACTACTCTTGAGGCATCTCGCATTTTATTTCTTTTATTACTTTATTTATTTTATTATTAATATCACGAATTAATATTTTATAATTATAATGATTTTATTATAACATTCACTTATTTATTTATTTTATATATTATCCCTGTATAGCCATTTTATATTATTTAATCATTACTACCACATGCGCTAATTCAAACATAATAGGTTGTTTTTATATTATACCCCGAATAAGAGAACTACACATCGTTTAAATATTATATTTGTTATTATTCAAAAAAAAAAAGGAAAATTTTCAAAATAAGGCGATGTTCCGTATTTGGAAATTCGAGAAGTCGTACCCTGACTTACTGGGTTTTGATTTTTCTCATTGAACCTAAATAACCGAACATCCTTTTAAAATTAAAATATATGAGTTTTAGATAAAAAATAAAAGGCAAGCTTATTATCAAGGATTCGAGGTGTTGTGTCCTAACTTACGGGATGTGACATTTTGTTACCTCGAGATGAGAAGATCTTTAACATACATTTCGATTTACTCAAGCAATTTTTAAGTAAAATTAACATTAATACAAAGAGGGATCGTATTTTAGACTCTTTCTAAGTTTTTAACTTTCGACACTAAGATATTAATTAATCAATTAGGTACCAATTTTGGGCGTTCCGAGGGTGCTAATCCTTCCTCGTGCGTAATCGACTCCCAAACCCGTTTTCCTAAATTTTGTAGACCAAAATCGTTGTTTTAGTAAATTAAAATTGTTTATTAAAACGATCAAATTGCGAGGTGATCCGATCACACCTCATTAAAAAGGATTAGTGGCGACTCCCATTTTTCATTTTTTAAAATAAAAAATTGATTTCAAAAAATGGTTTCGACAATGTTTATATATAGAATTTTGATAAATAAATAAAATAAATAAAATATATAAATTTATTAAATATTAAATTAAATATAATATATTTAACTTTTTACAAAAATTAAAATAATTTGAGTGATTCTAAAATAAAGAATTAACTATTTACAAATATAGATAAGTTTAAGCAAAATTTTAAACTATATTTCGAGTTGCGTCGAGCTTGGATAAATATAAAATATTTTAGTATCATATTTAAGCTTGAATCCACTTAAGCTCATTAACACTTCTAACCCTAAATAATTGCAACTTGTTTGTCACGTTAAGAGACATGTATTCCTGTCCATGATCTTGATGATCAGAATTTACAATAAACAATTTCTTGAGAAAAAAAAACCAAAAAAAAAGAAAAGAAATTACATATAGATGGGAAAGGATTGTATGAAACAGTGACGCCACCTCATCTGTATCCCTTTTCAATAGTTTCATGCCACATCAGTATTCTTATCCTAAATTTTAGGATTTTCATCTGAAAAAAATCAAATCCAAATTAAAATCCTGAAATTTAGGATAAGAATACTGATGTGGCATAAAACTATTGGAAAGAGATACGTCACTATTTCATACAATCCTTTCTCACGTATAGATATATTCTTTGTTTGGAACATTGCTCTGTCGTGAATTATATACAGCGTCTAATATGCAATCTATCAGCATAAATTTAATGACCAATTACCAGTAATACCTGACACGAGTAGATAGTTTTAACGATCACGAGTAATAAAACGGCACCGAAAGAGCCGGAGGTTTTGGTACCGTTATGGTTATCGTCTCCGTTCTTGGTGGCTCACATGGAGAAGCCATTGCTATGAACCTTGGTACCTTATCTCCTGGCATCAAAACCGGCATACTTTGCCCTACAATTTTACCTTTTGGCTTCTGTTTCCAACATAAGCACAATCACAATCACAATTACGAGTAAACGAATACGAAAGAGAGAAAGAAAGAAAAAGAGAAACACCGTACCATGACAGGAGATGAAACTTCGAGGTCCGGTGAACGACCGATATCCGATTCGATATCGTCCTGATCTTGATCAGACGATCGGAGGATAAGGGCACGAAGCTTCTGCCAGTTTAGGTAACAAAGAAGGACAGCACTTATGCAGAATAATAAGATCAAAAGAAGGGCTAAACCCAGAGGAAACCCTATTGCTGGTCTACTTGACGACGATTCTTCATTCTCCATTGTTCTTTTCCTTCATGTAAATGATAGACGTGGCAAAGAGAGGAAGATGGTTGGAGGTGGGTGCATTTTGGGTCATAAAAATACATTGAAATTGATGGGAGTGTTGGTGGTGGGTAGGTTTTGCTTAGTGCTTTGAGCACGTTAAATTTGGTCGTAGCACTTGATCAAGTACGGAAACTATGGGTCCCTTCTCGTCACTGTAATTTGTCTCTTGATAATATGGTTACCAGATCATACAAATTCTTGAATCTCTACAGTGTTTAATCCAATGTACTTCATACGCATTTACAAATTACTTTATTTTATCATCTCATTTTAAAACACAATATTATACTAATCTTAGCTAAAACATAGCGTATATTTACGAGTTTTATTTAGATTTATTTTAGTTTACATAGGCGGAGGCCTTCCTCTCTTCAAATTTTGGAAAATTTTATTTTTTTAAAAAATTTTTAGAAAATTTTAATTAGGTCTCTCAAATTTGTGAAAAATCTCATTAATTTTATAAATTTTTTTTAAATATTTTAGTTAGATCCCCATTGTTTTATAAAAAAAAAAAAACTAATTTCACTCTTAAATTTTTTGAAAATTTTATTAGCCCCTCAAAAACTTAGTTCTAAGATTTACCACTAATTTTATCTAATTTGTACTTTATAGTTTATAATAATTAGTCTGCTTGTATATACGATTTGTTATAGGTTTCTAGGGATAATCTTGTTTATTAATTTCTTGGTTAAATTATGCTATTAGTACATGTATTATGCGTAAGTTGTGGATTTAGTCTTTATATTTTAAGTTGGTGATTTTCAGTCCTTATACTTTTAGAATTTTAGCATTGACCAAATGGTAGCTATTAAATTCATTAAGTTAAAATTATATTGTTTTCAAAAATTGGAGCAAAAAACATATTATCACAAGTGTGATAACTATGTCAGTTTTCTATTTCTACATATTATATTGAAAATTTATAAGTTACATTCACCATTCAATTAATATCGGATTATATTATTTTTTATACAATATTTAAAATTACCCATAATCTCTTTTCAACATTTAAATATGATGATAAATATATTTCAACGCATTTAAATCTATATTTTCTTACACCGATAATAATATCGATATTAACCAAATAAATTTCATTATTTTAGTACAAAATTAAAATGCTTTTGTGCTGCGCCACCACAGCACTCCCATTATGTACTGACCCAATCCTTCTATGACTATAATCATGGTGTTAAGCACACAGGTATACTTGTAATCTCATGCACCCCTGAGACCAATTCCTTCAAAAACTGCAGAATTTCAGTTCATATATCTAAGTGCTGTACAGCTCGGAAAAAAAACAACTTTATATATATAGCTTTTAGGTCGCCTCCTTCATTATGTATGCTCTCGTCTATTATAAATTAGATTTTAAAAAGTTATAATTTGGTCACTAAATTTTCATTTAAGTCACTGAATTACTTAAAAGTTTTTATTTGAATCATTAAACTATTAATTTATTCTTTTAAAAAAAAATTCTACCAATGAGCTTTAAGTACCGATTTGACGATCGATATGGTAAATCAATACCCATTGATAAGTAGAAGAATATACTTTAGATCCAAGTCGATTTAACGGTCAGTATCGAAAATCTAAGAAAAAACTGTTTGAATTTTAGTTCAGAGATCCGTGACATCCAAAATTATTTCATCAAAAAAGAAAACCAGATTTGTAGAAGAGAAGGGGAAAGAGAGCTTTCGATTGGTGCATGTAGTGAGAATAGAGAATGCCATATAGTATAGATTTTAGTTCAGTGACTTAAATAAAAACTTTTAAATAGTTCAGTGACCAAATTGTAACTTTTTTAGTTAAGTGACTAAAATTTAAATTATTATTATTTGAATAATTTCATTATAGGTTCCGATCATATTTGACATAATGTCTATAACTACCTATAGCCCCTCCCCAACACATAAATAGGAATATAATGTGTTTTAGCGCACTCGAATCCATATCCTCCTACATTGGCAACAATATCAATACCAATCGAACTAAAACTCAATCGACTAAATTATTATTAAAATATATTTAATTGATAAAATTTTACATTATAATCCATAATATTACATATTAAAATAAAATTATATGGTTTAAATTCTCAATATTTCTAAGATGACTTATTAATTTCCAAAAAAAAAAGATGGTGCATTTGTATGACTTTGTGTCGTACAAAAGATATAAAATCACGTAACTTTACTAATGATAAAATATGTAAATATTAGGTCCTTTGAAATTGATATATATTAATTAGGTCCTAGTCTATTCCATTGTCTAATTATCCATCAATTCGTCTGCTTCTGCATTCCACTTTCAACCCAAAGTGGAACCTGCAATCATTTAGGATAATAGTAATCAAAGGAATGGGACAGTATACAAATAATTTCTGTAGATTCAAGGACATCAACTAATCTTCACTAATTAACTTCGTCAATTTGAGTTGAAGTCTTATTTCTTATTTGCAATGGGAAAGGCACAATTTTCATTTACTACATTTTTATATATTAAATTTTAATTTTAATCCAATTTTCATATTGTTATCTACGTGACACAATTTTCCGTTAAGTCATATATAAATTATTGACATGACATTTTATTAGGTTAAAAAAAACAAAATAAATTTAAATTATTTCTATCTAAATTAAAAAAAAAGCACACACTTGGGAAAAGAGTTTCTTATTTTCTCCAAGAAATCTTTTTTTTTTTTAAAATCTAAGTGGAAATAATTTAAATTTATTTGTTTGTTTTTTTAACCTTATAAAATGCCATGTCAACAATTTACACATGATTTAACGAAAAATTATGTCAGATAATTAATGGGGTGAGTAAAATGTGTAAATTGAACTAAAGTTAAAGTTTAATGTATCATTTTAGGATTTGTCCCTTTTTATTTTTTTCTTAAAAAAATTCATATAAACATTTTACTCAAAATTGTTAACAGCTTTAGCTATTTCAACTAACTCCTGATATTATAAAAAATTATACTAAATTAAAGTACAAAAATTAAATTCCAAGTTTGAGTGTGGTAGAAGGACCAAAGCTAAGATTTTACAATAAATAAAAAGATTAAAGGCTAATCGACATAATTATCTTAATTAATGATAAAATCAAAAGTGTACATTATTAATGGTTGTAAAAATTGAATGTCGATGATGACAATATAGAATTATCACAAAGCAATAAGAAAGAAAAATAAAAATATATAGATTTTACGTGGAAACCCATTCAAGAAAAAATCACGGGCAAATGGGAAGAAAATTCACTAATGTCGAATTCGAATGATATAAGAAGAGTTTTGACTGCATCTATTTATAGGTTAAAAAATCATATTCTAATCAATGTCAAATAGAAACAATATAGTAAAATTGTGATATCAAATAGAAGAATTGTACTTCTATACGGATTCCACTTGTGCAGCTTGTACCGTACCCACAGATCCCCTATTTTGCCATTGTATTTTATCTGCTAATGATGAATAATGTATTAATAAATTAAAACAAATCTAAAAAAAGCATACCTCCACAATTTTTCATTATAATCTTACTCATGTTAGGTTGGAGTCTAAACTTATGTAAAAATGTGTAGTTTTTTTAATTAATTAATTAATTATTCGATTTAATTATTAAATTAATATTTCAATTAAATATTTATAATAATCGAAAAAAATAGTCAAATTTCATGGTAGTCTTAATCATTGCTTGAAGAAATAAAGGATGAATTCCATTGAGCAAGTGTAATAAGTAACCTTTACACCTTCATTTAAAATATTTGAATAGATTACAAATTAATGCGTGGTTTTGTACCCACCACTGTAATATAGAAAGTCAATTAAAAACTTAATTTAACCTAAATAGGATTAATGCACTTTAATAAACTTTTTAATATAATTAGGATGTGAGTGAAAAAATCTATAAAAAAAAGCTGATAGTAAAATTGAGATGTTGAATATTACGGTTTAAATATGATCGTATGTATGTATTTTTTTTAAAATTTTATATAAAAGTATAAACAAACGAAAATATCCTCTAAATGATATTTTTTGTTTTGTAAAAATAATGAATTTTTGGTAATTTTACAATTAAGTTTTCGATTGATGGATGACACTAAGTTAAAAATGACATGAAAATTATTATTTTTCATTTGCAAATCAACTACAAACAAAATATTTCATTTATAGAACTGTTGAGGCCGAAAAAGTTCCCGGACCACAACAATGAGAGCATTGTTTCTCAAGTGTGAAGGGATATTGTTGAGCGAAGGCGAAATGTTTTCAAAGATGACCTTAGATGGCGATAACGTTCCAGATGATTCTGGATGAGGTGTCAGGAAGACGTGTGAACTTTAAGAGATGATCTCGAGATGGTTACGAACGGGATGAGGAGCTATGGGAGAGCTTCAAGATGATTCGATGGGTGATCTTGCTGTGGCTAAGGTCCTTCCTGAGGTAGCGAATCATCAGAGGTAGCCTCGGAGATGATTCTGATGTGACTTAGCCACCCGACAAAATAGATCACTAAGTTAGTCCTTGATGAGATCATGGAAGATGATCTCATAGGAGATGATCAACTGAGATGACCATAGGAGATGATCAAGTGAGAGGATCCTTGTAATCAGCCCAATCTGCCCGGGCCTATACTATAACCAAAATTAAAAAAAATAATAATAAAATTCAAAAGTTAACAGTCCAACAGTCCAAATTTCAACTCATTTACAGACCCAAAATTTAACCCAACGACCCAATTACTAACCCGATACATAATCCAATCCCAGCTGACTCAAATGGCCCAAAACAGATTGAACCTTCAGAAAACCCTAGTCCCTAACCCTAACAGCGCCGCGCGCGTGCCTCCATGCGCGCCACCACGCACGCCTCCACGCGCACCACCGCGCACACATCCACAGCCTTCGTACCTCCAGCGAGCCTTCGTACGCCACGTCCGCGCCTTCCGTACCTGCAAGCAAATAACAGAGAAACGATAGCAAATAGAGAATAAAAAAAAAGAAAGCATTGTATTTTTATTTTTTCTTTTCGGCTATAAAAAAGAAAGCCAGAAAACATTGTAAAGCTCTTACGATTTTCAAATACAAAAAAAAGCATACCAAAGCAGAGGTATTTGTTAGAATTTTTTTTAGTCTATTTTTGATTCGCATGTCACATATATACATAGAAATAGAATAAATATTAGAGTATTTTTACCTTTTGTGGTGATCGGAGCCAAAACCGAAGTGTTTTTTTTACTTCTTTCGATTTTTGGAGGGGTTTTGAGTGTTTGGATGTCAGATTTGGGTTGGGGAAAGTGAAGCGATTGAAAGGGCTTCTTTTGGTCTCCTCCGACCACCGTGGACGGCGGCACCATTAACAGCGACTGACGGCCGCCACGGTGGCCCGATGGCCTGGAATCGGAGAACCAAAGAGCAAATCCCTTCTCCTCTTTGTTTTTTTTTAAAAAACCAACATCAAATGATTTTTTTTTAAAACAAATTTTGCCTTTTATAGGCGAGAGACACGACGTCGTTTAAGTCTAAATGCAATAGCTTCAAAACGGCGTCGTTTTGAGATGGATCGGGTTGACCCGACTTGAGCCCTCAGGATCCGCGCGTTTTTGCAGTGAGGGGATATTTGTGCGCGTGATCCTTCCTTTCTTGCATTTCTGTTCAATTAGGCCCTTTTCATTTCCTTTTATTTTTTAATTTCGCCCAAATAATTTTGCGCAGTTCGATTTTAATCCATACTTAATTCTTTGTGTGCGAGGAGTTTGGGTAATTTGTGTTTTTAATCCTCTTTGGTTTGGTATAGCTTTGTATTTTAGTCCCTAATTTGCCTTAACGTTTTATTTATTTAGGAATTATCTTCTTGATTTCGTTCTTTGCTTCAATTGAATCCTTTTCCTTTTAAATCTCGGTTTTCAGAAATTTTATTTTAAATTATTTATTATATATATATGTATTTACACATTATATAGGTTTATATATTATTTGTAAAGAGTTTTATATACTGTTTCATCTTGAATGGATACTAGTTTTTATATAAAAAATTATTTTATATACTTTAGATCGCTTTTGTAACATCTATTTTAAATCTTTTGTATATTATTTGCCTAGAATTATTTTATGTTTTATTTCGGATTTCCTTATTACTTATTTCATTTTGTGCTGATGTTGATATAAGGATAACATGTTGTGTGATTATTGCTATTACTTGTATTGTAATTCTTATTTTATATTTATTTGTATTTTGCAATTTAATGGTATAGCATTTCACTTGTAAATAATTACTCTGCGTTGTATGTTATTATTCTATCGTATTTCATTCACTTAAAAAAGTCATGTTTTAACATCATCCAAGTTTTAAAATAGCTTTACTCAAAAGTTTTAAAATAAAACATTGCGTCCCCTTTCATTTTAATGGTTCCGATTTTTCTCGTTAAATCCTAGCAACCGAGTCCCCTTTCATTTTTTAAATCAAAACATTTTGAATAAAAACTTATTCTTGAGAATTTGAGACATTGCGTCCTAACTCACTGGATGTGACGTTTTATCATCTCGGGATATGAATTTCAAAATAAAACAAAGGCAATATTTCGTATTCGGGAATTTTGGAGAAATTGTGCCCTAACTCACCGGGTTCCGATTTTTCATTTGACCCGAATAACCGAATATCCTTCTTAAATTTTAAATATATGGGTTTTAAAGGTCAAAAGACAAGTTTAATTTCGAGGATTCGAAATATTGTATCCTAACTCACTGGGTATGATATTTTACTCCTTCGAAATGAGCGGGTTTCAGCATCCTTATTAATTTATCCAAGTTTTTTTTTCTTTTAAGCAAACGGATCTTAATCTAGGATCTTTTCAATTTTTCGGCATTAAGACATTAAATAATCAATTAGGTACCAATTTTGGGCGCTACGAGGGTGCTAACCCTTCCTCGTACGTAACCGACTCCCGAACCCATTTTCTCGTGTTTCGTAGACCAAAATTTGTTTTAATAAATCAAAGTTTTATAAAAAAAAATCAATTTCAAGGTGATCCGATCAAACCTCGAAAAAAGGCCGGTGGCGACTCTATTTTTGTTTTTTTATCGATCCTTGTTTTTCGAAAATAAAAAGATGGTTTCGGTAGCTTGGCGACTCCACTGGGGACAGTTCAAAAGAGAGTCAAGTCGTAAAATTGATTAACTTCTGTCCTTTTGTCGAAAATTGAAAATTTGATTTGAAAAATTACGATCCTTTTTATTGCATTCGCTTGCGTCATCTCATTTGATTGCTATGGTTCGAGTCTTATAGAATACTTTTACATCATATTGCATGACCGTCGGGTCACACCCTTTTTAAGTGGGAGTGAGAAGCTACTCCTTCGTGAGGTTTTCACCTCCGTGCAGGATAGTGAATCGCTTTCGGGATACATCCGTACCTATGTCTTCGTGAGATTTTCATCTCCGTCCAGCCATAGGGAAATGTATTCCCCTGAACCGAACTCGATCCGTATGAGCCTATAATGGGTGAGGATCGAGGAATCTGCTGGTTCAGGTACCTCAACTTTAGAACCGAGCAGCATATAGAAAGCCCTAAGAGCCCACCCTAGGTAGAGCTGTGATAAACCCTAGTGGTCACCCAGATAAGCGCTTGAATGTTTTTTTACATGCTTTGAATTTTGTTTCTATTGTACTGACTTTTTGTGTTTGTTACTTTCCATGCATTTTCATATTAGAGGGAGGTGTCGATTCGGGTTCGATTGCTAAATTAGAGAGCTCGGCATGGAAAACGACTTTCTTGATAAAGTGGAAGATAACGCTGTAGAAGGCCCATTTCGCCCGGGCCCATCAATCTTTTTTAAAACCAAAAAAGAAAAAAAGAGAAAAAAAAGAAAAAAAAACAACAATAATAAATAAAACACCAAGTCCAATAACAGTCCACTTACACCAGCAAGCCCAATTATTAAATTAACCCAAATCAGACCTAGCCCAAGTAAGCCCAATGCCAAATGGCCCAAATTTAAACATTGGCCTGATTGGCCCAATAGCATTGACATATTCAGAAAACCCTAGGGGTTTCTAGAAGCGATTAGCGCCTTGGCAGCTCTCTGACCCACGCGCGCTCGCCATGTCGCGCGTCACACCTTCAGACGTGCACGCCCATGCCTCCGTACGTGCCACGTCCACGCCTCCGTACGCGGCCTTGTACCTGCGAAAACAACGACAAAAGAGCACAGCAAATCAAAAGAAACAATGGTATTTTCTTTTTTTATTTATTATTTTTCGAATTCGGTTATAAAAAACTGAGGCAAACATTTGTAAGGGAGACACGATTTTCACGAATATATATAGATAATACAAAAAAAAAACAGATTGAAAAAGGTGATTTCAGTTCAATAATCTTCTTTTTGCCTTTCGTTTTTTTTCTTTTCTTTTCGAATCTTGGCTTTTTCGTGTCTATACGAAAAAATATAAAAACGCGAAGGATTTACCATCGAGAACGGAATCGACGGACTGCTTTCTTCGCTGAAATCGAAGCAAAGGTGGTCGTCGAGGTTAGGATTGGGTCTGGTGTGAAAGAGAGCAGTCGATGGAGCGCGATCGGCCACTCTTCGCCGATTACCATGGCGTCGTAGTGGCGGATGTAATTTCTCTCTGCGGCTGGGGACGAAAATAAAAAGGGGAAGGCTAGGGTTAGCTCAAAATGATGTTTGACTTGTTTTTAATTTGGTGTTGATCTATTAAGAAAACGACGCCGTTTTGGCTAACTTTAATAGCCTTAAAACGACGCCATGTAGAGCAACCCAGTTCGACCCGACCCGATATCCTAAAGATCCGCGCACTTCTGCAGTGACGGGATATTTTCGTGTTCAGTCCCTCTATTTTTGTATTGCTATTCAATTAGATTTATTATATGTTTTATTTTATTTCTAAATTGGTCCCCATAATTTGCACGCCATTTCGTTTTAATCCAATCTGTGTGCCGCGTTTTGGCTAACTGAAATATTTGCTAGATTAATCCCTAACTATTCATGCGCATTTTAATTTAGTCCTTAAATCTGTTTAAAATTATTTTTATAATACAGCCTGTTAATTTTATTCTTATTTCAATTAAGTATTTTTTTTAGTTTATAAAATCTATTGATTATTTATTTTAGAAGTTGTTTTAATAAATTATTTTGAAATTCATTTTACACTGTTTTGATATTTTCATTTATAATTTTTTACAATTCCTTTTCATATTACTTTGTTTTAAATAATTGTTTAAATATGCTTGTATATTATTAATTTATACATATATATATAATAAGCGTTAAAATTATTTTATTTTGTATATATTATGGATTTCCTATTATTTTCATACATATATTTTCTTTTAGATCTGTTTATATGTATAGGTATATTTTAAATTTATTTATTTATATAATTTATTTACTCTTAAGTCCGTATTTCATTATATATTTTTGCTCATTTCGAAAACCTTTATACATTATTATTTTCATATATAAATTATTTATATTATGTTCTTATTTCATATATTATTTATGTAGATTAATATGTTATTTTGTATATTATTTTAATAAATAACAAATTTATTTATACTATTATTTCATATACTAGTTATTTTCATCTTGTTTTTTTTAATCTATTTCAAACTCTATCACATGTTGCTTATTTGTAAATTTTCATTTATTTAATAGTGTTGGTATTTTTTAAAATAAGATGTGTTGTGAAATTATCGCTATTGTATATTGGATTGTATGTTCATATTATTATTCTTGTCATTCATTTGTATAAAGTTGTATTCATGTATTATTATCCCATGCTCGATATTATATTTTTGTTCCTCATTATCGAATAGTGATTCAATAAAAGCATTTTGAGTCAATTTTAAAATTTTTTTCAAAAACTTTTTTCAAAATATGGCAATATTTGTGCGTTTGGAAGGTCGGAAAATTATGCCCTAACGTACTGGGTGTAATTTTCTGTTCAACCAGATAGCCAAATACCCTTTTTAATTAAATATCTTGAAGATCAAAGATGATCTCGGTGTCGAGGTATAAAGGTGTTATATCCTAACGTACTGGATGTGATATTTTATTCTTTCGAAACGAGCTAATCTTGAAGTTCAAGATTCAATATAAATTAACTTTCTTTAAGAATACTTGCATTTTATAGCGTGTTGTTAATATGATCTTTAATTTGTGTATATTTCATGATTAATGTCTATGCATTCTATTACTGTTACACCTCAAATTCAAACATATTCTAGTTTTTATTAAATGTTTTATTTAAATACATTTTAGGCCAAATATAAAATTTTGTTCTTTTAAAATAAGACAATGTTTGAGCGTTTGGAAAGTCAGAAAATTATGCTCTAACGTACTGGGTGTCAATTTTCTGTCCAACCAGATAATCAAATACCTTTCTTTAATTGCATGTTTTGAAGATCAAAGATGATCTCGTGTGTGGTATAAAGGTATTATATCCTAACGTCATCGATATGATATTTTTGTTTCCTTCGAAACGAGTTAATCTTGAGATTCGAATTCAAAATTGATTCATTTTCCTTAGAAAATTTATATCTCAAATATTTCCAAATTCTCCACGCAAGGATATTTATTAATCAATTTGGTACCCGTTTAGGGGCGCATGGGGGTGCTAACCCTTCCTCGTGCGTAATCGACTCCCAAACTCGTTTTCTTGAATCTCGCAGACCAAAACATTTTTATAGGTGACCCGATCACACCTAAACAAAAAAGATTGGTGGCGACTCCTACTTTTAAAGTCGATCCCTATTTTTCCAAACTCTAAAAAAAAAATGGTTTCGACAGCTTGGCGACTCCACTGGGGACTGGTTGAGAGTCAGGCCATAAATTGATTAATTTTTTGTCCTTTTGGTTGAAAATTTGGAAAAGTGTTTTGAAAAATCATGTTTCTTTTGATGCATTTGTTTGTGCTATAATTACAATAATGTCGAGTTTCATAAAATACTTTGGCATTACATTGCATGACCGTTGTGGTCACACCTTTAAGTGGGAGTAAGAAGCTATGCTTTCGTGAGGTTTTCACCGCATGGGCTAGTGGATCGCCTGTGATACATCCGCATTTATGTGCTTCGTGAGATTTTCATCTCCGCATGGCCATAAGGAAATGTATTCCCCTGAATCGAACTCGATCCATATGAGCCTATAATGGGTGAGGATTGAGGAATCTGCTGGTTCAGGTACCCATTCTTTAGAACCAAGCCGCATATAGCAGCCTTAGGCGTCTACCCTAGATAGAGGCACGCCAAACCCTAGTGGTCAACCGGTCAGGTGTTCTGTGTTGTTTATTTCTCCTGCACTAACGTGTTTTCTTTTGTTTTGATTGCATTGCATTGTATTCATTCCATGCATTTGCATTGTATTACATCAATTGCATTACGCTATTTTCATCACATTGCATCATATGCATTAGATTTCATGAGAAGGCCCTGATTGGTTGAAATTATTTCAGCATTAACCTGGACACCGGTAAAACCAAACGCCCCTACGGTACTCAGACTAAGATGAAAGATATGGATCAGAGATTAGAAAAACTAGAACAACTCCAAAGGGAGATGCAAGATAAACTTCAACTACAAATGCAAGAGTAGCTTGCTAAGATCCAGCAGGATATGATGGACCGAATGATGGTGTAACACCCCAAACCCGGCCCAAACACTACAACCGGATCTGGTATGTCACTTGAGTGATTTTACAAAAACATGTGGCACTTTTGAGAAAACAGTTATAAGGTTTAGATAGTTATACCGAAAACTTAATAATTTATTAAGTTTATATAAGATAAAAATATATAAAATTCCGTGGTGAATTTTAGATAGAAACCGAAATTTCATACATGTCTTAGCTTAGTTTAAACATAAAATTTAAATGCCCATAAATGAAAGCCCAACATGAAACCAAAACATAAATAATAGTCTAGTGGCCCAAGGCCTTATTACAACGAAATATAAAACCCACTTAAATAAATTTCTTAAAAACAGATAAATAGGGTAAAGTCTTTTGCTGAGTTTTCAGTGACTTCATCGCATGGCCACCTTGCTCTCCTCTCCAAATTTGGTCCGTTGCACTAAGTGCTACTGAAATTGTTAAAATAATAGGGTGAGTCGCGAAACTTCGGTGTGCAACCCTCGTGCACCATCGGCTTGGGCCTTAGCACACGATCGTAATATAGAACATAATATAGTAGATAGCATACATAAAACCCAACCCAATCCTAGGTTTCCAACCGCTACACACCACCCTTACCTGCAAATCACACCATTGGGGATTTCTACAATCAACCCACACCACTACACACCATCGATGGCGCCATGTCATGCTGCGGTTAGCTGCTCATCGTCAAAGTCGTGACAAAGTCACCAGGCTGAAATGGCAAGAGCCACCAGAAACAGAGTTGTGACAGAGTCACCAGGCTGAAATGGCATAAGCCACCAAAACAGATCACTTCCCCTTCATCAATCACCCAACCCCAAGTATATATAGAAATCGACATACAAAACATATCGTTTTAACAGAAACATTCACTGATGAATGGCAGAAATCACTAACCTGATATTTAGCCTTTACCCTTCTCGGGTTTCCAAACGTTATGCCGGGATTTCGGCATTTAACAGAGTATAGCAGATTTATCACATGTATATATATATATTAGCAAACAAATCTAATAGTGTGAGAAATTACACACCTGGTTTTACGAAGTACTAAACTCTTAGTCGGTATCCTTGCTATCCGGATTTATAACTTGGTTCAACAAAAGCCGAAAAATCACGAAGATTTGACCTCCCCTACATTCGGCCAAGGGTTAATAAATACCCAAATTTACACGTTAAAAATCAATAGGTCTCCTTACCTTGAAATCCCGAAAGTAACACTATTTGAGTGTTACTGAACTTAGAGATCTACGCGATTGACTCCACTTCGGATCCCGAAATGCCGAAAATAAGAGAAAAACAATAGATTAGTCACTAAATAGCCATTCGGCTAGAGACTTTGAAAAGCCGGAAAAGATTTGGATCCCACAAATCAATACTTACCTAAAATTCCTCTTGATTTTGACACAAGCAGACACCCCAGAGTGATTTGGCAATCACAGAGACGAGATCTCACGATTTGGCTTTTATGAAAATCCCGAAAAGATGAACTGATCGCGCTGGCTTTGGAGATTCCGAGTGAGGTATTTCGCTTTTAGAAGAATGGAATAGAGTTTCGGTTTTGACTTATGAAGAATAAACAAAAGAGAGCCTTAGCAATTTCGGCTAGAAAGTAATTTCGGTAGAAGAAGAAAAAGACTAGAGAAATTTTGGCAACAGAGAAAACTGAAAGAAAGTTCTCAGAGAAACTAATGAAATTTCGGCACACCCCCTAGCCTATACTGAATCGATTTTCCCCCCTCTCCTATGTTTGATTTTCGGCCAACTCTGCAACTAAGAGATCACTTTTATCATTCTATCCTTTATCCATAATAGAGTACTCATCCAACAAAGACCTAATTATCTCCACTTTTCCCTCCTTTATCAGCTTTAGTTATCCATAAAAAAAAAAATAAAACTCCTACAATTTAACCTTGTAGCCGTCCCTCCTTTATCCCCTTTAGAGTGCCGAATTTGGCCCAAAACTTGGGCTCCAAGTAGCCAAAATTTGGGCCCTCACCATCCCTTAATAACGCCACACCCTTTTCTCCTTTGTGGCGCCACCTTGCTTTGGGCCGCAAGCCCAATCTGACATTTAAATCACAGATAACTACCTTTTAAAGTGCTAGAGTGCCTACACAGATATTTAGTCAAGGCCTCAGCCCATTCTCGAACCCAATCTGGACCTCAAATTCTTAATTAACATAATTAAGCATACACTACACAAAAATGCACAAGCCCATAAATTCAGGATGTTACAGTTCTACCCCCCTTAAAAAAAAATTTCGGCCTCGAAATTTACCTGATCAAAAGAGATGGGGATATTGCTGTCGGATAACATCCTCTGGCTCCCACGTCGCCTCTTCTGCGCCGTGATTTCGCCACAGAAATTTGACCAAAGGGACGGACTTCCTTCTTAACACTTTTACGTCTCGATCCAAGATTTGCACTGGTTCTTCCTCAAAGGATAAATCTGGCCTTACTTCAATCTCTTCCACCGGTACAAAGTGCGATGGATCAGAACGATAATGTCTTAGCATCGAGAAATGAAACACGTCATGTATCTGCTCCAACTCTGAAGGCAACTCCAACCGATAAGCCACTGGGCCCACACGCTCTAGTACTCGATACGGTCTAATAAACCAAGGACTTAACTTACCCTTCCGTCCAAACCTCATTACCTTCTTCCATGGAGATACTTTCAAAAAAACTCGGTCTCTTACTGGAAATTCCACCTCCTTCCGCTTTAGATCCGCATAAGATTTTTACCGATCAGACGCCTCCTTCAACCGAGCCCGTATTAACTTAACTTTCTCCTCCATTTCTGAAACTAGTTCTGGACCCAACACCTGGCGTTCACCCAACTCTGTCCAACAAGTGGGGGTACGACATCTCCTTCCATATAACGCTTCATAAGGTGCCATCTGAATACTAGCTTGATAACTGTTATTGTATGCGAATTCTGCCAAAGGTAAATACTCCTCCCAACTACCCCTAAAGTCGATGATGCAACCCCTTAGCATATCCTCCAAGATCTGAATTACCCTCTCAGACTGACCATCAGTCTGTGGGTGAAAAGAAGTACTAAAGTCTAACCTTGTTCCCATTGCTTGATGAAGAGCCTTCCAGAAACGTGACGTGAATCTAGGGTCCCTATCTGATATGATCGACACCGGTACACCATGTAGTCTCACGACCTCTGCCACGTACAACTTAGCCAACTTCTGCAGAGAATAGTCAACACGAACCGGTATGAAGTGAGCAGACTTCGTGAGTCGATCCACAATCACCCAAATTGAATCCTTCTTAGTGGGCGTAAGGGGTAACCCACTAACAAAATCCATCGTGATTCTCTCCCATTTCTACTGCGGAATCTTTACCGGTTGCAACAACCCCGAAGGGTTCCGATTTCACCTGTTGGCACGTCAAGCACTTACCCACGAATTCTGTTACCTCTCGATTCAGATATGGCCACCAAAATTGCTCTCGCAAATCTCGGTACATCTTAACCCCTCTAGGATGCATAGCGTAAGGGCTACTATGCGCCTCCTGAAGAATTCGAGCACTCAAGACATCATCCAGAAGTTGCTTTTCCTTGATTTGATTTGTCCATGTTGGTTTCACTTGGAGTTCAGCTACCAAACTGCCATCCTCATACAGACTGAGATGAGCGAACATCGCCCTCAAATCCGCTATCGCCTTCCAACTCGGGCGCATCCGCCACCACGTTAGCCTTACCGGGTGGTACTACTCGATCGCAGTCATAATCCTTTAATAGCTCGACCCACCTTCTCTGTCTTAGGTTCAACTCCTTCTAGGTAAGGATATACTTCAGGCTCTTATGGTCCGTATAAATAACCGACTTCTCCCCATACAGGTAGTGCCTCCAAATCTTCAGAGCAAACACTACCGCTGCCAATTCCAAATCATGCGTAGGGTAGTTCAAATCATGTGGTCTTAACTGTCGAGACGCATATACAACCACCTTTCCATCTTGCATCAACACACAACCTAAACCCGTGTGTGACGCATCACAGTAGACGGTAAATTCTTTTGCCACCTCTGGCTGAATTAGCACTGGCGCTTCAATCAGGATCCTCTTCAGCTTCTCAAAGCTCTCCTGCTGTTTGTCAGTCCACACAAACAATGCTCCCTTCCTCAACAACTTAGTTAAAGGTGCCGCTATCGATGAGAACCCTTCCACAAACCTTCTAAAATACCCAGCCAATTCCAAGAAACTTCGAACTTTCGCCACAGACTTCGGCGATTTCCAATCCAACATGGCTTCTATCTTCCGAGGGTCCATCCTGATTCCTTCTGCAGAAACTACATGCCCTAAGAAAGTTACTTCCCTTAGCCAAAACTCACACATACTGAACTTTGCGAACAACTGCTTCTCCCTCAAAGTTCGCAACACCACACGAAGATGTTCATCCTGTTCCTCCTCTGACTTGGAATAAACCAAGATGTCGTCAATGAACACTACGACGAACCGATCAAGATATGGTTGGAACACCCGGTTCATCATATTCATAAATGCTGCTGATGCATTCGTCAACCCGAACGGCATCACCAAGAACTCATAATGATCGTACCGAGTCCGAAACACCGTCTTATGAAGGTCTCCTTCCTTAACCCTTAACTGATGATATCCGGACCTTAAGTCAATCTTAGAAAAGACCGAAGCTCCTTTGAGCTGATCGAACAGATCATCGATTCTCGGTAGTGGGTACTTGTTCTTAATAGTCAACTTATTCAATTGACGATAATCCACACACATACGCATGGATCCGTCCTTCTTCTTTACGAATAGGATCGGCGCTCCCCACGGAGACACACTCGGTCGGATAAAACCACGATCCAACAGTTTCTGGATCTGAGCTTTGAGTTCCATCAACTCTTTCGACGCCATTCGGTAAGGAGCAATGGACACCGGAGTCGTACCCAAAAGTAGCTCTATTCCAAACTCCACTTTGCGATTCGGGGTAATCAGGCGCTTCTTCCGAAAGACATCGTTGAAATCTTTGGTATTCGAACCTCATCGACAGTCACCTCCATAACATCCAAAGCACTGATAAAGGCTAGAAACGCATTACATCCCTTCCGAATCATCTTAACAGCTTTTAATGCGGACACTACGTTGGACAAATAATTCATTCTTTCTCCTAATACAACCACCTCCCCGCCTTCCGGGGTATTCAACACCATGCGCTTAGCCTCACAATCCAACTTAGCACGATGTTTCGTCAACCAATCCATTCCTAAGATAAGGTCAAACTCTCCAAATGGCAATTCCATTAAGTCTGCCGGAAAAACTACCCCTTGAGTTTCTAAAGGTACATCCTTAAATAGTTTGTCCACTACCCTAGATTGTCCTAAAGGACTAACCACAGTCATCTTCCTAGAAGTTATTTCAGAATCTATACTTAGGGTCTCAGATACCGAACATGCAACATAGGAGTGGGTTGACCCAATATCAATCAAGGCAAGAAATGGTTTATCAACAATAAGAAACATACCGGTTATAACATTCGGTGCGTCACCATCCTCCCGTCGGTGAGCTGCATAAACTAGACCCAGCTGCCTTGCATCTACATTACCTGCACCTCTACCAGGTGCTCCACGACCCCGACCGAATCCATTTCCACCTCTGGCTGCGCCACGACCCCTCGGTCCCTGCTGATCACCTCTCCTAGCCTGATCAGAACCTCGTCCGGCTGGCTGCACCTGATCCTTCTATGGACAGTCCTTAATCATATGCTCCGTGGATCCACACCTGAAGCACCCACCGGTTCTTCTTCTACACTCCCCGGAATATGCTTTCCCGCACCAATTACATGATCGATTCTGACCCGTCGGAGCACGAGCTGGCCCATCAGTCCTAGGCCTTTTCTGAAAATTCCTAGACGCTCCTGACTGCCCAGAACTTCTCTTATTCCTTCCTCGCTCATTATCTCTTTCCTGTCTTTCAGTCTGTTTTACCTCCTCAGCTATCTTAACTTTCTCAACCAGGACAGCAAAATCCCTCTCTCGCTGCAGAGCTATCAATACCCTTAACTCATTCCGCAGCCCATCCTCGAACCGCACACAACGTTCATATTCAGTTGCTACCATTCCTCGAGCATAGCGGCTCAAGCGCAGGAACTCCGCCTCATATTCAGCCACAGATTTACTTTCCTGTACCAAATTTAAAAATGCCTTCCTCTGTGCATCCACATAGCTGGCCCCAACATACTTTCCTTGGAATGACTCCTTAAAGAAATCCCAATCAATCCGGTCTGCGGCAGTACCCTCCTTTACCGTGAGCCACCACTGGTAAGCCCTCGTCTCAAAAGAGAGACACGACCCTTTCAACTTCTCCTCCACCGTGAAGTCCGGGTCATCCATTATGCGCTCGATCGCTTCTAACCGATGCTCGGTGTGTTAGGGGCTACGCCGTAAACACCTCTAAACATCTCCGCTCTGTTGGCTCGAGTCGTTCCGGACACGTGATTACGAGCTCCCGAACTCGTGCTCGCCCCAAGAACTCTTTCGAGGACCCGCAACATCGCTTGAGATATCTTGCATCATCTCGGTGCTCGATCCCGAAATTCTCCCTCTAAGGCGGCACTCAAGATCTCGCCTCTCTCGACCCGTGGCTGGACCACTCGCTAGCTCGACACACGGTCATCCTACCCCCTACCACGACCACGCGGTGGGCGTCCTCGACCCCTTGTATTCATTCTTCCGATCGACTTTTATCTGATTAAGAATTTTATGAATTAATAAGTTTCTTCCATCGATTAACCACGAGCAGTCTTATGAAGCAGATAGTTTAAGAGTAGTTCTTTCAAATTCGAATTACATCTACAAGTTTCAAGTGTCAAGTTTGTCTCCTAGTTCTAAGAAACACATACATGCAATCATCAACATACAAATAGCATCCACGAACTTACTTTCTTTGTGTAGGGGGTATTTTCGTCATTTCACTACCCAGGGGTATTTTCGTAATTTATCCTACAGGGGTATCTTCGTAATTTTGCAAAAGAAATAGGGTTCTGTGGTGATTTCGCAATCCGAAGTATTTCGATAATTTTGTAAATCCGGGGTATTTCGGTAATTTTGGTAAATTTGGGGTATTTCAGTAATTTTCAAACCAGGGTACTTTGGCCATTTTTTTCAAATCAGGGGTATTCTGGAAAATTTTTACAAATCAATGGTACTTTTCAAAATTTTACCAAAACTAAGGGGTTTTTTTTTTTAAACAGGGGTATCTTAGAGAATTTGATTTCAAAAGAATAATAGTGGCGTTCAGGTGTTTGTGGTTTTTGATTGATGTGGTGTGTTATATGTTTTTTTTAAAACCGTTGACTTTGTAAATCGGGGTATTTTCGTAAATCTGGGGGTATATTTGCAAATCATGGATATCTTGGTAGTTTCCAAAATAAAAGGGTATTTTAGCAATTTTGTGAAAATAGGGTGGTTGGTCCCTTTCGGGTTTTAGTTATGGATTTTGGGCCGTCAACAAATCCTCGTGGCTAGGGTGAGCAGTCACTACTACGCACTGTAGGATTCAAGAAGAGGAGGTGAGTCACTAGGGATTTGCTTAAGTACTGTGCTCTTAGGATCCAATCCTAGACATGCGCATACTGTTGCCACACCCTAGTCTTGCGACTCGTTCACGGGTTTGTTTAGTGAAATTTAGTCATATGAGATTGAAGGAGTTGTTTCACTAAGCCTAGAGTCCATCAAGTTCTAATCTAAATAGTCTACGTCCCCCATACTGACCCATCAAGCCCATATATATATATCACACAATGGTTGAGAATACTTACTCCGCGGACTTGGTAGGAGACGCAGTGCCATGCCGAGCTAACAAACTGTTATCATTTAAAAACATTCATGTTTTAAAAGCCCATCTTTAGAAAACGTTTTGAGCCCATAAACCCCAAAGCCGAGTTTTAAACCGGGGCTCGATACCAATTTGTAACACCCAAAACCATTTCAAACACTACAACCGGATCTGGTATGTCGGTTGAGTGATTTTACAAAACATGTGGCACTTTTTTGAAAAAGCAATTATCGAGTTTAGATAGTTATACCGAAAACTTAATAATTTATTAAGTTTATATAAGATAAAAATATATAAAATTCCGTGGTGAATTTTAGATAGAAACCGAAATTTCATACATGTCTTAGCTTAGTTTAAACATAAAATTTAAATGCCCATAAATGAAAGCCCAACATGAAACCAAAACATAAATAATAGTCTAGTGGCCCAAGGCCTTATTACAACGAAATATAAAACCCACTTAAATAAATTTCTTAAAAGCAGATAAATAGGGTAAAGTCTTTTGTTGAGTTTTCGAAGATTTCTATCGCATGGCCACCTTGCTCTCCTCTCGGCCGGTCCGTTGCACTAAGTGCTACTGAAATTGTTAAAATAATAGGGTGAGTCGCGAAACTCAGTGTGCAACCCTCGTGCACCATCAGCTTGGGCCTTAGCCCACAGATCAAAATATAGAACATAATATAGTAGATAGCATACATAAAACCCAACCCAATCCTAGGTTTCCAACCGCTACACACCACCCTTACCTGCAAATCACACCATTGGGGATTTCTACAATCAACCCACACCACTACACACCATCGATGGCAGTCATGCTGCAGTTAGCTGCTCATCGTCAAAGTCGTGACAAAGTCACCAGGCTGAAATGGCAAGAGCCACGAAGCGAGTTGTGACAGAGTCACCAGGCTGAAATGGCATAAGCCACCAGAACAGATCACTTCCCCTTCATCAATCACCCAACCCCAAGTATATATAGAAATCGACATACAAAACATATCGTTTTAACAGAAACATTCACTGATGAATGGCAGAAATCACTAACCTGATATTTAGCCTTTACCCTTCTCGGGTTTCCAAACGTTATGCCGGGATTTGGCATTTTGATAGTATAGCAGATTTATCACATGTATATATATATATATTAGCAAACAAATCTAATGGTGTGAGAAATTACACACTGGTTTTACGTAAGTACTAAACTCTTAGTCGGTATCCTTGCTATCCGGATTTATAACTTGGTTCAACAAAAGCCGAAAAATCACGTAAGATTTGACCTCCCTACATTCGGCCAAGGGTTAATAAATACCCAAATTTACGTTAAAAATCAATAGGTCTCTTACCTTGAAATCCCGAAAGTAACACTATTTGAGTGTTATCGAACTTAGAGATCTACGCGATTGACTCCACTTTGGATCCGGAATGCCGAAAATAAGAGAAAAACAATAGATTAGTCACTAAATAGCCATTCGGCTTAGAGACTTTGAAAAGCGGAAAAGATTTGGATCCCACAAATCAATACTTACCTAAAATTCCCTTGATTTTGACACAAGCAGACACCCTGCAGTGATTTTGGCAATCACAGGAGACGAGATCTCACGATTTCGGCTTTATAAAAATCCGGAAAAGATGAACTGATGCGTTTTCGGCTTTTAGAGATTCTGAGTGAGGTATTTCTGCTTTTAGAAGAATGGAATAGAGTTTCGATTTTGACTTATGAAGAATAAACAAAAGAGAGCCTTAGCAATTTTGACTAGGAAGTAATTTTTGAGAAGAAGAAGAAAAAGACTAGAGAAATTTCAATGTGAAAAGCGAAAGAAAGTTCTCGAGAGAAACTAATGAAATTTGGCACACCCTAGCCTATACTGAATCGATTTTCCCCCTCTCCGTGTTTGATTTTCGGCCAACTCTGCAACTAAGAGATCACTTTTATCATTCTATCCTTTATCTACAATAGAGCACTCATCCAACAAAGACCTAATTATCTCCACTTTTCCCTCATTTATCAGCTTTAGTTATCCATAAAAAAAACAATAAAACTCTTACAATTTAGCCTTATAGCCGTCCCTCCTTTATCCCCTTTAGAGTGCCGAATTTGGCCCAAAACTTGGGCTCCAAGCAGCCAAAATTTGGGCCCTCGCCATCCTTTAATAACGCCACACCCTTTTCTCCTTTGTGGCGCCACCTTGCTTTGGACCGCAAGCCCAATCTGACATTTAAATCACAGATAACTACCTTTTAAAGTGCTAGAGTGCCTACACAGATATTTAGTCAAGGCCTCAACCCATTCTCGAACCTAATCTGGACCTCAAATTCTTAATTAACATATTTAAGCATACACTACACAAAAATGCACAAGCCCATAAATTCAGGATGTTACAGATGGAATCACAAAAGAGTATGATGACTCAATTGACTCAATTACTGGCAAGAGGAATAAACAAAGGAAAAACCCCCATGGTTAACACTGGTGAAGATAATGAGGAACCACTATATCCTCTGGATTCTACCCCAACACATCCTGAAGTGTACCCACGAAAAACATCCGTCACAATTAAACCTCAAGAATTTCAGGAAGGTGTTTTGATATCGACAAACTTCCAAGCAGGATCAGGTTCTAACTTAGAGGATCATGTAATTAATGTTGTTATTCCCGGCTTTGATGAGGCAGCAGAAAGGGACGGGGCAAGGTCTGAATTGCCAAGACAGTCAGAGGATCGATGCAAATGGCTAGGGGAAAAATTTAGGGCCATGGAAATTGTTGATAAGCAACATAGAATCGATGCCAAAGATCTGAGTTTAGTGCCAGATCTAATACTTCCCTACAAATTCAAAATGCTAGAATTTGAAAAATACAATGGGACTAGTTGCCCTGAAGCTCACATAACCATTTTTTGCCGACGAATGACTGGGTATGTTAACAATGACCAACTGCTAATACATTACTTCCAGGACAGTTTGGCAGGAGCAGTATCCAAATGGTACAATCAGTTGAGCCGTACCGAAATTGGTTCTTGGATGGATTTAGCCCAAGCATTCATGAAATAAAGATACCATGTGATGTGACATGACTCGGCTGCATTACTCTTCAAAACATAGAGAAAAGGGCGAATGAAAGTTTTAGACAGTATGCACAGTGGTGGAGAGAGGTTGCCATCCAAGTCCAGCCACCACTTTTGGAGAAAGAGACCACAATGCTCTTTATTAAAACACTGAAGGCCCCGTTTATCACTCATATGCTAGGGAGCGCTACAAAGAGCTTCTCGGACATCGTAATGACTGGAGAAATGATTGAGAATGCCATAAAAAGTGGAAAGATAGATGCGGGAGAAAGTGTCAAATGATCAACCCCGAGAAATAGGGAAAACGAAGTGAACAGCTGGAGCATGCATTCCAAATCAGTCACTACAGGTCAACCGAGGGCTGTGACAACTGGTCATCAGGGCTCATCAAGACAAGAATCTAGTACAAAGCGACTCCAGTTTACACCAATTCCAATGACATATAGGGAGTTGTATCAAAGCCTATTTGATGCACATGAGGTGGCTCCTCACTATCCGAAACCGATGCAACCTCCATATCCAAAGTGGTATGACCCAAATGCCCAGTGTGAGTACCACGCGGGTGTCACAGGGCATTCGATAGAAAATTACCTTACTTTCAAGAAATTGGTGGAAAAATTCATCGGCATGGGTATTGTGAAATTAGATGACACGCCAAATGCAGAAATATAAACTTGGGAGTGTTTTGAGCAATAGGACTGTGGAAGAGACATGTATTTTTAAGGCTAATCTAGAGCAATATTCAAAACATGCTTGTTGCTTTAAGCCTAGAAGCAACAAGAATCTTTTGTGAAATAGGCTTGTGTCCAGAATTTTTATTTCAATAAAATGCATCCTCTTAAGTAAATATTTTTCTTTACATCTTATACTGTATATTCTTTTGTGTTTTAGAATATTCTTTCATTTTTTTTATTCATGACCATACCATACAAATAATCATCATTAGAATCAGTTATTCGTTGGATTTCCGGCCTTCATACCTAGGCACCCAGATATCAACGACATGAGCGACGCTGTTACTAACTCCCTTTTTGAATGAAATATGGGTCTAAGGGATCTAAGGACTTTGAAGATGTCAGAAATTGTAACATATCTTCTAATTTGTTAAACAGATCCTACATCACGAGCCAAAAAGGAGATGAAGATCAAAGCCTAGCTCAATGCAGAAATAAGATTTCCTATATGTGGGGCATGGATGTTATCAAGCCAGTCTCATCAAAAGCTTTTGGCCAATGTCGATTCATTTTCGTGGATGTTGGTTACTTTACTAAGATGGTAAAAGTCGCTTCATATGCCAATATTATAAAGTCAATAGTCATCAGAACACAAAAGAGAAAAAAAAAGAAAGAATACTGAAAAAAAATGTCGAAAAGATCATATTTAACCGTAAAATGTCAAAAGTTTGCGGTCTGTTCAAAAGTCAAGTGCCACATCACAGTGCAGCAAAGGCAGCCAAAAAAGAAAAACAAAAGGTTATAAAAAAAAAAGAAAAGAAGAAGAAAAGAAAGAAAGACCGAGACTTGTAGAGATTGGCATACAGAAGTTACTATTTACCCTCTATGGCCAGGACTATCACCGGGGCAACACATTTCTCATTGAAGTCGAAATTCCTTTTTCCGAGTTTTATCAGAACTGAGGTTGGATGTGGCAGAATGGATCCAATCCCGATGTGATCAATCAAATTGGTGAAGAAAAGTTAATAGCTATTCGTTACAGTCAGATGATGCGGGTTTGCGACAAAGAGGTTCATCCTAGAAAATTCCCAAAGGGGGACCTGATATTGAAAAAGATCCTTTATATACAAAAGGATTTCAGAGAAAAATGGAGTCCAAACTAGAAAAGACCTTATGTAGTGAAAAAAGTCTGTTCTGGAAACATTGACCAAAATGGATTGCAGGGACCTGACCAATCCGAAGAATTCAGATTCAATAAAAAATTTCCAAAAAAAAAATTCAAAAAAGAAAAAATAGAAATTTTCAGCAAAAAAGAAGAAAGAAAAAGGAGAGGCCAAGGCGAAAACCCGCAACGGGCGCTTTGAGACAAAAGGGGATTTGAGTTGAAATCCCGAAAAGGGTGGCTTAAATTTTGATCAAAGGGGGCATACAGCAGTCTTGCTATGCCTGAATTAACAATGAAGAAGTATGCTACGACTTGGGGCATCGACAAAGTACTCCGGATCCCCTAAACACATATTGAGCTTAAAATGGTCCCTAAGAAGTTGGGACAGAGAAGCTCAAGCTGCGATATCTGGGGCACCTAGTTTCCATTTTACCCATTTTAAATATTGTTATTTGTGATTATATTATTCTTTTCAAAATATGTTCACAATAAATTTCCTTCTTGATTGCGATTGCTATCTTTGATTAGCTTATTCGTTTCGATCTATGCTCCTAATTAATTTCCTTCCTGTCCATGGTTATGATCTCTTTCAGGCATTTCACATTGAAATAACGATTAGTGGACTAATAACACTTTCATAAAAGGAGTTTCGCATATTACTCTGGAAGTTTCTGAATAATACAAGAACTTGAAACAAGACTATTGTTTAAAACTCACCAAGTTTGAAGAAGAGTCTAAATTGAGGTTATCTCTTTGGATTTTTGTCAAAAATGGTGGTTGAACAAACGACAGGATATTGCGTCAGTGATACAATCTTGACGAAAATGGGCATCGTTAACCCAAGTGTAAAATGGGAATCATTCTCCGGAGAAAAATTGATATTCTGCATTCACGCAAGCATCATGCATACACATCTGGTTGGGTTACCCGATGAGTGATCAGTTGATGGAACAAGCTACAGGCCCTATACCCCCGAGTTATAGTGGGATAGATGGAAGATAATAGAGATCTTATACCTTTGAATAGCAATATGATGGATTGAAGAAGAAACAAATCCTACCTTTCGAGGTCGCAGTGGGTAGATGGGAAGAGATTCAGATCCTACACCGCTACAGTGGGGCAAATCTTAAACTCTTAAAAAGGGATCATTCTCATGAAATTTTGCATTCATGCAAAACACATTTAGTTAGGAGCATTTGATTCATTCCGATCATTGCATCCTAATCATTGTAAAAGACCATTCTCATGACATTCTGCATTCATACAAATGTCGTCCATAATACATTTAGTTAGGAGCATTAGATTCATTCTGATCATTGCATCCTAACCATTTTGCGTAAGCATAAACATAAAACTAATTTTACAGGACAGGTCCCCTAGAGGACGTTGTCGCAACATCGGTGAATTCGAAGATCTTGCCTTCCTGAGCAAAGCGGATCGAAGATAGTAGATCTGACAATCCTAAAGTTGCAGGAGCAGATTGAAGATATCAGATCTTGTCTCCCTGAGTTTGCAGTGGAGTAGATAGCAAATTTGGAAATCCTGAAGTTGCAGGAGCAGATCGAAGACATCAAATCTTGTCTCCCTGAGTTTACAATGAGGATTAGTCCGTATTTCTTTAAAGTTTCAGCAGAGAAGATTGAGGTTACAAATCTCTTCTCCCTGAATTTCTATATCCTCGAAGTTCCAGTGGAGTAGGTTGAGGCTACAAATCCCTCCTTACTGAGTTTACAATGAGGATCGGTCCGTATTTCTTTGAAGTTTCAGCAGAGAAGATTGAGGTTACGAATCTCTTCTCCTTGAATTTCTATCTCCTCAAAGTTCCAGTGGAGTAGGTTGAGGCTACAAATCCCTCCTCCCTGAGTTTACAATGAGGATCAGTCCATATTTCTTTGAAGTTTCAGCAGAGAAGATTGAGGTTACAAATCTCTTCTCCCTGAATTTCTATCTCCTCGAAGTTCCAGTGGAGTAGGTTGAGGCTACAAATCCCTCCTCCCTGAGTTTACAATGAGGATCAGTCCGTATTTCTTTGAAGTTTCAGCAGAGAAGATTGAGGTTACAAATCTCTTCTCCCTGAATTTCTATCTCCTCGAAGTTCCAGTGGAGTAGGTTGAGGCTACAAATCCCTCATCCCTGAGTTTACAATGAGGATCAGTCCGTATTTCTTTGAAGTTTTAGCAGAGAAGATTGAGGTTACGAATCTCTTCTCCTTGAATTTCTATCTCCTCGAAGTTCCAGTGGAGTAGGTTGAGGCTACAAATCCCTCCTCCCTAAGTTTACAATGAGGATCAGTCCGTATTTCTTTGAAGTTTCAACAGAGAAGATTGAGGTTACGAATCCCTTGTCCCTGAATTTCTATCACCTCGAAGTTCCAGTAGAGTAGATCGAAACTACAAATCTCTTCTTCCTGAAATTACGTCAAAATTGGATCGAAGCGCTAGTTCCTAGGCCCTTGAAGATGCAGTGGGATGAAATGAGGCTACTCAAAGAAGAGAGGCACCGAAAGAAGTCAAAGATTTGAAGACCGGGCAAAAATGGTCCTTTTTGAAGTCTTTGCTCCATTCTCGTTACACGACAATGAGCAAAGAGGGGCAGCTATAGAAGGCCCATTTCGCCCGGGCCCATCAATCTTTTTTAAAACCAAAAAAGAAAAAAAGAGAAAAAAACAATAATAATAAATAAAACACCAAGTCCAATAACAGTCCACTTACACCAGCAAGCCCAATTATTAAATTAACCCAAATCAGACCTAGCCCAAGTAAGCCCAATGCAAAATGGCCCAAATTTAAACATTGGCCCGATTGGCCCAATAGCATTGACATATTCAGAAAGCCCTAGGGGTTTCTAGAAGCAGTTGGCGCTGCAGCAGCCTACAGCCCCCCACGCGCTCGCCATGTCCGTGCGTACAGCCTCCGTACGTGCCACGTCCACGCCTCCGTACGCGGCCTTGTACCTGCGAAAACAACAACAAAAGAGCACAGCAAATCAAAAGAAACAATGGTATTTTCTTTTTTTTTATTTACTATTTTTCGAATTCGGTTATAAAAAACCGAGGCAAACATTTGTAAGGGAGACACGATTTTACGAATATATACAAAATACAAAAAAAAACAGATTGAAAAAGGTGATTTCAGTTCAATAATCTTCTTTTTGCCTTTCGTTTTTTTTCTTTTTCTTTTCGAATCTTGGCTTTTTCTGTGTTTATACGAAAATATAAAAAAACGAAGGGATTTACCTTCGAGAACGGAATCGACGGACTGCTTTCTTCGCCGAAATCGAAGCAAAGGTGGTCATCGAGGTTAGGATTGGGTCTGGTGTGAAAGAGAGCAGTCGATGGGCACGAATCGGCCACTCTTCGCCAATTACCATGGCGTCGTAGTGGCCGGATGTAATTTCTCTCTGCGGCTGGGGACGAAAATAAAAAGGGGAAGGCTAGGGTTAGCTCAAAATGATGTTTGACTTGTTTTTAATTTGGTGTTGATCTATTAAGAAAATGACGCCGTTTTGGCTAACTTTAATAGCCTTAAAACGACACCGTGTAGAGCAACCCGGTTCGACCCGACCCGATATCCTAACGTACTGGATGTGATATTTTATTCTTTCGAAACGAGCTAATCTTGAAGTTCAAGATTCAATATAAATTAACTTTCTTTAAGAATACTTGCATTTTATAGCGTGTTGTTAATATGATCTTTAATTTGTGCATATTTCATGATTAATGTCTATGCATTCTATTACTGTTACACCTCAAATTCAAACATATTCTAGTTTTTATTAAATGTTTTATTTAAATACATTTTAGGCCAAATATAAAATTTTGTTCTTTTAAAATAAGGCAATGTTTGAGCGTTTGGAAAGTCAGAAAATTATGCCCTAACGTACTGGGTGTCAATTTTCTGTCCAACCAGATAATCAAATACCCTTCTTTAATTGCATGTTTTGAAGATCAAAGATGATATTTGTGTCGGGGTATAAAGGTATTATATCCTAACGTATTGGATATGATATTTTTGTTTCCTTCAAAATGAGTTAATGTTGAGATTCGAATTCAAAATTGATTCATTTTCCTTAGAAAATTTATATCTCAAATATTTCCAAATTCTCCACGCAAGGACATTTATTAATCAATTTGGTACCCGTTTAGGGGCGCATGGGGGTGCTAACCCTTCCTCGTGCGTAACCGACTCCCGAACTCGTTTTCTTGAATCTCGCAGACCAAAACATTTTTATAGGTGACCCGATCACACCTAAACAAAAAGGATTGGTGGCGACTCCTACTTTTAAAGTCGATCCCCATTTTTCCGAACTCTAAAAAAAAATGGTTTTGACAAACGCGACTGTCCGAACTTGGTCAGAAACAACACAATTAGAGAAGGGGGATAGCCTAGCTACGGGGCATGTGTCAGAGTTATGGGACTACACTCGTATTAGTGTTACGCAAAATAATCTCCAAGAGTTGAAAGTGATATGGGATCAGTGGAACGATGAGGCCAAGAGGTTATTCTACCATGATTATGGGGATTTGCCGTACTTACTTGACATCAAGATAGACGAGCAGTTATTCCGAGCCCTCACTCAGTACTGGAACCCCGCATATAGTTGCTTTACCTTTGGGGGAGTGGATTTGGTACCCACCGTGGAAGAATACACCGCTCTACTACATTGTCCAAAGATTTAAGTTGATAAAGTCTATTCGAGAGCTGCTTATGTCCCAGCCTTTTGGAAGAAGTTAATGAGCGTTACGGGAATGAGTGAGCAGTGGATTACAGCCAGGATTAAGCAAAAGGGCGAGTGCAAGTGCATCCTGTGGAGGAATTTGAGGGATTTGATTTTAGCTCATCCGGATATAAAGAAGAGCATTGATGTCTTTGCATTGAGCATCTACGGGTTGATGTTGTTCCCTAGGGCCTTAGGGTATGTAGATGAAGCAGTCACAGATCTCTTCGACCGACTCAGTAAAGGGGTCACGCTAGTGCCTGCAATCTTGGCTGAGACTTTTAGGTCATTGAATGCATGTAGAAGATCCGGAGAGGGTAGGTTCGTAGGATGTGCTCAGTTGTTGTTGGTTTGGTTTCACAACCACTTATGGAAGCTGGAGAAGATTTTTTATTGGGCCTTCACCGATAATTATTCCCCACTGAAAGAGATAGCAGCAACACTGAAAAAAGACGACGTGTCAGAAGAGAATTGGACAGCACTTCTCCAAAATCTTCAGGAAGAGGATATTGAATGGAGAGCTCCTTGGTTAGTGCCCAATGAGATCCTGTTTCGATGCAGAAACTTTGATTGGGTCCCTTTGCTCGAAATTTGGGGAGCCATTGGTTATGCTCATTTACTCATACTAAGATAATACGGATTAAGGCAGTTTATACCGGTAACGCATGGTCTAGCGCAATGCGAATTCTCGTATAAAGGAGATAATTACAAGAAGAGGGTCAATGAGATTTCCACTGCTTGGAACCAAATTCACCGGATGAAGAGATTGGCTGTTGGTTCTATGACGACGCCTGAATATAGCGAATGGTTTAGCAAAAGGGCTAATGATAATATTCTTGAGCCAAGTTTAGAAGGTGCTCGATCAATGGAAGAATACCTGCAATTTGTCCCGTCAAAGCTAGAGATTATAAGACGGGACTTTGAAAAAAAGAGTTTTGAATTCGGGAAGAAGATTGAGCAGCTGGAGGAAGAAAGAATGCACTTGATATTAGATGTGGAGGTGCAAAAGGCAGAGGCTGAGAAGTTAAGAAAAGGAAAAAGCCAGGTTGAAGAGGATCTGGATAGTTTAAAGATGGACTATAAGAAGATGCGTCTATCAATGAGGACTGCTGGATTAGGGAAAACTTTAGAGCAGTGGTGACAGGAAATTCAAACGAAAAAAACCAAGGCTGATCAGTGGAAGAAAAGGTTTCAAGAGGCTCAAACTCATAGAGATACGCTAGAAAAGAGTCTATCAGAAGCCCAGAATGACAAAGGGGAATTAAAGGCCAGAGTGGCAGAGCTTGAAAAAGCACTCTACCAATATAAAAATCGTAATTTCGCGGCTGAGCTAAGAGCCAATTTGAACAAAATTGAAGAAATGAAAGGAAGAATAGAAGAGCTAGAGTCTGCTTTGCAAAGTTGTGAGCTTCGGATAGAACTACTTGAAACAAATGAGGAGCGTTGGAAGGAACAGCTTCATCACTCTCAGAGTCAAGTTAGGGACCGAGATTACATTATGGGCGGCCGTTGCTCGATTCGGAGGTAGTCGACCATCGTAAACCTTGGCGCGGTGAGCCACACGCTAAGTGTGAAGTACGAGTTGGAATCGGAGCGAGGGTCGGAGCTAGCTTCGTTGCTTAGAAAAGTTAAAACTCTGAGCATTAGGGCAAAACCGTATTTGTAATCCGTTTTATATGAAGAGCTTTGTTTTCTAATAAAGTTTTCTAAATGGAACTGAATCAGAATCGACGTCTTTTGCATTTCATGCATCTGTGTTGCATATGCATTAAAGGTCATTAAGAGATTCTAATTGATTAATAATTATTTCAGTAATCTGGAAACCGACCAAAATCAACCAAACACGCATCCTTACGGTACACGAAAGAAAACTCAAGCAATGGATAAAAGACTAGAAAGGTTGGAACAAATACAGAAAGAGATGCAAGAACAGGTGCAAGAACAAATGCAAGAACAGCTGGTTAAGATCCAGCAGGACATGATGGACAAAATGATGGAATCTCAGAGAAATATGATGTCTCAAATGACTCAGATGACACAGCTGTTAAATGGGATTATGGATAAAGGAAAAAGCCCTATGGTTAATGTTGAGGAGAATATTGAGTATCCTCAATATCCCCCTGGTTTTACTCCACCACATGTGCAAACACGACCTGAAGTAGCTTTACAAAGGCCACCTGTCACGATCAGGCATCAACAATTCCAAGCTGGTGCTTCAATGAATCTCCAAACTGGCTCAGGTTCAGGAGATAATTGTAACAGCCCGATTTAGGGCCTAATCAGAATAGTGGTGCGAGGCCACGAATCCAAGGTGAATTTATGAGTTTTTAAAGTTTATGCCATGTTTGCATGTTATTGTAAAAGTTTCATGAAGCAATTTTGTTAATTGAGGTTGAATGGTCCAAAAAGGACTAAATTACAAAAGTTGCAAAATATGAGTTTCTAGAAGCTTTTTGTATGAAATAGCTTTAGAATAGTAATTAGAAGTCCTTAAATAGCAAATTGCCCAAATTATAATTTTTGGACAAAATTGGACAAGAGTTAGTATATTGAAAATTTTTAAAGAGAAGGGCATTTTGGTCATTTATGTATTAAATGATTAAAATGGGAAAAAGATGATAAAAATCTATTCATCTTCTTCCCCTTATTGCCGAAAATTTGAAGGAAGCCATAGCTAGGGTTCTTCAATTTTTCAAGCTTGCTAGTAAGTTCATCTTAGCCCCGTTTTTAATATTCTTCGTATTTTTAAAGTTCTCGTATTATAAATTAGCTATTTTTAGCTATAAAATGAGCTAAAATGCATGTTCAAAAATCTACCCATGAATGACATGCATGTTAAATGATGTTTTATGGAAGATTATGAGAGTTTGATGTTAGATAAACATCTTTTCCTTAGTAAATTTCATGAAAAATGATAGTATGGACCAATTTGTAATAGTTATAAAATTGGTCATACGTACTAGAAATAATGAGAATTGATGATTGTTATAGTATAGAAAATGAATCAGCTAAGCATGAAGTTTAAGAAAGTTGAATGAAAATCATTTTACAAGCCTAGGGGCAAAAGTGCAAATATGAGAAAGTTTAGGGGCAAAATAGTAATTTTGCCAAAATATGAGTAAAGATTCAATTTAGTCAATGTGAGTATTAAATGGTCTATTTATGATTATAGATCAAGAAAAACGAATCCCGGATCAAAACTGAGGCAAGAACAAAGTCGATGACTAAATTGCATATTTACTTACATTTTGTATATTGAGGTAAGTTTGTATGATTTCTAAGCTCTATGATTTCTATTATTGAATTGCTTAGTATAATGTACATTATTTCGACGGAATGCTTAATGCTATGTTAAACCAAGAAATCAACAAGATTAAGTATGAGTAAGTCCCGATTGAAGATGAATTTCCCAGGATACTCGATCCACCACATGAGATAAGAAAGTCCGTATAAGACCAAGCCAAGGCATGGCATCGGAAATCAAGCAGAGTTATCATGTAAGTCCAAGGCAAGCTTGGCATTGAACAGAGTTATCATGTAAGTCCAAGGTAAGCTTGGCATTGAACAAGAGTTATCATGTAAGTCCAAGGCAAGCTTGGCATTGAACAGAGTTATCATGTAAGTCCAAGGCAAGCTTGGCATTGAACAAGAGTTATCATGTAAGTCCAAGGCAAGTTTGGCATTGAACAAGAGTTATCATGTAAGTCCAAGGCAAGCTCGGCATTGAACAGTTGTCATGTAAGTCCAAGACAAGTCTTGGCATTGAAAAGCTATCAAGAGAAAGAAATTTCATGTAAGTCCCAGCCAAGGCTCGGCATTGACCAGTTCACGAGTAAAGACTTCGTATAAGTCCATGTCAAGACATGGCCTCAAAACTAAGATGAGAAATTCCATGTAAGACAGTATCTAGGATATGGCTTTGGCATCAAGTTACGAGGGATGAGATTTAGTATCCTAGGTTATTCGCAGAAATTCATCGGGCAAAATGAGTAAAGTTAAAATGAGATGGCAAGAAAGCTAAGTAAGCAAAGCTATTATCAAGTTGAAATTGAGTATTATTTATGTTATGAATGATGAATTAGAGATCATGATTTTAAGTATTAAAGTATCTTTGATCAATGTGATCAAGTGATACAGTACCTTGTTTACCTTACAAGTATGAGAATAGTAAGTATCATGAGACATGTAAGAATCAGTATGAGTAAGTAAGCTCTATAGCTGAAATTTATGATACCATTGTTATGTCAAATGGTTTATATTAAGCAAGTATATTGATATATGCTTTACATGCAAACTTACTAAGCTAAATGCTTACGTCTTTAATTCTTTCTTTCTATGTAGTCTGTAAGCTAACTTGTGGATCGTTGGAGTCGGAGCTCAGTAACACACTATCAATCGCTATTTTGGGTATAGTCAAGTTATTTTACTAAGTATGGCATGTATAGGAAGCATTTATTTTGAGAACATGTTTTAAGAAGGGCCATTGTATAGACTATCAAGTTATTATTCTTTTGTATATGGCTATGTGATTGGCCAAAGTTGACTAAGTATGTATGTGTATAGATATCAATGAAGTATGTAGTATTATTCATGAAAGATGGGTTTAATTGAATTGTTGAATTTGAGTATGAGTATGATATTTATTTCAGGGTGGCAAATGGCTTGGTAAATAGCCTCTAAGTGCCCACACGGTTAGACACACGGGCGTGTGTCTAGGCCATGCATACCCTGCATCTTTATTATTGAAGTCAGAATAGGCCACGGGCAAACACCACGGCCGTTTGTTTAAGCCGTGTATGACACACGGTCAGAACATGGGCGTGTGCCCCAGGCCGTGTGAATAAGACAATATATCAAGGAATAACACACGGTTTAAGTCCACGGGCGTGTCAAGGCCGTGTGAATATAGTCAGTGTCGACCACGGTTGGAAGACATGGGCGTGTCAAAGGGGTACACGGGCGTGTCCCAAACCACATGGGCATGTGGCCTCTGTTTCAAAGAAAAGTTTTTGATTAAGTTTCGAAAGTACTTAGATACGTGTTTAAGGCCTCGTAGGCCCGTGAAATGTATGATTAGACTAACAAAGAGAAGTTTTTAATTCAGAACAAAATTTTATAGCCCGTAAGCGCATGTTTACTAAAGTTTAAGTATAGTAATGTCTCATATCCAGTCTAAGCCTTGGACTCGGGTATGGGGTGTTACAATAATCCAATCAATACTAATGTCCCTGATTTGGATGAAATAGCTGAAGGAGAGAGAGGACAAAAGTAGAATTACCAAAGCAGCTAGAGGATAGATGTAAATGGTTGGAGGAGAAATTTAAGGCGATAGAAAGTGCTGATGGCTGTTATGGAATTGATGCCAAGGATTTAAGCTTGGTCCCAGACTTGGTACTTCCCTACAAATTCAAAATGCCTGAATTCGAGAAATATAATGGGACAAGTTGCCCCGAAGCTCATATTACTATATTTTGTAGAAGAATGACGGGGTACATTAATAATGACCAACTGTTGATCCATTGCTTCCAGGATAGCCTGGTGGGAGCAGCAGCCAAATGGTATAACCAGTTGAGTCGTGCCAGAATTGGTTCATGGAGAGATTTGACTCAAGCATTCATAAATAGTACAGTCACGCCACAGACATAGCACCCGACAGGATTACACTCCAGAACATGGAGAAGAAGAAAAACGAGAGCTTCAGGCAGTACGCCCAGCGATAGAGGGAAGTGGCGACACAGGTCCAACCACCACTCTTAGAGAAAGAGACGACCATGCTCTTCATCAGTACTTTGAAGGCTCCCTTCATCAACCACATGTTGGGAAACGCCACTAAGAGCTTTTCTGACATCATAATGTTCGGGGAGATGATAGAAAATGCGATAAGATGTGGGAAGATTGAGGCAGGGGAAGGCACCCAAGAGATCAGCCCCGAGAAGGAGGGAGAATGAGGTAAACAACACGAGTACGTATAACAAAGGTCACTCGCGAACGATCACAGTTGCTTGACCAAAAACAACAACCACTAATCATCGAGGTCCCTGAAACAAGAATCCATCACAAGGGTGAGCGCCGAAAGGATACAGTTCACACCTATACCCATGACATATAAAGAGCTGTACCAGAATCTCTTTGATGCACATGTGGTGTCCCCTTTCTACTTAACACCGCTGTAACCCCTATTTCCCAAGTGGTATGACGCAAACGCCCATTGCGAATATCATGCTGGGATCGCGGGGCATTCAATTGAAAATTGCACCGCGTTCAAGAAGGTAGTCGAAAAGTTAATAAAAATAGGGATCGTAAAGTTTGACGACTCACCCGTACCAAATGTAGCAGGAAACCCCTTACCTAATCATACTGAGCAAGGAGTAAATGGAATAAATGATGGTTGGAGGAAAGTCAAATATGAGGTTGCAGAAGTCAGAATCCCATTGAGATAGGTTTGGAAGGAGATGGTGGAGAGAGGACTGATCATATTGGACTCGGAAGAGAGGTCCGAAGGTAGGAGGAACCATTGCGAGTTCCATAATAGAGAAGGGCATGGAATCCAGGAATGAACTGAGTTCAAAGCCGTAGTACAAAATCTGATGGATAATAAAGAGATGGAATTTTACGAGGAGATTGAAGGATCAAAAGGACGAGAGGTTTATGCTTCAAATGAGGGATCAATGGAACGGGTCCAAAAGGGCAGCCGCCCAGTAGTGATCATCTCGAAGCCAAGAGTCAATGAAGCCGGAACACAAGTGGCACCGTGAGTCATAATCCAAAAGCTAGCAGTTTTTTCGTATAAGGATAGCAAGAGAGTCCCTTGGAATTATGATTGTAATGTGACGATCCAAGGAAAAGAGAATTCAGCAAAGGAAGATCAAGATACAGGTTCTCATACTCGTAGTGGGAGACGCTACGATTTAGTAAATACTCGACCAGAACCAGTAAAAGGGAAAGCTTCAATGGTAGAACAAAAGAAGGAAAAATCAGGCGAGCCTGAGTCGCCTGTCAATGAAACGGTGAAAGAAGAAGAAGTTAAGGAGTTTCTAAAATTTTTAAAGCACAGCGAGTACATCGTGGTGGAGCAGTTGCATAAACAACCAGCACGCATATCTGTATTGGCTTTGCTCTTGAGTTCAGACGTGCACCGGAACGCATCGATAAAGGTTTTGAATGAGACTTACGTGGCCAATAATATCTCGATTAATAAACTGGATAGATTGATTGGTAACATAAGTGCTGACAATTTCATCTATTTCAACAATGATGAAATTCCGCCAGGCGACAAGGGGTCCACTAAGGCTTTGCATATTACCACTAGATGCAAAAGGTACACACTACCAGGGGTCTTGATAGACAACGGGTCGGCGTTAAACGTATTACCCTTATCCACATTAAACAGATTACCTGTGGATAGTTCACACATGAAAGAGTGCCAGAATATAGTGAAGGCATTTGATGGCACGCAAAGAAGAGTCATGGGGAGAGTTGAGATACCCTTATTAATTGGCCCGATTACTTATGAGGTGGATTTCTTAGTCATAGATATCAAGCCTTCCTACAACTGCTTACTAGGAAGACCGTGGATCCACTCAGCGGGAGCGGTACCTTTATCATTGCATTAGAAACTGAAGTTAGTATCAGAGGGTCGATTAGTGACAATAAAATCCGAAGAGGATATTATCGTGGCAGTAACCAGTGATGCACCGTATCTGGAGACGAATGACAAGGCAATCGAGTGCTCTTTTTGATCCTTGGAATTCGTAAATGCAACCTTTATTACGGAGGGAAACAGAATTTTGGTGCCAAAAATCTCTAAAACCACAAGAATAGGATTGCAGATGACCGTAGAAAAAGGAGCTTTACCGGGAAAAGGGCTTGGAAAATATCTTCAGGGGAGAGTTGTGGCTCCGATGTTGAAAGAAAAGCAAGATTGTTTTGGCTTATGATTCAGGCCAGATACAAAATAAAGAAAGAAAGAGTTGGAAAAAAGGCAGGAAAGAAGAAGGACTCGTTTGAGTGGTGAAAGTGGGAACCCATGATAATTCCACACATATCCAAAACCTTTGTATCGGGAGGGGTCATTCATCTTTGAAAGAGAACGCGCAAAAAAGAAGAATACATTATAGCAATGTTGGGCAATGTCTACATTAATGCCATATTTGAGGAGGCGATTGAAGGGGGAAGCTTGTCAGATATCCGCCCTTATGAGCCTGGGAGTGTTCTAAATAATTGGACCACAGAGGAGATTCCTATAGTGTTTAGAACTATTTCAGAGTAATGTCTCCGAACACTTATTGCTCTAGGCCTAGTAGTAATAAGCATCCTTTGTGAAATAGGCTTATGTCCCAAAAATCTTTAATTCAATAAAAATGTTCTGAATTTTTTGAGCAAATATTCTTTATTCTTTCCAATTCATCCATAATCATATTATACAGACAATCATTCTTTATTCCAAATATTCTTTTATTCTTCATTCATAATCATGTCATATAAATAATTATGCTCAAATTTATTCGTTCTTTGTATATTCCTTTGTACCTACAACAGGTTCCCGGATATCAATGACATGAGTGATGCTGCTACTGAATTAGAATCCCTTTTTGAGCAGGACATGTGTTTAGAGGGATCCCAGGTCTTTGAAGATGACATACACTGTGGCTTATCTCTGGATCTATTAAGAATGGTAAAACAAGAGGAAAGACAAATTTTACCTCATAAAGAGACAGTGGAGGTCGTGACCTTAGAAGAGGGAAAGGCAGTGAAAATTGGAACGTGCATAACCGAAGAAACGAAGCGAGACCTCTTAGATTTACTTCAAGAATTTAAAGATGTCTTTGCGTGGTCATACCAAGATATGCCGGGGTTAAGCACTGACATTGTTGTACACCGCCTTCTCATAAAAGAGGATTGCAAACCGGTTCAACAGAAGCTCCAGAGAATGAGGCCTGACATTGTGCTAAAAATAAAAGAAGAAGTTAAAAAGAAATTTGACGCCGAATTTTTGTAGGAAGTCAAATACCTAGAATGGGTAGCCAACATTGTGCCTGTCCCTAAGAAAGATGGGAAGGTACAAATGTGTGTAGATTATAGAGATTTGAATAAGGCCAGCCCGAAAGACAATTTCCCTTTGCCTCACATTGATACTTTAGTAGACAATACGGCGGGCTATTCGTGGTTTTCCTTCATGGATGGCTTCTCGGGATACAACCAAATAAAAATGCACTCTGAAGACATGGAAAAGACTACCTTCATAACCTTGTGGGGAACATTCTGTTATAAGGTGATGCCATTTGGACTGAAAAATGCAGGTGCGACATATCAAAGGGCCATGGTGACTTTGTTCCATGATATGATGCACAAAGAAATCGAAGTTTATGTCGACGATATGATCGCAAAGTCCCGGACAGAAGTGGAACATATACAAGTTTTTAGGAAGTTGTTCTTGAGACTGAAGAAATTCCAGTTAAAGCTCAATCCAACAAAATGCACTTTTAGAGCTAGATCGAGAAAATTGCTAGGCTTCATAGTCAGCGAGAAGGGAATTGAGATTGACCCAGACAAGGTCCGAGCTATACAAGAATTGCCTCCACCATGCACTCAAAAAGAGGTCTGAGGTTTTTTGGGAAGGTTAAATTATATAGCTAGTTTCATTTCGCAATTGACTGAAAAATGTGATCCCATATTTTGTCTTCTGAAGAAACACAATCCAGGCGTGTGCGATGATGAATGTCAGAATGCTTTTGATAAGGTCAAACAGTACTTGTCAAGTCCTCTAGTATTGTCGCCCCCTCTGCTCGGATAGGCCATTAATCTTGTATTTGACAGTGTTTGATCACTCTATAGGCTGTGTGCTGGGTCAAAATGATGATTAGGGAAGGAAGGAAAAGGCGATATACTATCTCAGTAAGAAATTCACTGAATGTGAGATGAGATATTTGCCAATTGAGAAATTATGTTGTGCCTTGATTTGGACGACTCGGAGATTGAGGCAATACATGCTGTATCACACGACTTAGTTAATCTCGAAATTGGACCCTCTAAAGTACATGATAGAGTCAACCGCTTTAAATGGAAGGATGGCTAGATGGTAAATTCTCCTATCTGAATTCGACATAGTTTATGTGAGCCAAAAAGCTGTGAAAGAAAGTGCAGTAGCAGACTTTCTGGCCAGCAGAGCTCTAGAAGATTATGAGCCTTTGAACTTTTACTTCCCCAATGAAGAATTAATGTATGTGGCAGCTACTGAAGAAGACGCTACCAAAGATCACCTTTGGAAATTAAACTTCGATGGAGCATCAAATACTGTAGGCAATGGAATTGGGGCAGTCTTGGTATCCCCAAATGGAGATCATTATCCGTTCACATGCAAGTTGGATTTTGATTGTACGAATAACATGGTAGAATACGAAGCATGTATCATGAGACTCCGGGCAGCCATAGAAAGCAAAATTAGAATGCTGGAAGTATATGGAGATTCTGCACTGGTGATCTACCAACTGAAAGGTGAATGGGAGACAAGAGACCCCAAATTGATCAATTATCGAAGGATAGTTCTGGGGTTGATTGAAGAGTTTAATGACATTACCTTCAATTATCTCCCGCGAGACGAAAACCAAATGGTTGATGCTTTGGCTACTTTGGCTTCCATGATCAAAGTGAGTAAACAAGAGGATGTAAAACTCATTCAAATGAGTATTTACGAGGCCCCAGCTCATTGCTACAATGTGGAGGAAGAAGAAATGGATGATCACCCCTGGTACCAAGATATATTGCGATATGTGAGAAATCGTGAATATCCCGAACAAGCGACCGAGAACGATAAGAGGACGTTGAGAAGACTAGCCTGTGACTATGTCTTAGACGGGGAGATCCTGTATAAAAGAAGAAAGGATCATGTACTGTTGAGATGTGTGGACGCTGTTGAAGCTAAGAAAATTCTGGAAGAGGTCCACGAGGGTATTGGTGGAACACATGCTAATGGTTTCAGAATGGCTAGACAAATTATGATATTCGGGTACTATTGGTCTACCATGGAAGGAGACTGCATCAATTATGCTAAGACATGTCACAAGTGTCAGATTTATGGAGACAAAATTCGTGTACCTCCTTCTCCCTTGCATGTTATGACTTCCCCATGGCCTTTCTCTATGTGAGGCATGGATGTCATCGGGCCGATCTCTCCAGAAGCTTCAAATGGGCATCGTTTCATCTTTGTAGTCATCGACTATTTCACCAAATAGGTAGAGGCTGCTTCATATGCCAGTGTTACCAAGTCAGTAGTCAGCAGATTCCTAAAAAAAGAAATCATATGTCGATATGGAATGCCTGAGAGGATCATATCTGACAATGCGTTAAACTTGAACAACAGCACGATCGCAGAGGTCTGCAGTCAATTCAAGATCAGACACCACAACTCGTCACTGTATCGTCCAAAAATGAATGGTGCAATGGAAGCAGCCAATAAAAATATTAAGAAAATTATGGGGAAAATGGCTGAAACCTATAAAGATTGGCACTAGAAGTTACCATTTTCTCTCTATGCTTATCGAACATCAGTCAGGACTTCCACCGGGGCAACTCCTTTCTCATTGGTTTATGGAATGGAGGCAGTGTTACCCATCGAAGTGGAAATTCCTTCTCTTCGAGTCTTGTCAGAGCTAAAGTTAGATGAAGCCGAATGGATCCAGTCTCGATACGATTAGCTGAACTTGATTGAGGAAAAAAGGCTAAGGGCTATCCATCATGGTCAGATGTACCAAAAGAGAATGATGCGGGCTTATGACAAAAAGGTTCGCCCAAAAGAATTTCACGAGGGAGACCTGGTTTTAAAAAAGATCCTCCCCATACAAAAGGATTTCAGAGGCAAATGGATGTCAAATTGGGAAGGACTTTATGTGGTGAAAAAGGCTTTCTCCGGAGGAGCACTGATCTTGGCCGAGATGGATGGAAAAAACCTATCCAATCCTATAAATTCAGATTCAGTCAATGTAATAACCCAAATTTCAGTGATATTAGAAATAGTGGTTCGAGACCATCAAATCTGACAAATGAACTCGTAGATTATATTATTTAATATTTACGAGCCAATTTAGCTTTTAAAAGATTTTTGAAATAGCAAATTTTGTTTTATAAAGATTTATTTGGTCAAAAAATCGATAAAAAGAGGTATCGAGATCTCGGTGTTATAAAACGAGTCATAAATATTTTTATGAATATTTACGGAATGTCAATAAGGTAGTATAAAAATTTCATTAGAAAATTTTGACATTTGGGTGATTAATTAAATAAAAAGGACTAAACTGAAAAAGGTGTAAAAGTTGCTAGAAGGATTAAATAGATTAATTGTCAAATGAGGAAGGACCTAAAGTGAAAATAAGCCCAAAGGAGATATTTTGGGCGGCAATAGCTGAGAAAAATCAGGAAATGGGTGAAATAAGGGCAAAATTGGAAAATTGCCAAAATTAGTTAAATAAAAATGGGACCAAATTGGAATATCTAGAATTCTCTTCATTTCTCTTCATTTTATTCAGCTGAAAAACAGTCATGGGAGAGAGTTCAAGCTGGTTTTCATACTCAAGCTTCATGTAAGTTTAATTCTTACTTTCTTTTTGAAATTTCTATGTTTTTGGACTTTTACAATTGGGTACAACTTATTAATTCATTAGTTTTTGATTCTATGGCTAATTTTTAAAGTTGATGTGGATTAGTGCTGGAAGAGTATGATGAATAAATATTGAACTGAAGCTTTAATTTTGTTATATGATGATTTTATCAAGTAAAATTTATGGAAATTGGTTTTAGGACCTAATTGTGAAAGAGTTGAAATTAAGGTCTAGTGTTAAAATTTTGGTTTTCAAAGGTTATGTAGTTTAAAATGATATAGAAAAGTATTAAATGAGAAAATTAGCTCAATTGAGGGGTTAATTGAGAAAGGATTGAATTGTATGAAATGTGGAATTTGGGACAAAATAGAAATCAACATGTTATACTAAAGCAGTTTTGGACAGCAGCAGTTGTCTAACTTTGAAAAATCACCAAAAATAGTATAAATTTAATTAGAAGTTTAATGAGATATAAAATTAAAGCTTGTTGAGTCTATTTTCATATAAAAGAAACAGAGAAAGCAAATGAAGTCTACATTTTGAGATATTTAAATTTTTGTAAGACTGGTTTAGAATAACTTCGTGATCCCCTGTTCTTATTTTAGAAAATCACTAAAAATTGTAAAAAAATAATTATGAGTTATAATTTATATTTTTGTATTCCTTAGTGAGCCTATTTTCATTATAAATAATCAGAAATACTATATGAAAATCGTACTATGAGATAATTGATTTTTAGTGAAGAGAGGTCAAAGCCGTCGGACTGTGTAACAGGGGAGAACTTAACTAATAAACTGTACTAATTTGCCACACAAAAAATTCTGGAAAAATTATAGTAATAAGATATGTGAGTCCAGTTTCAAATAAAATTAACGGATCTTAATTTGGAGTTCTGTAGCTCAAGATAAAAATAATTTAGTGACTGTGACACAGATGGACAGCTTGAATATTCACATAAGTAAATAGTAAAAATTATAAATAATGTTACTTACAAGTGTGTTGTTTATATTAAGGATGTGGATGGAGAGGAGGAGGAGGAAAAATAATATATGAACGAATTGTGTATAAATATATTACATGCTCGATTATAATTGATAAATGTTGAATTAGAAATGATATAATGTTTTATTTGGAATATTTATTATGAAATTATGATTATCGTTATAATACAAAAAATTGAACTTGTGAGTTTATATGGCTAAATTTTAGTGATCATTTGTTAATTTTATGAACTTCATGATGTGTTATTTCATATGTATTGATGACAAAATCGTGAATAATGTAAAAGCATGAAAATTGAATAAATGATCAAATTGAGCACTTCAGTTCAGTGACAAGATGAATTGACGGAAAAGACCATGGTTGAACCATGGCAACAAGTGATAAGTGATAGCTTCGGCTATACTTATCTGATCAAGGACAAGTGAAAGTGATAAGTGATAGCTTCGGCTACACTTATCTGATCAAGGACAAGTGAAAGTGAAAAGTGGTAGCTCCGGCTACCTGATCAGGGAAAAGTGGTAGCTCCGGCTACCTGATCAGTGAATAGTGGTAGCTTCAGCTACAAGTGACAAGTGATTTTCGTGTAAGACCATATCTGGGATATGGCATCAGTGTGATACGTGTTTAAGATGTAAGACCATAGCTGGGCTATGGCATTCTAATGAAAAGTGATGAATTGACGGATAAGTCCATGGTTTCACCATGGCATAATGATAGTGAAGATGTAAGACCATGGCTGAGCTATGGCATTCTAGTGAAAAACCATAGCTATGTTATGGCATCAGTGATTATCACTGAAATTCAATGCATACCGGTGCAGAACAATTCCGTAAGACGTTCACTAATTTGACGAAGTTGGTAAGTGTTACATAAAATTATGTGATATAAGGAAGTATGAGTTGATGAGACATGAACATAGAACTTGGTTGATGAATGAGTTCATTTGTGATTATATATTTGTACACCCTTGAGTGTATTATCCGTATGAATTGGTATTCCAAATGAGTTAATGAGAAGAGTTCTAATATGACATAATCTAAATTCGAAATGAAATATTATGAAAACGTACTTGGAATACATTGGTATGTCTTGTATATGTTATTTGAGTTCATAATGTGGAAAGTAAATGTATGTGAAAATATGAGGTGATGATACATGTACATGGAATTTATTGGTGGATACGTACATCCTAATAGATTTTAGTGAACATTAAAATTGGGCTCAATAAGTGATTTGTCAATTTAAATTGTGATTGGCAGGAAGAGTTAGTGAATTGCATGTTTATGAATTGTTACATGTATTTGTCAAAATACAAGGAAATGATGGTAATTGATACATGGAAATATGAGACTATAATATATAAAAAACATGGAATATGTTTGATAAATGTGTTCATTCATAATTATAGAATTGTGCATCTCAAGTGCACTATATGTGTAAAGATGATGTTTCAAATGATTTGATAAGTAAAACTCAAATATGAAGTAGTTTGAAACCAAGACAATTTGTTATAAAAATGTATATGAAATACAGAGGTGTGATTGTTATATGTTATATGAATAAATAATGTGAAAAAGTATAAGTACAAGAGAAATTTAATGAGAATTGAGCCCATATACGTTTCTTGTTATTTATATAAAGTGTACGACTAACAAGTGGTATTAAGTATAAGGCTCAGTTGAATATCTTAAATTGGTTTTTGTATGTATTAAATGTGGGTGAAGAATAAGGATCAAATGAGAGAGAAATATGGCTTAGAAAATAGCCTAATTTGTGAAAATTAACTTTACCACACGGCCTAGCAACACGGGCGTGTACTAAGGCCGTGTGACCCAATTTCCTTTATAGATGCAAGTCAGAGAGTTATACGCCCCAGAGGCACGGCCATGTGAGCCACACGAGCGTGGGACCCTTGTAAATGAGATAAACTTAGGGATTTTGCGAAAAATTTCATACGATTCTGATTTAGTCCCGACCCAATCCCAATGCATGATTTGGATTTCAAGGGTCCGTTAAAGGAACTTTTATAATCAATTTTGATATTTTAGCGATAAATGGTTTAAATCATATGTAAGTGTTCCGTACTTCTCGGTAATGCCTCGTACCCTGTTCTGGCGTCGAATACGGGTAAGGGGTGTTACAGTCAAAAAGTATTATGCTTGAAGAGGAAACGAGGCCAAAGTGAAAACCCGCAAAGAGCGCTTTGAGACCTTCTCTAAAAAAATAATAATAAATGAAAAACGGAGAGGCCAAGGTGAAAACCCGTAAAGGGCGCCTTGAGACCAAAGGGGTTTTGAGTCGAAAACCCAAAAAAGGCGGCTTAAATTGCAATCAACGATGGGGCATGCGGTAATCTTGCCATACCTGAATTAAGAAGGAGGAGAGATGTTACGTCTTGGGGCATCAACAGAGTACTCTTGATATCCTAAACACATATTGAGCTTAAAATGGTCTTCAGAAAGTCCGTACAGAGAAACTCAAGCTGTGATATCCGGGGCACCTATCTTTTCCCCCAATCATTTTGTATTCTAACAATGTTTGTTTTATTTAATTAACTTATTCTTTTCAGATTTTGTTTTTGATCAATTCCATTTTGTCCATCATTTATGATTATTTTCAAGCATTTTGTATTGAAGTAATGATTAATGGACTAATAATATTTTCATAAAAGGAGTTTTGCCTATTACTCTGGAAACTTCTAAATAATACGAGAACCTGAAACAAGACTTTTATTTAGAACTCACCAAGCCTAAGGGTTGGAAATATTTGAGAAGGAAACCCTAAACAGTGACCATTTCTTCAGTCTTTCTGTCAAAAATGTCGATTGAACAAGAAGACAAGATATTACGTCAGTGATACAACCTGGAAGAACAATGAACAATGTCAATCCTAAGCGTTTAAAAAGGGATCATTCTCATGAAATTCTACATTCGTGCAAAACACATTTAGTTAGGAGCATTCGATTCAATCTGATCATTGCAACCTAATCATTCTACAAAGGATCATTCTCATAACATTCTGCATTCATGCGAATGTCACCCATAATACATTCAGCTAGGAGCATTTGATTCATTTCGATCCTGGAATCCTAATCATTATGCATAATTCCATAAATCGATTCTATAGGTCATGTTCCCTAGAGGACGGTGTAACAAGATCGACGAAATTACAGATCTTATCTCTCTGAAGTTGCAGTAGAGCAGATCAAAACAAACCTTACCTCCCTGAAGTTGCAGTGGAGCAGATTGAGGTCACAAGTCTTATCTCCCTGAAGTTGCAGTGGAGCAGACTGAAGATAGTTAATCCTATCTCCCTGAAGTTGCAGTGGAGCGGATTAAAACGACAAATCCTATACCTCTGAAGTTGCAGTAGGTTGGATTGAATTTACCATACAAGTCTTATCTCCCTAAAGTTGTAGTGGAGCAGACTGAAGATAGTGAATCTTATTTCTCTGAAGTTGCAGTGGAACAGATTGAAGCTATAAATTACAGATCTTATCTCTCTGAAGTTGCAGTAGAGCAGATCAAAACAAACCTTATCTCCCTGAAGTTACAGTGGAGCAGACTGAAGACAGTTAATCCTATCTCCCTGAAGTTGTAGTGGAGCGGATTAAAACGACGAATCCTATACCTCTGAAGTTGCAGTAGGTCGGATTGAATTTACCATACAAGTCTTATCTCCTTAAAGTTGCAGTGGAGTAGACTGAAGATAGCAAATCTCATTTCCCCGAAGTTGCGACAGAGCAGATTGAAGCTACAAGTCTAATTTCCTTGAATTGGATCGAAGCGCTAGTTCTTATAACCCTGAAGATGCAGTGGGATGGAATGAAGCTACTCGAAGGAGAAAAGCACCGAAAAAAGTCTGGACTCGGTGAGACCGGGAAAATTTGGCTCTTTTAAAGTCTTTGCTCCATTCCCGTTACATGACAATGAGCAAAGAGGAGCAGCTGTAATCAGCCCAATCTGCCCGGGCCCATACCATAACCAAAATAAAAAAAAAAAACAAAAATAATAAAATTCAAAAGTTAACAGTCCAACAGTCCAAATTTCAACCTATTTATAGACCCAAAATTTAACCCAACGACCCAATTACTAACCCAATACATAACCCAATCCCAGCTGGCCTAAATGGCCTAAAACAGATTGAACCTTTAGAAAACCCTAGCCCCTAACCCTAACAGTGCCGCACGCTCGCCACCGCGCACACCTCCACAACCTCCGTACCTCCAGCGAGCCTTTGATCGTGTGTCAGAGTCTTAATATTTATATAATGAATGATCTAGCCTAGAAACTAACTGTGAAAATTGTCGTAACCATTTTTTTTTAAAAAACAGTAAACGACGCGGTCGACTCGTGGTTTTTTTTAAAAAATGAAAAGGAAGGGAGTCGCCACCGATCTTTATTTGGGTGAGATCGGATCACCTTTGTTTTAATAAATATTTCAATTTACTAAAATAATGTTTTGGTCCGCTGAATTTTGAGAAAATGGGCTCGAGGAGTCGGTTACGTGCGAGGAAGGATTAGCACCTCGTCACGCCCGAAATTGGTACCAAACTGATTGATTGATGTCTTAATGTTGAAAACTTTGAAATGGTTTGAAAATAGATACTTTTATTTCTAAAACTTGGAGGAATTGGAAGAGACGTTAAGGCTCTCTTATTTTCGAAGAGATAAAGTATCATGTCCGATAAGTTAGGTCGCGACACTTTAGACTCTTGAAACTAAGCTCGCCTTTTAAAACTTGGTTTTATTTTTGGAGAGGATCTCCGTCATTTGTCAAACGAGAAATCGAGAACCCAGTAAGTTAGGGCTCGTTTTCTCGAAGGTCCAAATTAGGAATATTGCCTCCATTTTAGAAGAAAGAAAGAAACTTATCTCGAAGTGTCTAGATGTCGAGTCCAGTAAGTTAAGCGCGACATTTCGAATATCCGAGATTAAGTGTTTTGTTTAAAATTTAAATTGCGATTTCAAAAGGGATATCCCGTCGTTTAACTTTAAACGAGAAGAAACCGGAACCGTGAAGTTAGGGCTCGATTCACTCGAATTGCTAATACTGGAATGTCGATTTAAAACTGAAATTTATGATTTTGGAAAGGATTTTCCGTCGTTTAGCTGAGCGAGAAAAATCGAACCCAAAAAGTTAGGGCTCGATTTCTCCCGAACTGCTAATACGGATATATTGGTCGTTATAAAGATTGAGATGTCGAAAAAGTAGTGAGATGACGATGAGAATATAAGTAGTGGTGTCAGGAAAGTACCATGATAATGGTGTATATGTATTGACGATGATAGAGAAAAATGACAATAATAGTGGTGATAATATAAAATAGGTAAAATATATGCATATTGAGGAATAATGATGATAACAGTAATTATAAATAGTTAATACATATTTAATAAAAACAATATAATACATATAAACATAATGTAGTAACAGCAATAATAGAAGATAAATAAAATAATGATGGAAAATAATAATAATAATAATAATAATAATAATAATAGTAGTAGTAGTAATAGGAATAATACTAGTAGAAATAAAAATAAAATAAGGGTGATAATAAAACTAACATTTATAATATATAATACATGAATAGTAATGAAAATGAGAAATAATAAAAACCATTGAAAAGAAAGAATAAAATGATAGTAATACTAATTAAGAAATAAATAATAAAATGTATATAAAAGACCAAACAAAGCAAAGAAATATATATATGTATATATATAACAAAAAATTATGATATAATAATAGTAATGATAATGGTGTTAAATAATAAGAATAAGGTAGTAATATATTAGCAGTAATAATGTAAATATAATATAGTAATAATAATAATATATATATATATATATATATATGTGTATGGAAATAATAATGATAATAACATAGTAATAATGGTAATATAATAATAATAACAATATAGTAATAATACTAATATATATGTATATAAAAATATAGTAATACACAAATAAAGGACTAAACTAAATAAGCAATAAGATTTTTGGACCAATTTAAAATAAGAGTAAGATTCGGGGACTTATTTGCGCACGCAAACAGACTGGAGGGACCAGAGGGGGAATTTTTCCAAGACAGAAAACGCAGCGTTTTAAAAGAGGGCCTGATTGCAATCGTACCAAAATTCTGGGCCAAAATCGCAATAACAGAAAACCTGATTTAAAAAAGATCGAAAATGCGGAAGGACTGAACAGCGCATTAGCCCCCTCAACAAAAACACGCGGATCCCCTGAGGCGGGTCGGGTCGGATCGGGTCGGTTAGGGGTGAAAGCGCGTCGTTTTGTGCTTAAAGCCAGCCCCAAAAGCGACGTCGTTTCGAGGGGCTATATAAGGTCCTAAGGTCGAGAAAAAAATCATTTTGAGCCGCTTGTAAAAAAAAACCGATCCCCTCTCCTCTTTTCTCTGCGCAGTCCGAAGGAGAGGGGTTCTGTGTCGCTCCGGTTGCCTCTCCGTCGTCGCTCTGCCACCGTATACCTGATGGTAGGAAAGGTAAAAGGGTATATATTTTTTGTTTAAAAGATCTATATACATGTATGTTAACAGAGGAGTAAAACAATCAAAATTTCTCGAAAAATGACAAGAAGATATTACCTCCTTTCGGCTTTCAGTATTCTTTGATTTTTAGTGTTTTTTTTTAGTGTTTTTATGCCTTCTTGTTCAATCTGTGTTATGGTTCTCTCGACTTGTTGCTCTATTATTTTAATCTCTCTCTGTTTTTTTGAAAAAAGGATCCCTTTACAATAGATTTTGATTGGCTTTTTATAGCCTGAAGTTCTTTACAACTTGTTGGCTTTCTGCCATGTCTCGTTTAATGCCTGCAGGAGCTTGGGCGGTGCTAAGTGTGCTTATTTGTGGTGGTGGACGGATCGGCTGGCGGCGGCGTCGGACATGTCGAGGCGGAGTTGGCGTCAGACGATTCTTTACATATCCCTTAAAAAAAAAAAAAGAGATTTACCAATTTCAAATCAAAAAACCTATTCTTGGGAATTCAAAGCGTTGTGTCCTAACTTACTGGGTACGACGTTTTGCGTCTCGAGGTAGGAATTTTCTAAAATAAAAACGTACTTAGTTTCAAGGTCATGAGATGTTATATCCTAACTTATTGGGTATGGTGTTTTATTTCTTTGAAGATAGGTAAGTCTGGGTTTTCTTTTCAACTAAAAAGGACCATTTTCTAAATTTTTTAAAGTTTCAATATTAGGACATGATATTATCAATTGGGTACCAATTTTTGGGCGTTATGAGGGTGCTAACCCTTCCTCATACGTAATCAACTCCCGAACCCATTTTTCTTATTTTTCGTGGGCCAAAATAAGTATTTTAAAATAAACGATTTTCAAGGTGATCCAATCACACCTAAGTAAAAAAGAATTGGTGGCGACTCCATTTTCGTTTTTACAAGTCGATCCCTGTTTTTAAAATCAAACTTTTAAAATGGTTTCGACAGCTTGGCGACTCTACTGGGGACCAATAAGAGAGTCAAGCCGTAAAATCGATAATTTCATGTCCTATTGTTGCAAATTTGAAATTCTGATTTGAAAAATCATCATCCTTTTTATGGCATGATATATTTGCATTGCATTTGCAAGACCGTTGTGGTCGCACCCTTAGGTGGGAGCGAGAAGCTACTCCTTCGTGAGGTTTTCACCTCCGTGCAGGATAGTGAATCGCTTTCGGGATACATCCGTACCTATGTCTTCGTGAGATTTTCATCTCCGTGCAGCCATAGGGAAATGTATTCCCCTGAACTGAACTCGGTCCGTATGAGCCTATAATGGGTGAGGATCGATGAATCTGCTGGTTCGGGTACCTCAACTTTAGAACTAAACCGCATATAGTGAACCCTAAGAGCCCACCTTAGGTAGAACTATGTCAAACCCTAGTGGTCATCCAGATAGGTGTTCTATGTTATTTATTTTTTCCTTGTGCTAACGTTTTTATTTTGTTTTGATTGCATTGCATCCATATCATAGAAATGAGGTGTTGGTTCAAATTCGATTGCTAAATAGAAAAGTTTGTCATAAGGAAATGGATTTTTTGATAAAGTGGATTATAATACGGTTGTCTGAATATGTTTCAAGCAAACACAACGAGAGAAGACTGATAGTCCGTGAAGGAATACAAGAGTTTATTGCCCAAGGATTCAAGCTGACAAATTCGAGAATCACCACGGCAAGGTTTTTCTGAAGAGGCTAATAAGCATTGCAAAGATAAGTGAGCAGTGAGTCGCGGCCCAGATCAAGCAAAAAAGAGCTAATAAAAGGCATCTATTAGAAGTTTGCAAGATTTGACCTATGCGAAGAAGGGGATTGAAGTTTTTTTTTGGAATATGAGGGCATGGTCGTATATATGATCCGTTTTATGTAAAGAAATCTACTTTTTAGAAAAAAAAATTCTAATAGAATTGAATTCAGAATCAATGTCTCTCTTTCTTTGCATTCATGCATTTGCATTACATCACATCATATGCATTCAAGTCCATAGAGAGGGTCTAATTAGTTGAAATTATAACAGAGAGAGAAAAGAGAAAAAGTGAAGGAAAATCTAGAAGCTGAACATCCCTACGGTACACGTGCCAAATCAAGGAAAATGGATCAAAGAATGGAACAATTCCAAAGAGATATTCAAGACCAGATGCAAGAGCAAATAGCAAAACTCCAACAAGAGATGAGGGACCAGATGTTGGAGGCCCAAAGGAACATGATGGCACAAATGGCCCAAATGCTGAGTGGGGCGATGGACAAGGGAAAGGGTCCCATAGTTAACGCTGAGGACGATGAGGATCTTCCTAGGGGATTCACTCCACCACACGTACAAGCGCAACCTGAGGAATATCCCAGAAGACCACCTGTCACAATTAGGCCTCAGCAAGGGCAGGCTGCCACTGGAGTGCCCATGAATTTTTCAAGTTGGTATAGGATCCAACCCAGGGGATAATCCTGCCAATCCTGTTATCCCTGATTTGGACATAGCAGAGAGAGAGAGAATAAGAATTGAATCTTCAAGAAAGTTGGAGGATCACTGTAGGTGGTTGGAAGAAAAGTTCCAGGCTTTGGAAAATGCTGATCATCACCATGGTATTGACGCAAAAGACTTGAGTTTGGTTCTAGATTTGGTGCTGCCTCATAAATTCAAGATGCCAGAGTTTGAGAAGTACAATGGGACTAGGCGCCTGAAGCCCACATTACCATGTTTTGCAGACGCATGACCGGCTATGTTAACAATGATCAACTCTTGATTCATTGTTTCCAAGACAGTTTGGTGGGGGCAGCGTCTAGGTGGTACAATCAACTCAGCCGCGCTAATATTAGCTCCTGGAGAGACTTAGCCCAAGCCTTCATGAAGCAGTACAATCATGCTACAGACATGACGCCTGACAGAATTAATTTGCAAAACATGGAGAAGAAGTCAAATGAAAGTTTCAGGCAATACGCACAAAGATGGAGGGAAGTTGCCATGCAAGTTCAACCACCACTCCTAGAAAAGGAGACTACAATACTCTTCATCAATACCTTAAAGGCTCCATTCATTACCCATATGGTAGGAAGCACCACTAAAAGCTTTGCGGATATAGTGATGGCAGGAGAGATGATTGAAAATGCCATAAGATGTGGCAAGATTGAAGCAGGGAAAACCACTAAAAGGTCTGCTCTTAAGAAAAAGGACGACGAGGTGAATAATACGAGTAAATACAACAAAGGGTACTCAAAAGTAATTACTGTTAACCAGCCAAAGGTGATCACTGCTGGGCAACAATGGTCGGTGAGACAAGAGTCGGGCACAAGGAAAAACTCTGAAAAGCTCCAATTTATGCCAATCCTAATAACGTATAAGGAGCTTTATCAGAGTTTGTTTGATGCACACGTGGTGTCCCCATTTTATTCGAAACCGATGCAACCTCCATTCCCAAAATGGTATAACGAGAATGCCCAATGCGAGTACCACGCGGGAATAAAGGGCCACTCAATTGAAAATTGTACTACGTTTAAAAACTTGGTTGAAAGATTCATTAAAATGGGAGTTGCGAAGATTGACAATTCATCAAAACCTGATCACTTTGACGAGGCAGTAAATGTGATAATTGAAGGAGGAGACAAGAAAGTTGTGATCCCTTAAAGAAATCAAAAGCGAAGAGGTAATCAGGGAATGAAGTTTCTAAGCCCTTGTATATTTGGGAGTGTTTTGAATAATGGATTGTGGAAGAGATCTCTGTATTTTTAGAGCTAATCTAGAGTAATTGATCGCTGTAAATCAGAGTTTGAAAATTTATAAAAGAATGATCGAACCTGAAAACTAACTCTGACAACGATTAAAGGCAAGTGCACCTATCGAACATTAGTATAGCTTAGGCAAGACCAGATTATCGAACCCAAAGGAACTAAAAGTACTAATACTAACTTTCTTTTTATTATTTAGCCTAAAATAAGTGAAGTTTGTTTATTAAACTAAATTAATTAACTACTAAACTAAAGACTCTAAGACAAAGAAGAATGAATTTGGAAAATAACTTGGGAAAAACTCAGTTGATTTGGACGATACCCTAGGAAGAATCCACCTAGACTTCACTTGTTATCTAACCCTGAACCATACGATTTATTCACTTAGTTTGATCCGTAAGACTCCCTAATGTATATTAAACCCTCTCTCGAGGCGAATAACGTCTAACCCTAGGTTAATTAGTGGAACTCTTGTTCTCTTATAATAACCCCCTAGAATAGCAGTAAATCGATCTGTGGATTCCCATATTAGGTTTCACCCTAATTCGGCAAAATCTCGTCACCCTATCTCTAGGCGTGCGATCAACTCCGCTTAATTATGTTGGATCTACTCTTAGGCAGGGTCTGTTCCTCCTCCACCTAGGCACATTAAATTTGGATTAAGCTCACATAATTAAGAACAAACTAAGTTATTATCATATAATTCAAATAATCAAATAACAAGATTCATCATAGGTTTCATCCCCTTCGGGTATCCGAAGGTTTAGTTCATAACAATAAAGGAAAACATCTCAAGAGAAAAGATAAAACAAAACATAAGAAATCCCTAAAACCCCCTGAAGGAATTGAAGGAGAGATCCTCCGTCTTGAGTAGAACTCTGGCTTCTTGAGATGGATCAACTGGCTATCCCTGAGTGAATCCCCACAAATCTGCCTTCTCTGGCTTAGCACGACGCCTTGACAAAAGCCCTGGTAGAAGGCTTCTGCCGAACTCCCCTGACAAGTTGCCCCCTTGGGTGTTTATATAGGCTTTGAGATGTGTTACTTGGCCTCCAAGTATCCTAATTTGAGTGCAATTCCTAATTGGGGGTTTAATTAGACTTTGGAGTGTGTTTCTTTTCCTCCAAGCATCCAAATTCGAGAAAAATTCCTCTTTAAAATTCCTCTTTCCCGCGGCAGGGACACGGCCATGGCACACGCCCGTGTGAATCGTTTTCAGGCCGTGTTCGACACTGTTGAATGAGGCACGGCCGTGTAAGTCATGGTAAGGCCGTGTTCTAGTAGGAATGGTGGCACGGCCGTGTGGCTTGAAGTCCAGGCCGTGCTGATTTTGTAGCTTGGCCCAATTTGGTCCGTTTTAAGCCCGTTTCTCGTTCTTTTCGTCATCGGGTGCTTTCCTGAGTATAAGACATGAAAAGAAAGGATTAAGAACACCTTTTTACATAAATATGGGCTTAAATCATCCAAAAGCATATTAAATGTGGGCTTAAAATATGTTACTTTTACGGTTCATCAAATACCCCCACACTTAAGCTTTTGCTTGTCCTCAAGCAAAATTCTCAACTTACAATTAAAACGAACTTCCTATAATTCATAATAGTCATTGATAGTGTCTCATCATAATTCAGGGATAATTTATACATGGATAATTCAACTCAAAGTGTCCTAAAAATTCAAACAATATAAGTCATAGATTTTGTAGCTCGAAAGCATAGGCGTCTCCCCTTATCTAGATAATTACCTTTAATTTGAAATCGACAAGGATTGACATCCTCACAAAAGATTCACTTAAATCACTCAAAGTGTTTAAGGTTCAGAATTTAGGCACTCAAAAGTCAAACATGAAGAGTTAATCCCATAGGCTTGCATGAAAATCAAATCTCCACCACTGAAATATGAGATGAAACACAAATCAAAAGGTCTTTGTTAGGGGTTGTAATTGGGGCTAGGGTTAAGGTGTGGAGTAAGGCTGAATTAGAAGGTTAGAATCGAGATTGACCTGACAAATTACCTAACAAGAAATAATGAACTAATAATAATAATTACATCGATTGAAAACTAATAATACTAATAATACGAGCTTCTTCTTTAAAATTTGGAATTCAAGCGTATAAGCTCATTACAACTAATAATGAATAATGAATATACTTTTGATTTTTTTTTGAATAATAAATACATAATAAAGGATATGTAACACCCCAAACCCAGCCCAAACGCTACAACCGGATTTGGTATGTCACTTAAGAGATTTTACATAACATGTCGCATTTTGGAAAATAATTACTAGGTTTACACCTTTATTTCGAAAGCTTAATAATTCATTAAAGTATAAAATATTAAGTAACCAATTATCTTGGTAGATTTTAAATAAAAACTGAAATTTCATGCAGGTCTTAACTTAATTAAAAAAACGTAAAACTTAAAACCCAGTAATAAAAGCCCAACAAAATCCCAAAACATAAATGGTAGTCTAGTGGCCCATGGCCTTATTACAAAGAAATTTGAACCCATTAATTAAATGAAAATCAAATATTAGGCTAAGTCTTTTTTTGAATTCTCAAAGCTCATCGCATGGCCACCTTGCTCTCCTCTCGGCCCGGTCCGATGCCCTAAGTGTCACCTGAGATGGTTAAAATTAAAGGGTGAGTCGTGAGACTCAGTGTGCAACCCTCATGCACCATTAGATTTGGGCGTTAGCCCCATAAAACAGAATAATCAAAATATAAGTAACAAAAATAATATGCAAAGCCCAACCCATATCCTAGGTGTCTATCCGCTACACGCCCCCGTACCAGCCATTCACACCATTGGGGATTTCTACAATCAACCCACACCGCTACATGCCTTGATGGCAGTCGTGCTGCTCATCATTAGATCATGGCCGTAGCCACTACAACAGATCACGACAGAAGTCGCTACAACAGATCACGGTAAGGAACCGCTACAACAGATCACGGTAAAAACCGCTACGACATATAACTTCCTCCTTTCATCAAACCCAACCCATGCAATCACATAAAATCAGTATACTTATAACATTTAATCAGATCATTTACTAACCTGTTGATTTGCTTTACCCTCTTTGGGTTCCCGTCAATATGCCGTGGTTTTGGCATTTAACAAAACATGTAATACTTATTTTCATATATTAATCAAACAGATCTAGATGGTGTGGAGAATTACACACCTGATATTGCGAAATCCAATATTCTTAGTCGATGTCCTTGCTATCTGGATCTATTATCCTCAATCTATAGCCTTGCTTAAAAGCCAGAACAATTGCGAAAATAGGCCTCTCTTATATTCGGCCATGGTTAGTATTCTACCCGATTTTATATATATAAATAAAAAAATCCTCTTACCTTGAAATCCCGAAATTAGAGACTTATGATTTTTGGCTTTTAGGTCTAGTCGACTAAGCTTCCTTCAAATCCCGAATTGCCGCCCATCATAAAACCATTAAACTATTAGCTTTTGGCTTTTGCCTTTCAAAAATCGGGAATAGATCATGAGAACTAATCAAAAATAAACACTTACCTTAGCATAGGAGATTCGGCTAGCACTAGAGAGAGGATTCGGCAATGCCTATGGAAGATTTAAATGCCGGAAGTATAGAACTAATTCTCAAATAGGATGAATAGAAGAAAAGACTATGGATGCTTCGGCTTCCTAGAGAAATCAGCACAAGAAGGAAAAAGTGGAGAAGAGCTTCGGCTTTTAAAGAAATTGGAGAAATGAAATTGGAGAGGGAGAGGCTAGGGAATTTCGGCACAATGGGAGAGAAATTTAGGGTTTTCAGGTGTCGAGAATCAAGGAGCTAGCCCCTATTTATAGATATTTTGGCACCTCTTGCTAAAAACCGAAAACGCCCTTAAAATTCAAGCTAAAAAAGAGAAATTCGGCACCCTCCTTGCCATGCAGTAGCCGAATTTTACACTCCTCTAGGTGGTGGATTTTCAGCCAACACTTCCCTTGAAAATAAGCTCCTACCTTTTCTCCTTTTTATCTATGATATTATCACTTAAAAATCCACATAAATTCTCCTATTTTATAGCCTTGTAGCCGTTCACCTCTACTAATCCCTAATGCTAAATTTAACTCACTTAAATTAAAATATTTGGGCCTCATTAAACTTAATACTTGGGCCCCTAATTCCTTGTGTGTGGCGTCACCCTCTCTTCATTTAAAGCTACCGAATTTGGCCTAAAACATGGGCTCTTGCGACCCAAAACTTGTTCCTTTTAAGCGTTAATGATGCCACTTTAATCTGGGCCTTTTGCCTAATTCTAAGCCCAAATTTAGACCCCTATCAATTAAATTAACATAGTAAACCTATCCCTACACTAAATATATAGGCCCGTAAATTTAGGATGTTACAGGATAAATTACTGAAAAACATAGTTAGGCTATTAATCAGATCAAATCTCGATATAAGGGTAGTCAAAAGGAATGGGGATAATAAAAACAAAGGGGTTCTGGGTTAATATTAGCGGTTATGTCAATAAATAGGGTTGTTAGGATTAAAAGGGGTTCACTAGGGGTTAATTGTGACGGTAGGCTTTTTAATGGAGTTAGTGGGTTAGATCCTAGGTGCCTTTATCATCTCTGTGTATCAAATAAAAAAATGTGGTCTCGACATGTATAATCGATGCAAGTTCTAGAATAACAAATCAGTGTTGATATACTCATAATCAATAAAGTGAGCAAGAAAAAGAATATATGCTCTATAAGGCTCAAAAACTTACAAAAATTATGGGTATTTTGATGTCAACCTCGTAAAATTCAAACTTCAAAGTAATATTTAAACTTAGTTCGACAACCTAGAAAATTTTTAATTCAGAAAAATAGACTTATCATGCTTGATTCTCTAGTATTCTTAGAATTTAATTATCAATGCACAATTATCAATGACTTAATCTAAAACATATCAATAAAAATCATAAATCATCAGAAATTTCATCCTAATTAGTAATATGAGTAATTTACTTTAAGATAAGGCATAATTCAGGGATTTTCAAATAATACTATAGTTAACCCCCCCACACTTAAGATGTACATTGCCCTCAATGTACAAAGATAGATAAAATGACAATATAGTGAGAAAATCAAAAGATAGGGAGAGAAGTAAAACTTCCTGAATTTTGGATGAAGTTAATGAAAAGAAACCGGATCGGATTGGAGGTGAACGTGGGGAAGCGTCTCGAACTGGTTGAGTCCTCGAAGTAGCCATCCTAAATTTTTTTTTTTTGTATCCTAAGCTAAATCTAAATGGAATGTATAATAAGAAGAAAATAATAAAGAAAATAAAAGAAAGTAAATAAAAATAAAAAAATAAAAATAAAAATAAAAAATGAAAATGAAAATAAAAAAAGAAATAAAAGTAAATATTTAAATAGTGATACGGTCCACACCCTTGTTCGAGTTTAATCAGCCCGTGTTTTTCGTGATTTTGGATTTTGGGTGAGTTTAGGTGTTTTACCACGGCCGTGGGTCTCGTAGCACGCCCGTGTATTCTTCACACGGTCCTTTAGAATGGGCGTGTTTAACCCGTGCTCGTCAAGTCAGTAACCTCGCACGGTTGTAAGGCACAGCCGTGTCTCGCCCGTGCTCAATAAGTCAGTAACCTCACACGGGAAGTCGGCACGGTCGTGGCTTTTTATCGCAGCCCGTGTTGGGAAAAGAAATCATTCTTTGTCATGCACGGTTACTAGCACGTCCGTGGTTTGTCCTTCTAGCTTCCACACGGCCGTGTGCAAGGCCGTGTGAGCATGGAAATCTGTACTTTGGTTAGTTTATGGTTAGGTGCTAAAATGAAAAATAAAAGTAAAATAAAAAAAATGTAAAAATTAATAGGGTTAGTGCTCGGGTTGCCTCTCGAGAAGTACTCGTTTATAGTTTTAAGCTAGACTTTACCTCTCATTCGTATGGTCAAGGTGGTTTGAGGAGGTGAAAATCCTTCCTCATGCGATCAACTCGATTTTTTATATAAAATTTAAGTCGAGTAGTGTTTACCTCAAAAGTACTGAATTTAGGATTGCTTACCTCGACTGGCCCGTATAGGTAGACATCAAGTACCTCAAAAGTGATTTCTTCAGTTGTCTTGAGGTCTGAATTGGCGATTCGAGGGTCTTCCTTATTCAACAATACCTGATCCCCTATTTTGAAGTGATTTGTTGTTCCTATCAGCTCGTCTGGGGGTTCCTTCGATTTTTCTTAGTGCGGTTTCGGCTCCTCTTTAAAGTGTGTCTTCCTCTCTTTTAGTTTGTTGATCTCAAGGCTTCGTTCCTCATATGCTTCTTCTTTGTTGACACAAGGTTCCTGTTTCGGCTCAGGTTTGTAGTTCTATGGTTGTTCCTGCGGTGAAATTTGAACAAATTGATTATCAACTGATTTTACTTTCTCACCTTCATCAGTCGATGTTCTGGCCGAGTCAAGAGCTTGTAAACTGATTGATTCGTCACCTATACGAAGAATGAGTTCTCCTGTACCAACATCAATTTTAGTCCTGGCAGTTGCTAGAAAGGGTCTTCCTAAAATTAAACGGATCGAATTGTCCTCATCCATGTCTAAAACGACAAAGTCTACTAAGAATACGAATTTATCAATTTTGATTAGAACATTTTCAATTATACCCCTAGGAATTCTGATAGTTTTATCAATTAATTGAATGCTCATCCTGGTTTGTCTCGGTTTCCCTAGACCTAGTTGTTTAAACATTTTACAAGGCATAACATTGATGCTTGCCCCTAAATCAGGTAAAGCATTATCAATAGATAAACTACCAACTAAACATGGAATTGTAAAACTCCCTGGATCTTTTAATTTCCGTGGCAGTTTATTTTGTAAAATTGCTGAGCACATTGCGTTTAGCTCCACATGTGATTCCTCGTCTAGCTTCCGTTTGTTTGTCAACTGCTCTTTTAAAAATTTTCTATAATCGGGTATCTGTGAAAGAGCTTCGAGAAACGGTAAGTTAATATGTAATTTCTTTAAAAGTTTAAGAAACTTACCAAATTGTTCCTCTGTGTTGTCCTTCTTCATTGCTTCGGGATATGGTACACGAGGATGATACTCTGTAATTGTCGATTTTGGTATTTCATGGCTCACCTCAACCTTACCTTCAGTTACCACAGGATCTTGCCTTGGGTCAAATTCCAATAATCTTTCACTGTCATGAGTTGTTACAGCTTGAATTTGCTCTTTTGGGTTAGTTTCAGTGTTGCTTGGCAAGCTTTCTTGTGGTTGTTCTAAGATCAGCTTAACAGGCTGACCTAAATGATCCTCGATCCCTTGAATCGATGTTTCTTGTTTCGTTTCTATATTTTGGAGACGTGCTTCTGTGTTTGTTATGAATTTTGCTAGCGTCTCTTCAAGGTTCGACTCATCTTCCTGTTGGTGAGGTGGTTGTTGAAAATTTGGAGAAAGTTCATCTCTTTGGCTGCCTTGATCGTCCCACGAGAAATTGGGATGGTACCTTCAATCTGTATTATAAGTGTCACTATAAAAATTATTTTGAGGTCTAGAATAGTTACCCATATAGTGGACTTGTTCGTTCTTCATGCCATATCTGTAGGGTGGGTACTCAGGATTCGCCACGCCTCCTAGATTTGAGTCATATTGCATAACTGGATGTACCTGCGAGAGACTACACAAACCATCAATCTTTTTATTCATCATCTCAAACTGGTTTAATAGCCTGGTTATTGAGTCGAGGTTGAAGACACTGGCGGCTTCTGTTGGTGTTTTCCTCATAACTCGCCACTGGTAGTTATTTAGTGCCATCTTCTCTATAAACTAAAATTATCTGACAAAAACAAATAAAAGAAAAATTAGCAAAGTAAAAAATTTAAACTAAAAATAAAAGTAAATTGTGAAAAATAAAAAGAATGGCTAAAGTAATAAAAATAGAGCTTTCTTAATATTTTAGTTCCCCGGCAATGGCGCCAAAAACTTGATCGCTGTAAATCAGAGTTTTAAAATTTATAAAAGAATGATCGAACCTGGAAACTAACTCTGACAACAATTAAAGGCAAGTGCACCTATCGAACAGTAGTATAGCTTAGGCAAGACCGGATTATCGAACCCAAAGGAACTAAAAGTACTAATACTAACTTTCTTTTTATTATTTAGCCTAAAATAAGTGAAGTTTGTTTATTAAACTAAATTAATTAACTACTAAACTAAAGACTCTAAGACAAAGAAGAATGAATTTGGAAAATAACTTGGGAAAAACTCAGTTGATTTGGACGATACCCTAGGAAGAATCCACCTAGACTTCACTTGTTATCTAACCCTGAACCATACGGTTTATTCACTTAGTTTGATCCGTAAGACTCCCTAACGTATATTAAACCCTCTCTCAAGGCGAATAACGTCTAACCCTAGGTTAATTAGTGGAACTCTCGTTCTCTTATAATAACCCCCTAGAATAGCAGAGAATTGATCTGTGGATTCCCATATTAGGTTTCACCCTAATTCGGCAAAATCTCGTCACCCTATCTCTGGGCGTGCGATCAACTCCGCTTAATTATGTTGGATCTACTCTTAGGCAGGGTCTATTCCTCCTCCACCTAAGCACATTAAATTTGGACTAAGCTCACATAATTAAGAACAAACTAAGTTATTATCATATAATTCAAATAATCAAATAACAAGATTCATCATAGGTTTTATCCCCTTCGGGTATCCGAAGGTTTAGTTCATAACAATAAAGGAAAACATCTCAAGAGAAAAGATAAAACAAAACATAAGAAATCCCTAAAACCCCCTGAAGGAATTGAAGGAGAGATCCTCCGTCTTGAGTAGAACTCTGGCTTATTGAGATGGATCAATTGGCTATCCCTGAGTGAATCCCCACAAATCTGCCTTCTCTGGCTTAGCACGACGCCTTGACAAAAGCCCTGGCAGAAGGCTTCTGCCGAACTCCCCTGACAAGTTGCCCCATTGGGTGTTTATATAGGCTTTGAGATGTGTTACTTGGCCTCCAAGTATCCTAATTTGAGTGCAATTCCTAATTGGGAGTTTAATTAGACTTTGGAGTGTGTTTCTTTGCCTCCAAGCATCCAAATCCGAGTAAAATTCCTCTTTCCCGCGGCAGGGACACGGCCATGGCACACGCCCGTGTGAATCGTTTTCAGGCCATGTTCGACACTGTTGAATGAGGCACGGCCGTGTAAGTCGTGGTAAGGTCGTGTTCTAGTAGGAATGGTGGCACGGCCGTGTGGCTTGAAGTCCAGGCCGTGCTGATTTCGTGGCTTGGCCCAATTTGGTCCGTTTTAAGCCCGTTTCTCGTTCTTTTCGTCATCGGGTGCTTTTCTGAGTATAAGACATGAAAAGAAAGGATTAAGAGCACCTTTTTACATAAATTGGGGCTTAAATCATCCAAAAGCATATTAAATGTGGGCTTAAAATATGTTACTTTTACGGTTTATCAGTAATATTCAAAACACGCTTGTTGCCTTAAGCTTAGAGGCAATAAGACCACTATTGTGAAATAGGCTTGTGCCGTAAATTCTTATTTCAATAAAATGCATCTTTTTGAACAAATATCCTTTCATTCTTTCCATGTATAGGTTCTTTTATTTTTTTTCAAATATTCTTTTATTCATTCCTATCATACAAATAACCATTCTTTGAATTATTTATTCTTTGGAAATCTTTCTTCGTGCCTACAATAGGTCTTCAGATATCAATGACATGAGTGACGTTGTTACAGGTTCCCTTTTTGAATGAAATGTGGGTCTAGGGGATCTAAGGACTTTGAAGATGACAGAGATTGTAACCCATCTTCTGATTTGTAAAAAATAATGAAAAATAGACCTTACTCTACAAAGGGTCATTGGATATTGCGAGCCTAGAAAATGAGTGAAGATTGTAGCTTAGCTCATCAAGAAACAAGGCGAGACATTATCTTCGAGAATTTAAAGATGTTTTCGCACGATCATATCAGGACATGCCTGAGCTAGTAAGACGCGGGCTAAACATGAGGATCGGGCACTGTTGGTCTACCATGGAAGGGGATTGCATCAGTTATACCGCAAATGTCGTATTTAAGGAGACAAGATTCATGTGTCTTCTCCATTTCTTCACAAATTTTCCATATGTGGGGCATGGATGTGATGGGGCCAATCTTGTCAAAAGCTGCTAGTCGACATTAATTCATTGTCGTGGTCATTGTTCGCTTCACTAAGAGGGTAGAAGTAGCTTCATATGCCAATGTTACAAAGTCGATAGTCATCAAATTCTCGAAAAAAACAAAAAAAAAAAGAAGAAGAAAGAAAAAGAAAAAGAAAAGATCAGTTACCAACGAAGAATGCCAAAAAAGGACAAATGTCAAAAGTTTTTAGTCTATTCAAAGATCAGACACCATATTACAGTCCAGTAAAGGCGGCAAAAAAAAGTAAAAAAAAACAAAAAAGAGAGAAAATGATCATGGGAAAGATGACCGAGACTTGTAAAGATTGCATAAGAAGCTACCATTTACCCTTTGTCTAATCGAACGTCGGCTAGAACCTTCGTTGGGGCAACACATTGGAATAGAAACAGTTTTGGCCAATTGAACCTAATCGAAGGAAAGGTTAAAAGCTATCCATCAGGGTCAGATGATGCGAGCTTACGACAAAGAGGTTCATCCTAGAGAATTCCACAAGGGGAACCTGATGTTGAAATAGATCTTTCTTCTACAAAACGATTTTAGAGGAAAGCATATACCAAACTAGGAAAGACCTTATGAAGGCCTATTCTGGAGGAGCATTGATATTGACCGAGATAGATGGCGAAGACTTGCCCAATCCGGTGAATTCAGGTTCAATCAAGAAGTATTTTACCTGAAAGGGGAAAGGTGAAAACCCGTAAAGGGCACCTTGAGTTTAAATTCAAAAAAAAAAGAAGAAGAAGAAAAAGTAAAAGGAGAGGCCAAAGCGAAAACCCGCAAAGGGCGCTTTGAGACCAAAGGGGCTTTAAGTTGAAAACCCGAAAAGGGCGGCTCAAATTTTGTTCAAAGATAGGGCATGATAGTCTTGCTATGCCTAAATTAATAATGAGGAAGTATGTTGCATCTTAGGACATCGACAAAGTACTTCGGATCCCTTAAACACATATTGAGCTTGAAATGGTCCTCAAGAAATTTGAACAGAGAAGTTCAGGCTGCGATATCTGGGGCACCTAGTTTCCCATCTTACACATTTTAAATTTTCTATCTTTGATTACTTTATTTTTTTTCCAGAGAAACACCCCAATCAATTTTCTTTTATAGCCTTTGCTATCTTTGTTTACCTTATTCTTTTTAAGATATACCAATCAATTTATTGCCTTGGTTATCTTTGATTAGCTTATTTGCTTCGAGCTATGCTCCTGATTAATTTCTTTCTCGTCCATTGTTGTGATCTTTTTCAAGCATTTTATATTGAAATAAAGATTAATGGACTAATAATACTTTCATAAAAAGAGTTTCGCATATTACTCTGGAGGCTTCTAAATAATATGAGAATCTGAAACAAGATTATTGTTTAAAACTTACAAAACCCTAAGGGTTGGGAAATACTGAAAAATGATTAGCTCTTCGGATCCTTATTGGATAAGACATTTTGTCGATGATACCATTTCGACAAATGACGGGAAATGTTAACATAGGAATAAAATGGGATCATTCTCGGAAAAGAAAAAGGATACCCTACATTCGTGTAAATTTCAGGCGCATATATCTGGTCATTACACCTAGGGAATGGTGTAACAGATTAAATTGAACATAATACAATCTATACCTCTGAGTGGTAACGGGATGGATGAGGAAAACCAAATGCTATTCCCCTGAAATTGCAGTGGGTGGTACATACAGCGGGGCAGGTTTGTTGAGCAGAACATGATCATTTCTTTGGGTTTTCTGTCAGAAGATAGCAGCTGAACGAGAAAGCATGGTAGCGCATTAATGATAGAAACTTGATGAACTTTGAGCAATGACAACCCAAACATTAAATAGGGATCATTCTCACACTTCCAATTAGGAGCATTTGATTCATTCCGATCTTTGTATCCTAATCGTTGTACAAAAAAAAAAGAGAAAAAGAAGGAAATTATTCTCATGACATTCTGCATTCATGCAAATTTTGTCCATAATACATTTAGTTAGAAGCATTAGATTCATTTCAATCATTGCATTCTAACCATTACATAGGATTATTCTTATGACACTCTGCATTCATGCAAATGTCATCCCTAATATCATTTAGTTAGGAGCATTAGATTCATTTCGATCATGCATCCTAATCATTTTACAAGGGATCATTTTCATGACATTCTGCATTCATGTAAATGTCATCCATAATACATTCGAATCTACAGGACATGTCCCTCAGAGGACGGTGTAGCAAACGAAAAAGTTCAGATTTTGTTCCATTGAGATGATAGTAGAGCAGGCTGAAGATTGAAGTCTTCCTGAAGATAGTAAGAAAGCAAATTAAAAAGTTCAAATTTTGTTCCATTGAGATGATAGTGGAGCAGGCTGAAGATTGAAGTCTTCTTGAAGATAGTAAGGAAGCGATTTAAAAAGTTCAGATTTTGTTCCCTAGAGATGATAGTGGAGCAGGCTGAAGATTGAAGTCTTCTTGAAGATAGTAGGGAAGCAATTTAAAAAGTTCAGATTTTGTTCCATTGAGATGATAGCGGAGCAGGCTGAAGATTGAAGTCTTCCTGAAGATAGTAAGGAAGCGATTTAAAAAGTTCAGATTTTGTTCCCTAGAGATGATAGTGGAGCAGGCTGAAGATTGAAGTCTTCCTGAAGATAGTAAGGAAGCGATTTAAAAAGTTTAGATTCTGTTCCCTAAAGATGATAGTGGAGCAGGCTGAAAATTGAAGTCTTCCTGAAGATAGTAAGGAAGCAAATTAAACAGTTCAGATTTTGTCCTCTAGAGATGGTAGTGGAGCAAACTAAAGATTGAAGTCTTCCTGAAGATAGTAAGGAAGCAAATTAAAAAGTTCAGATTTTGTTCCTAGAGATGTTAGTGGAGCAAACTGAAGATTGAAGTCTTCTGAAGATAGTAAGGAAGCAAATTAGAAAGTTGATTTTGTTCCCTAGAGATGATAGTGGAGCAGTGAAGATTGAAGTCTTCTGAAGATAGTAAGGAAGCAAATTGAAAAGTTGATTTTGTTCCCTAGAGATGATAGTGGAGCAGATGAAGATTGAAGTCTTCTGAAGATAGTAAGGAAGCAAATTAAAAGTTGATTTTGTTCCCTAGAGATGATAGTGGAACAGGCTGAAGATTGAAGTCTTCCTGAAGATAGTAAGGAAGCAAGTTAAAAAGTTCAGATTTTATCCTCTCGAGATAGTAGTAGGGCAGGCTGAAGATTGTAGATCTGGCATTCCTGAGATTGCAGTGAAGCAGATCGAAGATACCAATCTGGCATCCCTGAGTTTGCAGGGAGCAGATTAAAATAACAGATCTAGCATTCCTGAAGTTGCAGGAAGCAGATCGAAGACATCAGTCTGGCATCCCTGAGTTTGCAGTGGAACAGATTGAAGATATCAGATTTGGCATCCCTGAGTTTGCAGTGGAGCAGATCAAAAGATAATGGATACTGCCTTCATGAAGTTGCAGTGAAACAGATTGAAGCTATCAAACTTATTGAAATCAAGATGAAGTTTCAGTACCTCTGAAGATGCAGTTCGAATTGGAAGCCATTTGAAGAAGTCGAGGCTTGGCCAAGACCGGGCAAAATTGGTCCTTTTATAGTCTTTGCTTTATTCTCGTTACACGACAATGAGCAAAGAGGGGCAGCTGTAATAGCTCATTTTGCCCAGACTTGGAAATAAACCAGAATAAAACAAAAAAATAAAATAAAATGAACCCAAATGTCTATAACAGTCCAAAACAAAGGCCCTAATTTACAAAATTACCCGTGGCCCAACTTGACCCAATAGCCCAGATCCCAACTAACCCAACAGACCCAAACATTCGGGGCCCAAAAGGCCCAACAACGATGCAACCAGATACCTAGGGTTTCTGAGGAAACCCTAGGCGCCGCAATGCCAGGCCAACAGTCGCGCCGCCTCAGCAGGAGCTCGATCGTCGCGCCGCAACACCCTCAGACCTTTTGCGCCGCAAGCCTTGCCTTCATCAAAACCGTAAATCGCGCAGCAAGTCACGCCGCGGTCACCACCAGGATCCTCGCCTTTCACCTGCGAAAAAGGAAACAAATCGCAGCAAAAAATAGAAACAATATAGTTTTCCTTTTTTATTTTCATTTTTCAAGGCTATAAAAGCCGATTATTCTGTAAATCAAAGGGGGAGGAGATACACAGAGAAAAATAAAAAAAGGCATCGAAACAGAATACAGTTTTTTTTTTACCAAGGTGATTTTTTTAGTGTTATTTTATTTTGTTTTCTAATCTATGTTTTTCTTTTACACATAAATATTATTTAAAAAAAACAAGGAAAAGGATGAAGAGTTTACCTGTGCGCCGCCGTGAGTGACAGCGCGTGTGGCGCGTGAGAGCAGAGGCCCAGAGGTTCGGCAATCGGAACCCCAGAGAGAATTCTAAATTTTTTTTAAAAAAAATCGAATGACAAATGATTTTTTGCTCCAAAAATTGATATATATAGCAGATATAAAATGACGCCGTTCAGCAGGCGAGGATCCGCACGTTGACCCAACCCGAGGAAAGATCTGCGCGTTTTCATTGAGTAGTCTAATTGCAATTTCAGTCCTCCCGCGTTTTTATTATTTTTAATTCCGTTTAATTTAAATTCTTTTTATTTTCAATTTGGCCCCAAAACTCCTATTCTGTTTCAATTGAGTCCACGGACAGTTTAAAGGCCAACATCGAAACGGTGCCGTTTTGAAAAAGAGGCATAATTACCATTTTAACCCCTGTGATTTAACGCACGTTTTAATTTAATCCTTTTAATCTGTTTTAATTACTATTTAAACCCTGTTTTCTTTGTTTTATTCTACTTTTATCCTCTTATTTTATTTTATTATTTTACATTGTATTTAATTATTTTATCATATTCTATATTATTTTTTTATATTTATTAATTTATTAATATTACGAAATTCACATATATATATTTTACATATATTATTTTTATATATATTTAATTATTATTATATATTATTTTACTTGGTTTAATAATCTATATATTATTTTAATATTTATATATTATTTATTATATTATATTTTTAAGTATTATATTATATTATATATTAGTTTTAAAATTTTGTTTTGTATAAAGTCTATTATAATATATAATTTATTTTATTATTTATTACATATAATTTTTATGATTAGTATATTATTTATTATATTATATATATATTAAAATATTATATTATATAGTATTATTTTATATTTTATATATTATTTCTTATTTTTTCTTATTTGTAAAGTATAATATTATATTATATGAGTATTTAATTTATGTTGTTTTTATTATACGTAATTTTATGACTAATATATTATATATATGTTTTTATAGACTACTTATTTTCTTTATTATATATAGTTATTTATACATGTGTTAAATTATTAAATTATATTTATATATTTATGATAGGTTTTTACTTTTAATTTTTGTCATTACGTATATACATTAAATCATTTTAAAAATCATCATATTCTTTTTTCTCGATGTTTAAATATGTTTTTTTTCATTTAATTTTGTTATTTCGTGAAAATATCAATTATTACTATATTATATGTTTATTTATATTCTTCAGATTGTTTATTATTGTTTAGCATATTCTATTGTATATTCATGTTATATTATCCTTTTATTATTTATTGTTAGTATAATTTGTACTTTTGTAAAATTGTTATTTGTATACTCAAACCATTGTTTTATAAAAAATACCTTTCGAATTAAAATATTCATTTCAAATGGTTTTCAAAATACGGTGATATGTGATATTTGGGGAATTTCGAGAAGAATTTTGCCCTAACTTACTGAGTTCAATTTTTCTCGTGAAACTTTAGGTATTACATATCCCTTTTTTTAAAAAAAACTGAGATTTACCAATTTCAAATCAAAAAACCTATTCTTGGGAATTCAAAGCATTGTGTCCTAACTTAATGGGTACGACGTTTTGCGTTTCGAGGTAGGAATTTTCTAAAATAAAGACGTACTTAGTTTCAAGGTCATGAGATGTTATATCCTAACTTATTGGGTATGGTGTTTTATTTCTTTGAAGATAGGTAAGTCGGGGTTTTCTTTTCAACTAAAAAGGACCATTTTCTAAATTTTTCAAAGTTTCAATATTAGGACATGATATTATCAATTGGGTACCAATTTTTGGGCATTATGAGGGTGCTAACCCTTCCTCATAAGTAACCGACTCCCGAACCCATTTTTCTTGTTTTTCGTAGGCCAAAATAAGTATTTTAAAATAAACTATTTTCAAGGTGATCCAATCACACCTAAGTAAAAAAGGATTAGTGGCGACTCCATTTTCGTTTTTACAAGTCGATCCCTATTTTTAAAATCAAACTTTTAAAATGGTTTCGACAGTCTCGTTGTTTTGAAAACGGGTTTCTAACACCGCGATAAATTTTGTTAGCATCTCCTCAAGGTTCGGCTTCTTTTCTTGCTGGTAAGGTGGTTGTTGAAAACCTGAAGGAAGTTGTGGTCTTTGATTACCTTGACCACCCCACGAGAAATTGGGATGGTACCTCCAACCTGCATTATAAGTGTTACTATAAAGGTTATTTTGAGGTCTAGAATAGTTACCCATATAGTTGACTTGTTCGTTCTCTGTGCTAGGGTTGTAGGATAGATATTCTGTGTTGTTCACCCTTCATTTGTATCGTACTGTATTACCAGATGTACCTACGTAGAACCATACAAACCATCAATTTTTTTATTTAAAAGTTCTACCTGATTAGATAACATGGTGACTGCGTCAATGTTGAAAACACCGGCTGCTTTATTAGGCATTGTCCTCATGTCTTGCCACTGATAATTATTCAGTGACATCTCTTTGGTTTCTGCGAGCGGTATGTTCACTGTCAAAAATCAAGGGTCCTGACGAGTTTCTTCTAGTCATAAACTAGAAATACTCACCAAAAGCAAAGAAAGAGAAAAATTAGCAAAGTTAAAATAAAATAAAAATAAAAAAAATTGTAAATAAATAAAATGGCTAAAGTAATAAAAATTTAGCGTTCTTAATATTTTGGTTCCCCGGCAATGGTGCCAAAAACTTGATCGTGTGTCAGAGTCTTAATATTTATATAATGAATGATCTAGCCTAGAAACTAACTGTGACAACGATTGAGGCAAGCGCACCTATCGAACAGTTGTATAGTTTAGTGGCAAGACCGGAATGTCGAACCCAAAGGAACCAAAAGTACTAATACTAACTTTCTTTCTATTATTTAGCCTAAGAATTGAAGTGAATTATTGTTTAATCTAAAATTAACTAACTACTAAGCTAAAGGCGTTAAGACAAAGAGAATGAATTGGGGAAATACTTGTGGGAAAAACCAATTGATTAAGACAATACCCAAGGAGGAATCCACCTAGAATTTACTTGTTATCTAACTCTGAACCAGACGATTTATTCACTTGACTTGATCCGTAGGATTCCCTAATTTATGTTAATACCTCTCTCGAGGCTACTAACGTCTAACCCTAGGTTGATTAATTGAAATCTCTTTCTAATTAAAACCCCTAGAATTGCATTAACTCGATCTATGGACTCCCATATTAGGTTTGACCCTAATCCGGAAGATTTTCGTCATCCTATGTCTAGGGTTGCGATCAACTCCGCTTAACTATGCTAGATCTACTCTTAGACTGATACTTTTGCTCCACTGCCTAAGCACATCAATACTTGAATCAATATCCTGAAATATCAAAACAAGAATTAAGAACACATAATTAGGAACAAATAAAGTATTTATCATATAGCTCAGAAAACAATAACAAGATTCGTCTTAGGTTTCATCCCCCTTAGGTATCTAAGGGGTTTAGTTCATAATCATAAAAGAATACATCTCAGAAGAAAAGATAAAACAAAACATAAGAAAACCCTAAAACCCCCTGAAGGAATTGAAGGAGAGATCCACCGTCTTGAGTATGATTTCAGCTTCTTGAGATGAATCAACTGGCTTTCTTCGAGTAAATCCCACGATTCTGACCTCTCTGGCTTGGCTCCTTCGCCTAGCTGGACGCCCCTGACCAAAAGCACCTTTTAGGTTATACTTAGGGTGTTTATATAGGCTTCGGAATGTGTTTCTTCGCCTCTAAGTATCCTAATCCGAGTGAAATTCCTTTTCTTCACGGAAGGGACACGCTCGTGCAACACGCCCATGTGAATCGAATTCAGGCCATGGTCGAGCCTGCTAAAGGGGCACGGCCGTGTAGCTTGGGCCCAGGCTGTGTTGATTTCCTACTTTGGCCCATTTGACCCGTTTTCTGTTCTTTTCATCCTCCTATGCTCTCCTGAGTATAAAGCATGAAATTAAAGGATTAAGAGCACCAAATTCCATAACTCAAGGGATAAATCATCCAAAAGCATGCTAAATGTGGAGATAAAATATGTTACTATTACGGTTTATCAGCCTTCGTACGCCACGTCCGCGCCTTCCGTACCTGCAAGCAAATAACAGAGAAATGACACCAAATAGAAAATAAAAAAAAAAGAAAGCATTGTATTTTGATTTTTTCTTTTCGGCTATAAAAAAGAAAGCCAGAAAACATTGTAAAGCTCTTACGATTTTCAAATACAAAAAAAGCATACCAAAGCAGAGGTATTTGTTAGGATTTTTTTTAGCCTATTTTTGATTCGCATGTCAGATATATACATAGAAATAGAATAAATATTAGAGTATTTTTACCTTTTGTGGTGATCGGAGCCGAAACCGAAGCATTTTTTTTTAATTCTTTCGATTTTTGGAGGGGTTTTAAGTGTTTGGAGGTCAGATTTGGGTTGGGGGAAGTGAAGCGATTGAAACAGGCTTCTTTTGGTCTCCTCCGACCACCGTGGACGACGGTGCCATTAACGGCGACTGACGGCCGCCACGGTGGCCCGATGGCCTGGAATCGGAGAACCAGAGAGCAAATCCCTTCTCCCCTTTGTTTTTTTTTAAAAAACCAACATCAAATGATTTTTTTTAAACAAATTTTGCCTTTTATAGGCGAGAGACACGACGTCGTTTAAGTCTAAATGCAATAGCTTCAAAACGACGTCGTTTTGAGATGGATCGGGTTGACCCGACTTGAGCCCTCAGGATCCGCGCGTTTTTGCGGTGAGGGGATATTTGTGCGCGTGATCCTTCCTTTCTTGCATTTCTGTTCAATTAGGCCCTTTTCATTTCCTTTTATTTTTTAATTTCGCCCAAATAATTTTGCGCAGTTCGATTTTAATCCATACTTAATTGCTGTGTTCAGGAGTTTGGGTAATTTGTGTTTTTAATCCTCTTTGGTTTCGGCGCACTATATTTTAGTCCCTAATTCTGTCTTAACGTTTTATTTATTTAGGAATTATCTTCTTGATTTCGTTCTTTGCTTCAATTGAATCCTTTTCCTTTTAAATCTCGGTTTTCAGAAATTTTATTTTAAATTACTTATTATATATATATATATATATATATATATGTATTTACACATTATATAGGTTTATATATTATTTGTAAAGAGTTTTATATACTGTTTCATCTTGAATGGATACTAGTTTTTATATAAAAATTATTTTATATACTTTAGATCGCTTTTGTAACATCTATTTTAAATCTTTTGTATATTATTTGCCTAGAATTGTTTTATGTTTTATTTCGTATTTCCTTATTACTTATTTCATTTTGTGTTGATGTGGATATTAGGATAACATGTTGTGTGATTATTGCTATTACTTGTATTGTAATTCTTATTTTATATTTATTTGTATTTTACAATTTAATGGTATAGCATTTCACTTGTAAATAATTACTCTGCGTTGTATGTTATTATTCTATCGTAATTCATTCACTTAAAAAAGTCATGTTTTAACATCATCCAAGTTTTAAAATAGCTTTACTCAAAAGTTTTAAAATAAAACATTGCTCGTGTTTGGAAGTAACGGGAAAATCGTGCCCTAACTCACTGGGTTCCGATTTTTCTCGTTAAATCCTACCAACCGTGTCCCCTTTCATTTTTTAAATCAAAACATTTTGAATAAAAACTTATTCTTGAGAATTTGAGACATTGCGTCCTAACTCACTGGATGTGACGTTTTATCATCTCGGGATAAGAATTTCAAAATAAAACAAAGGCAATATTTCGTATCCGGGAATTTTGGAGAAATTATGCCCTAACTCACTGGGTTCCGATTTTTCATTTGACCCGAATAACCGAATATCCTTCTTAAATTTTAAATATATGGGTTTTAAAGGTCAAAAGACAAGTTTAATTTCGAGGATTCGAAATATTGTATCCTAACTCACTGGGTATGATATTTTACTCCTTCGAAATGAGCGGGTCTCAGCATCCTTATTAATTTATTCAAGTTTTTTTTCTTTTAAGCAAACGGATCGTAATCTAGGATCTTTTCAAATTTTCGGTATTAAGACATTAAATAATCAATTAGATACCAATTTTGGGCGCTACGAGGGTGCTAACCCTTCCTCGTACGTAACCGACTCCCGAACCCGTTTTCTCGAGTTTCGTAGACTAAAATTTGTTTTAATAAATCAAATTTTTATAAAAAATAGTCAATTTCAAGGTGATCCGATCATACCTCGAAAAAAGGTCGGTGACGACTCTATTTTTGTTTTTTTTATCGATTCCTATTTTTTGAAAATAAAAAGATGGTTTCGGCAATCCTGACGAAGCTTGGCCCTTTTGGTGTATTATTTATTATGTCAAATATAGAGAAAAAGAAAGAGATATGCGAAAGGATTATATAATAAATATTGTTTATTTAGTTTCCATTTTCCAAGAGATAGCTTTGGAAAGTAAAAAAGAAGGTTTGAATGTAATTCTTTAAATGTCTAAGTTCAAACTTTTTTAAAAAATATTTATTATATATGGTTGAATCGGCTTACAACCTATTGAATAAGTAGACAAAAAATTAATGGTTTGATCGATTCAACCAACAGTTTGATCTTGAAAACCATGCCGGACATAGCAAATCAACTAACTTTGTAACACCCCAAACCCGACCCAAACGTTACGACCAGATCTGGTATGCTACGGTTTTAAGGTTAAAAACTTTACTTGGAATGATTCTGAAAAACTTAGTCGTTTTTGTAGATAATCTTTAAATAGGTGGCACTGGTAGAAAATCTTTGAAATTTTATTTTTTTTCCAAAACAAGTGTTATTTTAAATAATGTGTGAGAATCCCATTTTTATTTCTTTTAATCATAAGTCCTTGATCATGAATGAAAAAAAAACCATAAACATTGACAAGTATCAACTGATAACCTACGCGATGGAGGCCTTATTACATCAAATAATTCCAAAATTTAAACTTAAAATAAAATGGAAATTTAATAAATAAAAGACTTGTTGGCCCCTCGAGTCCGCCTCGGCTCCCTTGTCCACGATCCACTGCTCATCTAAAAGGTTAGGAAAAAATAATAGGGTGAGTCACCAAGACTCAGTGTATAAATCCCTAAAACACTGACCTGAGGCCCACAAACACATTATGGGCCTTGGCCCATACATAGAGGCAACAATCGTAATTACATGATAAACAGTAAATGATGAATAGCCCAACCCATCCTAGAATTCCATCCTCTACACACCAGCTTATATCAACCATCACACCTCGGGGATTTCTACAATCAACCCTCCATCCGCTACACACCATAACGGCAGTACCAGATCGCCTATTCTCGTTAGTCGGGAATCATTAAAGCGTGGCATAGCCACCGATCACTATGTGACCTAACATTTATATAACGTGGGATTTCTACCACCGATCACTATTGTGACCTATCATGCACTTCCCTTCATTATCATAATCCCACCCCATGCATACACACATAAAGAAAACATCATACTGAGCTTTCATATATTTCGATACACATAGAGATTTCTATGATTACGCACTGGCATCATTGCCTAACCCTTTTAGGGTTTTATTCTGATTATCTACACATGACCTATTATCCGGCTTTTAGCCTATAACATAAACATGTATATACATTCATACTGATTATTTGTGTGTTAGAGATCTACACACCTGTTTACCGATAAAACGATACTCTCTATGTCGACGCGTTGTCCGTGGCGACACCACCGCTATCTGCCTAAGGTGTTGTTCGAAGCCGGTCCACAACCTGGTGGCCAATCCGTCATTGACGACACGGCTCGTTTCTTAAACTTAGGATTCTCTCCTTTGCTCGATCCATATTTAATTCTATCACAAGTCCTCGTCGAACTACTATCACAACATATGATCGTTAATCCACATCATAAAGTTAAGATCTCGCATGCGATGAATGAATCTAGTGAAAATCTAGGAAAATCATCTTACCTAAAATCCCGAAATTGGAGACTAGCGATTTACGGCTTTTAAATCTAGATGATCGAGTTTCCTTCAAATCTCGAATGCCGCCAAACGCAAAAGAGAGGAAATATTAGCTTCATTCGGCAGCCTTAACAACCAAGTGGTCATTCGGCCTTGTCTCTTAAAAATCGAAAGAGAGATTGAAGAGATAGGAAAATCGGCACTCACCTTATAGGAAAATCGACACTCACCTTAACGCAGAGAATTCGACTACCCCTTAGAGATTCTGGCTTTTTGAGAAGATCAGAAGAGAAGATGATTCGAAAAAATCTATAGAGATTCGGCTTTTAGAAGAAAGAAGAGAAAAGAATACTAGAGTTTTCGGCTTTCGGCTTTTTAGAAGAAAGAAGAGAAGAGAATAATGGAGTTTTCGGTTTTTAGAAGAAAAAAGAGAAAGAAAAGGTAGAAACCCTAAATGCCGAAAAATAAAAAAGAGAACCCTCCTATTTATAGAAATTTCGGCACTCACCTATGAAAAACTGAAAGTGCCCTTCCTGATAACTAAAAATTAATCAAATAAAAAGGTAAAATTCGGCACCCCCTTTGCCATAAAGAAATCGATTTCTTCACTTCTCTAGGTGATGGAATTTCGGCCAACTCCTAGCCTTGTAGATAGCTCCTATCTTTTCTCCTTTTTTTTTTCTTCCATGTTATCAACTATATTATCTACATTATCCCATTCACATAAATCCTCCTATTTTTGAGCCTTGTTGCCGTCCACTCTACCTAACCCTAATGCCGAAATTTAGCTAACTTAAATTAAAAGAGTTGGGCTCCATGTGACTTAAATTTGGGCCCCCTTACTCCCTTGTGTGGCGTCACCTCCTTGCTCCCTAAGTGGCGCCATCGACCACTTTGGGCCACAAGCCCATTTTGATATTTTAAACTCGGATACCACCTTTTAAACCCTATAGTGCCTAAACAAAAATTTAACTAAGGCTTGACCCAATCCACGAGCCCAATTTGGACCCCTAATGCTCAAATTAACTCATTACACATATTCACCCATTAAATGCATAGGCCCAAAAATTCAGGATGTTACAAACTTGTCCTCTAGATATGATCTCAACATGGCTAGGCTTCCCTTGGGGTAGCAAATCTACTAAGCTAGCCTATGGAGATTATCTCAACGTGGTTAGACTTTTCCCAGCATAGAGGATCAACTAACTTGGCTTCTAAAGATGATGTCAACATGGCTAGGCTTCTCCCAGCGTAGCAGATCGACTAAGTTAGCCTCTCGGGAGATGATCAGGTTGATCTCGGACTATGGAGACTTCAAGGACGTCTGTAGAGTTAGCGGGCACCAGAGGACTTCCTTCCGAGGCATACTCCAACTCAACTCAATGATCAGGTATAACTTAATGCAAGAAAAGAAGAAGTTTTGAAAAAGAGGGGTAGAAGATGCTTTTCAATTGCTATGTAGTGAAGAATGACTGGTCTTTCTGTGAATGGCAGTGAATCCTTCCATTTATAGCCAATGGTGAAGTAACTTGGTGCCATGTGACGTTTCATCATTAGCTTGGTGTTGAGGTATCTTTTTGAGATGCATTGAACCTTGGTCAAGTGGTCTTGCAAGTGGGAACTAGGTCTTAGAGGGTCTTCCGTTTGGGGCCTTGCCTTGGGCCTCGCCCAAGGCTTGTCTTGGTGAGCTTTCCTTGGATTAGTCATGTTGGGTGCTCTGTAGATCATCTTGAGGGTTTTGGTTGTCCGTTACCTTCTGTGATCAACTTTTATTTTCATCTCAACAAGAACCATAAAATATTTAAAGATATCAACTTTTTTAAATAGTAGATGACATTTTTTAAATTGTAAATGTTAATTATCTTAAAGTTTGACCTTATTTGATTTTTTTAATTAGATATGGATTAAATTGATTCATTTAACGGTAAAGGGACTAATTTGATAAAGATCTTATAATAGAGGAACATTTTAGGTAATTTCAACCATATATATGTTATATTTAAATATAGATTGAGTTGGTGTAACGAGTCCAATCACCAATTCAATTAATATATGACTAAAAAATCTTTCGTTTTTAAAAAGTAACAAATTTTAATATAAGAATGATTTTGTCTTTTTATATTTTTTATGTAAAATCAATAAAAAAATGTTTAAACCCAATATAGGATTCAACATGAAACTCCAAGATTTTCAAGGCATTAAATTTGCCATTTAAACTAAAATTTCATTTGATTTTAACATCAAAATTTTAAATAAAATATAGTTTTTGAGTAATTTTTTTTTCTCACACCATGCGTGTCATGATATAGTATATCTATACTACAATAAAATCCTGATTGAGTTGATGCCATGAATTAATCGGGTACTAACTTTGTTAAAAATAACTAAACTATCTTTTTTTAAACAAATAAAAAATATGATTATAAGTGTATTTATGTCTTTTAATAATTTATGTAAAATCTTTAAAAGAAAATATTTTAAAATAAATTATCAAGGTTTGAACTTGAAATACTCCACGAGGTGTTATGTACCATTTATTTATACTATATTTAAGCTCTTGATTAAATTGGTGTTAAGCTAACACGATATCAACTCAGTTAGGAAATGGCTAAAGGATATATCCTTTTTACAAAGTAATAAATATAATTATGAGGGTGTTTTGTTTTTTATATTAAATAAAACAAAAAATAATTTATCCATACATGATAGGATTTAAACATGAGGATAGTAAAATTCAAAGCTATAATTGTACCATTTCGATTTTCGACTAAAGCCATATTTGGTTTTTAATATAAATTTCTTATAGATTTATTATATATATATATACATGATGGTATTAAAAGCATGCATGAATGATGAATTTAACATCTTTTAACTCTTAACCAACCTTTATTTTTTTTTTCTTACATAAATGTTAATATCTTTCACTAAAATTTGGATTATATTGTGACACATTATACTTTTAAAGCCTAAAATGCAACCCCATTTCCTCAATATTGGACCATATTGTGGCACATTATACTTTTAAAGCCTAAAATGCAACCCCATTTCCTCAAAATTGGACCATATTGTGACACATTATACTTTTTTAAAGCCTAAAATGCAACCCCATTTCCTCAAAATTGGACCATATTGTGGCACATTATACTTTTAAAGCCTAAAATGCAACCCCATTTCCTCAAAATTGGACAATATTGTGGCACATTATTCTTTTAAAGCCTAAAATGCAACCCCATTTCCTCAAAATCGGACCATATTGTGGCACATTAAAGCCTAAAATGCAACCCCATTTCCTCAAAATTGGATCATATTGTCGCACATTATGCTTTTGAAGTCTAAAATGCAACCCCATCTCCTCAAGATTGGACCATGATGGCCTTGAATTTTGAGAGAAACAAGACAAAGGAGTCACCAATAGAAGTTGAGTTTCAATTAACAATTAAGCAGCTACCTTTCCAACTTATAAGAGTCGAGATATGTTAATTATTATTTTTTACACTAAAAATTTAAAAGTTAAAATATGCTCCAAATCCTTATATTCTTTGCATATTTGAAAATTAGTCTCCATATTTTTATTTTCAAAATTTTAATCCCTTTATTTTTCGGATTTAAAATTCATCTGTTAGATTCACTATTATGACATATTGATATTGAAAAAAAAAACTAACTTAGTAGTCATGTCACCAAAAATGACATTGTACTACTAAGATTTAATAGAGAATTTTAATGATGTTTACAATACTTAAAATATTCACGCTAATATTTTAATCAAAATAAAGTATTTAGGTTAATTAAAGACATTATAAAAGGTTGAGGTACCAAATTATGTTAAAAATTACAGTATAGAGGTTAAACTTTAAATTTAATCATAATATAGGGATCAGAACTAAAATTTGACCATTGCTATATAATCTTAAAAAATAAAAATAAAAAGGGTGTGTATTTATACTATTTAATGATACTATAATAGTTGAAGTTTTGGATTATGTGAAAATTTAAAACATAAAATTCAAATTTATACATAACATAAGGACCAAAATTAAAATTTGGGTTAAAATTGCAATAGGTTTGTTGGAAAATTACCAACACAAAAATGGAAAAGCTAATAAAGTATCTTGCATTAATAAACATCTCCAAATTGAAGCAATTATTACAAAGTTCTTAATGACTAGAAATTTTTGAGTTATTTAAGAAAGGCAAAATTTACTAACAATTCCTCACTTGAAAAGCTAATTGAAATATCAAATTTTGGAGGAACATATCAAAAATATTCACCACAAGTTGCTTCTATTTCAGTCCCTATAAGCATCTTCCTCCATACCCTGCATTTCTAAATAGTGCTTGCTTTATATCTTCACAACTTATTAATGTTCTCTGTTCCAAGTCCTGCAATGTTAACCAAAAAAATGTAATTAAGATTGCAAATTAAAAAGTTTTGGAACAAAAATGGTAAAAGTAAGTACCATGGAGGACCTTGTATTAGGAGTTAGATCGCATTTTGCTCTTTATATTAAAAAAATGGACTATTAGTCATTGTACGTTAAATCGAACAGTAAACTAATCATTTTCTTAAAAAACCCATCCATTTTTATTGTAAGTATGGTTGAAAATCCTAAAAAAAAAAAAAATTATTTTAAAATCACATCTAAAATGAAACAAGACAAACACTAGAAATAAGTAGAATCTTTAACAGAATGACTAATTTACTCTTTGATTTAATCCACTGCACTGATTTACCTAATTTGTGAGTAGATGAACAAAATGCATTAATCCTTGTATTAAGGATCAAATTGCATTTTCCTCTATCTACTTAAAATAATGAGCAAGATAATCCATGTATGTTGGATCAAAGAGTAAACTGATTTTTTTTTTAAAATACCATAAATGTAAAGAATAGACAATCATTTGTCAAAATTCATTTCAGATGAGGGTTTTAAATAGTGCTTCACAGAAAAAGAAAAAAAAGGATAGAATTTTTAATAAAATGATTTATATTTTGATACGATGTACAAAGATTAATTTATCCAATTTTTTATTAGATAACAAAATATAATCCTACTACCTGATATTTTTACCGGACAGAAATGGTAATAAAATTTATTTCCTTTTACCTGAGAACAAGATGCTTGCAATGCAAAATCATTGAAACAGCTAATAACACACTGTTGAATCTCAAGGCCTAATGCTTCCAGTGTTGTCACTGTGGATAACAACAACCCTGGTTTCCCGCTGCAACAAATCTCAATCCTTGTCTCCCCATCTCTTCTTTCCACCTCAAACTGCACCCAAAACATGTTCATCACTTCATTTCAAGATTTGGGTATTAGAGAAAATGGTGCATTTTTAACCAAAAAAATAAAATAAAAAGAGCCTATTACCTTTGGTGTATTTCTCACAAAGATTTCATTTGATTTCCCACCCTTGAAAATGTGAGCCATGTTTAACTCATTTGAATCTGCTTCAATCTCTTGCTGCAAACTTTTAATCCTCTCCAATAGCTCCTTTGTATAATCTATAGTATCTCCAAGTATAGATGTTCTATCCATCTAATAAGAAAAAACCCAAATTAGTCCGAGAATTTATTCACACATTTATACAGGACGGGACTCGAATTCTTTTACCTTGCTGATCTTGGGAACAATTGATCTTAACATGGAAAGGCGATCATTTAGTCTCTTTCTTCTCCTTCTTTCAGCCATTAGATTCTTTGAAGGTTGTTGTCCTTCCATCTTCTTACCTCGGTTCTTCCTGTCTAAACAAGCAGCTGCTTCATTGTTGAAAACTGGTGCTTCTGGTGATTGAAATGGCTCAGCTTTGCAAGGGACTTGAACATCTAGCTTGTTAAGTTCATCAGCAAGGAAACCGGATTCTTCTTCTTCCAACATATTTGGAAATGGTGGTGGTGTATCAAAGGTGTTGTTTGATGAATCTGTGAGTTGTGGTGCTGAGAATTCATCACCGAACGGGCAGTAAACTCCATTGAAGTAACCCAAGTCTTGTTCCAAAGGCAAAGCTGTTGAGAATTCATGGCAGAAAGTAGTTGGAAACAAACTAGTTGAAAGGTTCATATCATCAAAGCAATCAAAGTTCCATCCATTAGAGAAAACTTCATTCATTTGTGTTGGAACTGTGTCCCAATTTTCTCTTCTTAGAGCTAATAATTCCTCTAAGAAACTTTCTTCATTGATCTCCATTTTTGCTTTTTCTCTCACTTTGGGAATCGTGTCTATTATTAGGAGATGCCTTGAGAAAAAGAAAGTCTCAACAAGTTGAGGATTTTATAGCTGCATAGATTGGAAGTGGGGGAGTATGATATATCCAATTTATATGATTATAGTATGATATTTGTTGTATTTATTAGCCTAAGAGTGAAATGGAATCTGCCTTTTCCTTTCTTTGTATGGGGTGATTTCATGTCTTTTTCACCGAAATCTCTCCAATAATAATGATATTAAAACCTAATATTTAATTGGTAATCCCTCTGAAACTTTGACCACATTGTATACATATATCTGTCAGAATTGAACAGCACCTTTCAAGTTCTTTCTACACGTACGTGCTCTACTACCTGGATTACCATACCAAGATTGTTATAAAATAATATTATTAATCTACGAATAAATTTTTAATAATATTAATAATTATTTAAATCATAACATAACATTAATAATAATAAAACCCAATTATATGAAATTAAAGTATAAATACTAAAGAGAAAAAAAGAATGATTAGTGGGGTCCCATTTCCTTTGCCTCAAGAAATTTGGCTTAATCCACAAATTCAAAGTTAGTTGTTATGGCGTGTTTTGTTTCTTCTCATCACTAATTTTGGTATTATCTGCCCCATTGGTTCTTTATTATAACATAATTAGCTATAAATCTGCCATGTTTCTTGTTTTATAAAAAAGGAATGGGGACGTCTATCCCATTCTCATCTCACCTGGTTTAACAAATATGATAAGAAAGCTGAGGCCAATATATAAACTGCAAGTGAACTGTTTGTTAAAGGGATTGTTTTGGCTGATGCATATGACTTTTAATCAGTGCATGAATAATATGTTTACTCCACTAGTCAATAGTGATCTATAGTCATTAATTAACTGTGTCTAGTGTTTATATTAGGCTGATCTGGTTCACAAGGCTTGGCATTTATATGCTTGTCTCCTCCTCTCCTCCATTTCCATTTCATTTCCATTTCATTTCCTGTCTTTTTGCCTCCTTAATTTAGTCAACAGTTCCATTTGTTTTTAATATAATTTAACTTAACACTTAATCCAATTTTTGTAGTTGTTTGTTGTGGAAGGGAGATCAATTTTATTTAGAGAAGTATGCAAACTGTCGTTTATTGAGATTTGTCTTCCAACTTTGTGAGTGCTTACAGAGGCGTCTTGACGAGTTGACAAGTTATAAAGTGAGAGTGCCTTGTCGGAAGCCTGATAAGGTGAACCATGCACAACGCTACAGGGCATAGCTTCGAGTCCAACCATGCAAAATGCACTCGGTTTGCCTTATTAGGCACCCGATGAGGCGTTCCTACTCTATGAACCTGATGTGTTTCAAGTTACCTCTTCAAGCACTCATAGAGTCGAGCAACAAAAATCCCTCGTTGAGGACAATATTGACCTTTTGAGGGATTCACCGACTCCTATCGGACGATACTTCATTGACTTTTTCTGATAGAGTCGACTTCCCCTCTATATTTTAAAAAATTGATATCCGATAAATTTGAAGTTAAAAAAAGTATATCATTAGTCAATTAGTAATATATTATCTCTCTAGAATTGAGAGTGTCTCTCTATAGAGTTCTTTTTCTCATTGTGAGAAGCAGTTAGAAGGTTGCTTTTTTTTTTTTTTTTTTGTATTGGGTAATTCTATTCTGATTGCTTAGAGTTTTTTGCTTGAGTTTTAGGGTTACTTCAGAGATAAAATAGGGGTGAATGTGCAAGTTTTTTTAGGATTTTTGTTGCACTATTGATTTATTGTGTGATTGAGTCAAGTTTAGTTTTTGAATTTCTTTTTTGAGTCTTTTTCTTTTTCTTTTTTAAGTTCTACTTTGATATTTTCTTGGAATTATTGTTTTTTAGATCTACTATTGACAAGGGGGATAGAAAGGGAGCACTTTACTATCCTCTATCATTTTAGGAATCAAATTAAATCTTGAGGGAGGGATTAGTTGTGGGAATCAAATTGGAACTATTGGATAAGGTGACCTAGGAACTTGATTTTTCAAAGGTAAGCATATGGATTCAAATCCATAATTTACCTTTAAAAACATTAATTGTGTATAATGTTGTTTTGATTGGGGTAAGTAGGGATTTGGTTAGGATTGATGGTGATATATGGGGGGAAGGATTGGGTAGAAATTTTCTTAGAATTCAAGTAGATTTAAATGTGAATGAACCTCTAATTCTTGGTTTCAAGTTCTTGGGAAGGGGAATAAAAGGGTATAGGTTTTGTAACACCCGTAACCTGTCTCCGTCACCTGATTAGGGTTACCCGTCACCAGGCTGTGTGACCTTTGCTTTTTAATTTTTGCAACTTTTTCTTAAACTTCTTGTTTTGTTTCAAATTAGTCCCGAATTACTTCTAAGCTATTTTTAGGGCCTCAAAGGCTCGATTTAGGGACAAAGTGCATGTGAATGAATGATTTATCATATGTTTAATTTATTTAAATATTAGAATGTTAAATATTTTTTTATTGTACGATAATGCTCTGTAACTCTAATCTGACGATGGAGCGGGTTAAGGGTATTATATTTAGTGGTATCAGAGCTACAGTTTATCTCAATATTTCACATGTTGTTAGTGTAGTAAGTAGATACATGGCCAAACCCGACAAATTACACTAGCAAGCTATTAAGTGGATTTTAAGATATTTGAGGGTGACATCCAACACTTGTTTAGAACTCGAAAGATGTTCAGAAGGTCTAGCCGACTATGTAAATTAGGATTATGCCGGAGACTTAGACAAAATGAGATCTCTAACAGGCTATCTCTTCACTTTTGTTAATTGCACGATTAGCTGGAAAGCCACCCTTTAGGCCATTGTGACATTATTAACTATAGAGACAGAATATATGGTTATCACAAAGGTTGTGAAAGAGGCCATTTGGTTGAGAGGTCTATTTAGGGAGCTGGTTGAAAAAAGTAACAAGACTGTTGTATATTGCGATAGTCAAAGTACCATCAATCTCACTAAAGATCAGATGAATCACGAAATAATAAAGCGCGTAGACATTCGATATCACTTTTTTCAGGAATTGATCACTCAAGGAGATGTTCAGATACACAAAAACGTCACAGAAAACAACCTAACAGACATGATGACAAAAAGTCTTCCAATTTCCAAGTTTAGGCATTGCTTAGGCTTGGTAAGCATTCGAAAGAGATTGAGTTAGGCTACTGACGGGGCTCGACAAAGAAGGTGTTTTAGAAATATGAGTCAAGGTAGAGATTTGTAAAGTGTGCCTCGCATTTCGGATGAAACAGACAGTGACGTCATAACGAGAAAGAATCGGCGTCACGATGACACGTCAACGATGTCTCGATGAGAAGAGTCGCCTCGTCCCGACGACATGAAGAATGACATCCTGACGAGGCAATATGCTACGTCACGACGTGTACTCAACTTAATCGGGCTTCTTCTCCTCGTTAAGTACTGCTATCTTTTCCTAATCAAACTCTAATCACTCTAGGATATTTCTAATTAGATTAGTCATGAATTTTAGTCTATAAATGGGCTTTTAGCAATCCTCGAGGATTTGATTGAAATTAAGAGAGAGTTTGTGAGAATTTCGGGAAAACATTGTATTTCAGGTTCTAGGTTTGTTTATTTCTCCATCTTGTACTCCCTTTTTAGTTTTTTGCTGTTTTAGTGAAGCTTTTCTTTGCCCGTAGTTTTTTATCCTCTTCGAAAGGGTTTTTCTACGTAAATATTTGTATTAGACTTTTCTTGTTTTTCGTTCTTATTCGTTGCATAATTCGGGTTTAACCCAACATGTTTTTAGTGGTTTATAAAAATTGAATCAAATTAAAATTTCTTGTATAAAATCGCACAAAATCAAAATTCATATATGACATTGCACATTGGATCAACGTTTATATATAAATTTGATATTTATTCCTTTTGAAGTAAAATGATTGATTAATTTCAAAATTGGTTTACACGATTTCTTAAAAATTAATATTTAATAAATTTTAAAATTAAAATCAAGCTCCTCCATTGAGAAAAGGGTAAATTATAGAATTAATCACCCAATTGTTAGCATGTTTCTATTTTGGTCACCTAATTATGAAAGTTTCAATTTAGTTATTAACATTTTAGATAATTTCTATTTAGGTCACTCATGTTTTAGATCGTTTCCATTTTGGTCACTCTTCGTTAAATGGTTAACAGAAATGATGATGTGGCATTTTTCTAATTGATATAATAACATATTTAGTCCTAAGTACTTACACGTTCTATCAATTTAATTCTAATTCTAAATAATTCAACAAATTTAACCCTCGACATTTACGAATTCTATCAATTTGATCCTCAAAAATATTTCATGAAAATCTAAATAAATAATTATATTAATTTAAATAAAATCTAATTAAAAATTTATATATATTACTCTCTCTCTTTGTGGGGGAAGGTTTCAGAGGGGAGAAATTTTTTTTATTTTATTTAACATTAATATAATAAAAAAATTTAATTAGACTATGTAAATATTAATATAAATTTTTTTTATTTAATTAGATTTTAATGACATGTATTGAGGATCAAATTGATAGAATGTGTAAGTATTGAGAACTAAATGTGTTATTTTACCAGTTAGAAAAACAGTACATTATCACTTCTGCTAGCCATTTAATGAAGAGTGATCGAAATAGAAACAATTTAAAACTTGAATGACCAAAATAGAACTGATCTAAAAGGTTAGTAACTAAATTGAAAGCTTCTATAATCAGATGACCAAAATAAAAATACGCTAATAATTAGATGAATAATTTTATAATTTACCCAAAAAGCAGACCAAAGGGTCATTGTGAGAATCTAAAAAATTGTACTAGTTTTCATCGAAACTTGCAAGCATAAAGCGGTAAAATTAATCTGTGTGCCACCGTCCTAAAAGAAAGTAGATGAAAAATATAAATCTGTGGTGAAAGTGACGAGTGAAATTTCAAGATTGACACTGACCAATCAACATAAAACCCCACAATATGGGCTAATTTGTAATTATATTTCATCATTCTAATTAATCATCAACATCAACATCATCTTTTCCTTTATCTAGTTATTATTATTCTGTCGAAAGTTCTAATATTTAAATTATTATATTAAATTAAGAAACATTTTAAATTTATTTTTTTTAAAAACAAAATCGAAACGAAGGTTTTTATATTAAGATTCAGAGTAGATTTTACTTTCTTTACTTAAAAAAAGTAGGTAAATTAATCCCTATATATTAAATAAAAAAGTAATCTAATTCTTTGTGTTAAAAATTTTATTTATTTCTATTATTAAAGTCTGACATGACTAATAGAAAAATCATGCTACTGTATGTCATTCTGACACAATCTGACATATGCTACCATGAAAACATTTAAAACATTTTATCGGTACATAATTAAGACAAATTAAGTTTTGTAGTAATTATTCAAGATTAAAAGAGTTTTGTAGTAATTAAATTAAGTTGAGACAAAATAAAACAGAATATACCCCCTATATGCTTGCATGAAAACGTGCGACGACCAAACCACTATACCATCTGTTGTTTCCTAATTACTCAAAACAAAAGACAAACTCTCAACTTTCAAGCATAAGTTTAAGAAATTTAATCCATAATTAAGAAATCATAGTCACGTGCTACATTTTTTCATATCCTCCTAAATTTGTAACTTTCTATAGTTGAGTGACTAAAAAATAAAATAATCATAATTGAGTGACCTATGCTGCAATTTACCCTAAAAATAAAAGATTAAAACATAATGGCTAAATTTCAAAATTTTAAAAAGTATAAGGTTTTAACAAAAATAGAAATAATTAGAGAACAGATCTAAGGCAAATATGTCTTAAAAAGTGTTGAAAGTACCAATAATAATGCAGGAGTGGGGTCGATATAGTCCAGCACGTGAAATTCTAATAATAACACGTGTCAGATGTATAGATCCCCACGTGGCAATGTACGAGATCTCCCTAGAATATTGATCCATCACTCATTCCATTTCCCCATGCATGTTCTTCTTACCCAAAAAAGGATGGTGGTTTAATCCATAATTAAAAATAAATAAATTAATATAAATATTTTCTTTTACAATTATTAAATAAATTAATCATCAGATAAAGTTTTATAACAACATGCATAAAGAAGCTTGAATAAGTAAATTTTTTATATTAATAAATTATGTCGGCTAACAAAATAAATAAAAAAAGGTTTTAGTGTCCTTTTTTTTTTTTGTAAAATGTAATATATATATATATATATAATGTTAGCATATGCAAAAGAAAAGGTGGTTTTTGTGTTGAATGTCTTATCTATCCATCTATCGAAAATCATCACGGGATGATACATTATTCTTCACTTTTTGTTTCTTCATTTTTTCTTATATTTTTTTTTGAAAATTTTGTTATACTTATTCATCGATTAAATCATAGTTCAATTGATATTGATATTGTTGCTAATACAAGAGGATATGAGTTCGAACGTATTAAAGTGCATTATCCTCCTATTTATGAATTGGGGAGCGGCTATAGGTAGTTCTAGGTAGGGGCGAAACTAGAAAATCTTTTAGGGGGCCTAAATTAAATTATAATTTTTACAATAGTAAAAATGTAATTTCACCATTTTAATAACCTACATATTTATAACTTTTAAAGGATTAAATCATTTTTTTATATTTTTAGGGGGGTCAAAGTGTAATTTCACTTTTACTAATTTAAAATTTCTAAAAATTTAAAGGACCTAAATGAAAAATTTTCCATTTTATGGGGGTGAGGCCCTTTTCTAGCCCCCTAGTTTCGCCCCTGATTTTAGTTATTGTATAAAAAAAATAGATATGATCAAAACTTATAATGAGATTTATCAATATATATATATATATATATATATTTCATCAATTCTCTTTGATGCACTTTAATTTGCAGAAGAAATGAAAATAACATTGAAAATACTTATTAAGATTTTCTTTTAAAAAAATACTTATTAAAATCGTCATGATAATTTATTTTTTTTATTAGAATTATATTGTTTTTAAGAAAAATTAGCGTAAGCATTTGATTGAAATAATTAACAATATTAATTAGATTAATTAATTACATTATAAAAGTAGATAGACTAAATTATGTCAAAACTTAAAGTATATAGATTAAATGTCAAGTTTCAACCTAGTGTAGAGGCCAAAATTGAAATTTGACCATTGTATTATGATGTAAAAAATGACACAAACCTAAAAGAAATAGGAAGTTGCGTGTCAAACTATAAGACTCTTAGGGTAGTGGCGAAGCCAGGGGGGCTGGCATGGGCCCCGGCCCCCCTAAAAGGTAAAATTTCTATTTAGGCCCTTAAAAGTTTTTTAAAATTTTAAATTAGTAAAGGTAAAATTGCACTTTGGCCCCCCTTAAAATTATAAAAATTTGATTTAATCCTTTACAAATTAGAAAGATATAAACTATAAAAAATTAAAATTTCATCCGGCCCCCCTAAAAAGTTGTCCTGGCTTCGCCCCTGTCTTAGGGTATTCAAATTATATATAAACACGTAACAATATTAATTATTTGGACTAATTAATAACATTATAAAAATATAAAAATCAAATTATATTAAAAATTAAAGCATATAGATTAAATATCAAATTTAAGCTGAAACTTAACCCTTTTTATAATATGCAGAAAAAGAAAAGAACAAAGAAAGAAAAATAATTCGCTGTGACACCTGTATTAAATATAAATATAAATCTAAATTTAATTTTTTTTTGAAGAATCTTATTATAAGATCTGATCATATTTGTTCTTTTTGAGACAATGTCTATAACTACTCATAGTCCCTCCCTAACTCATAGATAGAAGGATAATGTGCTTCAACACACTCGAACCCACATCTTCCTGTATTGACAACAATACCTATACCAATCGAATTAAAACTCAATCGATTAAAATCTAGTTTTACGTATGTAAAAATCATGAATAGAAGAAATATATTTAAAAAATGTATATTATTGCCAAAATTAAAATCTTCAAACAATTTATCGTATTGAATGCGTTGTTCTCTCACAACTCAGCATAAATTATATATTCAGAATTAAGAATAGATTATAAATATATAATCGTAATGAAAAGTGATTGGTCATTATATTGTATACCTTATCGGGCATTATCTAATAAATGTCACCAATAATCAACAGTGTGTGAATATATATATATTACAACAAATATAAGCTTTTGAAATTTAAAGGTACACGTATATATTTATTAGGTTATGAGCAGGGGCGAAGTCAGGATAATTCATTAGGGGGGCCGGATGAAATTTTAATTTTTTATAGTTTATATTTTTGAATTTGTAAATGATTAAATCAAATTTTTATAATTTTAGGGGGGTCAAAGTGTAATTTTATCTTTATTAATTTAAAATTTTTAAAAAAATTTAAGAGTCTAAATAGAAATTTTACCTTTTAGGGGGGCCGAGGCCCATGCCAGCCCCTTGGCTTCGCCACTGGTTATGAGATGTGAATAATAGTTTTAGATGAGGATCTTATTATAAAAAATTCAACTTCTATTTTTAATTTTTGAAACACTAATGAAAATGATTTCATGTGTTTTACGACTCAAATAAATCAATATCCAATGTGATGGGTGTCTTTTTTGAACCATTCATTCAATTGAGACTAATTAAGTAGTTATCATCCTTACTAAGAACAGCTAATTAACAATAAATTAGTTTGAATCTAATGCTAAGATTCTATCTCCCACCTAGGTGTGTGAAAATTACGTATCTAGAATATATGAGTGTACAGAGATAAAGACAGAGGGCCCCCAAAATGGTAAAATTTTTATTTAGTTCCTTCATTTTTATGAAATTATATGTTTGTGTCCCTAAGTCAATTTTTTGACTTCGTCCCTATAGGTGTATTTAAAAATAATATACAATAAATAATGAAACATACGATCTGAAACTAATTAATGATAACACTTCCAATATGTGCGAGATTAAAAAGAGGAAAAAATGGATTAAATTGTGAGCAAAATGATATTTAAGCATGTAAAAATAAATTAAATTAAGAATAGTAAATGCACTACAGTTTTTTATTAAGGTGTTGTTATCAATTTTGAGTTGATGTCGAGTTAATTTGTGAAACTACAATTAATGGAGGTAACAAAGTATGCATAATAAAATTAAAATGTACAAAACATTTCAAAAAAAAAAAAAAAAACTTGGTTGAGTGATAAAGATAAAGTTTTATTGATGCAAATATTATTGGTTCAAATCCCGCCATATATAAATTATTTATTATTTTTTTTAAAATAAAAAGGCTAAAATATCCTAGAATAATATAACTTATTTTAAATAGGGAAGGACATTTTCATAACGAGTTGGTGTCCGGTTGACTCATGACACCAACTCAATCAGGGGCTCAATTAATAGGTTTGCACTTGATATATTATGAGCATATAAATTTATACATTATTAATTAGAGGTGTTCATGTCCGAATCAAACCAAAAATTAACTTGATTCTAAAATAAAATTTGTCAAAACTCCATTTGACATCATTTGCCCAAAAGACCCATTTTCTTGTTTAAAAAATATATAATATTAAAAATAAAGTTTACATTAATATTTATATTATAATTAAATTTAAGTAAAAATTTAATTTAAATTCAGTTCTAGCCAAGCCAACCCAATATTTCATATACATTCTTTCGTATATTTTTGTACGATTAATCTTTTAACGATCCAACTGTCATATTTCATATTCTATTCATATAAATAATACATATCAAATTTGATGTAAATTAAAATTTCCTAACTATTTGTTTTATGTAAAGAAAAAAATCATCCATTCAGTAAATATTAATATATACACTATTTTAGATCGATATAATAGATATATCAGATTAGTTCGAAATATTACATGCATAACGAGTATTATTATATCGATAAACTCAATAATTAAATCATTAAAAATATTAATCGTACAAAAAAATGAAAAGGTGTAAGTGAATCCTATCCTATAATTAAAACTTAATTGAACCATATCAATCTTATTTGATATGCGTCCGAAATACTATAACCATAATTAATCATTCTAAATATAATCGAATTGAAACTGAATATATCTAAAATTTTAATATAATACTTATTTTTATTCCTTTTAAATAGAAGGAAAAAACGGGTTACCGCGTATATAATTATATTAACAATGACACATATGTCGACGAGAACCACAATAGAGAAAGAAAGTGAAAAAGGGAGGAGAAATTTTCGAAAACCAGGGGCAGTAGTTTCTCCCCACCACCCCGACACTAAGCGGATTTTCTACAGTAATATTAGCAGGTTTATTTCCTTTTCATATATATTTATCAATACAAATTATTTTATACAACTTGGACAGCGCCCACAATATCTCATACTAGGGTTCTTTTGTTACATGGAACTCAAACAAAACCGCTCTTTGTTTTTTTATTTTTTTTACTAAATTTGTCAGCTAGTGTGTGTTTTTTTTTGTATGCTAGTGATTTCAATTATAAAAGATGCTAAACAGTGCCAAATACAGGCTTTTTGATCATTGAAGAAACGAAACGTTATATACTTGTATATTTGTTTTTTTAAGCTCTATTACCAAAAATTGTATGTTGAATTTCCAAAAATAAAAAAAAACATATTTTTAATGAATAAACCGATCAAATAAGGTTGTCTTTATTAAATTAAATTTTTTATTTTCGTTTTTTTATCGTACCATTGATGCTACGGGTGACCCTAGTTTTTAGGGTTTTTTCTTCTTTATTTTAAAGTTTGGGTTGTAAATGCATGGGACGACTCTGATTCAATTGCACGTGAAAGAAAGAGAAACAGCTTTCATTTTGAGTATTTCTTTTAAACTTATTTTTCTTTTCATTTGTTTTACTTATGCTTATTTCTAATTTTGGGATTGTATAATATGTTCGGAAAATAATTAAGGCTTAGTTTAGATAGTTGATACATTTATTTGTGGTTACTGTAAAAGCAGTTGTGACAGTGAAATCAATTATTATAACAATATTTTAACGTAAAATAAAAAGTAAATTAAATGCACTGTACCGTATATCTAAATCCGACCTAAATAATGAATGAAATCAATAAAATTCACAAAAAGCGATTGTTTTCACGAGGGAATCCCACAAATCACATTTAAATTGTTGGTTTTGTTTTGGGTTTTTAACACTTACGTTCGTCATTATAAAGTACAATGTATTTCATATAAGCATATGCCATAAATGAATTTTGTTTAGGGTAAAAGTATTATGGAGATTATTGTATTAAAAGTTAGATTATAATTTGTCTTTTCTACTAAAAAAAATAGAAAAATTAGTCATTATACGTTAGATCAAAGACCAAATTGATTATTCTGTTAAAATTTCATCCATTTTTACTGTTAAAAATCGATCCCTATATGTTTTTAACAATAGAAATGAATGAAATTTTTAACAGAAAAGAACCAATTTGCTCTTTGATCTAATATACATGGACTAATTTACTCATTTTTTTGAGTGAAGGGGGCAAAATACAATCCACAACTCAATATAAGGACTTCCATGATACTTTTACCTTTTGTTTGATTCTTCATCTATTGTACTTTATATTTGATTGATTTTATGTCATAATTATTTAGGCATATATTTATACTTATATCATACTTATAAGTATACTTGTAAAATAATTTTGTAAGAATTATTAACAAATTAGGGCTTTTTCAATTTTGTTGGGCTTATAATTGAGTTGTTTAGTAATTATATATATATATATATTAAAATTTTGTGCAATATTTTTCAACTTTGACAGGATCAAATGGAGTAATTTTTCCTTAAACCAATTTAAATTAATTTCTATTTCAAATAAACACACCACTAATGTACCCCCAGAAAAGAAAAACATGCCACTAACAACAAGGTAGAAGATTAATAATTACAATTAATTAGTGGAAATGTTGAAAATTAGCACAAACACAATTAATGAACACTCTAGCTAACCTTTAAATTTGTTAGCCAACTCTACCTACAAGTCTTATCTCTTTATTTATTTATTTATTTAAGCCATTATCTTTCTTTCTTTCTTTCTTTTTTTTAAAAAATCTACCTAACATGTGATTGCAATCGACCAACAATGAAAGCTCCGGTCCCATACCCCTCTCATGGTGCTGCCTGCTCAATGCTGCTCCCAATATAGCCTTATATTTGCCCCCCAAAAAGTGTAACCCTATCCTCCTAGAGACCATTAAGCACTTGCACAACAAAAGTTGTACATTGTAAAGGTTTTTCATACTTTAGTGAAAATTGAGTGTATACATATATACACGCGCACACATATATTTTATGGTTTCTTGTACGAGCCCAAATTGCCCGGGGCCCATTTAAGCAAACCCAAATAAAGCCAACAGCCCAACCAACGAGGCCCAACAGGCCCATGAATTTTTCCAGCTAGCTAGGGCCTCTGAAAACCCTAGCGCGCAAGCCCTAGGCCACTTGCTCTAACCCCTGCCGAAGCCACTGCTCCATCGACTCTTCCCACTTGCACCACCAAAGCACGCAAAACAAGAAGGAAGACAAGACCAGAAGCAACATAACACGCAAGAAGTAGAATAGAGGCGTTAGAATAGCATTGTAAATGGGTTATAAAAACTTAACATTTTCTAACAAAATGAGGGGGATTTTTTTGAAAAAGAAAAATAGAGAGAAAATCATAGCAGAAAGAGGATTTTCGGAACACAAAAGGAACTTTCAAGGTTCATTTTATTTTTATTGTTATTTCTTTGTTGTTTTTATTTTATTTTATTTATTTATTTCAAAACCTATACAAACAATAACAAAAGGGAGAAAAGGAACTCGACTGAACCTCGGGATCTCGTCGTGAGTCTCTCTCTCCGTCGACGGCCGATCGAAGGCAAAAATGGGGTTTTTCCTTTTTTTTTCTTTCGATTTTTTTGAACCCAAAGGGTTGGCCTTCAAATGGGGATCAAGCAGGGGCTAAAGGCCCACTTTGCGCATCATCGTCCACCGGACCGGTGGTGGCTGACGACAGGCGGTGAACCCAACCGTCGGACGGAAATGAGGGTGAGAGGGAGAGAGAAGAAGCTTTAAAGTTTTATTATTTTTTTTCTCTTTATTTCGAACTTGGTGAAACAAAGCAGAAAAGTGGGTCTTATGCCCTCAATGAAACGGCGCTGCGTTTGGTTCAGTGGAAAGCTGCGTATATCCCTTAAAAGGGATAATTGCGCGCGTTTAGTCCCCCTCTTTTTCTTTGCGCTATTTGATCAAGTCTGCTTTCGCATTCTTTCTTTTTTTAAATTTTACCCTATTATTTCTATGGTGTTTTGATTTGGTCCGCGTCCGGGACATTTGAACGCTTGACGCATTAGGGGCGGGTTATTCACCCATTTAGTCCCCATAAGTTTACAAATGTGGCGTAGTGGTCCCCTGTCGCCTTTTTTTTTTATTTATTGCAATTTCAAATTTTGATTTTATTACGATTTCAATATAGTCTTTAATTTGCTAAATGAGTTTATTCATTTATTTGTTTTCTTTAAAAATCATATTATTATTATTATTATTATTATTATTATTATTACTACTATACCTCTATTACTACTATTATTATATTATAATATATATATATCTACTCAATTTTTTATATATATTGCACTATTTATTTATTAACGACTATTACTCATTCTTTCGTTTTATTTTTACTATTTATACATTATACATTATATCTCATTATTAGTACTATTTATATTTTCCTAGTCATTGTTCTTTATTATTATTATTATTATTATTATTATTATTATTATTATTATTATTATTATTTGTTATTTGTTATTCGTTATTTTCATTTTTACTATTATTTGCTTGCTATACTATTATTTATATTTACATTTGCACGTGTTATTTTATTTTCTACTACTATTATTATCATTACTATTACTAATATTATTATCTTATTTATTAAAATTCTTATTTGTTGTTTTCACTATTATCATTATTATCTATTTTTATTTATATTACCATCATTACTATTACTACTATATTATTATTATATATATATATATACGGTTTTACTTATTTATTTTTACTATTTCATTCATAGATTACCATTATTTTTGTATATCTTCATTATTATCGTTATTTTCTATTCTTTGTTGCTATCGTAGTACTTCCAATGCATTATACACTATCTTTACTTACACGTATACGTGTCCTTTTTAGTATTCTTTTTACACATAACATCGCGTTTTCACATTTTTACGTTAATTTTGCTCAAAACCTCAACTTTTATAACGACCGATATTTCCGTGTTAGCAATTCGGGAAAATCGAGCCCTAACTTTACTGGGTTCTGGTTTTTTCGTTTAAGTTAAACAACGGAATATCTCTTTCAAAAAATCAAATTCAAGTTTGAAATCAACATTCCGTATTAGCAATTTGAGTGGATCGAGCCCTAACTTACATGGGTTAGGTTCTTCTTGTTTAAAGCTAAATAACGGGATATCCCCTTTGAAATCGCAATTTAAATTTTTTAACAAAACACTTAATCTCGGAAATTCGAAATGTCGCGCCCTAACTTACTGGACTCGACATCTAGACACTTCGAGATAAGTTTCTTTTCTTTCTTCTAAAATGGAGGCAATATTCCTAATTTGGACCTTCGAGAAAACGAGCCCTAACTTACTGGGTTCTGATTTCTCGTTTGACAAATGACGGGAGACCCTCTCCAAAAATAAAACCAAGTTTTAAAAGGCGAGCTTAGTTTCAAGAGTCTAAAGTGTCGCGATCTAACTTACTGGTCATGATACTTTATCTCTTCGAAAATAAGAGAGCCTTAACGTCTCTTCCAATTCCTCCAAGTTTTGGAAATAAAAAGTATCTATTTTCGAATCATTCCAAAGTTTTCAACATTAGGACACCGATTAATCAATTTGGTACCGATTTCGGGCGTGACGAGGGTGCTAATCCTTCCTCGCACGTAACCGACTCCCGAGCTCATTTTCTCAAAATTCGCAGACCAAAAACATTGTTTTAGTAAATTGAAATACTTATTAAAACAAAGGTGATCCGATCTCACCCAAATAAAGATCGGTGGTGACTCCCTTCCTTTTCTTCCCTTTTCATTTTTTAAAACCACGAGTCGACCGCGTCGTTTACTGTTTTATCAAAAAAGATGGTTACGACATTTCTTACATTATTTTTTTTTGTCATTTCTGATTAGATAGAGGCAAATTGCAATAGGAGAAAAGAATCTTGATAGGGATGATAATAGAGCGAGATGGGATAGAGGTTGTCGAATATACCATCGTTTCATAGTTGACATGCTTTGCTTCATCACCTATCCGTTCTACTATGGATGTATAATTTTGAAAATTACTACCACTTTCATAGATGTTAATGCATCCATCCCACACCCCGCCTCACTCGACTTCATTTTAATTTTTAAAGTCAAGAAAATATTTAAACATGAAATATATGAGTTTATAACACATTATATAAATTTACCCTTGTAATCTCATATAGCAGAGTAAGGCAAAGTTGAGTAAGCAAATACCATAAACGCTTTATATCCATTGTCTAAAAAGAAAATCCACCCTGTCTCATCTTGCATCCATTTTTCAAGAAAAAAAAACTGCTTCAATCAAAGTGGATCAATTCGAAATTCATCATGTGGTTTGGATTTTGCCATCCTTATATTTTGACCCCTCAATATCTTTTTAAAAATTTTATTAGGCTCTTAAAATTTTTAATTAGACTTCTAAATTATTTGAAAAATTCTTATTAAACCCTTCAAAATTTTTAGAATTCTCATTAGATTCTTCAATTTTTTTTAAAAAATTTAATTAAATTCTTCAAAATTTAGTGTCAATATCCGCGATTGTTACTAGGTCACAATCTTTACATAAACTCGAGCTTTCTGATTAGTCATTACACATTACCCATTTTCTCAAACAGGTTGTTTAACTTGCTTGTCATGTTGGAAAAGCTAAATTTGCCTAGAAAGGTTTCTAAGCCTCGTATTTTGCTTGAAGATTTTCAATTTGTGGGGGCATATATTTTATTAAAATTTTGAGAGATTCAACCATTTCGAAATTGAGTTTACGTCTCTAATTAATATAGTGGGGGCATGATGTACCTACGTAAATGAAACGATACAGAAGAAAATTTTATGCTTTCACACGTATAAATTAGATTATGGTATGTGTGGTTAAATTTTTTTTATGTAAAATAAATATTTATTAAAAAAGAAAATGAAGTTTTAATTGAAATTGTAAAATTAAGACTAAACATTATATTATCCTAGATTCAATTTTTTTTTAACTAAGTTAATATTCGATTAATTCATGATCTCAACTAAAATAAAGATTTTAAAAGTATAGTGCTTTAAATTGAATGATACTATAGCTAGGGTAGCATTGTTGTAGATGTAATATAAGGCCACTTGTTAGAGAATACAAGAGAATCATGTTGAAGTTTGAATGGCTAGAATTATATACCAAAGTATTTTAATGGTGGACGTAAAGAATTACAGAACTTTGTTAGAAGATCGCACAAAAGACTTTTAATGTTAATGAAAACCCCACTTGTGATAAGGCAAAATTTAGTTTGAATGACTTGCTAGAAATGAAAATGATTGTTTTATTATTATTATTGATAATCAATGCTAAATATTAAAAAAAAAAATTAACGAACTAATAAATTTAATAATATCCATTTATTAATTTAGTTTGCGTGTTGCTTTGGAGTGGTAGTTGAAAAGAAATTATAAACAGTGGATATTGCGAAATCCTTGGTTAATGCTATAACAAAAGCAGAATAAGGGTTCCTTCGTTTTTTAAAGTCTGGAGATGATTATTATTTGCCGCCTTTTAGTTTTTATTTGAATTGATGTTGATTGTCTCAGGTCGAGTGCTTTTCAGAGTGAAAGATTATTTTAGGAGTTTTTGTAACATGTTTTTAAGCGAGGTTGGTATTTTTCAATGTCTTTCTTTCTTTGTTTTTTTATCTCGACTCAACAAAAAAAATAACCCATTTATAATGAGATTTAAACCCCAATAAATTTGAAAAAAATACCAAAAATTTTCTAAACGATTTGGGGCAATAATTCACTCAATCATAGGTTCAATTAGAGAAGCCATAATATTGGAGCTAAATCCCTTAATCTCTCTCTATATGTAGTATATGTATGTATAGGTATTTTATTTGTTATATATTTCCATTAACTACTATTGTATTTCTTGCCTTGAAAAGAATTAATTATTTGACTTCTTTGATTAGGTCGAGGAATCAAAAAATGAAGCCAGAAGACAACACATATAAAAAGATTATTAAGATGGAATTAAAGAACAACAATTGGTTGAATTGAGAGATCATTCCCTATTGTATTGACTAAAATCATTAGATCTGTTTTAAATGATCTTCAAAGCCAAACAATTTTGTTTAGTGTCTCAGTGGCTGTGGGTCCTTAATTAATTTAACTTTGAAATGTGTATCCATGATTATCGATGATCTACACCCTAAAACCATTGACTCCTATGTTACATATTTTAAAGGAATAATTAAAGATAGTTCACAAGATGTTGTTTGAGAGTTATTTGTAAAAATATTAGTGAATTGGGAAGTTTGATGGTGTTTGGGTAGAGTTTCTGTGTCTCATCCTTGATTCCTTTCGAGGTGGAGGACCCTTAATATAGAAAAGAATGAGCTTGGTGTAAGTCCTTCTGGCACGATATTTTATTGAGTAGGGCTATGGAATGCTATTAGTAGAGCTTTGGAGTGCTTTATTAAGAAGTGATTGAATGTGACTTAATTTTACCCTTATATAGTAATTAATTCTTGATTTTACTTTGCCCCTCAAAAAAAGAAATTTGAATTTTGACCATTTAAAATGTATAAAATTATAAATTAGTAATAATAGTTGTAATCTTAATTAATAATCTCCTTTTTATATTGGAATTAAGGTTTATATATATAATTATGTGAGCTGTTTAAGGATATGAACCCAAAAGATACAAAATTATTTATAAAAAGGGAATTCAATCGATTTGAATAATATTTAAACAAAAATACTTATTAAAGAAGTCCATGAGCATTTAAATAAATTAAATTAATAGGTTCCATGTTTAGTAGTTGCAGTACAATGAAATCTAACATTTTATATGTTCAAAGATTGAGAACAATTAAAGCTAAAAATTAATGTATATTTTGTACTTTCTATGATTAGCTTAATAACATTAATTATTTTTAGTAGAAAATATACATGATTCCTCAATATTGGGAAATTCAGGCTGTCGTATATGAAAATTCTTTATGTTTACCAATTTTATTGAACAAATCTAAAAGATTGCAACAATGAATTGAATTATGAACTAGTTGGTCTACTGTTGTTATTGAAAATTAAAGTTTAATTATAGAAAGAAACAAGTGCTAAAAGTTAATTTGATTCCACAACTGACTCCATTACATCTTTGAAAATCTTTACTAAATATGAAAGTTATTTCTATCGGTTTTCTAAGAGAAAATTCCGTCGGTAAAGATGCAATCCGTCAATAATCATATATTATTATTTTTCCCTCCTACCAAACATAGTATTAAGGATCGAGAAGGAATTGTATAAAACTGCGATTCCACGTCATCTCTATCCCTTTTCAATAGGAGAATGATAAATCAAAATTTCCCTCCTGATTTTTAGCATTTTTAGTTGGATTTGAATTTTTTCATGAGGAAAAAAGCTGTAAATCAGGAGGAAAAATCTAATTTGTCATTCTCCTATTGAAAAGGAATAAGGATGATGTGGAATCACAATTTCATACAATGATCATTTGATAAAATTAATTACTCAAATTATTATATATATAAAATTATATTTTATATAAACTTAATGTCGCAAACAATCATTTTGTTTTTTATTATTATCTCATACTAATTTTAGTTTCATCATTATGGTAATTAATCTTATCATTATTGTTGTTCTCAATCTCACTAGAACCAGATTTACTGTCCATCCAAATAGATCTTTAGAGTGCGTTTGGTTCATGTAACGTAAAATTATTTTGATACTAAAATTAATGCAATGTGATATTACTTAGCACATTATCACATTTGTTAAGTTTTCATGTTTGGTTCATTAGGTTGGAAAATAAAATTTTGTTGTTTGATTGGTGAAATGTAAGATTATTTAAAAGTAAATTTCACTAAATTATTATTGTTACAGAAATTTTTTTAACAGTTTATTTCGTTTGATGTTAAATGAATATAATATATTAATTTTATAGTTAATATATTAATTTTCCTTCAAATACAAACCTTGATCACATTATTTGAATATACTAATTATGATTTCTTTGATTTTATTACTACATACCATTTTTCTTTTTATTAAAAAGTATCTTAGATAAGTTAATTGTGTTTTAGCTCAGTTGACATTAACACTATTGTCTATATAGTAAGATATGAGTTCAAACATACTTAAATGTGTTTTCTATAATTAAAAACTCCTTGCAACTTGCAGGTGTCAAAATTCAGCTGCAATAAAACTCCATAGAAACATCAAAGAAAGATCTCCCATACAGCCAGCATCAACCCGATGCGTCAATCACTAGAACACCAACAGAGTGATAATTAGCGGAAAAAAACATTAGAAACGGCAACCATGTAAAGTTCAAGCACACCAAGCATCCCTAACACCATGATAAGAATATGATTCACCACCACGCAGTCAACATAAATCCTTTATAAAATCAAATCATGCTTCACCAACCGATGGAATTCGGTGACAACATCACAATCAGAAAGCTCCTAACCCCTTTAAAATCCCTTTTACCAAAACCTGACAGCAAAATTGCATAATGAATAAACAAGTGTTCACTTCCTCCATGCAATTCAACAGTAAAAAAAGAACAGATGTATCCCAAACGATAATCAAACTCTTGATCCACCAGCAGACTCATCAAGACGAAAATCAAAGTCCTCATCAAAGATACTTATGCTAATTTCCTTAAGTATTTCTCATACATAACTCATCAGAAAATCCCCAAAGTTAATTTTAGAGATAAATATCAAAACTATACATGAATTTTGATCCAATATGTAATGTTATACATTAACTTTGATTTTGTACAATTTTATGAATGAAATTTTGATTTGATTCAGTTTTCACAAATAATTAACAACATTATCGAATTAACATAATTTTACGTTGATATATTGCATACTCAAACAAGTATATCAATTCAATATGAAAATAAATGTATGTATCTATTTCTTTAAATGTGTATAATTGAATCAAAATTGCAGTTTCATGTATACATATAAAACGAAATTCAAATTTCATATATATAATTACATAAATAATCTAATTTTTTAATAATAAGTTGAATGATATAACTCATTGAAATTAAAGGATTATGACTTTCATGAAAGTTGATATATATTATATTCAATGACCTAAGGTTGGGGATGGTTTGAAATTATATATAATAGAAAAATAGTCAATATATGTGAATTAAGAAATACTTATAATTTGGTTACTTAAAATTGAAAAGCAAACCGAAACTATAAGAAAAAAGGAAAAGCCCACTACTTCATTCAACTAATTGAATGAATGGACTAAAGGTTCGCAACGCGTTTTACTGTATATATATTTGATAGGTTTTGAACTTTGAAGCTAAGTAGTGTGGCATGGCGTGTTCATCTTTTGAGTTTAATTAAGATACGCTATTAGTTGTATCAAGTTTGTCTCCGTTCCCCCACTTTAATTGGAGTTAATGCATCTGAAGGTATTTTTATTATTGGGACTAGATCAGATTAGTTCAAATAAGTGTAATTTGTAATAGAGTTAATATTTATTGTACTAAAAATGTATCGAAAGTTATTTTTTTCAATTGCAGTTTGTTGACGAGGGAATTAACTCCTTTGGGAGAAGTCTTGTCTTCGAAGTGTCGTCCTCTAGGCAGTTGACCCGGAGCGTGAACCGTATACAATTTTCCAGGGAGGTCGGGGATAAAACCCTAACAAGGAGACAATACCTTCGATTGTTGGGGTCCAAGTTGGCTGCCTAGAGGACAACACTTCAAAAACAAGACTACTCTTAGAGGAGTCGATTCCCCCTCAACATAGTTCAATTCCAAACAAAAAAAAAAAAACTATTTCTAAAGCCATAAAAAATTTTAAAATATTAACCATGTTAAATAGAAAATTATATTTTTTAAATAATAAATGTTAATTTTATTACAATTTAATTTTATTTAATTTTTTTAATAATATAATGATTAAATTAATTCATTTAATAGTCGAGGGACTGATTTGATAGGTCCTTGTGGTAAAATCACCTCTTACATACATTCATATATATATATATGAAATTCTCTACCTGACAAACAACTTGATTGTTGACGTTGGAGGGATGGTATTTAGCTATAAAGGACAATAATGCGTCTTAATCAAATGATATTAGGGGGAATGCTAAGGAGTTAATTTCGGTAAACTAAGGATCTAATCAACGTAGTTGGAAATTAACTAGGAAAATCAAATCTTTGAAATTTATTTTTTACTTTTCTCTCTTTTAACAAGCAAATCAAATCTTTGAAATTAAGTTGTATCAAGTAAACTGTCCTTTTCCTTTTCATTAGAAATTAAAACATAAGTTTTAGCTAGTAATTTGGTGCTAAGATGAGGATGATGTCATGATGATTGATCTACGTTTAACGTGCATGGTGGCATATGTTGATATAAGGATTTTCGGATGGGTATTCTCTATTTTGTAAATAAAAAAATCATACTTATAATTATAGTTTTTATCTTTAAATTGAGAAAAAAAGCTCTAAATAGAAAAGGAATAAGTTTTGTTTTACATGAATACAGATTTGAAAGAGAGATTAATATGTTTTTGTGTCCTGATGCATGCATTAGAATTTCGCACCAAGTATTGAGATTCTAGGACCACTCATCTCAAATCCAAATTTGTTGAAGGGTTAATGTCAAAATTTTGAATAAATTGGATGAAAATTATAGAATTTGAAAAATGATACGAGTTAAAACAGTTTAAAAAATGTATCCGACTTTTAACTCTGATGTAATATGAGACAAAATGTAGCTTACCTATTCTCTTGACATATTTTGAATACATTTCATTTTTTCTCTATTTTAGGACGTTAAGCAACAATTTATGTGAACATAATTGGTGAAGATATTCAATATAGTATGATTCTTACATTATTTAAAGATATTTATGATTGATAGAAATTTAATTGATGAAAATATCTTTTTATTCCATATCATATCAAGTGATTAATTGGGAAAGCTATTATATATCTACAATATAGAGAAAGGATTGTATGAAACAGTGACGCCACGTCATCTGTATCCCTTTCCAATAGTTTTATGCCACATCAGTATTTTCATCCTAAATTTTAAGATTTTCATCCTGAAAAAAATCAAATCCAAATTAAAATCTTAAAATTCAGGATGAAAATACTGATGTAGCATAAAACTATTGGAAAGGGATACAGATGAAATGGCGTCACTGTTTCATACAATCCTTTCCCTATATATATCATACTACTTTTTTGATTAGTTTGTGAGTAAACTTTTAAAAAGGAAAGTCTTAGTGGAAAATTGAATTTAGATAATTGAATAGGATAGAATTATAGTATAGTATGATGAGTAAGTTGAGCTTAGATAACGCATTGTAGTATAGAATTATAGTAGATAACTCTTTATGTAAAGCCTTGTAGACATTAAAAAAAAAAAGGTTCGGAATTGTAGAATCATTTCATGTGTTCATTGTTTCACTTTTCTAGTTTCAATTATATTTTAAGTTGCAACTCATAATATAAATTAACAACTCAACACTAACCAAAGCAGAAAACATTAGATAATAATAAAAGTTGAACGTATCAGCAAACCTTTTTTTGCCATGGAAGCCAAACTATCAAATAATTTTTTTTTTTTCAATAAGTGTTTGATACTAATGAATCTATTTATAGTACCAAATCTTAATTTTAATTTGTAAGTAACCTTAATATTAATTAAATGATAATTAATAAAAGCAATAAATGTAAAATTATTAAGTTTATTTTAATATTACTATAACTTTATCTAATTAAATTATTTTTTTCTAATTGATATTGCTTTTGTTAATATACTAAAATACTTTTTTTTAATATTAATTTCGTAATATAATAAATAATAAAAAGTACTTTCCTCCATTTAATAGTTCCTACGCAATTTGTACTAAATATAAAATTGATGAGTCCCTCATGTCTGCAAGTCAAATGGTACAGCCCAAGTTGCGAAATAGCATTTTAGGGGTGCAAATTGTGTTTAGTTCGAAAAAGCTTATGAACACACCTTCTCTTATCAAAGGCAAAGCTTTATGTACCATAGCAACTAGGGAAGAAAATGAAGCTCATTAGCATTTGAGTAAAATTAAAATTAACACCAAAAAACAACAAAGCAACGTACATATATATATATATATATATATCTGTCATTCTTTTACGGTCAAAACATAAATATATAGATACACTGCTCCAGGGGGCGAAGCTAAAATAATTTTTTAGGGGAGGCCGGATGAAATTTTAATTTCTTATAGTTTATATCTTTATAATTTGTAAATAATTAAATTGAATTTTTATAATTTTAGGGGGGCAAAGTGTAATTTTACTTTTACTAATTTAAACTTTTTAAAAAAAATTAAGAGTCTAAATAACAATTTTACTTTTTAGGGGGCTTGACCCATGCCAGCCCCTTGGCTTCGCCCCTGCACTGCTCACTGCCCTCATTGACAAGAAAAGTCCTAACTATAAGAGACAAAATTACCTAAAAATATGTCTCTCCTTACCCCAACATTGAAATCTCGTACCCTTCCCATTTCATGTGATTCCTGGGGAAGGGCTGAGCATTGGGAGCCAATGTTCATGCATGTCCTAAACCTTTATGTCTTTGTCTCTCTTGTTTCTTTTAATGATGGGAAAGCATTTGGTATATTGTTTGTATGCAAAATTCAATGTATAGTTAGTACTTCTGTCTGTAGGATTATGTTGAGGAGTTTCAAATTAATGTAGCCGTCTGTTCTGTATCTACTAGGAGGGTAACCAGTGCATGGATGTCCTCCCGAGGAATTTAGCTGAAAATATGTAGTTTATTTTTATCTTTTAGACATTTTACGTCCCAAGCTGACAGAGACGAAGCTAAGAATATTTTTTAGAGGGACTGAAATTAGATTAAAATTTTTATAAGAGTTAAAATGAATTTTTTTTTCATTGTAAGCTTAAAACTTTGTAATTTTTAGAAAGATTAAATCACAATTTTATCATTTTAAGGGATCAAAATGTAATTTTACCATGTATTAATTTATAACATTTTAAATTTTAGAAAGGCTAAAATGTAAATTACCCATTCTAAGGGGACCAGAGCCCCTGCCTACGCCTCTAGTGTGCCCCTACAGTTGACCTAGTTGACTTTTTTTGTGTACTGAACTTTGTAATTAATAAATTGTTCTTTTTATTGAAAAAAAAAAAGAGTGTTGAGGCAGTTTTTAAGCCATGCCTAAATTAATGTCTGGATCAGTGTCAACTGATTATATCTCTGCTTAGAAAATTTATCATGTTTAAGTTGGGAAATTTGAGCAACAAAAATTATTGGGCTATGATTCTTGTTAATACTTTAGACGACAACAAATTCGTCTTTGATATCTGAACTACACATAGTAAAGATTACTTTGAATTTGAATCGAAGCAATTAACTTCCCAAGTTAGATGAATGTGATTGAATCGAGCAAAATTTAGAAGTATATCCTGAAGATTCAAGACTTATCCTGGTATCATTGAATATGTTCTTTATACATATTATCTTGCTTGTTTCGAAGGAAGATTAATTATAATTGATATAGTATGTTAACAAGTCTCAATTCCTTATAAATTTAAGAGACTTGTATATGTAATGTACTAAGAGCACTTATTGTTGTTCATTTGAGAAACGGTTATTTTCAGTGCATTAATTGAGAGTATAATCAATTGTGTGACTTGGTTTAAGTCCTAAACTCTAATTTTGATTTAATAATATAAATTTTAAAAAAATAAACACATCAATTTATTTTTACATTGGATAAATATAATTATTTTAAACATAAAATGATGCTATATTAATAATTGTGTTAATAATTTCTAAGAATTGTCTCAAATCAAAATTTTATGTATAAAATTATGCAAAACCAAAATTCATATATAAAATTGAGCATTAAACTAAAGTTTTTATATAATTTTGAGATTATAATATCTTTATTTGCATATACATTATTGTCAATGTAAGAGGACGTGGGTTCAAGTGCGTTAAAGTGCATTATCCTTCTATTTATGGGTTAGAGAGGGACTGTAGGTAGTTCTAGGCATTGTATCAAAAAGAGCAAATATGATAGAACGTATAATGAATTTTTTTTAAATTAATAGTAATACAAGAGAAGTAATGTTTTGATTAAAAAAACCTGCATGGATATAATAGGTAAGTTATTTTTATTTGTTTTTCAATAAAAGTAAACTAATTTTGAAAATATTTTTTCCTAACTAAGTTGATGTCGGTTAACTCATTACACCGAATTTATGTAAAAAAATATATTTATAAAAAATTATATTAAAAATAAAGTGAGGTTTTAATTGTAATGATTAAGTTAAAAGTTTAAAATTTATATGTCATCGATTCAAATCCTAATATAGTATTATTTTACTAAAAAACATTAAATCACAAAAATATTTTTTTATTAATATTTATTACTTTATAAAATCATTTTAATATATTTTTTAATTAAGCTAATATCCTATTAACTTTGGATTGGTAAAAAGGCTCATAAATAACTTTTAGTTCAAGTTGAGCCTTGATAGAGTCCAGGCTCTACTCAATCTAGGTCCATTTTCTTATCATGGATTTGGGTCAAAGCTCAGCCCAGTCTTCTTTAGAAGAAACTTTTCAATTATTAAATTAACATTAGAATTTTTTATAATATATTATTAATATTATATGATAATAATTAAATAATATTAGTTAACAATTAATTTTTTTTAATTTTATAATCACATTAAATAAAAAAATAGTAATTAAATTTCGCATTCGTATTGGGTTACACTTATTGTTTTAAATTAATTATCATGTAATTAATTTTATAATTATATACCAATTAAAATTAAAATTTAGAAGTGTAAATTGACGCATTAGCCTTCACACTACTCAAGTTTCGATTGAGTGGTCTTTTTTGATAGCAATGTTCATACTTCAACATTGTTTCACATTTGTATTTTCTCAATGAAATAAAAGATCGAAAGGTTGATAATTTATTCAAAAGACTTGCAAGATAATTTGGGAGAGTTTATACTAAATATACGAAGGTGAAACCATAATTATCTACAAGTAGTGAATGTATATATGATCAATTAGTTACCTATGCATGTGTCACTACTTACCATTTTGGGCTATCTTGTAACATGTATTTGAATTATCCTGTTTAATTATCCACAAATTCACTACTTAATAGATTTAAATTCGGAATTTCTTATCACAAAAAAATTAAAATAATCATAGATTTGTAAAAAGATAATTCTAATTTAAATCTTACGACATCATTTATAGGATATATTGTTGGACAAAACACGTTAGCGAACAAAAATATATAAATATAAATAAACAAATATTTATATATAAAAAATAAAATAAATTGAATAATTTATATTTAAATTATTGGATATGAAAAACCAATAAATAACATAATAAAAACCAGAAATAAAAAAGAAGAAACGAGTTTTACTAGATGTTGAGGCTTGTTTTACACAATTTTCTTAAGACAGATTCGGCCACTCCTACGGTACTTGGAGAAATGTTTGGCCGAATGTCTTCCAGGATACAACAACATGATGATCGAAATAGTAGCACCTTTGCAGTGATCAACGGATAAACGGTGCCTTTTTCTATCACTGAATGTTGGAAAATATAGAGAGGAAAAGAGAAGAATTTTGGAGAGAAAATAATCTCGGTGGGAGAGAGTGAGATTGAGCAAAATTTTTTGAAGAAGTCTTAGCATTTTATAGGCATTCAAAGTGGTGGAGTTTTTGGAAATATTCATGTATAAAGAGACAAAATCTGCATTAAATGGGCAATTAAATCAATTTGATTAAAATAAATCAGTCCAAACATTTTGCATCGCCCACGTTATGTGAGTGAGCCCCAACCCCAATAGGTTTGGATCTGCACCCCCTCTACGTGTGAGACAAGGTTCCAAGCTTAGTTATTCAATTACTTTTCAAGTGGGTTCAGTTATTCAATTACTTTTCAAGTGGGTTCTCATATATATACACGCATCTCATACTTGGTATTTAACTAACGTGGGATCTAAGCTTTTCTTTTCCTCAACAAATATTTCTAAATAGCTTACTTTGAGCATCAATTTCTCATTCATCACTCAATCATTTTGAGCATATGATATACCGTTATAAAGGTCTCATGGAGTAGAATATGAAACTATAATTTTATGATTCAACTCTTTACCTTTATCTATTGAGAATATGCCTCAAAGTTCCCATAAATTACAATTTTCCAACACATGAATTGGTACCTCAATAATGAGAAAGAAAACTAGAAAAGCAAGGGGTGGGCTCTTATTAAAGCTCAATATCATGTTTTTCATGAATGTTCTATCCATACAGCTACACCAACTATCAATTTTCACGTGCACTTTACCCTTACCTAACTTGTTCTTCATCTTTCTTCACTTTGTTCACGTGTATAATACCTTATCCCAACTTTTTACCTTTTTGAATTTGCTTAGTAAAGTGGAAATTTGAAAGGGTGAAAAACATAATTTTTCTTTTTATAAGTTTGTTTAGTAAGGGAGATGAAAAAATGGAAGGAAAATAACAACATATATTTAGAACACAAGTGTGTGTTTAAAAATAACATATAATAAATAATTAAACGTAAGATTTGAAATTAATAATAATAACAATATATATACAATATATACGAAATTTAAACACATAAATACATAAGATAAACAATACTAAATGCATTACAATTATTTATCATGATTTTTTCATCAATTGTGAGTTAACGTCGAGTTGATTTGTGACACCAACTCAATTAACAATATTATTAATATATACAACTAATGGAGATAATAAATTGTGCATATTAAAATAGAAATGCATAAAATATATCAAAATGAAGCTTTGGTTGAATGGTAAATTTAAAATTTTACTAATTCAATTGGTGAGAGTTTAAATATCACATATTCATATTTTCATTGGTTTTTGTTAAAATGAAAAGACTAATATATCCTCATATTTTCATAATTTTACTAATCGAGTTGGTGACTTGGTTGAGGGTGACAACAACTTAGTAAAACACTTAATAAATAGTATTGATATACAACTAATAGAGATAATAAATTGTGCATATTAAAAGAAAATTGTATAAAATACATTGAAATGAAGTTTTGATTGGACGATAAATTTAAGGTTTTACTAATCATTTGGCGTGGGTTCAAATCGGGCCATATGCCTATTTTTATTCATTTGTGTTAAATGAAAATACTAATATGGTTATTTTTATTGGTTTTTGTTTAAAAATGAAAAGAAAGAAAATAAAATATTTGAAAAATGCGTAATTTTAAATTAACATAGACATGTTTCTCCTTTCTCTCCTCTCATCTTTTTAAATTTGCCCCTAAATCCTTGTTGTGAGTGTGGTATGTGTGAGTGGTGCGGGTATATTTCTGCCATATATGTGAGTACTAATTTTCTAATTCTAAATTAAAAAATTATAAGTTTAGAGAATATAATATATATTTAAATGATATAATTACTCTTTATGTATGGTATCATTTAAGTTTTTTAGTGATGTTTTTTGGTAAATTCAAAGACTGAATTGATGCGATACAATATAGGAAAATGGAATGATAATATTTTTACAGTATCTCATTCAAAGGTGATCGACTTAGGACCTTTGTGTAAGCAAACTATCTCTTTGAAAAGTAGTGTAGTGACATTAGAGGCTTCTATAGTTTAATTGCAAGGGTTGAAATGGGCCATTTTCTAGAAACGGTCAACCACAACCAAAATTGAATCCATACCTCGTTGTGTTTGTGGCAATCCGAGCATAAAGTCTGTAGTAAATCTTGGCAAATATGCTCGGGAACTGGTAAAAGGGTGTAAATGCTGGCATTTTGAGTTTGCCCTTTTGCAGTTTGGCATGTATAGCGTTATTTAGCCAATCTACCAACATCTCACTTCTATTGAGACCAATAATACGTTTCTTCCACAACAACAATTGTTTTATCTCTTCCAAGGTCATGTAAATCCTAGATAACTTTCTCACGCGAAGAAGTTCGAGGAAGGCAAAGCTTATTTCCTTTCATAAGGAAACCTTTGTAAATGTGGAACTCACCAGTGGCTTGCTTATGCTTATATTTTAACATTCCTCGCCCGACTCGATCGTCGGGTTCGAGTTATGAAATGCCAAATTCTTTGTTGGAGCAACTATAGTTAATTTACAATAAAAATATTCACATACATAATAATTTAATATCAAGCATATTCATTTATGGTTAAACAATCAAAATCGAGTTTTAATCGAGCATATGAAAGCTCTTTTATAGGTCGAGCACGAAATAGGACCAATATGTAATGAAAACCATGCGATAGAATATGATCATATTGGGAGAGCAGATTTTGTCTCAAAGAGATTAAGTGTATCATACGAGGGTAACACACATTTATGAAAAAGTTATTGGACAAACACTTAATAAAGTAGTCTTTATAATGGTATAAAATAATGGAGAGTTCAATCATGGTATTATAGTGGAATGAATTCATAATTAATTAAGTTGTAATTAATAGGGAAAATGCTGAAACGTAATTACATATTATTCAAGCCCTAATTATATATGTCCAATTGGTCCCTCCACTAGCTCGAGATAACTCGAAACGAATTGAATGTAGATCGCATGTATCAGTATTCGCAGTGAATGCACTTTCTCGCTAAGTAAAAAAGATGAGTTAGAAATTAATTTAATTTCTTTGAATTATTATTGTAATTAAATAATTGAAATTTGTAGTGAAAATTAAATTAGTTAGTCATCATAAGATTTGTTGGATGAGGCAATTAAATTAATTTCATCATGGAATTTAATACGGTAAAATTATCATGACTTTAACGAAATTAGAATTGAATTGAGAAAATAATTTAATTAATTAATTAATTAATATTTAGGAAATAAAAAAAACTATTTAATTGGATAAATTATAAGTGTCGGGTAAAATCCCGGATAACAGATTGATTTTATTCAATACACGAAAGTTCCAAATAAGTCTTGTTGAAATATGAGGTGGACCAAAATCCCTTAAGGTTACCACCGCCTATTGGTATTCCACTTCTAGTGAAATAGGATCACATCTTCTCATGCCCTGGTGCTTACGCAAATTCCCTAGCTTCACGCCTAGGCCTCCAATCTATAGTTAAAACATCTATGTAGAGATTCATCTCCTCTAATCTATGATCAAAATATTCTCTCAAAGCATGGAACTCCTTTTGGAGATTCAAAGGAATGGTGACATTTTCCTGATTTTTTGAAGTATCTCCTCTTGTTTGGTTGTTTCAAGAACCTATAATTGCACTAGTGTTAGCCATAGAGAAAACCTGACTTGAATGCCAAATTGATACAAGATGGAAGATGGAAGATGGAATGATGGGCTACTTCACGAATGGCCTAAAAGACAAAGCTTGTTAGTTGCAAATCTTAATGAAAAAGGAAAGAAAAGCCGAAGGAGTTTCTTGAAGAAATTGTATTACTAGAATTTTTATTCAACTTAGAATTGTTTGCAATGACCACCAAAGGAACTATGAATAGGGGTAAGAATACATGTAAAGAGGAGATAAACAAAATAGAAATTTTTTTTTTTTTACCTCTAAACATGGCAATACTTTGGTGCTTATACATACTATTTTTTTCTCTTGGTAAATTTTTTTTTTTATCTTTAAACTTGGATTATGTAAAAGTGTGATGATGTGGCATTTAAGATTGTTCCACACAATCACTTGAAACTTAACAAAATGTATTATTTATTTTAAAAAAAAATAGATTTTATATAATTTTAAAATTTTCAACAGATGATGTAGCACAATCTCAAAGTTACACATCATCACTTTTTTTACATAATCGAACCTCATCAAGGGTGGATCCAGGGGGTTGGCAGGGGCCCAACTCTATAAAATAATTTTTTTTCTATTTAGGCCCTTTATAATTTATAAAATTTTAAATTAATAATAGGAAAATTGTACTTTAGCCCCCCAAAATGATAAAAATTGATTTTATCCTCTAAAAATTATAAAGATATAAGCTATTAAAATATTGAAATTGTACTTTTACTATCGTAAAAATATACAATTTAATTCCGACCCTTCCCCCAAAAAAATTTCTAACTTCGCCCCTGACAATGCTAATATAAGTTTGTCCCCTTAAGTCATATTTCTGGGTTTGCCATTGAACCTCATGTATCAAAGTGGACCTAGTTACCAAATTCAAGTATTAAAATACACACAAAAAAGACAAAAAACACATATACCAAAAGAAAAATGATTGTATGAAACTGTGATTTCACGTCATCCCTATCTCTTTCCAATAAGAGAACGACAAATCTGATTTTTCCTCCTAATTTTTAACATTTTTAGTTCAATTTAAATTTTTTCGGGAGGAAAAAGTTGAAAATCAGGAGAAAAAAATTTTAATTTGTCATTCTCCTATTGAAAAGAGATAGGGATAACGTTGAATCACAGTTTCATATAATCCATTCTCTATACCAAAATATGACTAATTACCAAGTTCAGGGGTCAAAATTTACATTAACCTAAATTTAAATTCAATATAGCTTAAGGCTTGGACATAATGATGTCACTAAATGACATCAAAATTAGTCACATATTTTATAATAAATATAGATATCGATATAGATATAAATAGGCTAACAAACCCGATCTAGTGATAAAAATATTATGTTGTAAAACTTGAAAGATTGCTTTAATTCCAAGCTACCCATCCACTATCAATTATCTTATCTATCTATGATCTATATACATATACATATACATATTCTACAAAAATAAAAGGGTAATTATTCTATCCATTGTTAGCGGAGTAAAAAAACTTCGCAACCGAGTTTAAGATGATGTTAAGTGCCATTCTTAATTTCTTTAATTATTATTTTATTATAACCCGAAAACAAATGACATCAATCCAATTTTAGTGAAATTTTTTACTGATAATATATAAAATAATTATCCGTATTTTAAATAATAAAATAGAAAAAGATACTCTCTCTTTCCTTCTTCCCCCAAATGTTTTATTATTGTTACTTAAGAATAATCCAGTTAAAAAAAAAGTAAAAGTAAAAGTTTCAGCCGACTCCCAGCGGCATAAGCAGTTGACCAGTTTAACGTTCTAAGTTCAGACATCCGACAATCATGTTTGTCGAAATCATTTTTTTTAAATCGACTTTTATTTTTTTAAAAAGAAAAAAATGGGAGTCGCCACCAATCCTTTTTTATGAGGTGTGATCGGGTCACCTCGTAATTTGATCGTTTTAATAAACGATTTGATTTACTAAAACAAAGGTTTTTGGTCTACGAAGTTCAGGAAACAGGTTCGGGAGTCGGTTACGCACGAGGAAGGATTAGCACCCTCGTGACGCCCAAAATTGGTACCTAGTTGATTAATTAAAGTTTTGGTGTCGAAAATTGAAAACCCGAAAAGAATTTAAAAATACGATCCCTCTTTGTATTATTATTTTTTTTGCTAAAAAATGCTTGAATGAATCGAAATGCATGTTAAAGACTCTCTCATCTCGCGATAACAAAATGTCACATCCCGTAAGTTAGGACACGACACCTCGAATCCTTGAGAATAAGCTTGCCTTTTATTTTTTATTTGAAATCTTATGTATTTTAATTTTTGAAAGGATATTCGGTTATTCGAGTTCAACGAGAAAGATTGAAACCCCGTAAGTTAGGGCACGATTTTCTCGAATCTTCCAAATACGGAACATTGCCTATTTTTTTGAAAATTTGTTGGTTTATTTGGGTAAAAATTAATGTAATATTTAAAACGATATATATTTAGTTTATTCGGGCATGGTAAAAAATGCGTAAGTATGTTTAAACACGATTCATGACGTAGTTACAATAAAATGAAATGATAACACCAACGATATACAAAAAATTAAAATATCGAAAATGATGATATATAATGATAAAACACCAAATAAACAAACAATGATCATATTATAACTTCTAATTCTATACTAATTAAATGATAATGAGGAAAAATAAATAATAATGTAAATGATAATAGTAAGAATAATACAAAAGACAAGTGCACAAATAAAGAAAAACATAAACATCATATATATATATATATATTATACATAAGAGATAATAAATAGATAAATAAATGAAATAATGTTCTAATTCTAATATCAATAATAAAAACATATAATAATAATAATAATAATAATGGGGCGAAAAAATATGCACAAATAAAGAAATAAAGAATAATATGAACTAAAAAAAAGAAGTAAAAAATAATAAAAAAATAAAGAATATATATGTGAACAAATAAATAAATAGATAAAAAGTAATACATATAAAATTTATAAAAAATTGATATTAAATGAACACGGGATTAAATTGTAATTTAGACAAAATTGCAAGTATAAAACATAATAAAATAAAATAAATTGAGTAGTAAAACAATACAAAGGACCACTTCGAAATGCGCAAAAAATACGAGGGATTAATTGGGAAAATATCCCAAAACCTGCGTTATTTCCCTTGATAAGTCGAGGGACCGAAATGAAATAAAAGTAATATTACAAGGTAAAAATTAAAAAGACAAAGAAATAGAAATAGGACTTGATTTTAAAAGCAGTTAAAAATAGAGGGACCAAAGAAACAAATAAACCCTATCCTTATCAAAACACACGGGTCTGAATCGGGTCGGGCCGGATTCGGGTCATCGGGTCATCTGATACGACGCTGTTTCAAGTATCCCTCCTTTAAAAGGGTCTAGGGACCAAAGTGAAAACGAAATAAAATTAAATGGTCAAATTTAAAAAGGAAAAAGGACCACATTGAAATCCACTTAAAAAGTAGGACCATTCGCGCAAATATACCCTAAGTTTAAAACACGCGGATCCTAAGATCGGGTCAGGTCGACGCGCGGGTTAGCTTCGAAACGACGTCGTTTCGACTTCTATGTACACTGGCCCAAAACGACGTCGTTTCGACTTCTATGTGCACTGGCCCAAAACGGCGTCGTTTTATGCGCTTATATAAGTCAAAAGTTTTACAAAAAAAAATGATTTCATCCCTCAAAAAAAAAAAAAAAATCTAAGAAAACTCTCCCCCTCTCTCTCAAAACTCCCACATCCGGCCTAGGCTCCAGTCGCCTGACCACCGTGGCGGCCGCCGGCAACGGCGCCGCCGTCCATGGTGGCCGAAAAATCACCGAATCCTTTTTTTTGTATTTTTTTACATAGAACTCCGACCCGAAGTTAAAAAATCCCAAAATAAACCCTAAACCCTAAAAGAGAAAGAAAACCTTTCGGTTCTCAGTAAACTCCGCCGCGGCCTTGGCCGAATCCAAAGGGATTCGATGGCTTTTGGAATCAGAAGAAACACCGGCGATGGTGCGGAGACCAAACGACGGGTAAGAGATTTTTATTAATATTTACTTATTATTCTATGCCTTAAAAAGTAAAAAAAATAAAATAATAGATATAAAAAATCACCTCTTGAAATTCTTGTTCTCGTTTTTTGGTCAATATTATGTGTAATACAATCTGTTTTTTTCGTGGCTTTATAGCCAATTACAAAAAGTTTTTGTCATTGTTTGCTTTCTACTGTTTCTGCTCTGTTGTCCTTGTTTCTTTCTTCTTGCAGGTATTCTTGGAGGGTCAACGACGAGGAAACTTACCATTTTGGTGCAAGAGAGGACACCTCGGGCGACGAGTGTGCTGACTCAGCACGTGGAGGCAGCGGCGCACATGGGAGGCGCGGCGCAAGAGCTAAGGGCTAGGGTTTTCTTTCTAAAAATGTTTAAAGTTTTGGGCCATTTGGGCTTTGTTATTTTTTGGGTTAGGGTTTGATTTTGGACTTAAATGTAATTGGGCATGGACTATTTATTTTGGTATTTTTATTTTTATTATTATTTGGTTTGTTTGTTGTTTAGTGGGCCGGGCCTATATATAAGTTGTTGAAAATGTTATAAATTTCCTCCCTCAACTAATTTCTTTTTAGCTCCTTACCCACTCCCTCGTTATTTCTCTGGTATTAAACAACCACAATTTTTGGGGTTTTTTTTTTTGCTTTAGTTTCTTTGAATTATATTACATATAATATATTTAAAAGCTCATGTGGAAATTTTATGTTTTATTCATTTTTTTGTCAAGTCTGGTTTTGATTATTTACAACTTTTTCTAAGCTCGGAAAAATAGAAAAATCTTCTTCTTTGCTTTCTTTAGTTTCTTGTTTATCTATTTAATATTTCTGGGTTATTTACCAGGGAAATTTCCTTTAAGGATCATATTTCCTTTCTTGGTCTTTTGCTCGTCAACTAGGTCTCTTTTTGTGACAAATGTTCTACTTCTAGAGAAGCCGTATTATTTTTCATTTTTTGGTTTTAGATTTCCATGCATACATGATGGTCAATTCTGATGCACTGAAATGCATACATACATACATATATATGGTGTATCCTCAAGCTTTTTTGTTTGGTTAGGTTAGACATAAATTTCGAGAGTAGTTAGCTTAGAGTTTTATCTAAGCAAAAAGAAAAAGATATATTTTTATATTTGTCCGTGGGACTACGCCAACGGATTAAATTGAATAAATTTAGCATCTTGGTCTTATTTTCATGGGGTAGCCATTATAAAAAAACCCAAAATTTACCTTCCATATTCATTTATCCTTTCTTCTCTGCAGGTTATCTTGTATATTTGCAGTAATGGAAAAAATTCCCTCTGGCGCGTATAAAACTCTTCATCTGGTTTGTGCTCAGTTTCTTTTAATATTTTTAAAGCAATTTGTTGAAGAATATAATTTAGTGTTTATTTATGTACGAACGTTCAGGTAAGGCATGCACAAGGAATACACAATCTAGAATCAGAGAAAAGTCGAGATCCATTAACATCCTTCGAGTTTTTTGATGCTCAACTCTCCTCTCAGGGCTGGCAGCAGGTGATAATTTTCTCCAAGTATTCGCATTATTAGATAAATTTACGCTGGAGTCAGAGTAACATAGCTTTTCGAGTTCTTTTTAACAGGTTCGGCAGAAGCGGAAAGATGTGTGTGCCAATGGACTGCTTAAAAGGATTGAGTTAGTCATCACTTCCCCTATGTCAAGGTACCAAAATTTTAGCATATATCTAACAAATGTATTCTTTTTCTGAGGCAAGTGTTGTCATGTTTTTTTATATGGTTGGATTATTACAGGACATTGCAAACGGCGGTCGGAATATTTCATGGTGAAGACCAACCAGAACTGTCAGATGTCACCTCATATGAGGAAGGAAATGGGAGGATTAGTGATAATGATCAGCAACCAACTTTCAATCGCCCACCAATTGTAGCACTTGAAGTTTGTCGTGAACGATTGGTATGGTTGCTAACATCCGAAGATACCGTATTATAAATGCAATTTATATATATACACACGTATGTGTCATTATATTAAAAATTATTAAATCAAAAAGTAAACTGGTTTTTATATATAAATCATAAATAACTTTTATTGTAGGGAAAATACGAATGCGACAAGAGAGGAACTATCAGCCATTATCGGTCTCATTTCCCCGCGGTTGATTTTTCTTTGGCAAGTGTTTATTTCTTTTAGTCATAGTTTTCATTCGTTCTTGGTTAATTTCAATATAGTCCCCCATTGAATACTACTTTCATTAATTAACATTCACTGACATGCACTAAACCCTAATGCTCAGATCGAAAATGAAGACGACATTTTATGGGAAGCAAATAAAAGAGAGCCCTTCGGAGATGTACTAGCTAGGGGAATGAAGTTTATCAATTGGTTAGCTCTAAAGCTTTGACTAATTTTTTTCACACCCACGGTGTACTTGAATAAAATCTTGTCCATGAATGCTTTTTTTAAAGGCCAAATTTGTATTCTCACTTTTACAACCGTGAATGGCTCTCATAAGAATCAGATTGTATTTTGCTCATTCTATTAAAAAAATAGATAAATTAGTCTGGCATTAGATCAAAGAGCATATTGGTCATTTTGATAAAAAGTTCCCTATTAAAAACTAGTCTTTATACCTCAACATGCATGAGGTACACATGGTGGCCATCTATTACTATCTGGTTATTATATCAACCACGCCGGTTTATAACAGTACAAATGGTTAAAATAATTTACCCATTTTCAATAAAAAGGACCAAATTGTTCTTTAATCTAATGTATAAAGATCAATTACTTATTTTTTAAATAGAGTGAACAAAATATTATCCGGCTTCTAATATTAAAACTTCCATGATACTTTTCCGGTTGTTGGTCCAAAACCATGCACTTTTATGACTGGGTTAAACAATTGTTGGCTTAATTATTATTATTATTATTATTTTGTAGGTTGTGGACAAGGAAAGAGACAGAGATAGCAGTGGTGAGCCATGGTGTGTTTTTGCAGGAAGCTTTTGAACTTATTACTAATAAGTATCGGGCCTTAAAGGTTCGAGCCCCCCGGTCAGTATACAATTAAATTAAAGTCCATCAACTATTTAATAATGCTAATTTAGGGGCATTTATATATATAAGTTTTGGTTATATCTGTTTTTTACGATATAATATTTAGAATTATTCATAACTCTTCTCCAACTTATAAATGGGAGAATAATGCATTTCAGTGTACTCGAACCTACATCTTCTTGCATTGATAATAATATTTATACCAATCAAATTAATATTCAAACGGTAATTTAATAACTAGAGTTAAAAAGCCATCATTTTGTTTTTATGACATTGGACGGCAACAACCTTTTATATTCACGAAGAGTTGTAATTGCATGAACCATGTGTTTATTAATGATAATTAATTTATAGATAATTGCATTTTCTGTCTTATTATTAAGCAAATATTAGAACGACCCTTGATCAGATATAAATTTCATAAATAAAAAAATGTTCCAAGTGAGACTTTGACCCTTGAACACGACAAACACGTGACTCCCTATACCCTATTTCTATGTTTAAAGTTTTATCATGTATTTTAAAAGAGAATTTTGGTTAACATATACTTGACTAGCTTTCAATTTTTATATATATATGCAGCTTTGAAAACTGTGAAATACGTTCAGTCCGCATTTCTTATGAAAGGTGAGAGCATACATGAGTTGATTTTTTTGGTAAATATTCCGTATTTATATATTAAGAGTTAAATCGTATTTTTATTAATTTATTTTTAATTTGTATTTTTATAGTGTAATGGGATTGGGATCAGATTTGATGCAAATTGGTTATTATGAAATGAGTATCCCACATGGAAATGAAGTCCAAAGAGATGCCAAGAAGAAAAATGTTTCAGTGGAGGAATTAGAAGTCATCAATTGATAATATTCTTTTTACGTTCAAGGTGTTAAACATTGTCTGTTCGATCTTAACTCAGTTGCTTTTAAGATATTAAATACTGGTGATGAAATATTAGCTCGATTGGTTTTTCAAACATGTACCCGCTAACTACTTTCATTGTTTTCTTAGAATTTTTGTCTTTAATTTGATAGCATAATAACAAAAAACATTGTGAGAATATTATTAAGATAAACGTTGTTTATAGAACGGCAGGTCGGCTTAGTACTTTATATTTGGACGGCCACCGGTCGGTATTTTTCGTCGTTTATTGTGATTTGATTATTGCCGACAAATTGCCGTCGTCCGTCCTTGTTGTTATCCTATGCCGCCAAAGGCTCGCTTTTGTAATTTATGTTTATTTAAGATATTGCTTACTTCAAAGTTTCGTCCTTGAAATAAAAAACAAGAGTGGGAACACTTTGTGTTATGCCATTTGAAAATTTGGAAGTTTGTTGGGTCACGTTGACCATCTCCATAAATCATAATATATATACATTTTATTCAACTCATAACTGTAGTGGGTCATTTTTGCCCGACCCGCCAAAAAACTAAATAAAATAAAATTTTTAAAGTCCAAATTCAAAAAGTGTCCATTTACAAAAAGTATCAGACTCAAAATAACTCAAATAATTTAAAAAAACTTAAACCCAAAATTACAAGGCCTAGTGGCCCAAAATGCTTGAACATTTTCAGCAGAAATCCTAGCCCCTAGCCCTTGCGCCGCGCCTCCCATGAGCGCAACTGCCTCCACGTGCCGAGTCAGTGCACTCGCCACCCAAGGTGACCTCTCTTGCACCAAAATGGTGGGTTTCCTCTCCGTTGACCTTGCCTGCAAGAAAGAAACAAAAACGAAAAGAGCAAAACAGCAAGAGACGCAGATAGCAAAGAAACAATAACGAACAAAAGCAAAAAATAATATATTGTAATACTTTCGGCTATAAAGCCAGAACATTTGTAATGTTTTGAGGACACGAAGAAAAATACAAAAAAAAAGAATTAAAAAAACAGAGAAAGAAAAAAAAATTAAAACTTTAGTTTGATCCAAAGGTATATTTTCGTTTTTTATAGCCTATTTATTTTGAATATAGTGTACATACATATATACATATATATACAAATTTTTTACCTTTTTCGACGATCGGGGAAGAAGAAACCGAAAAGTTTCTTCGATTTCTTTCGATTTTTGTGAGGCTCTTGGGTATTTTGATTTCAGATCTGGGTCGTGGATGGTAAAACGATAAAAAAAAAAGGCTATTCTTTTTTCTCTCCGGCCACCGTGGACGGCGGCGCCGTCGCCGGTGATCGGCGGCCGCCATGGTGGCCATGGTCAGAGCCGATGGCCGGGCCGATGGCTGGAAAGGGAGAGGTGAGAGTTTTTTTTTTTTTTTTTGAAGAATAGGAGTAAAAATGAATTTTTTTTAAAAAAGTTTTGATTTATATAATACAAGTGAAACGACGTCGTTTCATTTAGGGTCCTTTAGCGCCAAAACGGCGCCGTTTAAGGCCTACCCGCGCGTGACCCGACCCGCTCCAGGGAGGATTCGCGTGTTTTCAATTTTTGGGCTATTTTCGCCCCTGGTCCTTCCGAATTTTTGGGTTGTTTTAATCTAGTCCTATTTTCTTTTATTTTTTTTAAAATTTGACTCTTTAATTTTATTTCACTTTTAATTTGGTCATTCGATTAGTAAAATGGAATGGCGCACTTAGTGGGGTCTTGGGATATTTTCCCTGTTAATCCCTTGCCTTTTTCGCGCTTTTCAAACTGGTCTTTTTTTATTTGTTTTATCATTCAATCAATCAATTTTTATTATATTTTATACTTGTAGTTTAGTCTAAACATCAATTTAGTCCCTCATTTAATTTAATTTATTTATTCATTTAGTTGCTTATTTATTATTTTTTTATTTTTGTTTATTTTTTATTTTGTTTTTTTTTCTTCCGGGCATTTGTCCATTTATTTCATTTTATTCTCTATTATTATTATTATTATTATTATTATTATTATTATTATTATTATATTTATGTACTTTATTACAAATTGCACTCCAACTCTCATTTATATTTTAATTTGGTCTTTTATTTTCAATATTTTATAAATTATTTTTCTCAATATTTATTTATTTATGTATTTATTTCTTTGTCCTTATTACGTTTAAAAAAATTGGTATTTTCTTTTTGTGTGCATTGTTTTATCATTATTATTATTGTTATCATTGTTGTTATTTATTTTATTGTTTATTTTATTTTTCTTTGATTGTTAATATTGGTATTAAAGTGATACGTATTATGTGATTGTTGTCATTATATGTACTATAAATTGCTTATTAGTACATTTATATTATTGTCATTCATTAGCATAATATTTTATTCATATATCATTTTAAATATTACATTAATTTTCACCCAAATTCGTAAAAAAAGAAAAAAAATTGAAAATAAAGGTAATATTTCGTATTTGGAACTTCGAGAAGTTGTATCCTAACTTACAGGGTTTCGATTTTCTCGTTGGACTTAAATGGCCGAATATCCTTTAGAATTAAAACATACAAGTTCTAAAATATAAAAAATTAAAAGGCAAGCTTATTCTTGAGAGTTCAAATATCGTGTCCTAACTTACGGGGTGTGACATTTTGTTATCTCGAGACGAGAGGGCCTTTAATGCTCGTTTCAATTTATTCAAGCGTTTTTTTAAAAAATCAACATTAATAAAAAAGGGATTGTATTTTAAATTCTTTTCGAGTTTTCAACTTTCGACATTAAGATATTAATTAATCAATTAGGTACCAGTTTTGGGCGTTACGAGGGTGCTAATCCTTCCTCGCACGTAACCGACTCTCGAACCCGTTTTCTCAAATTTCGTAGATCAAAATCGTTGTTTTAGTAAATCAAAATTTTTTATTAAAACGATCAAATTACGAGGTGATCCGATCACACCTCATAAAAAAGATTGGTCGCGACCCCATTTTTGTTTTTTTTTTTAAAATAAAAGTCGACCTTTCAAAAATGGTTTCGACAATAACCATTTAAATGATATAGATAGTTCTAGATATTATATATTAAAAAAATAGTATTAAGTATATTTCATATCCATTCTATGATTCATATTTGAGGTTTGTAATAACCTCTCCCAATAATGTTATTTTCAATATTCAAATGTACATCCTTTCCATGATTCAAATTCTATCACATTATTAGTCATTTTCTAAAAATTTTACTATATAGTGAAAATAGTAGTGGTTATAATAGTTGAAACAACAAAACTATCAAGAGAAGAATTTGTGGGGACATTACGCAATAATTAAAGCTCGATCATTAGATTAAAGTAGTCAAGTGTCAAAGAAGATTTCTGTTTTTTTCTCATACACAATTAACATTAACAAGTATTCCTCCAATTTTTATCTTCATATTCAAAAGTATCCACTATATCTGTAGTTTCGAAAGCATCTACTAAGCTTTATCTTCAAACCTTATCATTAATCCGCATAGTCTTTGTCATTGTTTATTCACTTATCTTGTACAAGATAAGCATTCCTAAACCTTTTTTTGGAGTACTTGGACACTACTCCCTTTTTATTGCATAATACATAACAAATAATAATACAAAAAAATTTAAGTGTTGTTTGATAAATTGAACAGTCTCATTGTTATAAATTATCAATTGCGTGTGAATAAATAAATTATTGAAAATGTTAATTTTTTTTTTGAATGGCTATAAAAAAAAACCTTAGTCAACAAATTTCAACTAATATTGTATAAAACTACACTCTAAAATAAACATGTTTCAGTACTCTTTAAACATGTTTTATGAAATTAATGGATCCAATAAATTTTCTAATTTGAGTAAGTCTCTTGAATTATCGATGACTAGTTCCAACCATTTAATTTTAAATTTTGATTGAGGGAATTAAAAATTAATTTTATAATTTGTCCATAGAGTGCCAACAAAGTGGCTCATTCCTTAACTAGTGTAATTTTATGCTATGCAAATCTCATCCCTCCTTGTTTAGACTAGACTTTATTTTCCTTTCTGAGTTTTTTTATTGTTAATTTTATGATTAAGACAGACACCAGAACCAGATGTATAGGGTAAGCTAATTGGTTTGGGGTTAATTTTAGTCTACCTACTTGATTTTTCTTTGAAAGCTCTTTTATTTTTCAAGAAAAGAAAAACATATTCACACCTTAAGCCGATAAGATTGCCCAATGTGCTTAAAACATATTTTACTTCTTTTTCGTAACGTGTATTGTAAAACGAACATAAAAGATTAAAAATAATATTTACAAACACATAATTAAATGACTAATTTAATAAATTAACATACAAAAATAAATTTAAATTAAACCCATACATATTGAAATTTGAATCTAGAATTTTAATGTGCTTAAGTTTGAATATTTTTCCATAGACAAAATATTTTATAAAGGAAAAAGAAAACGAAAAAAGAATCATAGCCAGCCATTTAGAACATTTTTCTTTGTATTGGTATTATTATAACAATAAATGGTTTACAAATTTCTAGAGCTTTTCTAAAGTAAACTCCCATGATTTTGATCCATCTACATTTGTCCACTCCTAACAAATTGGAGCATCAAATTCCTCCCGGCACCGACCCCATTAATCGGGATGGCAATGGGTTAACACCGGCACTAGAAAAATTCTAAGGGATCCACTAACTAGGGAGAGATTAAATGCGCGTGCCACTAATGTTTAGTTGCGCCAAGAATAATCTTTTCTGTAGTGCATATAACAATAATGCTCTCAATTTGGCCAATTAGATCAACATTTTTCTTTGGTTAGAATATCTCATAGGTACTTCCTCACATAAGGGTTTATGGCATATTTGGTGAAATGACAAGTATGAAAACTTGGTCAGCCGAAATTACTAGTACAAAAAGGAATGAAAGAGTCATTTTGTGATTGCTATGGATCGTTTTAGTCAAGTCTCCTTGCATTGATTGCTAATGAGGTGGTGGTAGATATAATGGTGGGCAACTATTAGCGTAAGGAATTGAAATGTCAAAATGTTTTAAATAATAAAAATTAAGCAATGCAAATCATTTCAAAGAGTTTTTATGCATTCAACTAATTCAATTACTTAATTGAATAAACAATTCAATAATAAAATTAAATAATTAATTAAAAAAAGCTACATATTTTATATCAAACTTTTGAACCAAGGTTTTATTAGCAATAATTCCAAAAGTTAAAAACACCATTTTCTTTCTTTTAAGCATATAATAATAAATTTATCTTTCGATTGTCAATTTGACTCTTATTCTTTTTTTTTTTAGCTAAGTTTAATCATTAACCTTTTAAAAATAGTTAAATTGGTCTTCTTTTAACGAAAACGTTAACTAAAACATCAATTTTTTTTAACTATGTTCACTTGGCAACTTTTGTGTCAATTTATGTGTACTTTATATTGACATGACATTATTTGTTAAAAAAAAACTTATGAAGTACACGTGGGTTGTTATGTTTAAAAATTTAATGTTTTAATCAATATTTCTGTTAAAAAAATAATTCTACTCTTTTTTAAAAGTTATGGTTAAATTTAATTTTTTTTAAAAGAATGACAGTCAAATTTAATTCAAATAATAATAAAAGCCAAATTGAGAAAAGAATACAAACTTTTTTTTTTGTCAAATCATGATTTTAACTCAAAATAATAATAAAAAATTGTTTTTCCTATGCAAAAATCCAAATATTTACTTGTTTAGCATTATTTTTATAATGAAAAAGCAACATTTAATCTTTAAAAGTTGTGACAATAATGCTAAACAAGCGAAAATTTTCTTCTGATTTCTCAAACTTGATGGAATTTATCTTTTCGGATTGGACCCTTTCTTTTGTCATCTAATCCAAGTCCATCCAATGGATTGTTGGAGTAAAAAACCCTGGGTTTCATTCAAAAGTAGTCCCATAATAGTTTTGGACCGAGATTATCTTATAATAAAGGGCTGAGATTAGGTTATAAATACATATAATAAGTGGCCTACATAATTGTTAATTTTGGGATGAGATTAGATAACATTTGGCCTATAGATTAATTAGTGGGTCAGGAATTGAGCACACACCCTCTTCTAAAGTGTACTTTGCATATGAAAAGTTAATCCATTTTAACCCAATTTGTGCTTTCGATAAAAGTAAAGATTGTGAAATAGAAATTTTAAAAAATATTTTTGAAATGTTTGATAATTTTTATTATTACTGTTAAAAAGTAATTTTCAAAATATAAGATGTGAATTTTAGGTATGATATTGTAAATTAAAAGATTTAATGAAGGGATAAAAAGGTAACTTCATTGAAAATTTTTACTTTTAAGCTTGGGTTGAAATCACATAGCAATCTCATTTGTGATTATTAACCTTAACCTTTTTATATTTTACAAAATGATGTTGCTGTTTGGAAATTGTTAACTTCCTTTTGGGAGGAGGATGGGTTAACTATTGATTTTGGGTTTGAAAGAGTGATAGTTTTGATATCTCAATATAATAATTAATTATGTTTATTTCTAAATTATCTTGAGCAAATAATATTCAAAATATCATAAAATATTTTCTAATCCAAAATCATTAAAAAAATAATTGCTGTTTGGCAATTGGCTGATAACTGATTGCAGTGGCTGATTTGACCAATTAATTCTATTAACTGTTTATTTAAAAGTATTTGATAAAACTTAATTGATAGTTGAAAGCTGATATGTGTAAAATGAAAAATAATAGTATGACATTTTATTGTTAAGTATTTATTTTTTTATAATACTTTAGTCGGTGAAATTATTGAAATAAAACACTATTATCAAGGAATTAAAACATCCATTATAGAGATTAATTAGTGAATATTTTTAAAAATTTAAATAAATAAATTTCTTAAGTTCCTCATTTGCGCAAGTTTTTTTTACTTAAATAAACATCCATTATGGAAATTAATTAGTGAGTAATTTTTGAACAAGCATGGTCAAATATGTCATTCCGCATAACTCATTCCCAATCAGTTGTGAAAAAAGTTGCTCATCCCAGCATTTTTTGTGTTGGAGGTTTTAGCTCAACAAGTTCTTGCAAATATTCATTCATAATATTAAAATTAGAGGGTTTGACTACCCAATCCTTTATTTGAGCCCAAATCAATTAAAAAAAGCTCAATCCTTTATTTACCAAATCCGGGTTGATTTTTGCTTAAAGTTATTTTAATTATATATTGAGTTAAAATCATTTTAAAATATTTTAAACACATTTTTAGTCAAGGCATTTTCATATAGAGGATTGATTCCCACTAACATGAGATCAACTTCCATAGAAGGCAATAGTTAAATGAGGTTTTGAGAAGGGTGAGGAATTAAACTCTCATTCGCTCCCCAATTCAAACACATATCTTTTACTCATTTTACATGTGAATTGATGACATCCTATTGTAATTTACACGTTTTAAAAGAAAATCAATTATTAATTATCACAATTTTTTTAGATTTATATGTAAATCATTTTTTAAAGTTATTTTTTCTTTTGAGTACATGAAAGAATATATTTTTAATTAACTTTATCTAAGCATCCACTTGATTTGATTTATACAAAGATCGAATTTTGAACTTCACATCAATTAATTTGAAATTTATATAAATCATACGATGGAGTGATCCATAAAGTGTTTTATTTTTACTATTTAATGAATAACTGTAACATATTAAAAATCGTGGTTAGTGGAATCGGATTTGTGAATCGAGAGAGAGTGATCGCGCCCTAATTTTTTAGATTATTTATGCGTTTCTAGAAAATAAAGGAGTTATTGATCTGTTGGTTAAGCGTCAGTGAAATGGTCTTTGAAACCCAAGTTTGAATTCATTCTGTAATGCCCCAAATTTTTTATTTTATTAGGTGTTATTTGTGACATGTAAATTGGTCTAATTCAGCAGTTAAGTGTCTAGTTGTGTGCTTGAGGTTTTGTATTTGATTCCTTTCTCTTGAAAATTTTTATTATTTTTTGTCCCAATATCTTGTTTGACACGTCTAACTTATCTTTAATTTCTGTATGTTTATTGATAAGAATGAATCCACTGGTTTAATAGTATTCTCCTATCTCTTTAGTCCCAAGTTTGAATTATGTTGTGTTCAAAGTGGGAATAATTTCTGCTTCTCCTTGCTGTGCGGCCCATGCTGTCAAAAAACTGGTCATACTCAAACTCTGAGCAACATGATTAGGATAGCAACTAATTAGGATATAGTGGGATTTAATTAGTCTAATTTTAAAAGAAATGTAGAGTTTATCTCCTAAAACCTCTCCTAGTGTCGTCCCCCTCTTCCCATTTCCTCCTCTGATTCGAGTATGCTCACTTATGTTATGTCATTTGCATGTGCATTGGGGATGGGTTATGTATGATTTGGAGGAAGTTCTAGCATATTACGATCTGCGATTGTGGCTAAAGACCACGATTTTGGTGTGTTTGGTTTGAAGGGTTTTTAATTACCCTAATTGGTGTGTTGGGTGGATAGCGATGATGTGCAGCGAATGGGAGTAGGCTTTGTTGTTCTATTGACACTTTGCATTGCATCATTAGATCATACTCATGCTTATACTCTGGTTGAAAATTGTCATGCTTACTACGAACTTTGTTTTGATGGTATTGATTGATGATTTGCTATGTACCGTTGTTGGCTTTGTATGAATGGCTTATCGTTTTTCTGAAAATATCTTTATGATTGAATTGTTACTTCTAGACTCACATTGAGCTTCTTAAAGCTCACCCCCTAATTTTTCTCCTTTCAAATAATCCTCAAAGTTAGGATTAGACACGATATTCGGAGGGCTTGTCTCGAACTTTTATGAATAAAGTATTTTTTTAAGTTTATTATCATATTATTTTTGGAATTGTAATAAGTTTGTTTATGGATTGTGGCATGGGACATTACTTTGGAGATTATTATTTTGATGTGCATGACTTGATTGCATAACACTAGAGCTTTTAAAACTAATCAAACGGGTATTTTAAAAGATTATGCATGAAGTTTGGTTTTTAAAATTTTGACATAATCACTCTTTTCCGCTACGACAATGAAAATAAGTTTTGAATTAAATACGACTTAGTTTTGAAATGAATGTTCTTCACAAAGGAAATTCTAAAGACACTTGATTTCTAAAATTAATACATTTTTTCGTTGCAATTCTGAAAAATGAGTTTTTAATAAAATCCTAATTAGTTTTCAAAAATGATTAATCGTTACAAGTTATTTACCAAATCAATCGATTTCTAAAATTATCATGTGTCTACGAAATAAGGATAAATGTTCGATTTCACTAGTTTTGAACAAATAAGTAAATGGTTTTAGAATGTATTTAAAATTTCGAAAATTTACTTCAGCAATTTTGATGGTCAATGTAGTCTTCCAAATTTAGCCATAATGTCTCGACCGGATTCAAAGTGTTGCAATAACATTTCAAATTCACAAATTAGATTGAATCAAATATGAATTTAAGGAAAAATAACGTGATTCAATTATATTTGTTAAGTAGACGTGTTAAGTTGGTTTTAGATTAAGTCAATATGTAATTTCAAGTTTTAATTAATTTTAAGTATATATTATTTTTGAATTCAAATTATTTCAAATAACAAATATTTATATCTATAAACATATATAAAAAGAGGATACATGGGTGGCATTGTAGATGTGCACACCCATGAATCCTTCACGTGTCTTATTTTTCCATTTAACTTTTTTTTTATATTATACATGTCTGTTTTATGGTATATGTCCAAGGTTCGTGGTTGTCCCTTACAATTATGTTATTTCCAAGACTTCAACTTATACTCTCTATTTGGGGGTACAATGTGCCTTACCATTGCACCCAACCACTTATTAATTCATTTAATATTTTGAGTGCTGTACGTAGGAGAAAGAAGAAGAGAAAATAATAAGAATAGAAAGGAGAAAAAAACAATTTATGTTTTTTTTAATTCCTTTTAGATATTATATTATTATAATTTTATAATTATAAATAGATAAATGTGTGAATTTATAAATTCTCATATATTATGTTGAAGTTATTTTTGTTTAGTGTTTTAATTATTTTTTAAAGTTTTTGTGTTATATTTCAATTCATATAATATTTTGTATAATTTATTATAATAATTTGTTTTCATTGAAAATTTATTTACATATGATATTAAAATGTAAAAAATTATATTTTACTTTATTTTGTATTTGATAATTTTTGGGAAAAAAATGACATGTTTCACTTTATCATATTATGAAAATAAATTTTACTACTTTTGTTCCTAGAGTTTTCACACTTGAAAAAAAAATATGGGTGTATTTCTCAAATCATCAGTCCAGTATTGGATGTAGTCTTTCTCCATAATAAGATGCGCAGTATTTACAATGCTTTAGTAGTTAAGGGTCAAGATATCACCGGTCAACAAATTAATGTAACTTGTGAGGTACAACAATTATTAAAAAATAATTGAGTTAGAGTTATAGCTATGAGCGCTACAAATAGCCTAGTGAGAGGAAAGGAAGTGATTGGCACGAGAGCTCCTCCAAGTGTTTCAATTGGCAAAGCGACCCTAGAACAAATTTTTAAATGTGATTGAGGAGCTCATTGATAATTTAGGTCCTGTAGATACTTGCACAACATCCCCTATTCATAAATCCGCACAAATCTCGTTATCCTCATCATGAATATTTTTAAAATTTATCAAAACACAAAAAATAAATACCCTCAAAATAATATTTATTATTATAAAAAATAAATTACACTAATTCAACTAAAGTATAAATATAACAAGTTGTAAATTAGCTAAAATGTGTAAAAACAATAATCAAAACCTTTGATTTAGACCGACTTACTTGGTCATCATTATTGTTGTAACGTGGACATGTGTGTACGCTTGCATGCTTTACACAAAAGCTAAAAAGAAAAAGGCAAATACTTATTAAGGTTTGAAGATTGAACTGCTAATATAAAAGGTCATTATTGACGAATTACATACATACTCTTTAAAATAGCCTCCATATATACAGTGAAAACCTTTTTTCATTTATTCATTAGAGACTTGGATTTGAAAAAGCAAAGCTAACATGCAAATGTCCTGAGACCAGACCCACAAACGACATTAAAAATGAATTCTTTGACCAATTTGATTCAAATTCAGAAAGATAAAATTTGTCCAAGGGAAATACTGCCCAACCCCATCAAAGAAGCAATGTATGAACCAACATCAACAAGCTCCGAAAGGCAAGACAATGAGGCTTGTTTTTATTGATAGATGAGTGGTGATTTAGTGATATTTAAACTCAAACTTTAACATCAACGTAGAATATTTTAGTCCAACTCTCATTAAATTAAGTATTCATATAACACAAAGTTTTAGAGAAGGAAAAAATTTATTTAATTTAGTGAAACTATTTAATACTAGTAAGGAGAATATCATCAATGGATTAAGTTACTCTACTAACCTGATAGTAGATACACAATTAACAATACCTTTAGTAAAACCAAATGATGTCATTATGTTGTGAAACTTTGTATACCAAATGGTGGGTCTCTTGTTTTATTTCATATATTGATTTTTAGAAATTAGTCCCTATATTTTTTCTGAATAATTTAATTTTTTTCGAGTAAGATGAGCTTATGGACTAGTTTTAACAAATGAAAAATATAAAAAAAATTATGTTAAAAAAAATGAAGAAGGGAGGAAAACAAAGGGAGAAGCAGAAAAGAATGGAAAATAAAAAAAAGGAAAGTTAAAAGAACATAAAAGAAAAAAAATTAAATTACACAAAATGAAAAAATATAGGGACCAATTGTAAAATTTAACCTAAAATTTTTGTTTGAAGTGATGATTTAACGTGTCACATCAGCTTACCGTTACACCATTAACAACAATTGACGGCTTAGTGACTAAAATGTTACAACACGATAACGTAAGTGACTAAAACGTAATATTTCAAACATAAGTGACTAAAATGTAACCTGAGGCAAACAAAAGTGGCTATTTTAATAATTTACCCTTTATCTAAATAATAAACTTAAGATGTTGTGGCTACTATTAAGCTACTCATTTAAAACCTTAATAATGATAAAATATACACATATCATAAATAGTTATATTGAGTTGCAACTTCTCTCCCATTCACAATTTAGATCGTTCTCCCTCTAAGATTTTTTCCCCTTAAAAGTTTAGATGTAAATTGATCAACAAAAACAAGTTACAAACAATTTGTACTCAAATAAGTTCCTAATGTAAACAGAAGAAGTGATCTCTCAATTTCCTCTCAAAAAGTTGAGAACATGAGTCTTTAAATAGGCATTGTAATACTTTGTAGAAGAGTAAGTGTGATTTGAATGGATCTTTGAAATTTCACCCCAATTAAATAACTTATTATTGAATATAATAGAATAGATCTTCTTGACTTTAACTTATTAAAAATCAATATATCTATAAATAAGAAAAATAGATCACACTAGGACTCTTTGAAAACTTTCCTTACTTGACCCAATTATTAGGAAATGTGTCCATATTACAGTAAACATATAACTATTTTCTATATATTTGAACAACGAATAAATAAATAAAGTTAATTTTACATTTCACTACTATATCTTTTATGTTTCTGTCTTTCATGTTTTGCATACATAGCAAAATTGTGATAAGCAAATATTAGCTCATTTATTGTCTAAGTTCAAACTGATGATAAATGGCATTGTAAGGACATTTACATTGTGAGAAAGACACTTACTTCAATAGATAATCTAAACAAGTCCATAATCTTGTAAAAGAATCAAAATGAGCGTTTGATTCAAATACTTAGAAGATTATTATGTCATCTACAATTCCAATTAGGGAGATGGCTAGTCTTGGCTATCAGAGCAGTTGACTCCATGAGTAGAGACATAGATGTACTCATTGGAAGGATGATACATTGAATTGGACCCAAGTTGAATTAATTCTGAATCAATTTGTGAATTAGTTCACTTGTGATGTTCATGGTATGATTTACCTAAATCCTGAGTTAGTCACCGACCATGCGTATATAACTCATGTGCTTTGATATAGGTGGAGGCTTATGCTCTAAAGATGATCGAGTCCATAATCGGTATGTTGGGTACATGACTTGTGTATGGCATGGCTTTACTAGCAACAATGGATTTCATAGCTCAATTAAAGAGTTAACCATATCCTCTTATTAGCACAATATGGATTGATAAATATGGAACGTGGCCAAGGGTTACTTGTTCTCGAACAAGCAATTTATCACAATCATTTGTTGACAATGATCATATTAATCATTAAGAAGACACAATGGTGACAATGAGATAAAATAGGATTGTCTTGAGTGGACAGATTTAACTCAAAGGAATCAAAGATATCATATGAGGGTAACACACACATGACGAGGTCTTTGGACAAAGCAGTTGAATGAATTGCTTTCGTAAAGAGTATACAATAAGGAGTTTTCAATCATGTACTTCTTGTGGACTAACTCCATGATTAAGTAAATTTAAAATTAATGGAATGATACTTCTGGATATAATTGCAATTACTAGAGCCTAATTATATATGCCATATTAGCTTCTCCGCTAACTCAACAAAAACTCAATTGAACTATATTTGAATCAGAAGAAAATTCTACGACTTTGGAAATAATTTAATTGAGTCGATTTATTCGATATGGAATTAAATTGGGCAGTCGTGAGAATTGTTCAACTAGAGAATTTGATTAAATAATTTTCTTAAAAATTAATTTTGGAAAATCTCAATTATTTTTGAGAAAATTAATTTTGATCCAGCAAAATTAAATTAATCAAATTAATTAAAATAAATATGATATTTTTGAAAATTAATTTTTAGGTCAGACAATTGACTCAATGGGTAATTGAATTTGAAAATTGGACTTGAGATCAAAAATTGGAACTGAGAACCAAAAACCGAGATTAAGACCCAAAACTGGTTGAATAAGGCCCAGTATGTGAAACTGAGCCGACCTGTTGGACCGGACCGATTGGGTCGTCACTAATCCAATCCAAACCGGCCCGGGGTTCTATGAGGATGTCGCGCCTACGATGACACCACCGAGCACGACGGCTGCGACAGCGGCATTTTGATGGTTGGCGGATGGTTGATGGCGGTGGTTCTTTGGTAGTTGAGCAATGGAAGAATCACACTCCTAATAGGACTCTACCGGATAATTTGATTTCAAATTAACTATTCCAAAAATAATATTATTTTAATAAATTTAATTTAATACTTATCTTCATAGTATTTTATTAATTTAATATTAAAGTGATTATCTTAATATTAAATTAAATTTAATATTTATATTGTAGATAAATATTATATTAATTTAATAGATTTAATATTAAATTTAATCTAATACTTATCGAGATAAGTATTATATTAATTTAATTAGAGTGATTAAATTTGATCTTAGTTGAACTCTATAAACTCTCTGTATATAAAGAGAGCATTGGGTTATTATTTTTCACACCTTTGAACTCAAGAGAAAGTTGTAGAGAGAAAATTCTCTGAATAAATTATTTTAGAAGATTTCTAGAGATATTTTTCTTATTTACAATTCAACCTAGAAGTTTAAAGAAATTATGAAATTACCCCACTAGTAATTTTGTGGAAAAAATTTATTCGAAGCAAGCCCACACTCGGCAGACATGAGCTTGAGGATAGCAGAGAAGACTACTCAGTCGAAGCGTTCATCCTAGACAAATTGAAAAGGTACAATTTTGATTAAGTGTTTACTACTTTAGATATCATAACCAAGTTTTGTTTTTGAAAAAAAAAATTAAAACTCTGGTTTTTCCCTTAAACTTATTTTCCGTTACATTTTCCAAACCTATTTTTCCCTTAAGGTAAGTTATAATGCCCTGCTAGCTTTCCCTTAAGTTGCAATTGGAATTGTAGCTCGTACTTGTAATCGGCACTAACAATCTCCCCTTTAGCATTTTTGACCAAAACCCTAAAACAAACTTTTCCAAGCAAAGAATGTATGGAACACGAAATAAATTTCTTCAAACTCTCTCTAATTGTCACCAACAACAATTAATGTAATTAAATCATCAAACATCACTACATCATAAAAACAAACTTAGCAAACCAAATATCCAGAGTTTCCAGTGTAACAAAATGTATCCATTAGCAAAACAAAAACAACAAAAATAATAGCAAGTAGACTAACCATCAAGTTCCCGCTCCCCCTTAAACTCAGCTCATACTCTCTCTCTGTTTTTTTTTTTTATATATAAAAATCCAAAGTAGCTCATACTCCCTCAAACTCAGCTCATACTTCATGAGCTAAAGTTTCATTAACGCCAAGTAGTAGCGAGTAGGAACCATCATGAATAAATTGAACAATTAACAATAGTAGGTATGCCAAAAAAAGAAAGAAAGAAATCCCCTCAGTAGCATCATCAATACACTTCTCCTTAATAAGATATTTCAATAGGAGTGCAATGGATGCTAATTTTTCAACAATTTAGTAAGTAGGAGCTATAACTCATGGAAAAACAAGGATCATTTCCACAAAATCTTGATGGAGTACCCATGATGTTTGAAATACCTTTATTTTGATTTCCTGTAATTATTGTGTTAGTTGTAACTTCATGTTTGATTTGAGCATCAACTAATCTTTGATCTTTTCTCACCCATATTTCTTTCTCATTGTATCTGCTAGTTGTTCTTGGCTAAGTTATAATTGGTGTGACAATAGTTCCCTATTTAAGGTCATTCAACATCTTATAACAATGCGGTCTGATATGACCAACAATACCATAATAATGGTAAATAACATTTTTATTCTTATTTACCTTTATTTCGTGTGATGACCTCGCATTATTCTTCCGCAGTTGTTCATGTTTATATCTCTTGGTAGTTGTAGATTATGTTGAAACTAGAGAAACAATTGAATTCCCATTCTTGAGATTATTCAAGAGATTTTTGCATCTAGGCCATATGTCCTATAACTCCACTATAATGGCATACAAGTTACCTTTGGGACTTTGAATCTTCTCAAAATGTGTGTTGGTGCACATTCATTGGAACTTACTTGCTTCTCTAAACATTCGTTTACTTTAAGAAACATTGTAGGACTAACATTTTTCTTACTAGTATCAACATAGCCAAGGCTTTCATTTCTCAGTTCATGTCTACCAGTAACAAGAATTTCATTCACTTCTTCACTTCTCGATCCAATTTTTCTTAAGATAGATTGAGTTAGATGCAAGATCTTTCAAAGCATCACCAAGATTAGCTTCTTTTTCTTCTAGCAACGAATATTTCTCTTTGAGATTCTTCAAAAGGTTGTAGTTTTCTTGTTGAGCAAAATTTTCACTAGTTAATTTTTCATTAACTTTACATACTAGGCTCCATTTATCTAGTATGCTCTTTTATGTCTCAGTAAAGTATTTTTTTGGTTTTTCATCACTATCATTGTCAAATTTTACGGTCATTTATAACTTCTATCAGCAAGTAGGAAGTAAAAGCAATATGGTTGTTGATATTATCTTTTTCATCATCATCTCCACTTCTGGAATCACTAAATGTAACTCCTGAAGACATCAACCTTTTGATTGTGTTGGAATATGTAGCATTCGCTTGTCCATAATATTTGCATTCGTGACCTTGAACTTCTATCATAACATATTTTCTTTTATTAATGGTTACAGATCGACCAACATCATTATACTTCCAAATGACTTTGTTTAAATTTCTTTTAAAAATGGTCAAGTGTTCTAGCAAATTTTCAACAGAAGTTTCTTCGTCAGTTGCAATTGGAGAAACATATTACAGAGCAATGTTATTTTCTACCTTAATCATACTTCTCTTAGTGCAACACCCCTTACTTGACCCAATTTTCAGGTTAAGATACCGAGATGTTACATTCGTTGTCAAGTAAACTATAATCACTCCAAATAGATTGAACATTTTTATTCAAGTTCATAGCTAAAATTAAGATTAAAATATGATTTAAATACTCAACCAAGCTTAACACAAGCTTACGAAAGCTCTCAAGGTGATTGGAGGATGATTAAGGACCAAAATGCAAAGTTCTAAACTATCGAGTGTTCGTCGCAACTTCATGGATTCCACATCATGATGTCACTCACTAACTTGAGCTCGTCGCGACCACGAAGGTACCATGTCGTGATATCACCCTCTGATTTGGCTCGTCACGACTTTAAAAGGTTCCACATCATAACTTTAATTCTACCTCATAACTTAAACATTTTTCTTCCTAGCATCAAAGACAATATTCATATGGTATCTTTCAACCAAATTCAGCCAATAAAGCATACAAACATATAAATTTCCAACCTTGAACATCACCATGTACATGCCAAAAGATAATGCCAAAAATTTAGATTCATACTCTCTTCCAAGCTTGATTTGTGATCAGATGAGTAGGGATCTCCCTTCCCTCTAAAGCTTCAAAATAAGTCCTCACCTACGCATTTGAAAAGAAATGTGTTAAGCTCACGAGAGTTTAGTGAGCATATTAAGAATTAAAATTTGAATTTGAAACAAATTTAGTACACACACACACACACACATGTAACTATCATGAATCACTATCATCATACATAAATTTATTTCAATAATTTCTATAATGAGATGTTGGATTAACAAGTTTATAATGTAACACCCCAAATTCGGCCTAGACGTTATGGCCGTATCTGGCAATGTCACACGATAGTGTTTTTGAAACCTCGTTGTTACGATGAAAACATTCCATGTTATTATCTTTAGTAAACCTTGGTTAGAACTTAAGAAGTCGTCTTTATTCATTTAAAACATTTGTTTTGAAACATCCCTCGTTGCAAAAGTTTTAATAAAACAGTCTAGGTGATCATGCGTTTAGAAATTACTTTAACTTTTTGGAAAACCGAATTTCCTACGACCATCAGGTATAAATCCATAAAGTAAAATAAATAAATAAAAACCCAAATTTAAAACCAAAATCCCAGAGGGTCCTTAAATTACAACCCAAATAATCAATAATAATCAAATCATAAATCGTAAATTGAAAACCATGAAGTCCAGAAATTACTGTGGTCACCGCTGAGTCCTCCGTCGCACCGATCTGTCTAAGTCTGGGGATTATATGTGCACATTAAACAAAAAGGGTGAGTTTACCTAAACTCAGTGTGTAATCCCATGAAACAAACAAACAATCAGTATTCACGATACACGATTGAGCGAGTCTTGGGCCTAAGCCCTTTCGAAGATCGATGATAGTTTGGGCCTTAGCCCATCTCAAGATCTGATGTCAAAATGCAGTAGGGCTTTAGCCCATCACGAGATCGATGAGTGATAACAATTATGCAGTAGTAAAATCCTACCCAACCAGCCTCTACACACCATCTCTCTGTCCAACCCTACACTCCATGTGGGGATATAATCAACCCACCCATCCCTACACTCTAAGTAGTGCACCGAATGAATGCGGCAATACTGAGAGTTTGTAAATGTTTGCCGATAAATTAGGCTTAAAGCCTTTCAAGTACACTTCCTCCGAATAACAACCCCAACCCAATGCAATGCAACACACAATGGATGACATGCTATTAGGCAATTTCAGTACATATATTCAGTTCAGATATTAACATGCCTAGTACAGATATCATTTAGTCAATTTCACACATTTAGGGGTCTAAGTAGCACTTACCGACCCTACAATAGGTTCACAGTCGACTTGGGCGACCCGTGCAACCTTAAAAACATTTCGGTAAAAATGGGCTCACATGCCCATATGATCTGCCTTTGTGGGCCCACATGCCCGTGTGGCCCACTCGGCCCAAATTGGCCTTGGCCGTGTGATCCATTTTTAAAATAACCCATGCTAGCTCAATACTCATACATGTTTTCACTATTTACTTGTATGTTCATTCAAAGTTGTCTACTTGAGTCATTATCACTAAATTATTTATATCTTGAGCTATAGAATTCCAAATTAAAATCCGCTTGATTTTTTTTGAAACTAGACTCAAATACCTTTCTACCATAAAATTTTCAGAATTTATAGTTTATCAAATAAGTACAGTAAAATCTTTAAAGTTAACCCTATTCTGTTGTTTGACAGCTTAATCCTTTCCTTACTAAAAATTATTTATCTCTTAGTACGGAATTTAGATGATGTTTCTGTTTGTTTCTCTTGAAAATAGACTTATTAAGGATTTAAACATATAAATTTGAGCCCCTAATTATTTTTTTACAATTTTTGATGATTTTCCTAAGTCAGAACAGGGGAACCCGAAATTATTCTGACCTTATCTCACAAAATTTATTATATCTCATGATTTACAATTTCATTGCTTACACTATTTCTTCCATGAAAAACTAGACTCAATAAAATTTAATTTCATATTTTGTTCAACCTCTAACTCAATTCCCACTATTTTTTTTATGATTTTTCAAAGTTAGACTACTGTTGTTTTCCAAAACTATTTTAGTGCAAAATGTTGATTTCCAAGTTTATAACACCCTTATTTCCTTTCTCTACAATTTTTCGCATTATTTTCTCTTATTTCTCTTATTTCTCGACAGTTCCCATTTTCTCTGCATTTCGGGTACACACCTGGTATCGTTTCTGACGCGTAAGCACTCCTAAGCCTCCAGAACCTAAAAATCGACCAACATATCTCCATATTAATCACTTAATTCGTTTTTAATCAACCAATTTCGGAAGGAACTCAACTAAAAACCTAGCAAAACCCTTACCTCGCTTGAGTAACCACGACTTCGCATAATCACAGCGTCGATTCAAAACCACCAACCCCTTGATTAACCCCTAAACACCAAAAAAGAATCCCCCTTTTAGAGATTAACCAAGAACGATTAACAATAGACAAAACCGTTACTTACCGAACACGCGCAGCGCAACAAACGATGAACAACCGAATCAATTGGAAAGAAAAAAAAAAGAAAGAAACGGAAGGGGAAAAATAATGGAAATTTCGGCAGCAACTAGGGGAAAGAATTAGAGGGAAAAAAGAATAAGAAGAAAACGTCAGAAAAAGTTTGGGGAATTGGAGAGAAAACCGAAACTCTACTCTCTTTTTTTGCAACAAAAAGATAATCAGATTATTTTCTGATAACCTCTCCCCAATTATCTCCTAAAATCACTCCCTATTAACCCACTAAACACAACTACTCAGAATTTTGCCCCAATACAACTCTTAGCCGAAATTGGAGCAAAAATATTGTCTCCACGCCATTACAGAGAATTGAACATAGGACCTCCAACACTCCAACACTCCACTTAACCACCAGACCAGCAGACCCATTCTGAATAAACTTACCAACAATTAAACTTAAGCCCTTTGCACAAGGTTAAGGCTTTATTTATAAAAATTCCAAAATTTGCCCAAGTAAGGCTTGAACTTGGGACCTCTCACATACACCCAGGACACATAACCACTAAAGCAGATAGACATTGTGTGTCACACATACACGAAATCAAAAATTAAAATTTTGGGACATTACATATAACTACTTACCAATGCCATTATTGAGTTCACTTATCTCGAAATTTTATAGCCCATTTGTAGACTTAATAGAACATATAGGATATGTGGAAAGGTTGATAAAACTCGCATTGAAGTGTCACTATTATTCACACAAATGTGTTATTGTCACTTTGCACCGGAGTTCCACTAACACTTGCATCGTAGAGTCACTTTCACTTGCGCGCATAGAAAGTTTCCTAATGGCACACCACTTATATCCTACTAGTTCACATTTTGTCTACGTGGGCATTTAAACTATATAATTTTATTACATTTTCTCAACAAATATAACAATTCAAATTTTACCTTTTTTTACAATTTAATCCTCATCTATATAGAATTTACTATTGGAAAATCTCTCTTAACATTTACTATATCAACATTTAGCATTTCACTTAAAAGCTTCATATTAATATCTATTTTATCTGCTTAACTTTTACACTCTTTTCAATTTAGTCCTTTTAGATTCATTATAAGAATACAACTTCACTTTCAATTAATTTCCATAATCCAAATAATCATTTTCATATATATAAATAAATCCCATGAAAATTTATAAAACAATTTAACAAGTTTTCATTTAGGATTTAGATTATATAAAGTAAAATTTTTGATATACTTAAAAACAAAATGCTTGGAATGAACCCTTCCTTCTTCCTTAACTGTTTTGTTATTTCTTTGCCTTTATCACCAACTTGATGTTCACTTCTCTTTTCCTTCTCTTCATTTGCACAAAACATATACAATATTTAATATCAAAACAAAAATCACATATTATTTCTATGCATTTTGATGAGATAAACATGAAGTCTTATAAGTAAACTTTATCATTCTTAACTTAACCTTACTCAAAATCTCTAACTCTTCTTTTCTCTCTATTAAAATATGAACTTTAGCTAACTTCACATAAAACTTATCTTGTCATGAAGTTGTTCTCTTGATTTCACTAAGAATCTATGGAGGAAATTTAAAGTTTAAAGCTTAAAAGGGTTGGAAATGGAGGAAAATGGACTAAAATGAAAGAAAATGAAACTTGCTATAGAAAGAGATGAAGGTGACATGAATTAGAAAGAAAAAAAATGATAGAGCATGATGACAATTGAAGTTGGAAAGAGTTTTCTACATCTTTCCCTAAAATATCTACTAAATTTTTATATTTTAAATTACTAAAAAATTAAGTCATCATTATCCAAACAAGTAATTCTCATTGCATTTTAATTTCATCCACAAGCTTATGTACACTCTTGGTCAAATTACTCTTCATGCCTTTCCCCTTTTTCTCATGCATCAAATTCTATTAATTATTATTTCTAATTTTTACACTACGGCCCAACACTTCTCACACTTTTATAATTTAATCAATACCTTAAATTAATTTCTCTAAATCCAAAAGTCTTTTTAATTTCTTGTAATATACAACCACCTTCTCCACTAATATTAATTATTCTATTTTATCTATTTCTAAATTTTCTAACACGTGCCAACCCGAGTTGACACAATTCTCACTTCGGGGGGTGTTAGGAATGTTACACTTAGACTCATCTATATTCATCTCAAAGGTTTGTAGGAATCCAATGAGCTCATCAATTATCATTGTATCAGTTTCCTTTGCCTATTCTATGACAATCACCTTGATTGAAAAGTGTTCAAGAAGATATCCTGATATTAGGATTTTTTGTTCTTAGCGCAGTGATTTCGTCATTCTACTTGTAAAGTTTGAATTGATTGAATAAATAAAATTCTATAATTAATTTATTATATCTTTGTACGATTGTACTTAATGGTTTGCATAAAAAATAAAATGAATAAGTAAATATTAGCTCATTGATTACCTAAGGGTTTAACTAATATTAAGTTGCATTATATGTAAGGATTATAATCTGAGAAAACAAATTATATTAGTTGGTAATCTGAATTGTCTATAATCCATGGAATCAAAATGAGCAAATGATTAATGGGGACTATTATGTTATCTATTAGTCCAATTTGGGAGATACTTTGTCTTAGGTATCAGAGCAGTTGACTCCTAGAAAATAGAGACATAGGTGCTATTGCCAACTATTGTCTAAATTGACAATACATCAGACTGGATTGAAATAGAATTTATCCTAGATCCATTTATGGATTTATTCACTTGCGACGTTCATGGTGTGACTTAACTCAATCCTAAGTAAGAAATTGACCATATGTACCTAACTCATAAACTTTGATATATTAAAAGCGTGCATGTGTTCCTTTGGTATCAGAGTTGAAAGTTTGTATATTGGGCATTTGACCTATGTATGACATGACTTCACTTAGAACAATGGGATTCATAGCTCGGTTAACAAGTAAATGGTATGTTCTCTCTGGAATTGTATGAATTATGAAAAAGGAATGCGAACACGGATCATTTGTCCGGGATGAATGATTATTATTACTATTTGTAAGCAATGGTCTTTTTCTTCTTAGAAGATGCAATGATGATTATATGATAAAATATTATTGAATTGGGTGAATGAATTTTAACCTTAAAGGGATCAAGGATATCCTGTGAGAGTAACACACAAATGACAAGATCATTGGACAAAAATATTAGTCTAAGTTGTTTTCTTAAAGGTATACAATTGAGAGACCAGTCATGTACTTTTAGTGAATTGTTTCTATGATAAAATAATTTGTGATTACTAGACAAAGAGTCGAAACATAATTACAAATTATTTGAACTTTAATTATATATGTCTGACTAATCTCTTCACTAGCTCAAGACAACTTTATATGGATTGCTAATAACAACATCAAATGATGTATGCAAAATATATTACATGAAGCAACAGATGACTTAAAAATTAATTTATTTTATTTGAAAATCAATCCAAGTACAAATTTTGCTCACAGGATGGTTATCTACCATTTGTTTTACAATAGAAACAGACTTCAATTGGTCAAACTAGCTTTAAAACAAATAATAAAAAGAAAGAAAGAACAATAATTCAAGTTTGGATGCAATAGGTTAAAGAATTCTTGAATGCAACGGTGAGTCTATTTATTTCGAAGTCACTTGAGTCCAGTTCAACACATTCTCTTTTGCTACATTTCTTGGTTAGCAAAGCTGTGAATCCGCTTCCATTGAGCTGCAACATGTTCAAAACAGTAAGTGGATGCGGATGTTGATGTTTTATATATGTGTATGTATACGAGGTTGTCTGAATGAATTATGTCCCTATATTTGGGAACAAAATGCTCACCTTTTGTCCACGATGACCACAGATCGAAGCTCACAATTGTCAAAGCTGCAAATGGCCCACATCAGATCATTAGTCCTTGTCTAAACGACATGAAGAACATAGAGGCAATGTTTAAGGCTCACCGTTTGCATAAAGCGGTTCTAACTGATGGATGACAGTCGTTTCCAAGTCTGTATAGAATATGTTGAAGCATTATTCCATGACTCACAATAACAATCTCTTGCTCAGGCCTTGTCCATAGCCTGCAATATATATAACCACTGATGAAATTGTACTCTAATATGATCTTGAAATTTTACATTCCAAGATTTATTTATGAATCCTAAATTGTTCATACGAAAATTTGGAGTTTACCAATTCATTAAAAGACCCATTCGAGCAGCCATTTCCTCTTCAGATTCTCGAGAGTCTGGGTTCCACATGCTGTCTTCTTCGCCATCCATCTGAACAACCAAAACTCTTTGAGTACTGATATTTAATGAAGATATATATATATATATATATATATATATATCAGCATATTAAATCTTGTTCAAAGATGGGATGGTTAAAGGAACTTGCCATTGAAAAATCAATAGAAGGGAAAAGAGCTTGACACTCGCTGACCCTTCTCCTCATATCACAAGGACGAACACCCTGTATTGAAATCGAGAATGCGTCAGTATATATAATTGAACTCCAATCATGGTTGGTGCAAATGAAGGAAGGCCTAGCATGAGAGATTTTGGCCATATATGTTACTACCATGCGGTCTCGACAAAGCTCAACTGCCATAATTTGGGGGCAGTTAACCCCTGCATCTTCGTTGCTTTCAGTACTACCGAATACTCCAAAAGCAGTTTGCATGGTCCTGCAGTGATCATCAAAATGTATATGAAGAATACAGATATTTCCTTGATTTCTTTTTCATAGACTTGGATATTCCATTGAAATTCAGGCAAAACTGAGTTTTATACCTGTATAAAGGGGAAGTTATGACTAACTCAATCCGCTTAAGTAGCCCACTAGCATGAACATCCTTGCGCAGTTTACCAACCTGAAATAAAAAAGGTAGAAGTTAATATGATTATATCAAAAACTGGATTAATTCATTTCAGGATTGAAGATTGATGATAAGCTAGCCATTGAATGTTGTGGAATTACCTGGTGCAGGCCCAGTGGGGAAAGTTCGGCATCAAATAGGTGAGGAGACAACAGTGCTTCACGGTTAATGTCTCCTTCTACATTATGCATGGCTTGTCCATGCCTCACCTTAAAATAAAAAAGATGAAAGAACTACGGTTTAATAAAAAACAAATTTCAAGCAAATAGTTGATACTGGAATGGTGTATGTATATACATACCAGGTGGACAATTTTGCAACGCTGCCATGGGTATGGAAACTGAGCTGCTGTGGTATTCATTTTCTGCAAATAGGGGAGTAATGATGAAAACAAGAAATGGGTATTGGTAGATAACACAAACGGCCAGAAACTTGTTCCGATAAATGGTAAGAAGTGAATGTAAAACGTTGCAGACTATATATATATAATATTTATATATAGGGAGAGAGAATTTCAATGTATTTTCTACGTTGGTTCATATATATTTCTTCGTAACTCATAATTGAATAATTATGATGGAATTAGACAGTAGTAAACTATAAGGAAAAAATAAGGAAATTGAAGAAGGAAATATTAACGAGAAAGACTGATTTTTGTTAATTAACTTCCTATTTCGGCTATTACAAAAAAGAAAAGTAATTTCAATGCAAGTGACTTGGAATAAAAGAAATACTATTTAGTAGGAAAATTCAAAATTTTCTCAGCTCATCATAAACTATAATTTAAATAATGAATACCCATTCAATTGCCTACACATTTTCATGGAAAACTCACAGTAAATACCATTAAAATGAATAGAAAATATCATTGACATGCAACTTCATGTCTTAGCTTTACTTACTAGAAAAGAGGCAAAACACAATAGATCGATCAAAGGAAAAGTAATTAAGTGTTTGGGGGAAGAACTGGTTGTGTAATTAATGACAAGTGATGGATAGAGCCATAGAGGACTTATGGTACATATATATAGCATGCAAAAAGGGAAAGAAATATAATATCGTAGGCAAGGGTTTAGTTTGATTTTCTTCGTAGTAAAATTCAGTCCATGCAAGCGTAAAACCAGGGGTTTTTTTTTTCCTTTTTCCTTCCAAAAAGAAAATAGAAAATTTGTATGTGAACACTATGCTTTACGCGTGACTATATATATATATATATATATCAAAGTCTTTTTCTTTGTCTTTTTTGTTTTTTATTGTTCTTGAACAAATCTCTTGTTGATTTATTAATTACGCCTTATATATGTCTTATGAAATAGTCAAACATTCTCTTGTGTGTAACTTCTTCGGTTCCAATTAGAGTTATTCTTGAGCCAGGTTCGAGTTGGGTCCTAATAAAATTTTAGGCTCGATTTATATGTTCAAGTTTATCTTGGCTCGAAAAATGGGCCTAAAATTTTGCCCAAGTCCAGTCCAGATAAAAATGATAAAACCCAAGCCTGACTCGGCCCACCCGTATTGATTGTTTTATTTTTTTATATATATTTTTTTAAAAACATATAATATACCAAATATACTAAAAATATTAATATAAATGTTTCCCAACAAATTGAAAATAAATTTAAAAAGTTTTTTTATACTTAAATAACAAGTGCAACTTAACAAGTAAATACCTCTAAAATAGTAGCAAAATTAACAATAAAACAAATGTTATACAATATCCAAATATTAACAACAAAATAGTAGTAACATAATAATAAAATGGTAACAAAATAGTGGGAAAACAATAGCAAAACAATAGGATTTTTTATTGCAAATTCAAGCCAAGCCGGGCCTAGGCCAAAAAAACCTTGCCCGAGGCCTGGCCCATTTTCTAAACTAGCCTTATTTTTTGCTCAAGCCCATTCTTCGAACCTGTATTTTTGCCCAAACTCTCCCATTTTTGGGTGGGCCTTCGGGCCGGGCCACCCCATGAACAACTCTAGTACCAACTTAATTATTAAATTATTAAAATATTAATAAATATTAATCTAAGGGTATTTTTGTCTTTTTATATAAAATAAAGAAAATATTCATGCCTACAATTGGGTTTGAACCCAAGACACCAATCATACACTATCCTAACATTACCATTTCAACTAAAGTAACATTTAATATATGTGAAATATATGTTATTATTAGTTTCAAATCTTACATTTTATTATTTATTGTATGTTATTTATAAACACTCTATGCATTCTAAATACATGATTTCTACATGCATTCGCGTGTAATAAAGTTTCTACTTTTAATAATATTGTTAATTAAGTTAGTGCCACAAACTAAGTCGACACCAACACCATGATAAAGAATTGTACTCATTTTTTATTTTTAATTTGTTGTATTTTTTATGTTTAAATTTCGTTTTACTTACAATTTTTTTTTCATTTCAATAACATACATATTTCATGTGTTATTTTAAACGCACATCAGTGTCCTAAATTTATAGTTTCCATACACATACTCGTGATAAAATTTCTAGTAAAGATTGCTTAATATTAATATTTAGTAATATATTATAAGTGGATTAAGTTATTTTTAATTATTAGAGATGTTTTCTATTGATATAACCAAAGATATTCTCATCCATTTTATAGGTTAGCTTAATCTTATTCGAGAATAGTATATATAAACTTATTTGAATAAAAAATTATGCTCACTTATTTGAATAAAAAATTAGGAACATAATACTCTACAAACATATAGATACGAATATATGGATATGACTTTTAAAAATCTGAAATATACATATATGTATTCACACTCACATTCGAATTTAAATAGCTTAAACGTATATTAGATTTTGCAAAATATTTTATATTAAAATTAATTTTTTAACTTTATTCAATAATAAATATAAATGGAATTGTAATAAATTTATATTATAATACCGTTAAATATGTAATTATTAATCCTTAAATTTATAATTCTTAATTTTTTATTTAAAAATAATTTAAAAGCATAAAAAATAAAACTACCATCATAATAATATTAATTATGAAAAATTTATGTACGGACTTCTTTTCCTCTCTGCATGTGTTGACTTCTACCATTAAATTCGAATGACTAAGTAGTGCATTAAATAAAAGTAATCATTTTAGCCTAATTAATTATTTGGTGGTTGTTCATAAAAACCTATTTTTATATCTGTTAATATGTATTAATTGTAGTGTCCACGCGAAAAATCTTACCTCTTGAAACCCTACAATGGGTTTTGTGCAAGAATTTGCGACCCTTCTTAATATAAATACCGCCGATGATTGATTTTTAAATCGGTAGTAAAAACGATTACTTTATTAATTTATCGGTTCAATTGGTTTATTAAATACTATTAAAAAAATTTAAAATTTTTGTTCAACCGATTCGATCACTAATTCAATTAACTTTTTTCGGTCCTCAATTTAGTCGGTTCAAAGACACTTTTCAGAATGGTACCTTAATCATAGTGGCATATCTAGGGGTTGGTAGGAGTCCCGATCTCCTAAAATGAAAAATTATCCATTTAGACCCTTTAGAAATTTTAAAATTTTAAATTAGTAAAGGTAGAATTACACTTTGACCCCTTAAAAATGATAAAATTTTGATTTAATCTTTTAAAAATTATAAAAATATAAGCTATTAAAAATTAAAATTTAATTTCAGCCCCTAAAAATTTTTCTGATCAATTCCTGATCTGATTAAAATTTTTTCTAAAAAAACAGTTTAATTGATTTTTCGATTTAATAGATTTGATCGTCAATTTAATTAATTTTTAATCGATTCGTTCTGATTTTCGATCTAACCGATTCAAATGCACTTTTCATCGATTTGATACAAATAACACTACCGAAAATGATGATAAAATAACAAGCTTTTTCATATAAATGTCATAATATTGGTATTATTTTTTAAAAAATAATTTATTTGAAAATTATATCAAATTATTTGCGTAAAAAGTTAGTGGCGCTTTAGGCAAGAGACGCCGCTATATGTAAGGCCATTGGCGCTTTAGGCGTTTGTTGATTACGCCAGCAAAGGTTAAGTATGCTGTGGCGTTTATATTTTGAAACACCGCTAAGTTTACTTTAACCCGTCAAATACACTATTAAAATTGAAATACATATATTATTATAATAAATTATTTAACAATCATAATATTTAAATTTAATTAACACTTTACATTCAATAATTACTAATTAAAATTAAATTAAAAACTATATATAAAAATAGAATTCACATAATTCACTATTATGATATTTATATTTTAAAAGTAATTCAAAATAATCTTTATATAAATTCAATGATGATGTTTTTTAAAAATAAACTTTTATATTATTACGTTTTAATTTCATAACCATAGAAACATTATAAATTTTATAAAAAAATAATAAATAATTAAATATCTTTGAATAATTTAATTAATACATATAATTAATCTGTGCATTACACGGGTAAAGAAAAATAATTTTTAATATTTTAAATTTGATTAGTGAATATATACTTTATTTCAAGATATAACAAATTTTATTTTTTTAATTTTTAATATTTTTACAATATTTTAAGATTGTTAATATTTTTATAATTTTTTACAGTTCTTAGAAGGTTCTAACATTTTTTAAAAAATTTTAAACATTTATAATTTATTTTAATTTAAAAAAATTAAGTCTTTTTAATGATGATGTCATCGTGATTTTAGCGTATGCCATGTGGAAATTTATGTTTAGCTTGATATTTCAACTAGCTTTTTTAACGTTCAAATGATTAAACTGGAAACGTCTAATAATGTTAAAGACTAAATTGAGAACGCTTGGTAATATTAAGGACTAAAGTGAATAAAAAAAACTTTGAAAATTGAAGTGGGAAAAGCGATACACTCGAGAGACTAAAATGTGAGATACTCTTAAAAGAAGATGATGGAGGATATTCAAAGTAGGAAATTATAAACTTTATATTAGAATTATAAAAAGTAATAAAGCTAATTTAGATAAAGAAGAAATAAGTTGACCAATAAAGTTAGATTCATTGTAAAGAGAGACATAATAAATATATGGTTAAAATATGTTAGAAGTTCTCGCATTCTTCTAAAGTTAGAAATTTAGTTCATATACTTCTATTTTATGAAATCTAATCCCTTTATTTTTAAAATTTTAAAATTTAGGTCCAACGGTTAACATTTAAAGGTGTTTATGTGTTGGGCTTAAGCATGATATTAAAATACTTTGTACTTGCCCAAGCCATGCTTGACCTGGAATATGAGCTTAAAATTTTGCCTAAGTCTGCTCATTTTTGTAAAAAATTAACCTAAGTCCATTTTAGGCCCAACCAACTTATTTTTAAAAAAATTTAAAAAATATATTTATATTATTTTAATTTAATATTTAATAATTTTATTTTTTTATTGAAAATTTTTATATAATCATCTTAACATTAATTTCATGTTTACATTAGAGTAGTATTATATATTTAGTATAAGTTTATTTATATATTTGGATGGGTCGATGATGATTCTGGTCTTTTGAAGAAGTTGGGGTATATGGTGGTCTGTAAGGGGAAAGGGATGGGCAAGTAACGAAGAAGAAGAAGAAGAAGAAGAAGAAGAAGAAGAAGAAGAAGAAGAAGAAGAAGAAGAAGAAGAAGAAGAAGAAGAAGAAGGAGGAGGAGCTGCTTCACCAAAGTGGCAAGTTAACTTGCCACATCAGCAACCCTGTTAAAACTTAACGGTAACTGTTAATTAGTGATTGTTTTGTAACTTTTCGAAAGTTGAGTGACTGAAATGAAACCTAGGTGACTGTTTTGTCAGTTATCCAAAAGTTGGGTGACTGTTGGTGTAATTTACCCTTAAAATTATGACTTTATACTTAACTTAAATTTAATGAGAATAACAATTGGATCTAAATTTTGAAATCTGAAAAATAGAGAAATTAAATTCCAGGAAATAAAAGTACAATGACTAAATTCTCAACTTTTAAAAAGTACAGGGACTTGTGACATATTTTTACCTAAATAGTATTATCTTTATATAAGAGTATAAAATTTTCAGATTTTATTTTTAAAAATTATAAGAGGAAAGTTGAAATTGCCCACAACCCAATTCTACAAATTTTTGATAAAACTTTTTGGACAGAAATCAATTTAAATAAAATAAATAAATAAATAAACCCCTTTCCTTTGAAAAAATAATGATGATAATAAAGAAAAGGCACTAATTATATGGTCTTGAAGTTTTGAATACCCAAATTAAAATATCTTTTAGGTTCATTATCATCATATGGCCTGGACTACCCTTTATCAAGAATTACATACATATTTTTTTATGATAGCCTCCATATGTACAGGGAAAACTTTACTTCTTTAAAACTTTGCATTTTCATTTTTAGATTATTATATTTTTTTTTGGTATCTTAGGTTATTATAAATTTATTTGTCCTTTAATATTCTTTCAATTATTATTATTTTTTAAAGTAATATTATTTTAATTATTATAACAAAGAGTCGATTGAGTCTTAACTCGATTGGTATAACAATTATTGCCAATGCAAGAGAACGTGAGTTTGAGTTCGTTGAAACGTATTACCCTCCTATTTATAGGTCGAGGAGGGGTTATAGGTAGTTCTAAATATTGTATTAGTCGTTTTGTTTTTTTTTTTAATTTGAATATATGAATTATAGAATAACGAAGGATTTGATTAATAAATCAACAGGAGACTTGGTTAGGAAAGGAAAACATGATTGTTCACATTGGCAACCAAGTCTAACGACTAAAGTCTTTCCTTTTTTTTTTTCTAAAGAAAAAACAAACAAACCCAGATTTACGTATGCATGGATTGAATTTTACTACCAAGAAAATCAAACTAAACCCCTGCCTACGATATTCCTTTCCATTCCCCGTTGCATGCTTATATATATCCATCCCATATAGCATTAATTATACCATTAGCTTTCTACAGTTCTTTCCCCCAAACACTGAACTATTTTTCCTTTGATTTCTTGTCTTTTTTTCTCTCAGTTTTCTGGTAAGTTAACATAAGACTTGCGGTTTTCATGTCAATGATATTCATTTCATTTTTAATATATTTATTCTTTTGGGGGTTTCTAGATTGTATGCATTTCAATGGTATTTTATTATTTATTTGTTTTCTAATATTATTAGTTAGCTAGTTTTGGCCATTACTGAGGAAAATTATAGTTTATGATGAACTGAGAAGATTTTGAGAGTTGGGAAATATAGCAAGCCAAATCCTACTAAATATTATTTTCAGGGCCTCGTGCATTGAAATTAGTTCAATCACGTCGTCTTTCTCGTTATTTCCTTCTTAAATTCCGTCCCTTTTCCTTATTGATTACTAACAGACTTACCTACCGAATATACTCTCATTATTCTATCATAATTGTTCAATTACGAGTCATGTAAAGATATATGAACCAACATAGAAAATACATTGCAAGTCCCTCTCTCTCTGTATAAATATAGGGTCTGCTACATTTTACATTCACTTCTTACAATTTCCCTTAAAAAGTTTTATAGCCATTTGTGTCAATTATTATCAATCCCCATTCTTTCTTTGCTCCTTTATTCCCCATCCTTTTGTTCTTACGAGCATCTTCTATTACTTGAATTGAATTCCCAAATGCAGAAAATGAAGACCACAGCAGCTCAATTTACATACCCATGGCAGCTTTGCAAAACTGTCCACCTGGTATATATATACACCCCATCCTAGTACCAACTATTTGCTTAAATTTTGTTTTTTTATTAAATCATAGTTTTTTTATTTTTATTTTTTTTTAAGGTGAGGCATGGACAAGCCATGCATAATGTAGAAGGAGACATTAACCGTGAAGCACTGTTGTCCCCTCACCTATTTGATGCCCAACTTTCCCCACTGGGCCTGTGTCGAAACCATCCTTTTTGGAAAAGCGCGGGAATCAACTTTGGTTTTGAAAACGAAAATAAAACGGGAGTCGCCACCGACCTTTGTTTAGGTGTGATCGGATCACCTTTATTTTAATAAAACGTTTCGGTTTACTAAAACAGTGCTTTTGGTCTACAAATATTCGAGAAAATAGATTCGGGAGTCGGTTACGTGCGAGGAAGGATTAGCACCCTCGCAACGCCCAAAATCGGTACCAAATTGATTAACCAGTGTCCTAATGTCGAAAATTGGAAAAGATTTTGAAATTTTATTCTTTTTTTTTGTGATTTTTAAACAACTTGATTGAATATTTAGTTTCCCTTGTTCCGAAGGAACAGAGTCTCACATCCAGCACGATTGGATACGACAATCTGAGTCATCGAATTCAAGATCATCCCCAAAATTCTCCAAGCACATGTATTGAAATTCGAAAGGATATTCGTTCATTTGGTCAAACAGAAGAAATCACACCCAGCACGATTGGGCACAATTTCTTCAAATTTCCAAATGCACAAACATTACCTTTGTGAAACCTCTTTTCATGAATTTTGAAAAAACAAAAAAAGAAAACAAAATAAAATGTTAAGTTGCGATTCAGAACTGTCGATTTACATGAAATGACGAGCACGAGAAATAACAAAACACAATAATAAAAATGCAATAATAAAAAACAAAATTAAAAAGATAACATTAAAATAAAAATAAGGAAATTTAAAACAAAACTGTGTTAATAATAATAGAGGTAATAATAATAATAATAATAATAATAATAACCACGTAATAATAATAATAATAATAATAAATACTAATACTAATAATAATAATAATAATAGTAATAGAAATAGAAGTAATAGTAGTATAATAATAATAATACATAAAAATAACAAAATAATATAAAAAAAAGGGGGGACTAAATTGAACTTAAAATAGAAATAGGGGTCAGATTATACGAAATAAATAATGGGGGATTAAACTGAAATGCGCGCCAAACGGTGAGGGACGAGGAACGCAATTCTTCCAATTCATTAAACGCGATATTTAATGCGGGACTAAGGTGAAAGCAGGATGAAATTAGAGAGGTAAATTTGAAAATGAGGAAAACTTGATTGTAAAAATATGAAAGGATGGAGGGGCTAAAGTGCAATTAGCCCCTCCAATGAAAACACGCTGTGGATCCTAGGGTGGAGCGGGTCGGATCGGGTCGGGTCGGTGTAAAGCGGCGCCGTTTTGACCTTGGAAGGGCTACTGATGAAACGACGTCGTTTCGCATCTCTATATAAACCAAAAAAGGCTTTAAAATTCATTTTACCTTCCCTTTAAAAAAACTTGAAATTTCTCTTTGTTTCTCCCCTCTTCTCGGACTAAGCCCGGCCAGTGGCCACCGCTGGCTCACCATGTCGGCGACCTCAGTGCATGGCGGTCGGAGCCCCAAAATTCCCCTTTTTAACCGATTAAAAGGTAAGTCTCTCCCCTTTTATTTTATATATATATGTATATGATTTTTGAAAAAAAAAAATAGAGAAATATTTATATATATACACTTTATTTGAAAATAAAGAAAAGAAGAAAAGAAAAAACAAAACCTTTGCTCTTGATCTGCATTTATTGCTTATTTTGCACTCTTTTTGTTTGAAATCTGTTCTTTTTGTATTGATTGATCGAAAAGAGAAAAAGTGAGTATATTCTGCTCTCTTTTTCCGGCTTTATAGCCGATTAATAATAATAAAAATACAAGGTCTTTTCTCTTGGTGTTCTTTGTTCCTTTGTTCTTTCTTACAGATCATGGGGGACGGCGGGAAGTGGGGAGCGGCTAGTGGAGACCAGGCGCTGGTGGTGGAGCACATGGGCGAGAGGCTTGCGGCGCTAGGGTTTTCAAAACCCTAGCTCTCTGAAAAGAGGTTGATCATTTTGGGCCTTTTGGGCCGATTGTAAATTAGGCTTATTTTAATTTGGGTCTGGTATTGGGTTAAGGTTTGTAAAATGGGTCGGTTTTGTAGGTGCTATTGGGCCGGGCAAATTATGGGTATTACAGCTGCCCCTCTTTGCTCGTTGTCGTGCAACGGGAACAGAGCAAAGACTTTAAAAGACCCAAATTTGCCCGGTCTTGCCGAGCCTTGATTTCTTTGGGTGCTCTTCTTTGTCAGGTAGCTTCAAACTCCACTGTAACTTGTTGCTTTGATCCACTCTGCTGTTATTTCCAAGAGATAGGGCCTGTAGCTTCAATCCGCCTTTATTGTTCCGTTGTATCTTCAAATAGATAATATTTGCAATCTTTAGCCTATTCCACTGCTGGTCAGTGAAAATAGGACGATCTTTAACCCATTCCACCGCTGGTCAGTGGCAACAGGACAATCTTTAACCCATTCCACCGCTGGTCAGTGGCTATAGGACAATCTTCAACCTATTCCATCCCTGGTCGATGGCAATAGGACAATTTTCAACCTATTCCACTGCTGGTCGGTGGCAATGGCACGATCTTCAACCTATTCCACCGCTGGTCGGTGGCAATGGCACGATCTTCAACCTATTCCACCGCTGGTCGGTGGCAATGGCACGATCTTCAACCTATTCCCCCGCTGGTCGGTGGCAATGGCACGATCTTCAACCTATTCCACCGCTGGTCGGTGGCAATGGCATGATCTTCAACCTATTCCACTGCAGGTCGGTGGCAATGGCACGATCTTCAACCTATTCCACCGCTGGTCGATGGCAATGGCACGATCTTCAACCTATTCCACCGCTGGTCGGTGGCAATGGCACGATCTTCAACCTATTCCACCGCTGGTCGGTGGTAATGGCATGATCTTCAACCTATTCCACCGCAGGTCGGTGGCAATGGCACGATCTTCAACCTATTCCACCGCTGGTCGGTGGCAATGGCATGATCTTCAACCTATTCCACCGCTGGTCGGTGGCAATGGCACGATCTTCAATAGTGTTGCTAAATCGTCCTCTAGGGGACATATCCTGTAGACTTTTCAATTTGCTTCCTTCAGGAATGGTGTCAAACTCCAGTCTGCTCCACTACCATCTCTAGGGAACAAAATCTGAACCTTTCAATTTGCTTCCTTACTATCTTCAGGAAGACTTCAATCTTCAATCTGCTCCACTACCATCTCTAGGGAACAAAATCTGAACTTTTCATTTTGCTTCCTTGCTATCTTCAGGAAGACTTCAATCTTCAAATCTGCTCCACTGTCATCTCTAGGGAACAAAATCTGAACTTTTCAATTTGCTTCCTTACTATCTTCAGGAAGACTTCAATCTTCAATCTGCTCCACTATCATCTTTAGGGAACAAAATCTGAACTTTTCAATTTGCTTCCTTACTATCTTCAGGAAGACTTCAATCTTCAATCTGCTCCACTATCATTTCTAGGGAACAAAATCTGAACTTTTTAATTTGCTTCCTTACTATCTTCAGGAAGACTTCAATCTTCAATTTGCTCCACTACCATCTCTAGGGAACAAAATCTGAACTTTTCAATTTGCTTCCTTGCTATCTTCAGGAAGACTTCAATCTTCAAATCTGCTCCACTATCATCTCTAGGGAACAAAATCTGAACTTTTCAATTTGCTTTCTTACTATCTTCAGGAAGACTTCAATCTTCAAATCTGCTCCACTATCATCTCTAGGGAACAAAATCTAAACTTTTCAATTTGCTTCCTTACTATCTTCAGGAAGACTTCAATCTTCAATCTGCTCCACTATCATCTCTAGGGAACAAAATCTAAACTTACTACACTTTTCTTTGAGGAACCTGTCCTGTAGAATGTGCTTATGCTTAAATAAATGATGAGGATGCTATGATCGGAATGACTCAAATGCTCCTAACTACATGTGCTATAGATGACATTTACCTAAATGCAGAATGTCATGAGAATGATAATTTTTTCACAATGATTAAGATGCAATGATCGTAATAAATCGAATGCTCCTAACTAAATGATATTATGGAAGACATTTGCGTGAATGCAGAATGTCATGAGAATGATGATTTTTTTCACAATGATTAAGATGCAATGATCGTAATAAATCGAATGCTCCTAACTAAATGATATTATGGAAGACATTTGCGTGAATGCAGAGTGTCATGAGAATGGTCTTTTCACGAAGGTTAGGATGCAATGATCGAAATGAATCGAATGCCCCTAAATAGACGTGTCTTATGACTGACATTTGTATGAATGCAGAATGTCATGAGAATGATTTTTTTTTTTTACAATAATTAGGATGCAATGATCAGAATGAATCGAATGCCCCTAAATAGATGTGTCTTATGAATGACATTTGTATGAATGCAGAATGTCATGAGAATGATTTTTTACAATGATTGGGATGCAATGATCAGAATGAATCGAATGCCCCTAAATAGATGTGTATCATGGGAATGATTTTTGTACAATGATTAGGATGCCATGATCAGAATGAATCGAATGCCCCTAAATAGATGTGTTTTGCATGAATGTAAAATTTCTTGAGAATGATCCCATTCTAACAGTTTAAGGTGGTCATCGCGCATTGTTTATCAGGGCTATATCACTGACGTCTTATGCTGCGATCTTGTTCGACTGGTATTCATGAAAGAAAACCCGAGAAAACAATTATATTTTACCCAACAGATTTGTCCCACTGTAACTTCAAGGTTCATCTCATTGTGACCTAGGGGTATAGGATCTGAATCCTTTCATTCGTCCTACCGCGATTTCAAAACGTAGGATTTGTTTCTTCTTCAACCCATCCTGTTGCTATTCAAAGGTACAGGATCTATATCAGCTTCCATCTATTGATCACTCTTCGGGTACCCAACCAGATGTATATGCATGATGCTCGTATGAATGCAGAATATCATTTTTTTTCGAGAATGATTCTGGTTTTGCATTTGGGTTAACAATGCCCATTTCTCGTCAAGATTGTATCACTGACGCAATACCTTGTCATTTTGTTCAATCGCCATTTTTTACAAAAATTTGCAGAGGTAACCTTATTTTGGACTCAAATATTCCCGACTCTTAAGCTTGGTGAATTCTAAACAATAATCCTGTTTCAGACTCCTGTATTATTTAGAGGTTTCCAGAGTAATATGCAAAACTCCTTTCATGAAAGTATTATTAGTCCAGTAATCATTATTTCAATGCAAAATGCTTGAAAAAGATCATAATGATGGACGAAACGGAAATTTATTGGGAGCATAGCTCGAAACAAACAAGTTAATCAAAGCTAGCAAATGCAATGAAAAAGAAATTTTATTTAGAGTGTATTTTGAAAAGACAAAGATAACAAACTTAAAATAGGTGAAAATGGAAACTAGGTGCCCCAGATATCGCAGCCTGAGCTTCTCCGTTCAAACTTCTTGAGGACCATTTTAAGCTCAATATGTGTTTAGGGGATCCGGAGTACTTTGTCGATGCTCCAAGACGTAACATACCCTTTCATTGTTACTTCAAACGTGGCAAGACTACTGTATGCCCCATTTTTTATCAGAATTTGAGATGCCCTTTTTCGGATTTTCGACTCAAGTCCCATTTGTTCTCAAAGCGCCCTTTGTGAGTTTTTGTCTTAGCCTCCTCTGTTTCTTCCTCTCTTTTTTTGCTGAAAATTTCTTTTTTTGTTTTTTTTATTTTTTTATTTTGATTTTTTTGATTTTGATTTTTTTTCTTGAATCTGAATTCTTCGGATTGGGCAAGTCCCTGCCATCCATTTCGGTCGATATTCATGCTTCTCCAAAATAGGCCTTCTCTGCTGCATAAGTTCCTTCCCAGCTTGGCATCCGCTTTTTCTTGAAGTCATTTTGTATGGGAAGGATTCTTTCCAAAATTAGGACTCCTTTATGGAATTTCCTAGGGCGAATCTCCTTGTTATAGACCCGTGTCTTTTGCCTTTGGCACATTTGACCATGAGGATGGCCCTTAGCCTCTCTCCTTTGATTAAGTCCAGCTAATCATATTGGGATTTGCTTCATTCTGCTTCATCTGACTTTAACTTCGATAAAACTCCGACAATAGGAATCTTGACTTTCATGGGCAAAGTTGTCTCTATCAATGAGAAGTGTGTTGCCCCGGTGAGGGTCCTATCAGACGTTGAGCAATCGTAGATGCCAATCTTCAAAAGTCTCAATCATTATCCCGGTGATTTTTTTTTTATCGTTCGTTTTGGGACGATACAATATTTACTCTTGAACAGACTGCAAACTTCTGATCAAAATATGGTCCTTTTTGGATTTTGTACCGACATAGTATTTGCTGACTGTAGACTTCGTGACATTGGCATATGAAGCGACTTTCGCAATCTTAGAGAAGTAACCGAAATCCACGAAAATGAAATGATGTTGGCCAGAAGCTTTCGATAAGACGGCTTAATAACATCCATGCCCCACATATAGGAAAAATGGAGGAGACACATAAGTCTTGTCTTCCTCAATTTGGCAATTACGGCATAACTGATGTAATTTCCTTTTTTGGTAAACCAGTAGCTCGAGCCTCTTGATTGGCCTAGTTAGGGTAGAACCATCAGCATATGATCTTCCAATACCCTTATGGACTTCTTCTGTGATTTCCTTAGCTTTGACAGCATACTCGTGCCTCAGTAGTCCAGTGTGTCTTAACGTGATCATACGAAAATATTTTTTGAACTCTTGGAGATAACTCAATGATTCCTCGCCTTGTTCCTGCGGCAAGCTAAGCTTCCATCTTCATCTCTCTCGTAGTGTTTGCTGACACTTCGTAAGATAGGATCTACCATTCTTAACAATTTAGGAAATAAGTTGTGATCTCTGTCATCTCCAAAGTCCTCCGATCCCTCTAGACACGTATCTTACTAAAAGAGAGTCAGTAACAGCGTTGCTCCTGTCATTAATATCTGGGGACCCACTGTGGGTATGCAAGCAGAAAATCCAAAAAATAAATGACTCTAAGGATGATTATTTGTATGATATAAAACGAAACAATGTATAGCATGAAATGTAATGGGTGAAAACAAAGATGCATTTTATTGAAATAACAATTTTGGACACAAGCCTATTTCACAAAAGGCTCTTATTGCCCCTAGGCTTAAAGCAACAAGCATGTTTTGACTATTACTCGAGGTTAGCTAAAATACATGGATCCCTTCTACAGTCTCATTGTTCAAAACACTCCTCAGTATGTAAAGGCTCGAAAAGTTTGATTCTTCGGTTCACTCTTCAGATACATCGTTAATGTTCTAATTTTTCGATTTCGAAGACTTCTTCAAGGAAACGCAACCCCCTGCACCATCCCAGTTTCAATTACTGCTTTATCAGAATGATCCGGTCCTGAAAAATTATCGAACTGCACAATTCCCATGCTGATGAATTTTTCGACCAACTTCTTAAATGCAACGCAGTTATCGATTGAATGACCCGTTATTCCCGCATGGTACTTGCATTGAGCGTTTGGATCATACCATTTAGGATATGGGGGCTGTAATGGCTTTAAATAGTAGTGAGGAGACACCATATGCGCATCAAATAAAATTTGATAGAGCTCCTTGTATGTCATCGGGACGGGTGTGAATTGGAGTTTCTCTGAGTTCGGTCTCGAATTGGATTCTTACCTTGGGGAAACCTGATGAATGGTAGTTGTCTTCCATGGTTGGCTTGTTGTGATCGACTTTGAATGGTCGTTGTTATACCTTCTCGTACTATTCGCTTTATTTTCTTTTTTTTTTCAGGGTCTTTAAAGTCCACTCTCCCTTGTTCTTTGTTTCGACTAGGCTGTGCGTCACCAGATTGACTCGATCATTCCCGAAATTAAGGTTTGAACCCATTGGGATGTTCAACAGGGCCAAAGTATCAGCCTGACATTTGGGTCTAATAACGATGGGCACCTCATGCGAATGTGCATCTGGTTGAGTCGGGATATTTATCGGCGAATAAACAATTTCTTCATCCTCATCCACATTGTCGATCACTTGACCCCTCCTTGTTTCAGATCCTCCCGCTGGTAACCGGGCTAGCTGGCGTATCATATTTTCTTGGAATTCTCGCATTTATTCCCGCATCTCTTGTTGAATTTTGGTCAATTGCTCTTCCATCTGTATTTGCATTTTCTCTATTCTTTCCAACCTTTGTTCCATGTCTTCCTAGGTTAACTGAAATTATTCACCTAATTAGGGCCTTCTCATGAAATCTAATGCATGTGACGTAATGCAATGCAAATGCATGGAATGAATGCAATACGAACAGAAAGAAAGGCGTTGATTATGAATTCAATTTCATTAGAAGAACTTTTTTAGAAAATACGTTTCTTTACATAAAACGGATTACATATACGACTTTATCCTCATAGTCCAGGTGAACACCAACCTTCTTTTTCGTATCTGGATGCTACGGTCGTGTCCCGTGGACTTGTTCCACAGATGCCTCTTCTAGCTCCTCGTTGCTTGCTTGGTCCAGGCTTCTTTTGCGTGATGTCCATAAGCTTTTTTTAGAAAATGGATACCTGATGAATCTCGAATAATCCTTGTCAGCTTGAATCCTCGGGCAAAATCTTGTATTCTTCTGCCGGCTATCAACCCTCTCTCATTAATTACTTAGACTATGACCGTATTATAATCCACTTTATCAAGTAACACATTTCCTTATGACAAACTCTTCTATTTAGCAATCGAACATGAATCCACACCTCCTTTCTAAGATAAAATGCAAATGCATGAATGTAAAGATGCATCGATTCTGATTCAACTTCATTTTAAAAAACTTTATTAGAAAACAAAATCCTTTACATAAAACGGACTACAAATATGCTTTCGCCCCAAGTCTTAAGGTCTTGATTTTCCTGAGCAAGGAAGCTAGCTCTACGATCAAACTGTAGCTCATACTTCATGCTCAACGTATCAGCTTGTGATGCCAAAGTCTGTAGATAACCAACTACCTCTCGAATCTAAACTATTGCTTCACCCATGAGATAATCTCGACTTCTAACTTGTCATTGAGAATGGTGAAGCTCTTCCTTCCAACGCTCTTCTCTTGTTTCAAAGAGCTCGATCCAACTGTGCGATGCTGCTTCTAACTCTTCAATCTTGCCCTTCATTTCCTCGATCTTATTCATGCTTGCCTTTAACTCGATCGCGAAATTACGGCTTTGATAATGATGTAGGGACCGTCCAAGTTCAGCCACTCTATCTTTTAATTCTCCCTCAATTCCTGAAGATTGTTATGCATTACACCGATGCGAGTGTAGTCTCATAACTCTAATTTGTACCCTTCAACTAAGCTATCTCCTTCTTCTAACTATGCTTGCTCTGACCACTTATGAACGATTGCATTGTCCTCCATTTTATTAAGGAATTCGTTCTTCATAACCAGTTTTCTAATTTAGAAATTGACCGTGAATCGATACCTCTTTACAATATGAAATGTTATGCAATAAAATACAAAAAATTAGTAGCGTAAAGTAAAATATATAAAGCAAACAATCAAACACCTATTCAGGTGACCACTAAGGTTCGATGTAGCTCTACCTATGTGGGCTCCTAAGGCTTTCTACATGCGGTTTGGTTCTAAAGTTGAGGTACCTGAACCAGCAGATTCCTCGATCCTCACCCATTATAGGCTCATACGGACTGAGTTCGGTTCAAGGGAATACATTTCCCTATGGCCATGCGGAAGTGAAAACTTCACGAAGACATAGGTACGGATGTATCCCGAAAGCAGTCCACTAGCCCATGCGGAGGTGAAAACCTCACGAAGGCATAGCTTCTCGCTCCCACTTAAAGGTGTGACCACAACGGTCATGCAAATATGAATGCAGAAGTATCCTATAAGACTAAACATTATTGTAATCATAGCACCAACAAATGCATCAACAGAAACATGATTTTTTTCCAAAAAAAATTTCCTAATTTTCGACAAAAGGACAAAGGATAATCAATTTTATGGCCCGACTCTCTTATTGGTCCCCAGTGGAGTCGCCAAGCTGTCGAAACCATTCTTTTTGGAAAAGCGCGGGAATCGACTTTGGTCTTGAAAACGAAAATAAAACGGGAGTCGCCACCGACCTTTGTTTAGGTGTGATCGGATCACCTTTGTTTTAATAAAACGTTTCGGTTTACTAAAACAGTGCTTTTGGTCTACAAATATTCGAGAAAATAGATTCGGGAGTCGGTTACGTGCGAGGAAGGATTAGCACCCTCGCAACGCCCAAAATCGGTACCAAATTGATTAACCAGTGTCCTAATGTCGAAAATTGGAAAAAATTTTGAAATTTTATTCTTTTTTTGTGATTTTTAAACAACTTGATTGAATATTGAGTTTCCCTTGTTCCGAAGGAACAGAGTCTCACATCCAGCACGATTGGATACGACAATCTGAGTCCTCGAATTCAAGATCATCCCCAAAATTCTCCAAGCACATGTATTGAAATTCGAAAGGATATTCGTTCATTTGGTCAAACAGAAGAAATCACACCTAGCACGATTGGGCACAATTTCTTCGAATTTCCAAATGCACAAACATTACCTTTGTGAAACCCCTTTTCATGAATTTTGAAAAAACAAAAAAAGAAAACAAAATAAAATGTTAAGTTGCGATTCAGAACTGTCGATTTACATGAAATGACGAGCACGAGAAATAACAAAACACAATAATAAAAATGCAATAATAAAAAAACAAAATTAAAAAGATAACATTAAAATAAAAATAAGGAAATTTAAAATAAAACTGTGTTAATAATAATAGAGGTAATAATAATGAGAATAATAAATATTATGAGAATAATAATAATAATAATAATAATAATAATAATAATAACCACGTAATAATAATAATAATAATAATAATAATAATAATAAATACTAATACTACTAATAATAATAATAGTAATAGAAATAATAGTAGTATAATAATAATACATAAAAATAACAAAATAATATAAAAAAAGGGGGGACTAAATTGAACTTAAAATAGAAATAGGGGTCAGATTATACGAAATAAATAATGGGGGATTAAACTGAAACGCGCGCCAAACGGTGAGGGTCGAGGAACGCAATTCTTCCAATTCATTAAACGCGATATTTAATGCGGGACTAAGGTGAAAACGGGATGAAATTAGAGAGGTAAATTTGAAAATGAGGAAAACTTGATTGTAAAAAATATGAAAGGATGGAGGGGCTAAAAGTGCAATTAGCCCCTCCAATGAAAACACGCGGATCCTAGGCTGGAGCGGGTCGGATCAGGTCGGGTCAGTGTAAAACGGCGCCGTTTTAACCTTGGAAGGGCTATAGCGAAACGACGTCGTTTCGCATCTCTATATAAACCAAAAAAAGGCTTTAAAATTCATTTTTACCTTCCCTTTAAAAAAAAACTTGAAATTTCTCTCTGTTTCTCCCCTCTTCTCCGGACTAAGCCCCGGCCAGTGGCCACCGCGGGCTCCGCCGCCGGCGACCGCTGTGCACGGCGGTCGAAGCCCCAAAATTTCCCCTTTTTTAACCGATTAAAAGGTAAGTCTCTCCCCTTTTATTTTATATATATATGTATATGATTTTTGAAAGAAAAAAAAATAGAGAAATATTTATATATATACACTGTTTCGAAAATAAAGAAAAGAAGAAAAGAAAAGAAACAAAACCTTTGCTCTTGATCTGCGTTTATTGCTTATTTTGCACTTTTTTGTTTGAAATCTGTTCTTTTTGTATTGATTGATCGAAAAAAAAGAGAAAAAAGTCCCTGTTACAGTCTCTTTTTCCTGGCTTTATAGCCGATTAATAATAATAAAAAATACAAGGTCTTTTCTCTTGGTGTTGCTGTTGCTTTGTTCTTTCTTACAGATCATGGGGGACAGCGGGAAGTGGGGGAGCGGCTAGTGGAGACCGGCGCTGGTGGCAGGCACATGGGCAGAGGCTTGCGGCGCTAGGGTTTTCAAAAACCCTAGCTCTCTGAAAAGAGGTTGATCATTTTGGGCCTTTTGGGCCGATTGTAAATTAGGCTTGTTTTAATTTAGGTCTGATATTGGGTTAAGGTTTGTAAAATGGGCCGGTTTTATAGGTGCTATTGGGCCGGGCAAATTATGGGTATTACAGCCTGCACCAGGTAATCCCACAACATTCAATGGCTAGCTTATCATCAATCTTCAATCCTGAAATGAATTAATCCAGTTTTTGATATAATCATATTAATTTCTACCTTTTTTATTTCAGGTTGGTAAACTGCGGAACGATGTTCATGCTAGTGGGCTACTTAAGAGGATTGAGTTAGTCGTAACTTCCCCCTTATACAGGTATAAAGCTCAGTTTTGCCTGAATTTCAATGGAATATCTCAGTCTCTGAAAAAGAAATATCAAGGGAATATTTGTATTTTTCAAATACATTTCAGTGTTAGATAAAGATAGTTGATGAGTGTAAATGATCATCATTGCAGGACCATGCAAACTGCTTTTGGAGTATTCGGTAGTACTGAAAGCAACGAAGATGCAGGTGTCAATCGCCCCCAAATTATGGCAGTTGAGCTTTGTCGAGACCGCATGGTAGTAACATATATGGCTGAAATCTCTCATGCTAGGCCTTCCTTCTTGATTTACTCCGACCATGATTGGAGTTCAATATATGCATAATATACTGACGCATCCTCCAATTCAATACAGGGTGTTCGTCCTTGTGATATGAGGAGAAGGGTCAGCGAGTGTCAGGCTCTTTTTCCTTCCATTGATTTTTCAATGGCAAGTTCCTTTAACCATAAGATGCTGATATAGATTATATCTTCATTAAATATCAGTATTCAAAGAGTTTTGGTTGAGCAGATGGATGGTGAAGATGACAGCTTGTGGAATCCACACGTTCGAGAGTCCGAAGAGGAAATGGCTGCTCGAATGGTTCTTTTTATAAAATGGTAAACTCTAATTCCTTACCAACAATTTAGGATTCAGAAATAATTCATCAGTTTATATATATATTGCAGGCTATGGACAAGGCCAGAGCAAGAAATTGTGATTGTGAGTCATGGCATAATACTTCAACAAATACTAAATGTACTTGAAAACGACTGTCATCCAACAGCTAGAACAGCTTTATGCAAACGGTGGGCCTTATACATTGTCTCCATTTTCTTCTTCTTCTTTAGACAAAGACTCGATTATATATTCTTTGCTTTCAAATTCTGACCTGGTCTGATGTGGGCCTTTTTCAGCTTCGACAATTGTGAGCTCCGTTCCGTGGTCATCGTCGACAAAAGGTGAGCATTTTGTTCGGAAATTTAGAGGCATTCATTCAATCACATATATGTTTTTTTTGGGGGGGTATGCTTATCTCGGTACAGATTTTGAGTTGTTAGCTGTACGTACATGACCGCATAAAATATATACAACACATTAGGTCAATTTATTTTCTATATTCAAAGACCCACTAAGGTACATTGACCAAAGTCATGTATACTAATATTCATGGTACGCGTAAGGATTCACCTCCCAAAATCATTGTATCATATTAAAGTTTTATGGAATTATTATATAAAATGTCATTGGTCCCTCTTTCCACTCAACCAAGATTAAGAATTTTTCCCAACACTTCAAATCAAACATGAAGTGGGAAAGGGGAGAAAATATATCAGGTTTGCTGCAAAGATTTAAGTCTAGAATGCATGCGTTTTGAATTGAATTTCTACAAGATTATCATAAGTTATGTTCCAGAATTCCAGAATCCAAACGACTCAAGATATGTTTCATAAAAGTATGCTGTATAAGTTTTTATGGTTCACAAAATTAGTCAAAGATTCATTATTTTCTAACATGCTTAAATCTGAAACATCCACTTACCGTTTTTGAATTTGTTTCAGCTTCAAGGTAGCGGATTCACAGCTTTGCTCACCAAGAAATGCTGCAAAAGAGAATGTGTTAAGAGAGGAAGTTTCCATTTGATTCGACTCAAGTTACTTTGAGAACTCACTGTTGAACTTGAACTCTCTAGGATCTTTAATCTGCTTTGTCAAAAGTTGAATTATTTTCATTTTCAATTAGAAGTCTATTTCTATTGTAAAATTTGGTTGATATGTTAATTATCCTATCAGAAAAATATGTAATTGGACTGGAATGATTTCACTGGGATGTTGCAATAAGAAATGAAACAGTATATTTCAAACATTAACATTCAAATACCAAATTTTGTTTATGTTTTGTCTTTGGAATCTTATTCAGAGGTAAATTCACTAAATGAGTCACGATACAAGTATTAATACAAGCTCAACCAATTCAAAATTTGTTGCAGTTTTAACCACGTATACTTAAAATAGATTGGTCACTTGGCTAGAACAACTATAGATTCTCTAATTTGCACTTAAATTACCTCGCCACTAGTGCTTCACCAGTACCTCACCAATATCCAAGCACGTCAAGGCATGCAAATGTGGCATGTGGAGTTCACTCCCCCAACCTAACTAGAGACAGGTGTCGTACCCTTCTGTCTATGAGGGACACATAGAACCTCGCCTATGATCTATCCCGTCATGTTGAAACCTACTTAAGGTTGGAATGCTTTTAAAGTGGCTGACCATGAATAGACCAAAGACATATACATGTCAAGATCTAAGGATCAAAGAAAGGACTCACATCCACCTATAAATACCATATCTAATACGAAAGAAGGCAAGTGCTTATCCTAAGTGATCTATGTAAAAGGTCTCTTAGCAATCCTTCTCATCCTCGACAGCTTTGCACTTAGGCTCCACCATGTGAATCATCACTCAAACTTCCAGATACTTCAATACCTCAGCAATTTATTGCGATGAGCGTAGACCGGCCCTCCCAAACGAGACCATGCACCCCCGACATTCTAACTATTTATAACTTCCCTAATACCCAACAGGCAGGCCAAACTAGCAAACTTGTTTGCAATCCTTTCACAGATGTTTTTGGGAGTTGGTTCTGTCAACAACCAAAACTTCCAGCTCAAAAAGAATACCCTCTCTCAGCACGGGGTCAAAACCCTTTGCCAAATCCTAATTCTTCATCTCAATAGTTTCTGGCCCTCCAAGAACAGTTGAGAACATTAAAGGATCAGATGCTCCAACAGAATCTTAGACATGATTGCATGCACAACAATACTCCTATTATCAAGATCAACTTCGGAAGAGTGATGAAACTATAAGAGAACTAACATTACAGCAAAAAAGGCGGCGTTTTTAGTGGCGTTTTAACAAAAAACGCCACAAATATTATAAATTAGCGGTGTTTGTACTAAAACGCCGCAAAAAAATTGAGAAATAGCAGCGTTTTTAGGTAAATCGCCGCAAAAAATGAGCAATAGCGGCGTTTTTTCTTAAACGCCGCTAATAATCTGAGAAACAGCGGCGCTTTTATACAAACGACGCTAAAAACCTGAGAAATAGCGGCGATTTTATACAAACGCCGCTAAAAACCTGAGTAATAGCGGCGCTTTTGTACAAACGCCGCTAAAAACCTGAGCAATAGCGGCGCTTTTATACAAACGCCGCTAAAAACCTGAGCAATAGCGGCGCTTTTTCACAAACGCCGCTATAAACCTGAGAAATAGCAGCGCTTTTTCACAAACGCCGCTAAAAGTTTTTCATATTGCTTTGAATTATATTTTGTTTTGATACATTCACTTATAAGCAATGAGAAAGTTTCATTTTAGTTACTTAATTATGAAAAGTTACAAATTGTGCTAACTAAACAATTTAGAAGTTTTCATTTAAGTTACAAATTAATCTATTAAAAATGAATTAGGGTTTAATGTTTGGTATGTTAATTTTATGGTTTAGGGTTTGTTATTTTGGTGTATGGGTTTAGTGTTTTAAAGTTTGTTATTTGGGTTTATTGTATAGTGTTTAATATCTTAGTGTTTACCGGTATTAAGGTTTAAATGTTAGTGGTTAGGGGTTAAGGTTTAGGGTTAGGGGTTTAGGGGGAAATGGTTAATGGGTTAGGGTTCTGGGTTTAGAGTTTATGGTTTATGAGTGTATGAGTTTAGGTTTAGGGGTTTGGGGGAAAATGGTTAATGTGTTAGGTTTCTGAGTTTAGGATTTATGTTTAAGTTTAGGGTTTTTAGGGTTTAGGGTTTAGGGTGTTAGCTATATGTCGACCCAAAATCCTGAAACTGAAATCCCTCAAATCAATTTCCCCTAATTCAAATCCCCAAAATCCCTAAATCCCATAACCCCGAAGCTGTTAGATCCGTCCATCATTCACCGATCCTTCATTCTATTGTGAAAACTATCTTCCCATAACCCCGAATGGTATATGTATCCATTACCCCAAAGATTATTTCTTTAAAATAGGTTCAAATTTTAATCCTTAATTGATATATAAAATAATTTATTATATATAATTGAAAAATAGATAATATGAATTTTAATATTAAAATTATTACTATATAGTTTGGGGTTTGGGGGTATGTGTGTTTTACTTTAGGGTTTTGAGTTTGGATTTGGGGTTATGTAATGGGGTTTGGAGTTAAGTTTTTTATTTATATATTAAATAATTTATTATATAATCGTAAAAAGAGATATTATGAAATTTTTTATATAAAAAATATCATTAAAGTTTTTTAAACCTTTTTTACTTCATATTTTGGAATTTTTAGTTTTGTTTTCTTACATAAAAAATTATACAAAACTTATGGCATGCATGTATCTAATTCTTTTAAATTAATATTACTCGAATTAAGTTTGAAAAATTATTTATTTAAAATTGATATGAATTATATTATAATTAATTAAATATAAAATTGTGATAAAAGTCAAGCACTCTTTCATCCTCTGCTTATTATTTAACTAGATTAAATAAAGTTAATGTTTGTAGATTCTATCAATTTAATCTTAATTTTAAAAATTCAACAAAATTAACCCCTTAACTTTATACATTCTGTTAATTTGATCTTTATACTTAAAAACGTAAAAAATAAAAAACCTAAAAAACTTAGAAAAAATATATCTATATATATTTGAAAGTTTAATTATTATAAAATATATACAAAACTATAACATATTTATAAATAAATAAATAAATAAATAATAAGTTAGGAATAGTGGCGTTTTTAATAAAAACACCGGTAATATATGGGAAACTTGAACGACTCTGTTTGAAGCTTATGTTCAGTGGCGTTTTGTCTAAAACGCCAGAAAATGATGCGTTTTATTTGTTTATAGTGGCGTTTTTTCATAAAACGCCGCAAAAGCTTGTGTTTTACTGGCGTTTTGAGTAAAAACGCCACTAATATATTAACTGTTTACAAAACGGTGCCGTTATTCTGCTTAGTTTTTATAGGAGTTTACAAAAATGACTTCATTTTGTCATTTGATTTTAGTGGCGTTTTATATAAAAACGCCGCAGAAGCTTGTGTTTTACTGGCGTTTTAAGTAGAAACGCCGCGAATATATTAACCGTTTACAAAACATCACCGTTTTTCTGCTTAGTTTTTAGAGGCGTTTATAAAAACGACTTCGTTTTGTCATTTGATTTTAGTGGCATTTTAAATATAAACGCCGCAAAGGCTTGTGTTTTACTGGTGTTTTAAGTAAAAACCCCGCGAATATATTAACTGTTTACAAAACGGCGCCGTTATAAAATATATACAAAACTATAACATATTTATAAATAAATAAATAAATAAATAATAAGTTAGGAATAGTGGCGTTTTTAATAAAAACGCCGGTAATATATGGGAAACTTGAACGACTCCGTTTGAAGCTTATGTTCAATGGCGTTTTGTCTAAAACGCCGAAAAAATGATGCTTTATTTGTTTATAGTGGCGTTTTTAAGTAAAAACGCCATAAAAAGCTTGTGTTTTATTGGCGTTTTGAGTAAAAACGCCACTAATATATTAACTGTTTACAAAACGGTGCCGTTATTCTGCTTGGTTTTTATAGGAGTTTACAAAAATGACTTCATTTTGTCATTTGATTTTAGTGGCGTTTTATATAAAAACGCCGCAGAAGCTTGTGTTTTACTGGCATTTTAAGTAGAAACGCCGCGAATATATTAACCGTTTACAAAACATCGCCGTTTTTCTGCTTAGTTTTTAGAGGCGTTTATAAAAACGACTTCGTTTTATCATTTGATTTTAGTGGCATTTTAAATATAAACGCCGCAAAGGCTTGTGTTTTACTGGTGTTTTAAGTAAAAACCCCGCGAATATATTAACTGTTTACAAAACGGCGCCATTATTCTTCTTAGTTTTTAGAGGCTTTTACAAAAACGACTTCGTTTTGTCATTTGATTTTAGTGGCGTTTTATAAAAAAACGCCGCAAGTGGATTCAGTTTTATTTCAAGACATCGTCGTTTTGTTCCATCCGCTATACCCCTAAACTTAAACCCGAAAGAACAGAAATTTACCCAAACGAACACTCTCCCCAAATCCCTTTCCCCTAATCCCTAAAAAATTTCCCCAAATCAGAAACGAACATCCTTCTCCCGCTAAAGTCTCCGAGCCGAGGACTTGCTGCATTACCGTCTCCTCTATTGCATCACCGCCACTGTCGCTCTCTGCCGCCACAAACAATCGGTAAACTTCAGTACTTGTATTTCCAGATGATTTTGAACTTCGAAATTAACTGTTGATGCTTGTGTAAAAGAAATGTCCTCTGATTATTTGTTGTTTTAATTTCTATTCCTGAATACTTTGTTTGTTCAGGTTATTTATTTAAGTTGGCTTCACCTGTTGGAAAAGGTTTTTTATTTAAGAAAACGTTAGGTTAGAATTATTTATGTATCAGGTTATTTGTTTGAATTTGAAGTCTAATTATGTTGGAAAGAGTTTGAATGAAAATATTAAACTTAAAATATAAGTTTTAAAGAACTTTCAAAAGATATATTTTTGGAGGTCAAACTATAATTTTACCATAGTATCTACCCTCTCCCTTTGACCCTAAACATAAGTCTGAAACCTAGAGACTTTGAGAGGGACAGGCAAGGGATTCACCCCCTAAAAAGAAAAAACTCTGTTTTAGGCTTTCAAAATTTATAAAATCTTAAGTTAATATATAGCAAAATTATAATTTGTACCTTCTAAAAATGCTAAAATTTCATTTTAATCCCTTTAAACCCGTAAAAATAGGAGTTAATATAAAGGTGAAATTACATTTTAACTCTCATAAAAATATATAATTTAATCTCAACCCCTCCTAAAAAATATTTCTAGCTTAGCCCTAAAAACAACCTAGTGCTTCAGGAGAGTACCATCAATGGATTCATTTGCTATCACCTTTTATAAAAAAGAAATCCCCGTTCTTGCAACATAATTGTTGGGTTGAATCTTGACATTAAGGCTTTCTACCTAAATGTGTCATGAAGATATTTTTTGTCGGTAAAATTCTAAGTCTAAGTCTGGCTCGTTTTTAATATTGTAATATATTATTTATGTATCATTGTTTTGGTGCATATAAATTTGTTTTCTTAAAGAACTTTCAAAAAATATATTCATTAAATTAATTATAATTTACTGTATTTTCAATAACTTAATTAATTATACTTGCTTTGACATATATTTGTAGTTACTTGTGAATGTACTCTGGTTTTTTATACGAGATGAAGTAATTTGATTGCTTTTTTATAGTTGAAATGTTTTTTTTTTTTATTTGTAAGTTATGCTTACTTTATTTTACATATTTGTCATCCGATTTTCTCGCCTTCAAATCTCGTTATCCGCAATCCACTTTTTTTTTGTCTTCAATCCATATTGTCTCAGGTAAGAAAGTTGTTACGTTGAATATGGATAATCTCTTTAATATTGTAATATATTATTTATGTATCATTGTTGGTCGATATTAATTAGTATTGGTGCATATAAATTTGTTTTCTTAAAGAACTTTCAAAAAATATATTCATTAAATTAATTATAATTTATTGTATTTCCAATAACTTAATTAATTATACTTGCCTTGACATATATTTGTATTTACTTGTGAATGTACTCTAGTTTTTTATACGAGATGAAGTAATTTGATTGCTTTTTTATAGTTGAAATGTTTTTTTTTTTTTGTAAGTTATGCTTACTTTATTTTACATATTTGTCATCCAGTTTTCTGCCTGCAAATCTCTGTTGTCTGCAATCCAGTTTTCTTGTCTTCAATCCATATTGTCTCAGGTAAGAAAGTTGTTACGTTGAATATGGATAATTTCTGTTATCTGCAGGGGCGAAGCCAGGACAATTTTTTAGGGGGGGCCGGATGAAATTTTAATTTTTTATAGTTTATATCTTTCTAATTTTTAAAGGATTAAATCAAATTTTTATAATTTTAGGGGGGCCAAAGTGCAATTTTACCTTTACTAATTTAAAATTTAAAAAAAATTTCAAGGGCCTTATTAGCAATTTTACCTTTTAGGGGGGGCCGGGGCCCATGCCAGCCCCCCTGGCTTCGCCACTGGTTATCTGTATGGGATAATTGAGTTTGACTTATTTATATTATTCGGATTTAAGTGTGAGAGTTAGAAATTTATGTTATTGAGATTTCATGTCTTCCTGTTTGATATTTATTTTGACAATTTTCTTATTTATTTTGACAATTTTAATTGATGCATTATGTTTTGACCAAAACACGTGTAATAATGTATGACTGATGCAAATATGATGTAATTCTTAAATCAATAAAATTATAACATTCTTAATGTACAAAATTTGGGTTTTAATGGTAATTTTAAATTCCAAAATTTCAGAATCCCAAAGAAGTTGATAAATTAGGCAGGGTTGCTTTTTCTCGATTTAGAGTGATATTGGAACAAGGGTGAAGGTCTGTAGGGATATTTGACAGGATTAATTAATTTATTAAGGCAAAAATCTATTTCTGATTTGTTTGATCATTATGCTCTTAAAAGGGTGAATAAAATCTAACATGTATCTTCTCACCATAATCATTACCTCTTTCTTTCTTGATGCATTACTATTTTATAACTACAAACTCAGATTTGCAGAAATATTAATTATTACTTCAAATTAGACTCTCACTTAATTAATATTATTATTGATTATTTTAAAAACAAATTAATTAGTTTCAAAAAAAATAAAATTGAATTTGCCATCTATTTAAAATATTTTAAATTCATTCACATTCAAATACGATGTAAATTTCCACCTTAGTGCCTTTGTGTATACTACTTTTCTTAGTCATGTTTTATTTAATATTTGAAATAGTTTTTATGCAAATATTTAACCCAAACTATTGACACATCAAACCAAATTTCCCATCCATTTTCTTTCTTCATTCTATGTCCTATTCATTCCATATTTTTTTTTCTATAAAAAAAATTATGGCCTGTTTGAGAATAGATTGATAGTTTATTGCAGTCATCGGTTCCCCAGAGCAAAGAAAGACGATTTTTCTTTTCTTTTTTCAAGCCAAGGCTGATTTGGTTCCCCAGAGCTTTTGAGTCAATAAAATGCTTTCAAGCATTGTTTTTCAAACCTAAGGCTTATTTATTACTCAACCTTGATATAAACATGCGCATACATGGACCTGGATAATGAGATAGAAGTGTTGCTGTGATTGAACTGATTTGAGCTTATGTTTAGTTTGCAATAATTTAGTTTGCTTTCTTGCCTGCAAAAATGTTGCGGTTTTCAGTTAAGTGCTGTAATAAAATGATGTTTGTAGATAAGAAGATATTTGGGGCTGTTTGAATCTGGTATTTGATCTCAAGAAGTTGGCAGCACCATTTGTGACAGTTCTTGGGGTTGTCTTCATTTGGCATTTTACGTGTTCTCTAAACATTTCTTAGAGGTATGTATATGCTGTTTAATCGATTTGATTTGTTTAAATTTTCGTTTTACAGTAGTTGCTAAAGTTAATCAATTCAAATTTTCCAAATTTGATTTGTTTAAATTGTTTTAATTTAAATTGAATCAAACTACAAAAATTTTAAATTGAATTAGATGGATTTTGACAACTTTGGTTAACTTAAAAGTTTTGGGTGAAAACTTTAAAGTTTTGGGTCCTTTGACCGCTGGCCTTGAAGGTTTGCTGATATTAACACATTGTTTTGTTTTCAACTTATTACCATATTTTCTTCTTTTGTTTCTCCCGCCACTATCTCATGACTTTTAATGGCTACCCACAGGCTATGCTATACAACTTGTTGACATAATTGTTGCTCAAAATCGGTTTAGTCTTGGACTCTATAGGCCTTCTACAATTAGCACGTAAGTATGCTGAAAACTGCTTATATCGACCATTTATTTAGTTTCAGTCATTTTTCCCGAAGACATTGTTCAAAGCTGTTGTTTGTTCTTTTGGCGTTTATCCAATATAAGCTTTCATTCTAATTCAAATGCCTCATTTGCAGGTTTTATATAGTAACTGAAGCTTAAGTTGTAAAGGATTGACGAAAAGTTATATTTACCTGGTAAGTGTCAAACACATTGAACTGTTGAAAAATGATTTTACACCATTTTACACCTATTAATTAATCAATTGATTCGTACCAATTTGCAGCCTCTGTTTCTTGGTGATAGTGGAGTAGAGTAGCTTCTTATAAAATGCGTACCATTTTCTTATACCATGTTTCTTGGTGATAGTAGAGTAGAGTAGCTTCTTGGTGATTCGTACCATTTTTTTATATTATAAAATGCATGGTTGGTATTTATTTATGTAGCAATATAATATAAAATGTTATGTTAAGCATTTTAGTTAGTTTTCTTACGGTTTCTTTTTTAATATAAAAATCAAATTAAGATAACAAACAAATTATGATCAATGAATACTTTGATAGTGATTAAGCTTCAGATATTTTATGAAAACAACATTGGTTTATAATTCATTTCCAACATCTTAAATATTCGAATATGCTAATATATTATGTTTAATATTTAAAATCGAATTCTTTTTTTTTAAAAAGAATATAAAAACGTCTTAAAATGATTTTTTTCATTATTTAAATATATTTACATATAAAAATCAAGTTACTAATTTTAATATATTAATAATATTTGATTTAAATATTTAATATTTTTAAATGTTTTTAAAACTTACAATTTTTTATCAATATAATAATAACGATCATTATCTAAATTATGTTTAATATTTAAAATTGAATTCTTTTTTTTAAAAAGAATATAAAAACTTCTTAAAATGATTTTTTCATTATTTAAATATATTTACATATAAAAATCAAATTACTAATTTTTTATATTAATAATGTTTGATTTCAATATTTAATATTTGTAAATGTTTTTAAAACTTATACTTTTTTTATCAATATGATAATAATGATAATTATTTAAATTATTTTTAATTGCAAAATCGACTTTTTTTTATTAAAAGTAATTTAAAAACTTCTTATTCATAACTTACATAATTATTATTTAACTAAATAATTATTATTCATAACTTATATAATACATAACTTACAATGCCATGTATGATGAATCTTAAAAAAAAATTTGTTTTAAAAATCAAATTCTTTTTAAAAAAAAAAAAATTCAAAGTATATAGGCTGGAAACCTTGGGTTGCCTTATATCTCCCTGTTAGATATAATGGATCCTCCCTAGGTGTAACAATGTCACGTATGATGAATCTTAAAGAATACATAAATTACTTAATTTTAAGATCAAATTTCATAACTTACATAATTTTAAGATAAAACTTCATAACTTACATAATTTACATAACTTACATAGTACTCAGTTATATATATGATCATATCATTACTTACATAAATTATAAATTAACAATTTATCCGTGTAATTTATTGTCAACTTTAGACTTCAACAACTAGGAAAATGGATAAGACTTGGATGAATTTGTCAAGGGTAAGCAACGGCTATCGAAATGGAGTAGAAACTTTTCTGAATTTCACATTTCAAAATGCAAGCCAAGAGAATATGATTCTTTGCCCGTGTAAGAAGTGTTGCAATATCAATTGGCATTATCGTGAAGTTGTCTACGAACATCTAGTTGTTGATGGCTTTGTCCGGGGGTACAAAAAATGGATTTTTCATGGAGAGTGTACATCTAGTGGAGCATCTTCATCGATGAATCTGGGTTATCCTCATAGTGCTTACAATCAGAATATTAGAGATGATAATAACATGGAAGGCATGTTGCGGGATGCCTTTAATATGCGCAGTGATGGTTTAGGGTCATTTCCACCTGACTTGGGTGCAACCGATGATTATAATTTTGGTGGAAATATTTTCACCGAAGGGGGAAGGACTGTACCTGATGAACAGCCAAATGAAGAAGCGGCGAGGTTCTACACATTACTTGGTGAAATGAATGAAGAACTATATGAGGGATCAAAATTTTCCAAACTGTCTTTCTCTATTCATCTTTTTCACTTGAAATGTTTGGGAGGATGGACCGGAAACTCGTTGACAATGCTGTTAGAGTTTCTGCAAGAAATGTTCCCGTTTGCGAAAATCCCTGGATCTTCCAAAGACATGAAGAAACTGATAAAGGATTTGGGCCTTGGCTACAACAAAATTCATAGTTGCCCAAATGACTGCATGTTGTATTGGGGCGACCGGATAAACCAACAGTGCTGTCATGTATGCGGTCAATCCCGTTAGATTAATAGAAATACAGAGGATGGTAACGAGGATGAACATGATACACAGTCAAGGAAGCAGCCAGTTAAGATTTTGCGGTATTTTCCGCTAATACCAATGCTTCAAAGGCTTTTCATGTCGTTGAAGACAGCCGAGTCAATGACGTGGCACCATGATGGACGAACCGATGATGGATTGTTAAGGCATCCTACAGATTATTTAGCTTGGAAATCATTTGACTCCAAATTTCTAAGCTTTGCAAGCGATCCTCGGAGTGTGAGGCTGGGGCTAGCATCTGATGGATTTAACCCTTACAAAATCATGAGCACTGCGTACAGTACCTGGCTTGTGGTGCTTGTTCCTTACAATTTGCCTCTATGGGTTTGCATGAAACAATAATCCTTCATCTTATCTATGATTATTCCTGGAGAGAAAGGGCCCGGGAATGATATTGCCATATATTTGCAGCCACTTATTGATGAGTTAAAACAATTGTGGGCTGGTATTGAGACTTACGATGTACTGAGAAAGGAGAACTTCAATTTACGTGCAGCTTTGATGTGGACTATTAATGACTTCCCGGCCTATACTAATTTATCTGGTTGGAGTACCAAGGGGCGTTATGCTTGTCCTTGTTAGCCGCGCGCAAACATGTTCGCAATGGTTATATAATGGGAAGAAGTTCTCTTACATGGGGCATCGTCGGTGGTTACGAGTAAAATCATAGATTTAGATTTTAGAGTGCTCGATTTGTGATGCATCAAGAGTTCGAGAAGCTCCTTCGCGCATCGAGTGGATCCGAAATATTGTTCATGTTGAAAGATATGAATTTCATTTATGGGAAGATGAATCAACCGACAAACACGCAAAGAAATAGAAGATCAAGGGATGAATCTGATGATGATTCTGATGAAGAGGATGATCCTAATGAGGCGGACCTGTGGAAAAAAAGAAGTATTTTTTTTGAGTTGCCTTATTGGGAGCATCAGATTTTACGCCATAATCTTGATGTCATGCACATTGAGAAAAATGTCTGCGAGAACATCATTGAGACTATTTTGAATGTCGATGGAAAATCGAAAGGCAATCTGCAGAGTCGACTTGATTTAGTCCACATGGGAATTCGGCATGAGCTTCATCCCGAAGCACTTTCGAATATGAAATATCGGTTGCCGCCTACTATTTTTTCAATGTCGAAGACGGAGAAAGAAGTGTTCTGTATGGTATTGAAGGATATAAAGGTTCTGAATGCGTATCCATCAAATATATCTCGATGTGTGAGTCTTAAAGATCGAAGACTATATGGCTTAAAATTGCATGACTATCACATCTTGATGCAGGACTTACTGCAGTTGCTATGTGGTGTTGTATGTCAAAAAAGGTGACGTCTTGTGTAATTTGTAACACCCCAAACCCGGTCTATGCGTTTAGACAAGATTTGGTTTGTCACACCACTCATACATTCGTTTATTTTCATAGGGTTAAGATAAAATAGTGCTACAAAACTTTTTGTTATAAAACCAATGTTCTTAAGAAAACTTAACATATTTGAGATAAAACCATATTAAGAGTTTAGAAATAAAATTTAAATCATCCACACAATAAAACCATAAAACATAATAAGAGGCCTTATTACATCAACCCAATAATAGCAATTAAAATAAAATCTTAAATAAAGTCATAGTTTATTAAAAACCCAAGTTTGTAGTATGGCCTCCACCAAGTCATCTCCGGCCCAAGTCCACGTCAATTTCCATTACCTGAAATGGTTAATAAAATTTGGGTGAGTTACAAAGAACTCAGTGTGCAACTCACTTACCACCATTTTTAGGCCAGATCGTCAAGATATCATGCTGGGCTTGAGCCCATTAACAGATTTCAGGCATACATTGTAAAGTAACATAATTTAAAGACAAGAATGCATGAAATATGAATTTCCCAAACCAACCTAGTATCCATCCGCTAACACCCCGTACCAACCACAACACACTGTGGGGATCAAGTCAACCCACCCCGCCAAACACACCAATCATGGGCTTAAAGCCCTTAAATAATTTTGTAGTGCACTACCGAACTAGATTGTGACATTGTCACCGAACTAGAGGCATTTAGCCGAATTTGTGGCAGAGCCACCGAACTAGAGGCAATGAGCCATATTGTGGCAGAGCCACCGAACTAGATATTTGGCAACTGGCCATTCTTCTCTTCGTATATCCCACCCATGCAATTATGCGTATATAACAAAATATAATCATATAATGATTTTCAATTAATCCATAACATCGGTGGGTTTATCATTAATCATTTCATTAGGCCCATATAAATAAATAATTTAGTAATTTGCCCATTTAACGACTTAGTGGGTTTTGGCCCTGCTTTTTTGAAACTAAGTATTTTGGCCCAATTTATCGAACTAGAGTATTTTGGCCCAATTTATCGAACTAGAGTATTTTGGCCCAATTTATCGAACTAGAGTATTTTGGCCCAATTTATCGAACTAGAGTATTTTGGCCCAATTTATCGAACTAGAGTATTTTGGCCCAATTTATCGAACTAGAGTATTTTGGCCCAATTTATCAATTTAACAGTTTTTCGCATAATTCTTGGTTTTAACCGTTTTCATGTATTTTCACAAAAGTATCAATTACCACATAATTTCCGAGTTTACCACTTTCACGATTTTATCGCAATACTTACGATTAGAAATCTAACGAAAATGAGTGTGAAGTTACACACTGGTTATGGAGAGAACTAAACTTTCCCGCTCTTCAACACCTATACGTATTGTGTTAATTAAAACACTATGATCTATAATAAAACCGATCTAACTTTAGCGATCTAGAAATTTACCCTCGGATTTTCGTAAGACTTCTACTTGCGATTTCTCTCCGATTGATGGTTCGCTAACCGAATCGAATCCACGAACAAATAATGGTTCGGGAGTACGAACGACTTCGAACAGTTGATTTTCCTCGGTTGAACGTCCACAACCCGGTGGAAAATCCCGGATTGCTGAAACAGTCCTTTGCTTGTACTTAGGGGGAATAACAGAACCTCCCTTCTTCCGAAGGCTAAACACCGCCCTTTTCTTCCCTATTTTGAATGTCTTCAAAGACAAAGGAAGGTTAATCCAATGATATCAAAATAATCCTAAGGTTTAAAAGATATGATTTCCTTACCACGAGAATCGATTCCAACGCTTTGTCACCCACAACTTCTTGATTCCAACTTTCCGTTATCGCACTAAAGTTTAACAAAATAAACGTTAATAAAATAAACGTTTATTTTGATCCAAATAAAGCCTTCAAGCCAACATTAATATTCGGCACTAACCACTAATAACTAATCGAAACGAAAAGAACTCTTACCTATATTCCACGTCGAAAAGAAAAGATTCGAGAATAGAATGGATTTAAGAAGGATTCGGCTATATGAGATTAAGAAGAGAAGAAAATAATTTGACTTATGAACACCTTAATATTCGGCCATGAGAGTGTAGGTAAAGAGAATTTCGATTGAAAAGAATAAAATTAGAGAAAGATGGTGATGATGTTGCTTGATTTCAAAGTGAATAGAAGGAAAAGAATGAAAGAGATGAGCTTTAAGATAGGTGCATATTCGGCTATGGTAGAGAGAAAAGAAAAAAGAATAAAATGGTCTCTTTAGGTTTTGGTAAAATCGGCACAAAGAGAAAACACAAAATTGGCACAAAGTGTAAAACAAAATGACCAAATGGTCATAAGAAACTAGGCTTACCAAGTGCACAAATTCGGCCAAAGGGAGAGAGTTTGAGAAAATTTGCAAAACTTGCACAAAACAAAAATGACCAAAAACTAAAACTAAAACTCTAGCCAAAACTATCACCAAAATTCGGCTCCCCCCCTATAGCCATATTGCCGTCCAAGTACATGGTCTTTAGGCCAAGATATTGTTTCAAAAATTCTTCCTTGATTCATGCCTCATATCTTCACATTTTCCTTAATTTCTTGATTCCCTTCCTTAAGTTAACAATTTCCTTAATCCTTGATATACTAACCAAAAATAACATGGTCAACTCTTTCCATATATGCTCTTGGCCGACACTTGCTATACATGTGCAGAAAATTTAAAATAAAATTTTCATCTAGATGCCAAACAAAGGATTCGAACCTCCTCCCTCATGCTACAACTCATGCGCCAATACCACCACACCATGTACTCATCTTATGCTTCATTTTGACACTTTAATTAACTTATGTGTCAATGCCACTTAATCCATTTCCATAAATTCTCAAAATTAATATTATTCCATCCCAATAAATTTTAATTCTTCTCCAGAACTATACTAAACACAAAAATAAATAAAGAAATTCCACCTTCTAGAATAATTACTCAAAGCACACATAGAAAAATAAATTACTCAAATTTTCAGGGTGTTACAACTCTACCCTCCTAAAAGAAAATTTCGTCCTCGAAATTTACCTGGCTGAAAAAGGTGAGGGTATTGTTGCCGAATTGCATCCTCAGGCTCCCACGTAGCTTCCTCCACTCCGTGGTTACGCCACAACACTTTGACCAACGGCACAGTCTTCTTTCTTAACACCTTCACGTCTCGGTCTAAGATTTCCACTGGTTCCTCCTCAAAAGACAAATCCAAATTCAACTCCACTTCTTCTACCGGTACTATGTGCGAAGGATCCGATCTATAGCGCCTCAACATGGACACATGAAAAACATTATGAATTTGGCTCAATTCCGGAGGTAACTCAATTTGATAGGCCACTGGACCAACTCGTTTCACCACACGATATGGTCCAATGTATCTAGGACTCAACTTGCCCTTCTTCCCGAATCTGAATATCTTTTTCCAAGGTGAGACCTTCAGGAAGACTTGATCTCCTACGGCATACTCGATATCCTTACGCTTCAGATCCGCATACGACTTACGTCTATCCGAAGCTTCCTTTAACCGCGTTCGTATAACTTTCACTTTTCTTCCGTTTGAGAAATCATCTCAGTCCTAACAACGCGCCGATCACCCAACTCGGTCCAACAAATAGGAGAACGACACCTACGACCATACAATGCCTCGTAGGTGCCATCGAATGCTAGGATCGGTAGCTGTTGTTGCACGCAAATTCCGCTAACGGTAGAAAATCCTCCCAACTACCTTTGAAGTCGATTACACATCCCCTTAACATGTCTTCCAATCTGAATCACTCTCTCCGATGACCATCGGATCGAGGATGAAAAGCCGTACTAAAATTAAGCTTTGTACCCAAGGCTTCATGCAAAGCTTTCCAAAATCGAGATGTAAACCTAGGATCCCGATCCAGTATAATCGATACTGGTACCCCATGCAACCTCACGATTTCGGATACATACGGCCGCCAACCACGCAACGAGTAGTCCGTGACGCTTTGGTAGAAAATGAGCAGTCTTCGTCAGACGATCAACAATTACCCAAACAGAATTTTTCTTAGTAGGTGTTAAAGGTAACCCACTAACAAAATCCATTGTTATCCGCTCCCATTTCCAAAGAGGAATCTTAGCGGTTGCAAAAGACCGACGGCAATTGATGCTCCGCTTTCACTTGCTGACAAGTTAAGCATTTTCCCACAAATTCTGAAATCTCACGTTTCAACCCAGGCCACCAATACTGTTCACGAAGATCCCGATACATCTTATTTCCTCCGGGGTGCATAGCATAAGGGCTACTATGCGCCTCCCTCAAAATCATTTGCCTCAGATCTGAATCCTTAGGCATACAGACTCTTCCACGAAAGCACAACACACCTTCCATGTTCATACCAAAATCCTCTATCCCACCATTTTCCACTTGTTGAATTAGAAGTCTCAACTTCTCATCTAATATCTGTTTTTCCTTAATTTGATCCAACCACAGAGGTTTCACTTGAAGTTCCGCCACCAAACTACCATCCTCATACAAACTCAAATGGGCAAACATAGCTCTCAAATCAGATACCACCTTACGACTTAATGCATCCGCCACCACATTAGCCTTTCCAGGATGATACTCAATTGAGAAATCATAGTCCTTTAACAGCTCCACCCATCTTCGTTGTCTCAAGTTTAACTCCTTCTGAGTAAGAAGATACTTAAGACTCTTGTGATCCGTATAGATGATAGACTTTTCACCATAAAGGTAATGCCTCCAAATCTTTAAGGCAAAGACCACTGCTGCTAACTCCAAATCATGAGTAGGGTAGTTCACTTCGTGCGGTCTCAATTGACGAGAAGCGTAAGCTACAACTTTCCCACTTTGCATCAATACGCGGCCTAAACCCGTATGTGACGCGATCACAATAAACTCGTAAACTCCTTCCCAGCCTCAAAGTTGAATCAATACCGCGCCTGTTAAAACCTTCTTCAATTTCTCGAAACTTTCTTGCGCTTGTCCGACCATACATACGGCACTCCCTTCCGCAAAAGCTTAGTTAGGGTGCGGCAATCAACGAAAACCCCTCAACAAAGCGCCTATAGTAACCACCAAACCCAAGAAACTCGAATCTCACTACCGACTTCGGTGGTTTCCAATCCAATACTGACTTCAATCTTCCGAGGATCCACCCTTATTCCTTCCTGGTGATACAACATGACCCAAGAAAGTCACTTCTCTTAACCAAAATTCACATTTACTGAATTTGGCATACAACTGATTATCTCGAAGCACTTGCAATACAATCCGCAAATGCGAGTCATGTTCTTCTTCGCTCCTCGAATAAAACGAATGTCATCTATGAATACCACCACAAACCGATCTAAGAATGGTTGAAAGACCCGGTTCATCATATCCATAAATGCAATTTGGTGCATTGGTCAACCCAAACGGCATCACTAAAAACTCATAGTGTCCGTAGAACGGGTTGGAACATTTGTCTTGTGAATATCCGCTTCTTTCACCTTAAGTGGTGGTAACCCGACCTTAAATCAATCTTGAGAAAACGAAGCTCCCCTTCAATTGATCAAACAGTCGTCAATCCTCGGCAGAGGGTACCGATTCTTGATCGTCCACTTATTCAATTGCCTATAGTCAATACACATACGCATTGACCCATCCTTCTTCTTAACAAACAAAACCGGTGCTCCCCACGGAGACACACTCTGGTCGAATAAAACCCCGATCTAGCGGTTCTTGAATTTGGGCTTTAAGCTCCGACAACTCCTTGGTGCCATTCTATAAGGAGCAATGGACACCTGAGCGATTCGGGCAAAAGCTCAATACCAAATTCCACTTCCCGATCCGAGGTACACGGGGAAGTTCTTCAGAAAAACATCCGAAAATTCCTTCACCGTTCTCACATCTTCCATCGATGACTCTTTGGCATCTAAAGCACTAATAAATGCTAAAAATGCTCCATATCCTTTTCGTACCAACTTCTCCGCCTTTAACGCAGTAAATCACGTTTGTCAAGAAATTTCTCCGCCGCCTATCATAACTATCTCCTTATCCTCCGCAGCTTCTTATCAACATCCGCTTTTCAAAGATCCAATTGCGCCGGTGCTTAACCAACCAATCCATGCCTGAATGATATCGATTCGCCAAAAGGCAATTCCATCAAATTTGCCAAGAATGTTTCTCCTTGAATAACTAAGGGCACGTCTCTAAACAGCTTTATTAACCACCACCGATCGACCTAAGGGACTAATCACCCTCATCTCTTTATCGGAAATTTGAGTCTAATTTCAAGTTTCGATTATGGTGCTAGCAATGTACGAATGAGTAGAACCAATATCTATCAAGGCAATAACGGGTACATCGAAATGAAGAACGCATCGCTTATCACATCGTGCATTGCCATCCTCACGACGTCCGACCGCATACACCAATCCGGGCCGTCTTGCATCCGCGTTGCCTCTAGGACCATTGCCTCGACCGCCGCGCACCTTGACCACGTCCAGCCCCATTACCACCACGACTGGTCCCCGACCTCCGGTGGTTGCCGAACTCCTCTTGCCGGTGGTGCATCAAGTAGCACGAACTTCTTGAGTTGTATCCATACGTCCGAGGCAACTCCTATATTGATGCTCCGTCGATCCACATTTATAGCAAGCACCCGTTTTCCTCCAACATTCTCCGAATGTCTTTTCCACATTCAAAGACAATCCCGACTCGACACATGCCACTGGTGCTCTTCCTTGAGCTGGTTCCTCATTCCGGGCCTCTTCAGAATCTTCTCGAAGAACCCGAATGCTTGAGATCTTTCTTGCCTCGAATTTGCTCCCGATTTTGACGTTCCGAGTTCTTAGCCTCTTCACTATCTTGGCCTTCTCCACAAGAGCGGCAAAAGTTCTAACTTGTTGTGGGGCTATCGTAACCCGTAACTCGTCTTTCAAACCGCCCTCGAAGCGCACACAACGCTCATGATCCGTTGCCACTATCGCTCGAGCATAGCGACTCAAACGTAAGAACTCAAACCTCATATCGCCACCGTCTTATTTCCTTGCACCAGTTCAAGAATTCCTTCCTTCGGGCATCCACATAGCTTGTTCCCACATATTTCCCTTGAAAGGAAGCCTTAAAGAACTCCCAATTAACCAAAGCAGCATCAGTGCCATCTCGGATAGTAAGCCACCATTGGTAAGCTTCGTCTCTCAACAAAGATACCGTTCCTCTTAACTTTTGTTCCACAGTTGCACTCAAGATCGTCCATACCCGCGCTCTATCGCTCAAGCCAATATTCGGCGACATTGGGAGCTACACCGAGACACCTCACGAAAACCTCGGCTCCACCGGATTTCGGGCCGCTCCGATATCGAACCACGAGCGGTTGGTCCAGTTCTGGATCCAGCGACCCTTTCAAGTACTCGCAGCATTGCTCGTGTCACAGCATTATCCTCTTCCATATGGTCGTGCGATCCCGTCTCACTCTCGAGTGACGCAGGTGCATCCATTTCCGACATATAACCCGGCACATCAGTTGCGCCCCTAACACCTCGTCCTCTTCCACGGCCACGCCGCTGGCGCCCACGACCACGCCCTCTAGTGCTCATGGCGACTAATTGGATTTAATCTGATTTAAGAGTTTTATGAATCAGAATAATATTTCAATTGTTTATTAACGATATCTTATGATATGAAAGAGATAGAGTGTTTTCGCATCAATATCCTATTGTCTCAATCTCTACGGTTTTAACACCTAAAACTAGAAGTTCTAGAGTGTTTCTTATAATCATATCACAATGATAATAAACATACAAAGATATCGATACTTACTTACTTGACTTGGCGGGATGTTCATGGTGCCATACTACCTTTAATCAAAACTCTAGAAATTATTTTCAAACAAATTTCTTTATCGAACCCAAACCACAGTAGAGAGTTTTGAACTGGCTCGATACCACTAAATGTAACACCCCAAACCCGGTCTATGCGTTTAGACAAGATTTGGTTTGTCACACCACTCATACATTCGTTTATTTTCATAGGGTTAAGATAAAATAGTGCTACAAAACTTTTTGTTATAAAACCAATGTTCTTAAGAAAACTTAACATATTTGAGATAAAACCATATTAAGAGTTTAGAAATAAAATTTAAATCATCCACACAATAAAACCATAAAACATAATAAGAGGCCTTATTACATCAACCCAATAATAGCAATTAAAATAAAATCTTAAATAAAGTCATAGTTTATTAAAAACCCAAGTTTGTAGTATGGCCTCCACCAAGTCATCTCCGGCCCAAGTCCACGTCAATTTCCATTACCTGAAATGGTTAATAAAATTTGGGTGAGTTACAAAGAACTCGATGTGCAACTCACTTACCACCATTTTTAGGCCAGATCGTCAAGATATCATGCTGGGCTTGAGCCCATTAACTGATTTCAGGCATACATTGTAAAGTAACATAATTTAAAGACAAGAATGCATGAAATATGAATTTCCCAAACCAACCTAGTATCCATCCGCTAACACCCCGCACCAACCAACACACACTCGTGGGGATCAAGTCAACCCACCCCGCCAAACACACCAACCATGGGCTTAAAGCCCTTAAATAATTTTTGTAGTGCACTATCGAACTAGATTGTGACATTGTCACCGAACTAGAGGCATTTAGGCGAATTTGTGGCGAGCCACCGAACTAGAGGCAATGAGCCATATTGTGGCAGAGCCACCGAACTAGATATTTGGCAACTGGCCATTCTTTCTCTTCGTATATCCCACCCATGCAATTATGCGTATATAACAAAATATAATCATATAAATGATTTTCAATTAATCCATAACATCGGTGGGTTTATCATTAATCATTTCATTAGGCCCATATAAATAAATAATTTAGTAATTTGCCCATTTAATGACCTTAGTGGGTTTTGGCCCGCTTTTTGAACTAAGTATTTTGGCCCAATTTATCGAACTAGAGTATTTTGGCCCAATTTATCGAACTAGAGTATTTTGGCCCAATTTATCGAACTAGAGTATTTTGGCCCAATTTATCGAACTAGAGTATTTTGGCCCAATTTATCGAACTAGAGTATTTTGGCCCAATTTATCAATTTAATGATTTTTCGCATAATTCTTGGTTTTAACCGTTTTCATGTATTTTCACAAAAGTATCAATTACCACATAATTTCCGAGTTTACCACTTTCACGATTTTATCGCAATACTTACGATTAGAAATCTAACCGAAAATGAGTGTGAAGTTACACACCTGGTTATGGAGAGAACTAAACTTTCCGCTCTTCAACACCTATACGTATTGTGTTAATTAAAACACTATGATCTATAATAAAACCGATCTAACTTTAGCGATCTAGAAATTTACCCTCGGATTTTCGTAAGACTTCTACTTGCGATTTCTCTCCGATTGATGGTTCGCTAACCGAATCGAATCCACGAACAAATAATGGTTCGGGAGTACGAACGACTTGAACAGTTGATTTTCCTCGGTTGAACGTCCACAACCCGGTGGAAAATCCCGGATTGTCAAACAGCCTTCCTTTGCTTGTACTTAGGGGAATAATGAACCTCCCTTCTTCCGAAGGCTAAACACCGCCCTTTTCTTCCCTATTTTGAATGTCTTCAAAGACAAAGGAAGGTTAATCCAATGATATCAAAATAATCCTAAGGTTTAAAAGATATGATTTCCTTACCACGAGAATCGATTCCAACGCTTTGTCACCCACAACTTCTTGATTCCAACTTTCCGTTATCGCACTAAAGTTTAACAAAATAAAGCGTTAATAAAATAAACGTTTATTTTGATCCAAATAAAGCCTTCAAGCCAACATTAATATTCGGCACTAACCACTAATAACTAATCGAAACGAAAAGAACTCTTACCTATATTCCACGTCTAAAAGAAAAGATTCGAGAATAGAATGGATTTAAGAAGGATTAGGCTATATGAGATTAAGAAGAGAAGAAAATAATTTGACTTATGAACACCTTAATATTCGGCCATGAGAGTGTAGGTAAAGAGAATTTCGATTGAAAAGAATAAAATTAGAGAAAGATGGTGATGATGTTGCTTGATTTCAAAGTGAATAGAAGGAAAAGAATGAAAGAGATGAGCTTTAAGATAGGTGCATATTCGGCTATGGTAGAGAGAAAAGAAAAAAGAATAAAATGGTCTCTTTAGGTTTTGGTAAAATCGGCACAAAGAGAAAACACAAAATTGGCACAAAGTGTAAAACAAAATGACCAAATGGTCATAAGAAACTAGGCTTACCAAGTGCACAAATTCGGCCAAAGGGAGAGAGTTTGAGAAAATTTGCAAAACTTGCACAAAACAAAAATGACCAAAAACTAAAACTAAAACTCTAGCCAAAACTATCACCAAAATTCGGCTCCCCCCCTATAGCCATATTGCCGTCCAAGTACATGGTCTTTAGGCCAAGATATTGTTTCCAAAAATTCTTCCTTGATTCATGCCTCATATCTTCACATTTTCCTTAATTTCTTGATTCCCTTCCTTAAGTTAACAATTTCCTTAATCCTTGATATACTAACCAAAAATAACATGGTCAACTCTTTCCATATATGCTCTTGGCCGACACTTGCTATACATGTGCAGAAAATTTAAAATAAAATTTTCATCTAGATGCCAAACAAAGGATTCGAACCTCCTCCCTCATGCTACAACTCATGCGCCAATACCACCACACCATGTACTCATCTTATGCTTCATTTTGACACTTTAATTAACTTATGTGTCAATGCCACTTAATCCATTTCCATAAATTCCCAAAATTAATATTATTCCATCCCAATAAATTTTAATTCTTCTCCAGAACTATACTAAACACAAAAATAAATAAAGAAATTCCACCTTCTAGAATAATTACTCAAAGCACACATAGAAAAATAAATTACTCAAATTTTCAGGGTGTTACATAATTGAACTGTCCAATATAATGAAAGGCATTTGTGGAAAAGTTTTAGATGTACAAGAACTAGAGACACTACAAGATCGAGCCGCATTGACTTTATGCAATCTGGAGAAGATCTTCCTGCCTTCCTTCTTCACAATTATGGTACACTTGTTAATTCATCTCCCTCGTGAAACAATACTTGGTGGACCCGTTTTCTATCGATGGATGTATCCCATTGAAAGGTCTTCATTTATTTGTAAATTATTCCTTTCATTCACCTAAATGCCTTTAGTTGCAATTTTTGATAGTGTTATATACCGTGTTTAGGTTCCTATCCAAATTGAAGTCTTACTGCCGCAATAAACGCTATCCGGAAGGATCAATTGCCGAAGGCTACTTGGCAGAGGAATGTATGACTTTTTGTTCAAGGTATTTGGAAGATGTTGAAATAAGAATGAACAGACCAACTAGAAATGCTGGGCTCATAAATCATAACTTGGCCGGAACTTATTTATTTCAAAGTTTCGGAGAACCAATCGGCAAAGTCGAAATTGCAGAATTAGATGATAGATCGTGGGTCCAAGCACATCGATATGTTCTTTTTAATCACGATTCAATGGAACTATTATGCAAATAAGTTGTAGAATTCGATAAATACTCATCAATTATAATTTGTTTGTCTTCTAACAAAGTAGCCCTTTTTTTAACATAGTGAGTACAAACAAATATTAAGAGCTCGTTCACAGTCCCGAAGATTACATTGACGAGAAATTAATAAGTTATTCACGGAATCATTTCATGAATGGTTAAGCCAAACGGTATGCAATTGAAGTTTTCATTGACAAGTCATAATGTTTTCTCGTAACATTTATAGTTACTAAATTTACTTTCGGTTCAATAGGTTTGGAGTCGGAATGAAGTAAATGACGAAGTTAAATTGCTTTCACAAGGTCCAAATAGAATAGTGAAAAGATTTAGTGCCTTCCTCATCAATGGATTCAGATTTCATACAAAGTATCGCGAGAGATTGAGGAGAACACAAAATTGTGGAATTGTTGTTAATTCTTCAATTACGAGTTATGCTAGTGCTAGGGACAATAATCCTGTCGAGGGGAATGTGGAGTATTACGGACTTCTTACCGACATAATTGAGTTGGATTATTATGGCAGATGGAAAGTTGTCTTATTTCGAGGAGATTGGGCTGATGTGAATACGACTCGCGGAATTAAAAACGATCAATATGGTTTTACAATGGTGAATTTTTCTCGATTGATTCACATTGGAGAACAATTGATGGATGAGCCGTATGTATTTTCTTCTCAAGTGAAACAAGTTTTTTACTCAAAAGATCCAACTGATGAGGGTTGGTACGTTGTACTCCGGAACACCCCTAGAGACTTGTTCGACATGGGCAATGGAAGTAGAGATGACATAGTCGAAAGATCTCGAAACTTTGCCTTTCCAGAACAAAACTTGAATGAAAATATCCCTAGTACTAGTCAACAATTTCAATGGGTTCGACACGATGTGGACGAAGATATTTATGAAATATGATGTAGTAAGATTTTACGATTTTTTATTTATATGTAATATTATAATTTTAATATTGGTCATGTTATATAATTTAACTATTTTAAATGTACTATTATTTTTATTTGTTACTAAAATTTTGCATTATTTTATGTGTATTGCAGGAAAAATGCCTAGAAGACGATTACGAGATTTAAGTATTGTCCACAATACTCCAAATTCAGAAGAAGCAAATAGTGAACAACAAACATTTGTTGGATCTTCTAGTGTGCTTAGGACATAAATAGCGAGAGCCGCAAGTTCGAGTAATGTTAATTTATTTTACATGAATGTTGAATTTTATTATTGATTCATTTTGCAATTTTAATATACTAATAATATATCATTTTTCAGTGAAGGTGGTGGGACGCGAAGAGGTCGGGACGTACACTCCTTAAAGATTTGTACGAGCTAGATCCCGCTCGAGCGTGTTAAAGTAAAAAGAAAGCTTGATCATGGCCAGCCCGTTGGATCGAAGCTCGATTTGTTAGCGAGCTATTTGGGCATTCTATCACGTAATGCCAATATGTTGCCCATTAACTACGAATCATGGCATCACATGCTCGCGCAACAAAAATCGAGCTCTCGATAATATTAAGGTAAAAACGTGAATGTAATTTATAATACTTTGGTTTAACTTTCATTTATATTTACTTTTTAAACTTGTGTTTTTTCAGGAGAGATTTGCTTTAGAGGTCTCCGATGATTATATTAAGAAGACATTGGATAAAAATAGAGAGACCATAAAAGCACGTTGAAAAACAATATTTTAAGAAAGACATCACCTCGGCGAAAAATTAAGAAATGTCCCACGGGAATGTTGAGGTACCAATGGGAAGATCAAGTTAGATTCGGAATTCAAGAAAGGAGATGTATTACGCACTTCTAAAGTCTTATAAATTTTTCGGTTTACGGTATTTACTATATACATAATTCAAATTTCATTATGTAGGACCGTGAGCGAGTTGGAACAAGCAAACAGATGTAAACGAAAATTCACGCATTACGGTGTAGGGTCCAGAAGTTTTGCTTGTGTAGCTGAGGTGAGGTATTATAATTTATTAATTATGTCAAAAATTAATGACTTTATACTATTAATTTATATTCTTTCTCGCTAAAATGTAGGAAGCCTCGCCTGCAGTCAAAAGTTGGACGCCTTGACTTTTTGACATTACGCATAGGAAGAAAGATGGATCTCCGATGACATCCGAAGCTGCAGAAATTATGGTATATTTACTTAATAAAATTCTTCAATTACAAGTTATGTTGCATTCCTTCTTATTATATATTCTGTTTCTAACTCTTTTATTGATTTATTAGGATAAACTAAAGGAGAAGAAGGCGGAGTATGAAGCGGCTGCTTCGACCGATAGTTCTGTTAATCTTGAGGAGATTGATAACAGAATTATTACCGAAGTTTTGGGTCCTAAAAGGTACGATTGCTTCGACTGATAGTTCTGTTAATCTTGAGTATATTTATAATAGAATTGTCACTGATGTTTTTGGTTTTGAAAGGTATGGTCGGGTGCGATTACAAGGATCTGGTGTTACCCCGACCCAATATTTTGGATCCGGCTCCTAGCAATACATGCCTTCCGGGAGTCAATCTCGTGCTGAAGTTCAGAGGCTCAAAGACCAGATAGCTCAGATGCAAGAGAGCACGGTTGAGCAGAGGCAGCAAATTGCTGATGTTCAACAATAATATGAAGAACTCCAGCAACGGGTTAGAGCGGATACGGAAGGCGAAGAGCCGAGGAGGCAACGGCGTAAATGCAAAAGAGGCGGAGGCAAAGATCGATGCTAGCAAAGCAGAACAGAAAGTACGATGAGCTCCAGCTACAGCTTCAGCAAATGATGCATATGTTTCAGCAGTCGCAGAGGCCGCTATCTTAGACATGTACTTACTCGTTGTTTGATTATTTTAAAACATTATTACATTTAACATTATTGTAAGAATATTTTCAGTTACAATGCATTTAGTTTATTGAATTTCAAGTTTCATTTACAATCAATGCATTTGGTGTGATTTATATTCTACATTTGCTGTTTTGGGTTGGAATTATATGCTATATTTACTGTTATTGGTTGATTTTTAGTGCAGGAGGGGTATGATATAAAACAAATCAAACACTGCAAATCTGTACAAATTAGCGGCGCTTGTGAAAAAAACGCCGCAAAAAGTCATGACTTTTAGCGGCATTTTTTTCACAAGCGCCACTAAAGGTCATGACTTTTAGCGGAGTTTTTTCACAAGCGCCGCTAAAGGTCATGACTTTTAGCGGCGTTTTTCTCACAAGCGCCGCTAAAGGTCATGATTTTTAGCGACTTTTTTTTCACAAGCGCCGCTAAAGGTCATGACTTCTAGCGGCGTTTTTTTCTCATAAACGTCGCTAAAGTTTGCGGCGTTTGATTTAGCGGCGTTTTTTGCGGCGCTTCTAAAAGCGCCGCAAATACTTTTAGTGGGGCTTATAAACGCCGCTAAAGGCCAAAAAAATGTCGCTAAAAGTCTATTTTCCTGTAGTGTAAGAACTAGACAACATCCTCCCCCTCCGCAAAATGGCTAGGTAGTATCTTCTTTGGATGCCCAAGTGCACATGCAAGAGCCTTGACGAAAGCATAACATATATCAAAATTGTCCTCAGATGAAACAAATATATTGCAGTAAGAAATAGAGGCCTTAAGGCATGATATTCAAGCATTGAGACCGGATGCGAAAGATATGGACTAGTTCCATTGCTTGAACAACCTATTGATATCAGAAATTGCAAATGTAGACGTCCCTACTATTTTTAAGTTCCCTAAGGAGACTTATTACAGTGATTACATGAAAGTGTTGGGGGCCTCCAATACGTGTAAGTGTCAAGCTTTCCCTTCCACCTTGAGGGGAAGTGCAAAAAAGTGGTATCTCTCTTTACCAAAGGGGATCCATCCACATATTCAAACAATTGGGTCGTCTATTTTTGGGAAGATCTAGAGCACATAGGAACATCATGAATATGCTTATAGGTCTTCTATTTGCGAAACAAAGAGAGGGTTAGCATCTACGAGATTGCATTAATCGCTTTAATAAAATGACCCTTTAATACAAGGGATCTTATTTCGCCCTTTAAAAAAATATATATTTCAACACTAGCCCGAATTTATATTTCTATTATTAAATCACCTCAAAAAAGATGAAAAAAAATCAACATTTGTTAACTTTGCTAACATAGCATACAAGTGGGCTCCAACGTGAATGTTAGTATTTAATTAATTTTTTAAAATTAAAAAAAATATTTTATATATTTTTTAAATAATTTAATAATTTTTAATTTTTAAAAATATTTTTATAATATTTTTGGATTTTTAAAAATTAATTAAATTTTGATTTGTTATTGATGTGTATACCACGTCAATAAAGTTAAACAAGCGTTAACTTTTTTATCTAATTTGATCTAATTTGAAAAACAATTAAAAATTTTAAAAGAAAAGAAAAATTAAAATAACTTCTGTGAAATTAAAATGTCAAATAAATCATTATTCCTTCTAATATTATTAATTATCAATTGCTTCAAATAATTAAGACAGTATATATTGAGAATGTTTGACTACTTCATAACTCATAAGACGTAAACAATAAATCAACAGAAGAGTATATATAGTGATGCGTAAAACTTAGTTTCTTCACATACAAATCTTTTTGGGGAGAAAAAAAAGGAAAAACACATATTTTTAAACTAACCCCTTGCCTACGATATTCCTTTTCTTTCCCATCCCATCCCATGCTATATATATATATATATATATATATAAAAGCTCTTTATGGCTCTATCCCTCACTTGGCGTTAATTATATCAACAGTTTTTAAAATTATCAAAGCTTTACTTTGATCTATTGTTTTTTTTCTTTGGTAAGTAAGCTTAAGACATGCAGTTCCATCTTATACGTTAATGATATCCATTTCATTTTTAATATTTATATTCTTGGTGGGTTTTCTGCGAAAATGTGTATGCATATTTGAATGGTACTCATTATTTATTTGTTTTTCTATGTGAGTTTGTTGAATTTTGGCCATTACTGGTGTGAAGAAAAATTAAAGTCTATGATGAGTTGAGAAGATTGTGAGAGTTGTTGGGAAATATAGCAAGTCAAATCCTACTAAATATTAGTTCTTTTCTCAAAAGTCCCTTGCATTGAAGTTTCTTTCTTTTTAATCACGAATTAAGGAAGTAATGCAAATGAGCTTAATCTCGTCGTCTTTCTCGTTAATTATTTCCTTCTTAAAATCCATCCCTTTTTCCTTATTGTTTACTAACAAACTATACCGACCGTCTGATTCTATCATAATTATTCAACTACAAGTCATGAAGAAATATCTATGAACCAACGTAGAAAATACATTGAAACTCCCCCCGCTCTATATATACATGTATTAATTATTAATTTATATTAATTATCCTTAGCTGTTCACTTTTAAAGACTTTAACAAAAATTAAATTATTTCTATTTTAAAAAAAAAAAACTAATTTACTCAATGTTTTAAAGTCGAAGTTGTTGATAGAGAAATAAACCTCTATAATGGCAGACTTAAAGTTGAACAAAGCTACAGCTTCTCCATAAGGATGTTCCATGGAATATTCAACAGCCGTCATGAAATGCTCTTCGTTTTTCAGCTTCTTGCCATCATTAATCTCATATCCTAGTTTTTTACTCGAAAAACAATCACCTATAGCCATAATATATACAAAAATTTAGAGTTTTGAAGATGATGATAAGGTATTTTCAAAGCCATTCATACTAGAGGTGAATCTAAATCTTTTTTGAAAAACTGGAATTGAATTATGAATTTTTATGAGGTTAAAGTGTAATTTTATCTTATATAATTTATGATTTCATAACTTTTCAAAGGATTATAAAGAAATCTTTTCATTTTAGGAAATCAAAATACAATTTTACCATATAATAACTTTTAATTTTATTATTTATAAGAGACTAAAAACAATTTTTTCCCATTTGGGGGGCTAAGTCCCCTATCTGCTTCCTTCTAACTTCACCCCTAATTGATACTAGACATTTATGGACTGAGTTATTTATTTAAGCTTAAAGGTCCGTTAGAAATTTGGAAGTGTTTAAACAAAAATATTAAGTCTGAAAAATGGGTTTCAACAAAAAAATTAAGCCTATTTAAAATATAAGTTAGACTTGGGCTCGAACAGTAAAAGCCTGAGTCTAGCTAATATAATATGTTGCTTTTATATAATATATAATTTGTAACATATAAAAATTAATTTTATAGTAATATATAATATTGTAATGTAAATAAAAAATATTAAAATTAATATAAATATTTTAAAAAATAATATAAGTGAATTTAAAACGAGCTTAGATTAGTGGTTTACAAATATGGACAAACTTAACAAAATTTTAGTCTCATATTTTAGACCAGATCTATGTAAGCATAAAGTGAATTAATATTATATTTAAGCTCCACTTGATCCTGCTTTTTATTTTAATCGCCAAGAGTGCTTTACCAAAGAATCCTAGAGAAAGCAGTAACTGTTGCAGCTTGGGATGGAGGAGAGCGATGGCGATGACAGGGAGAGAAGCGATGAGATTTCTTTACTGGCAGAAGAACTCATCCAATTATCAGTCAAGTGTTCGATGGTGGTACCGAACGTGAAACCTACTTTGATCTGTACAATATGGACAAAAAATCCCTACAATCCGGAGAGTTTTAGGGCACAGATGAAGAGCATCTGAAAGACGAGGAAAAATTTGAGATCTAATTGGCAGGGCAAAATCTCTTTCTAATTGTTTTTTATTTAGAAGAAGATCTAGAGACAATTATGGAGGGACGACCATGGCTGTTTCGTAAAAACCTTGTTTTATTTGATCGGTTGATTAAATCGATAGAAAGAAATCAAATCCGGCTTAATTCTTCACCGTTTTGGATTTAGATAGGTTCGTGTTTACCAGAATTCGACAAAAAAGATCTATTGCATGCCATTGGAGTTACTTTTGGAGGAGTAATTAGATCTGAAATTATTGGTGATTTATGTCGACTGAGGATAAACTTGGATGTGCAGAAACCCCTTCGAAAAGGTATTTTTGTATCAATTGATAATAAAAACAAATCGTGGATTTCCTTTAAATATGAGAAGCTACCAATTTTTTGTTTTGGATGTGGAATAATGGGGCATTAGCTCAATGATTGTCTTGAGCTAAATCCTGCAGAAAAAATAGAATTAGAGACGATCCACCATATTCTATGGCATTAAAAGCTGAATCAAACTTAATTGGGAAGGAGAGTATGAAACTTAATGCTTTCTCCAAAAAGTTGGTGTCTCAATGTTCTTACACAAGAACCAAGGAGTCGTTGCCCAATTGTATTACAAAACCTGTAGTCGGGAATACTATGAATTGGAGGCCACAAGACAAACTACAATTGATGGGATTGGATGAGGTGTTAAAGGAGCAAGAGGAAGGATCTACCATGAAGAAAATTAAATAGATGGATGACAGCATCAGAACGCTGGAAAAAAATTCAAATCTAATCAAAGAAATGAAGATTGCATTATGGGGAAGAGAAAATCTCCAAAATTTGACGATGGAAAAGAATAGCTCCAAGGGTTATGTCAAATCAAAGAAAGGAAGATAGCATTATGGGGAAGAGAAAATCTCCAGAATTTGACAATGGAAAAAGTAGTATAGGAATCTCAAACGAAGATGGAGCAAAAATATTAAAATATGAAGTAATAGATGTTCGAGTTGAAGCTCCCTTAGATGCGGTGATTGAAAATTTGGAACAAAATGATGTTCCCAACTTTTATGGATCGGCGGCTGCCAAAAGGCAAGCCGTTCGGACGCAATGAAAAACATATGTTGGAATGTCCGTGGATTGAGGAGTCCACGGGCAGTACGGAGGCTGCGACATTTGTTAAAGCAGTATAATCCCCACATGGTCTTCTTAATGGAGACAAAAATTGATAAGAAACGTATGAAAAAGGTCAGGAGGAGCTGTGGTTTCATGAACGGATCGACGTTGAAGCAGAAGGTTTTCGTGGTGGACTATGTTTGGCATGGAAAGGAGATATTGCGTTTAATTTGAGAAGTTTCTCAAAGAGTCACATTGATGTAATGATAAGGGAGGAAAATGTCAAAGAAGATTAGAGGTTTACAGGGTTTTACGGTTCACCTTATTTAAACAACAAGAATATTTCGTGGGATCTGCTAAGAAAATTGGGTCAAGAACAAAATCATCATTGGTTAGTAAGTGGCGACTTTAATGAAATCATGTATTCCTTTGAAAAAAGTGGAGGTATATTAAGAGAGCAGAGAAGAATGGAGGCCTTTCGTGAGGCTTTAGAGGAATGCCAACTAGAGGACATAGGATACTCGGGGGTTTGGTTCACATGGGAAAGGAGGAATTTTTCAGAACCAAACATTAAAGAAAGACTTGATAGAGGAGTTGCGAATGAAAAATGGATGAATCTTTTTCCAACGGGCAGCATTCAACATCTAACTCACTCAATGTCGGACCGTTGTCTTCTCCTTCTAAATACAAAACGTGGTAACATTTACACGGGGAGTCCAAATTTTAAATTTGATGCGTGGTGGATCATGGAGGAGTTTATCGAACAAGAAATCAAGGTATCATGGGAATCACTAACAGGTACGCTAATAGAGAAAATTGAAAGATTGCAAATCAGTTTGAAGAGATGGGCAAGAAAAATTAAAAAAGACAGAGAGGGATTAAAGAGAAAGCTAACTAAGGAACTTGAAATTCTGATGGAGAAAGAGAGGGATGATGAAACGATGGCAAAGATTATTGATACCAAATTTCATCTTAATATGGAGATTGATAAAGATGAGATTGATAAAGATGAAATGTACTGAGAATAAAGGGCAAGAGCAAATTGGCTTCAACTAGGGAATAAAAATTCAGCCTTTTTTCACAAGTATGCCTCAGTTCGTAGACGAATAAACACAATATCTAGGCTGGAATAGGATGGAAGAAGGGAAATTACTAATGATTCAGATATTAATGAGGCTACTACTATATTTTTTCAGAAGTTATTTACGTGAAAGGAAGTTGGGGATCCATCTCATCTTCTAACGGGCATTGAAAACAATATTTCTTCTGAAAAATACAACTTTATTATCTTCTTATACGGCAAAAGAAGTTCAGTAAGCTTTGAAAGGAATGGGGCCTACTAAAGGTCCAGGACATGAAGGTTTTCCATCTTTATTTTTTTAGAGGTACTGGCACATAGCAGGTAAAGATGTCGAAACTTTATGCCTGAGAATTCTGAATATTGATCAGGATTTTGCCTCTCTTAACCAAACAGTTATTGTACTTATTCCAAAAATCAAAAATCCCACAAATCTTGTTAATTTTAGACCCATTAGTTTGTGTACGGTTATTTACAAAATTATGGCAAAAGCAATAGCAAATCGCCTTCAAGAAGTCATTGGGAGATGTATTGATAATGTACAAAGCGCTTTTGTCCTTGGAAGACTAATTTCTAATAATGTTCTTTTAGCTTATGAAATCCTACACACTTTTCATCAAAAGCGCACAAGGAAAAAAGGATATATGGTAGTGAAGGTAGACATGAGTAAAGCTTACAATAGAGTCGAATAAGGTTTTCTAAAGGAAGTAATACTACGGATGGGCTTTGCAAGGGAAGGGGTGGCTCTAATTATGAAATGTATTATCACACCTTCTTATGCAGTAAACATTAATGGAAGAAGGGGAAGAACTTTTAAACCTACTAGAGGCTTCGACAAGGTGACCCTCTTATCCGTTTCTTTTTCTTATATGCAATGGGAAGAACTTTCATTGTTGATGAGATTGGCAATGGGAGTGGGTTTTTTAAAAGGCGCAAAGGCAAGTAGAAGAGGACCAGAGATATCACATTTACTATTTGCAGATGACTGTATTTTGTTCAGTGAAGCAACAAATAAGGGAACGACTATACTGAAAGGAATACTGAATGAATATGAAAGATGTTCAGCCCAATGTGTGAAGTTTGATAAATCAACGATCTTTTATAGCTCGAATACAACAGGAGACATAAAAAAAAAATTCAACATTGTTAGAGGTAAGAAGTTCAACAAATCTGGAAAAGTACTTGGGACTCCCTAATATGGTCGGCAGACGAAAAAAAAGTCTTTTAAAAATCTAAAAGAGAGGGTCTCTTTGCGAATTGACGGATGGAGTAATAGATTACTATCACAAGGGGGTAAGGAGGTTTTTATCAAATCAGTGCTCCAAGCAATACCAACCTATGCTATGTCTTGTTTTCTTCTACCAAAGTCATTATGTGGGGAGATTGAAAACATTTTTGCTAAATTTTTGTGGCAAAAAGGATATGGGAAAAAAAGAATACATTGGTGCGAGTGGAAGCACATGTTTCGTCCTAAAGAAGAAGGAGAAATGGGTTTCAGGTGTATGACTCAGTTTAATATCGCATTATTAGCAAAAAAAGGATGGAGGATTTTAAATAATCCAAAATCTTTAGTAGCGCAAGTTCTTAAAGCGAAATATTTCCTGAATGATGATTTATTAAATTCACGTTTAGGGAATAAGAGTTCTTATGTATGGAGAAGTATATGGGCGACAAAGGGTATTTTGGTAGAAGGACTTTGTTAGAATGTGGGTATGGGTACGAACATTTCAGTTATTAACGACGCTTGGATCCCAGATGCAAGAATTTTTAGATTATCATCAGTTGTTTTTAATATGCGAGATTTTAAAGTTGCTAAGTTGATTAATAATAATGAAAGGAAATGGAAAAGAGAACTGATTGTCAATACCTTTCCGGAAGTAGAAGCTGAAAATATCCTCCGTATCCCTTTGGCGAAAGAACCTCATAATGATTTCCTGGTATGGAACAGTGAACCTTTAGGAGAATACTCGGTTCGGAGTGCCTATAAACTATTACAAAATTCTGATCCTAGAGCTTATGTTTTACAAACCGACTACAGAGATTTTTACGAAAAAAAAACTATGGCTTCTAAATCTACCTACAAAAATTAAGATTACAACCTGGAAAATTTCATGGAATTATCTGCCTACACGGGTTAACATTCAGCACAGGAAGCTAGCAAATAGTTCAAAATGCCCCCGATTTGGTGAAGGAGCAGAAACTATGGATCATCTCTTCTGTGTCAGTGTCAGTTTGGAGAGCATTATCAATCCTGAATTTTATACAAGAAACTAATTTAGAGTTCTTACAGTGGCTCACCTGGGCCTTCGCTCAATACTCTCCCTCTCAACACAGACTATTTTATTGTGCGTTATGGGCCATCTGAGGAGATAGAAACACTCGAATACATGATAAGGTAAGCAGAACTGGTCAGGAGATAGCAAGTTTTGTACACAGTTATATTAAAGAACTAGATGGTGCTGGAAAAAGAACTCCAAAAATTTAAAGGATGTCAGAAAATGGAAATACGCAGCTGGTCGGTCAGTGAAAATCAACTTCGATGGAGCATACGATGAGCGATATCTCCAATCGGCTTCGGGGATTGTGGTCAGAAATAGTGAAGGGTTTGTTCTCCTATCTTGCTCAGAAATTCATCAAGGAGTGACATCCGCCTTCGCTACTGAAGCACTCGCTTGCCGTAAAGCAACCCAAATAGGAACCAACATGCATGGTCGGAAATCATTATTGAAGGTGACTCACTATCAATAATCAAGAAATGTAAAGCAAGAAGGCATGACAAATCGCAGGTAGGGGCATATATACATGATATTCAACAGTTAATGTCTAGATCTAGAAATTTAAGGTTTGAATATACCTCAAGATCAGCAAATGGTTTAGAGCATATATTAGCAACAGAATCGTTAAAGAAGGAGGAGGAGATGTACATGGTAGAAAGTGTCCCTAGATATGCTGAATATCAGAAGGAAACGGATAGTGCGAGAGAACCAGGTTGAAGACGGAAGGAGATGGAGAGAAAGAGGGGAAAGTTTCAAAATGATCAGATCAAAATTTTTTGGTGATTAAAAGATTTCTTTGAAAATTTAAAACGCCATTAAGAAAGAAATGAAAGAATGACAGAAATGACAGGCGTCAGAGTTCTCTAATTGGGCAAAAACTGCAGTGGTAATTATGACGTTCTAAAGTATTCTTATTTTATTTTAGTTTTAGGCTATTTTTTCTTAACCAGGCCATTTTAATTTTGGGCCTTCTCTCATGTTTTGCTTATTTTATTTTGGACTATGTGCTTTATTTCTTTTATTATATAAAAGCCCAATATGATTATTAGCTTCAAAAAAAAAAAAAAAAAGCTCCACTTGATCTTGGCCCAGCCATGATCACCTATACTCACCTTTCGATTTCCTTTAAAACCAAATGCATGGCAATTTTCATTTAACTTGTTATGAACATGAAACCAACAATGGGAACTATTCAAAAACCATCCTTTCCCAGCAGATTCTGCTGCAAGCACATGCGTTCCACCACATGATGTTACACCAATCACTTTCTTTCTTGTCTGGTAATCTCTGAAAACATATAATAAATAAATAACCAGACAGATCGTTGAAATTAGTTGGCTATGTCTGAAATTATACTACAAATGAACTTATGTACACTCGTGTATACCTCATATGGAGACTGATTATATCATTTCTGTTAAGTATGACTCCTATTTCAGTCAAATTTGATAAGTAATCTTCTAGTTAAACTCTATTTATTTGTTTCAATCAAACACTGATTAGTTTAGATTATTTTATTATTATTTAACCTATGAATTTAGCCTATAAATAGGCTCTTTTACAAACTTAGAAAAAACACCCATTAGATATTAGAACTCATAACACATTTAGAGAATTTTGTGTTTACGTTTTGAGGGTTCTTTGTTTTCGGGTTTTCGGGGTTTAGTTTTTATCTCCATCTTTTGTACTCTTCGTTCTGTTGCCATTATAGTAAAATTATCTTCGCCCGTGGTTTTTTTATCCTCTTTGTAGGAGTTTTTCTATGTTAAATTTGTGTGTTCAATTTCTCAATTTATTCCGCTATTTTTTTCTTGTTGCTTAATCGGGTCGATCCTAAAAAGTGGTACCAGAGCTAGTTCAATTTTCATAGATCAGCCCATTCAGATATGGTAGCAACAAAGTTTGAAATTGAGAAGTTCGATGGTGAGACAAATTTCAATCTGTGGCAAGTTCGGGTGATGGCAATTCTAGTTCAATCCGGTTTGAAAAATGTTGTTACCGAGAAAAAGCCTGAGAATCTAAATAAAACAGAATGGGAAGAGCTTGATGAAAAGGCATTGTCTGCAATCCAGTTGTGCCTCGCGAATATGGTATTGCAGGAGGTATTGATGGAGAAAACCTCATCTGCCCTATGGAAAAGGTTAGAAACTCTTTATGCGACTAAATCTCTGGCTAATCGTTTAGTGTTGAAACAACGTCTATTTACGTTTCGCATGAACGAAGGTGAGCTTCTTAGAGATCACATCAGTCAATTCATTACTCTTTTAAATGATTTAAAGAATGTTGAGGTTTATATTGATGATGAAGATCAAGCTATGCTATTATTGTGCTCTTTACCCCCTTCATACAAGTCTTTCAGGGAGACATTGATTTATGGCAGAGACAAACTCTCGTTCGAAGATGTGAAGGGTCATTTGTTGAGTAGAGACAAACTCGACAATGAGCTTCATTTGGATAGCAAGGCAGATAGGCAAGCTTCCGTTTTGATAGCATCAAAGAAACGAGACAAAAGGTGTCGCTATTGTAAAAAGTTAGGTCACGCCAAAGCGATTGTTATAAACTGCGAAATAAAAAGTCACTTTGAGAGTAACAAGGAAGATGTAGCTGGTGCTAATTTGGCCGATGAAAGCGGTGATGATTTCTTGTTAGTGTCAACGAGCGATAACTCCAAGCTCACGTCCGAATGGGTCCTAGATTCGGGATGTTCTTTCCACATGTGTCCCAATAGAGAATGGTTCTCCACATACAGTTCGGTTGAAGGTGGAGTTGTGTGCATGGGAAACAATTCATCTAGTAAGGTAATTGGTATTGGTACTGTTAAAATTAGGATACACGATGGGACGATTAGGACACTCTCAGATGTCAAGTATGTACCTGATTTACGAAAGAATCTCATCTCCTTGAGTATTTTAGATTTGAAAGGATGTAGAATCAACATCGATTCGAGCGGCATTAAAGTATCTCGTGGAGCTTTCGTTTTGTTAAAAGGTAAAAAAACTGGCAGTCTTTATATTCTAGAAGGTTCTACAGTGACCGGTGAAATCGGACGTCCCTCGTCCGTTATAGAGTCGAAGTCAACTCATTTAGAGCGGAGGCAACTTGGTCATAGGAAGGAAAAAAGTATGACTGTTTCGTTGAATAGAGGTTCTCTTTTGGATGCAGGTTTTGAAAAGTTAGGGCACTGTGTTCGTGAAAATCAAACCCGGGTTAGTTTTGATTTGGCAATGTACAAGTCGAAAGCTAGAAGTCTTCCAGTTTCTAAGCACAGATTCGACTCAGTTAATTCCCTGCATGGTTCAAGATAGGCTCGTGGCGGGCTTTGGCAAAGATGGCATTGTGGAAATATGAGTCAAGGTGGAGATTTGTTAAGTATGACTCCTATTTCAGTCAAATTTGATAAGTAATCTTCTAGTTAAACTCTGTTTATTTGTTTCAATCAAACACTGATTAGTTTAGATTATTTTATTATTATTTGACCTATAAATTTAGCCTATAAATAGGCTCTTTTACAAACTTAGAAAAAAACACCCATTAGATATTAGAACTCATAACACATTTAGAGAATTTTGTGTTTACGTTTTGAGGGTTCTTTGTTTTCGGGTTTTCGGGGTTTAGTTTTTATCTCCATCTTTTGTACTCTTCGTTTTCTGTTGCCATTATAGTAAAATTATCTTTGCCCGTGGTTTTTATCCTCTTTGTAGGAGTTTTTCCACGTTAAATTTGTGTGTTCAATTTCTCAATTTATTCCGCTATTTTTTTCTTGTTGCTTAATCGGGTCGATCCTAACAATTTCCAACCTCATCGGTAAAGCAGTGATACTTGAAATGCCGAATCATTTGGACCATGTAAGGTGCTGGAATTGGAGGAGTGAAAGAGAAAGTGATTCGTAGACTAATCGATTTCGAATCAGCAAGTGTCGAAATCGGTACTAAATCAAACCATTCTTTTGCATAAAGCCGAGAAATCGAGTTTACTATATCCTTCAGAGAGATTGAGGTTGTTCTAATGTTTTGATAGGTGAATATGACATTAGTTCAAAGACAAGATCACCTCTAAGTTCACATTGGAACATTGTTGCTTGTTTCTCCGTATTGTTACACAAAATGCTTAGGTTTCTTTTGCTGTTAAGAAATATATCTGGTTGTTTTTTTGTTGATTGTAACAAAGAGACTTCCTTTAACTCCTTAAGGTATATCTTTGACCCCAACAATCTCTATCATAATCTGAAAAAAAACATAAATAAAAAAGATTATAAGAGTTATAATTAGGATGGAGTAAAACTCGATTTGATTTGAATTTTTTTTTAATTTTGATTTAATTGAATTGACTTATTTAGTTTTAAATAAGTAATTCGGGTTTTTTGAGTTCAAGTCTTAAATTTTACCACTCAAATAAACTGGTAGTTTTGAAAATATGTAAATTGGTCCTTATCAAAAAAATTCAAAGTATCTTCAAAAATTAAAATATTTTTCCAAAATTTTATAAATATATATTCAAAAAATTTTATCATACAAATTATCTTGTTTTTTTCTCTTAGTTTGTTTTAAAAGAATTTTCAAATATATATATGGTCTTTTATGTTCTTTAACTTAGAATTATATTGTCAATGAGATTTTAATATGTTCAATTTGTTTTTTTTTTATTTAACTCGAATAAATTTATTCGACTTAACTTAGGATGATAAAATAGAACAGCTTAACTAACTCAAATTTTTTTCACTCGATTCGAACAAATGTTCATCCTTAATTGCAATTTTCTTATTAGAAACATGCAGGAAAAGGCATTTTAGGCTTACCTCCATAATCTTTTTTTTTTTTGAACAAAAGACGACCACAAGGGTCAACTTGTATTATAAGTAACATCGCTAATTACAGCAGTATGGATTTCCTTAGGATAATCCATATCAAAAAAACCACATTTTAGCTTCGCTACACATTTTGGTACAAATAAAGTCAGCCACGTTATACATGACCGTTTTGACCAAACTAAGTTGGCGGATTTAAACATGTTGAAAGCTTCTTTACACGCCTTAATTCTAGCGCCAATAATGGTTATGTTCGTATCACATTTGTTCATTTTGTTCACCAGCCTAGCATAGTCAGTCTCAAATAGCACATCATCATGAATGTTAAGTTGACCCGCAACCTCGATGCTTCTCTCCAACGCTATACACTCAGCCTCTTGCACCGATGTTCTACCGTCAATGAAGCCTCCACCTCCCCCTAATACAAAACCTTCATCATCTCTAATGATAACACCATAACCCATTCTAGCACACGAGCATGCAAGGCCATTTCGAAGGGTACACGGTCTAGCAGACAGGCGTGTGGCTTGGCCATGTGACCCAAGTCAAATAGTTACACAGGCACAGGTACGGACTAGGACACAGCCGTGTGTCCCTACTTCGAATGCCCACATGGCCAGACACACGAACGTGTAAACCCTGTAGTTAAAATTTTTCTAACTTTTTCCTAAAATTTTCAAATGTTCCCGATTTAGTCTCAAATCGTTTCTAAAGTGAATTCAAACCCTCAAAGGCTTTAATAAGAGACTCTATGCATGTTAATGATGAATCATTTTATGATTTTTGAAATATTTGAAATGAATGTTTAGATTACGATTACTCGGTAATGCTCCGAAACCCTATTCCGGCGACGGATATGGGTTAGGAGTGTTACAATCCGAATTAATTATTGCAAAGTTATATTTAAAGGCGGACACTCATTGAAGTCTAGGGAGTTTTTTCTACTCTAAAGTCTTCGAAAATTTTTAAAATTCTCATGAAACTTTTCAATTTTTTAAAAAATTCAGTTAGACACCTTGAAATTTTTATGTAAATTCTCATTAAGCCTTTAAATTTTCTGAAATTTATAATTAAATCTGTCAAAAATTTTGAAAATTCTCATTAAAATCCTCAATTTTTTTAAAAATTTTAATTACACTTTCCCAAAACTTAATACTAAAATCTACCATTAGTTCTATCAAAATAAATTTGGACAAAAATTAACTGATTTAAACAAGGTGGAACTCGAAACTCCCTAAATTTCAGAATTTATGTGAAGCTAATTACTATGCAAGTCTAAGCTCAAGTGTACTCGTGTCCAAAAAAACACATTATTTTCAAAATCTTAATTAGATAATATTCAAATACAATTAAAGTAAATACATAATCTTATCCGATATGAATAAATATTCATGGTGCACTAGTGTTTATCCATTCTGTATCTTTCTTTACAAGAGGACCAAAATAATATAAAATTAAAAATTATACAACTTGTTAAACAACTAATTGACGTGTGCAATGCACAAAAAATTGTACTTTAATTAATTTATATAAATTAAAGGGTAAATTGTGTAGATAGTCACTTAACTATCAAAACTTTTCATTTTAGACACTCAAAATAAAATAATAAAAAATTTATAATTTAAGCACCCACGTTATATAATTTGATAATTTTGGTCACCCTCGTTAAAATTACAAGTGTCAAGTTGATGTGGCACTTAAAAAATTAATATAATAACAAATTTAACCCTCAACGTTTACATATTATATCGATCTAATCATAATTTTCCTCAAAATTTACAAATATTCACAATTTAATACTAATCCTAAAAAATTCTAAAAAAATATAAAAAAACATAAATATTTGCAAAAAATATATTAATAAATTTAATTTTATATTAATATTAAATAAAATAAAAATCTCCCACCTCTCCCCCTCAGTTTTCTCCACACTATGATAGAATCATCTAACAGAGAAGACAATAAGCAAATTTTCGAATTCCCATAAAAGACTTGATTCATCTTAAAAACAATAAATGAGTGAACCATAAGACTAAGCATATTTGATATTCATCCTAAATAGTTGATACTTCTAATATATTTGCAAATTAGTAAGTATTAAGAGGAATGGGATTAAATGTTCAAATCGAGATTAACTTCAGACTGTTCATCATACTCATCAATTACTTGCGGAAGAAAACATATAACAAGAGCTCATGTTTTTGTGGTTCAAAATCCCCTCCTATCAACCACGAAAACTCTATCTTAAGTTGTTTATTCTTTAATAGAATCCATAAATTAGAATATAGGACATAAATTTTCAAAGTTTGGGTCGTGAAGAAGACACTCACATTATGTTTCAAGAAAACTATTGCAGCATCTTCATCACCAGCACCCTTGCATAACTTTGACAACCCTTGCTCTATGTTCTTACAGCTTCCACAAGATGATTATGTTTCAAGAGGGACGGTGGTGGGGGCGGAGGTCCAATGGGGATGGGGAGAGGGAGAGAGACGGGGAGATTTTTATTTTATTTAATATATTATAATTATATTTGTTTAATATTAATATAAAATATTTATGTATTTTTATATTTTTTTATATTTTTTTAGAATTTAGATTAAATTGAGAATATTTGTAAATTTTGAGATTAAAAATATGACTAAATTGATATAATAGGTAAAGATTAAGAGATGATTTGTTATTATATCGATTTTTTTAACTGCCACATCAGTTTATCATTTATGATAGAAACAGGAGTAATGAAAATGACCAAACAACGTAACGTAGATGCTTAAATTATAAATTTTTTATTTTGGGTGCCTAAAAAAAATTTTTATAGTTGGAAGACTATAAATGTAATTTATCCTAAATCACATGCTTTTCAGTTGATAGAAATATTTATTCCTTGATGGTAATTAAGATTTCATACGTAGTTTTTATTAAAAAAGTTAAAATGTGCCAGAAGTCCCTATACTTTTGAAAATTAAAAATTTAGTCTTTTTACTTTTTAGATTTCAAAATTTAAGTCCAATTGTTAACACTATTAAATCTTTTTTATTAAATTCAAAATAATTACAAAGTCATTTTTTTAATTACATGGCTACCAAGTGAGAGTGTGTTTTTTTTTTCAAAAAAGTCACAGCAACAAATTTAGCAAAAAGAATTTAGCAGTGTTAAGAGTTGAACCTAAATTTAAAATCTGAAAAGTAGAGGGACTAAATCCTATGAAATAAAAATTTAGAGACTAAATTCCTAATTTTTGAAAAGAACAAGGACTCCCGGCACATTTTAACCTTATTAAAACTAGTCTTTATTGTTACATATGTTGTATGTGATTCTATGCGTTTAATTTTTAATTATTTTTCAAATATTAAAATAATATTTTTTTCAATTTGTTAAATATAATTAAAATATATTAATTTAGTTAAAATTTAAATATTATAATAATAAATTTGAAATAATAATTAAAGTACTTTTAATATATTCATTTTTACAATTTAATTTTAGTTAATGTAATTAATATAAAACAACATCATTCAAAACAATAACTAATTAGTATAATTAATATATATCAATTATGTCACGTGTATTGCACATGAATATATGTATTTAATTTTAAAATAAAAATATTTTTCTATTATTCAATCTTTATTATTTTAGTCTCTAAAAAATTGATATACATAAAATAAATATTTAACTAAAAACACAATTAAACATCAGAAATTTAGAACTACAAAAAAAGAGTAAATTATAATATTAAATTAAAAATAAAAAATTAAATAAAACAACATACAACAATTTTAATAATTCATGATAAATACGAAAAATATTTACACTAAATAATAAACACATTAAATATTTTTAATAATAATGATTAAAAATTATTGTTGAAAGCATTTTTCAACTGAACCAAATAAATAATAATAATAAGACGAATCTAAATTATTTAGAATAACTAATTATTTTAGATTATCATAATTTCTTTTTAAAAACATTTTTAACTAGTAAATCTAAATTAGATTATAATTCTTTTTAATGTAATTTAAATAGATCTATAATATAATTAGCACATTTTTTTACTGTAATCTATTCCATTTTCCAAATAAATCTAAATTCATTATAATTTTCACAATTTTATTTTACTATTACTACTTTATTTTTATTTAAATAAACCTAAATCTATAAGATAATTATCAAAACCTTTTTATTATAATATATTTCTTTTTTCAATTCATAAATTCATAAATTTTATTTTAATATAACTATTATGATATATTTTTCCCACTTTTTAAACTTGATTGTAATTATTTTTAAATGTTAATTTAGTAATATAATAAAAAATAAAGAGTATTTTTATTAGTTCAAAATTTTTTAAATAATATCTTAAAACCATTTTACCTGCCTATTTAATAATATTAATTAAAAAACTAAAAATTTTAAATTCTTTAGAAATTAATAAATTAATAAAAGAACTAAAATCATTTTACCTGCCTATTATATTTCTTTCTCTCTCTTTTTTGAAGTTTTTTTTAGATCTGTTTCAAGAAAAAAAAGAGTCAAAATTGGAGTCAAACAGGTGACCTGTCACCAACCATAGAAGAGGAAAGCAGTAGTCAGCTCAGCCCCTAGCTGATGGCCACCGAATAGAAAAATAAATAAATAGATAACAGAAAACAACTTTTTAATGCATAATTTAGTATTTGTGTAGTGATACATATGTTTTTTTTTTTTTTCTATTTCATACATTTTGATACTTGAAAATAATCGTGTTAATTTTTTAGTGTTTAATTCAAGTTTTAGAGTTAATTTAATAAAAATTCATAATTAGCTAATAATATTAACAATTAATTTTCATAAGATCAATCCTAAAATCGAAAATAAATCACATCTGTACTTAACAAATTAAACATAAATTTAAACAAATTCACAATTAACATTAAATTTATTTTATCTGGGCCCGGCCCGGCCCATGATCACCTCCACACTTCTTCTCGGTATCAAAATATATAACTTTTATTAAATACATGTACCAAATTGGACAAAAACATAACACAGGTACCACTTTAGAGAAAAATGTTCAACTTGAATACCAAATAATATATTAAGTCAAACTAAAATTACTCAAAAAAAAAAAAGGTTTAATTCTGTTCCGTCCCATACTCTTTTGAACTTTAGAAATTTAGTTTTCTACTTTTAATTTAAAACATTTAACCTCTTTACATATCTAATTTAAAAATTAAAATCCAATTAATAACAGTACCAATTGAGTTTTATTAAATTTGAATACGTGTTATCAATTATAATTCAATTTTTAAATTAGATATCTAAATATTGAAATGTAACATATTCAAACTTAATGAAAATCCATTAAAGGTGCTACTAATCCGACTTTTATTTTAAATCAAACAAGTAAACTGATAAATATTTTTGAAAAAAATAAAACAACATTTGGTCTCTGTCGTAACTATTTTTTTGATAAAACAGTAAACGACGCGGTCGACTCGATTTTTTTGAAAATGAAAAGGAATGGAGTCGCCACCGATCTTTATTTGGGTGTGATCGGATCACCTTTATTTTAATAAAACGTCTCGATTTATTAAAACGATACTTTTGGTCTACGAAAAGTTGAGAAAAATGGGTTCGGAAGTCTATTACGTGCGAGGAAGGATTAGCACCCTCGACACGCCCGAAATTGGTACCAAATTGATTAATCGATGTCCTAATGTTGAAAACTTTGGAATGATTTGGAAATAGATACTTTTTATTTCTAACACTTGAAGGAATTGGAAGAGACGTTAAGGCTCTCTATTTTTGAAGAGATAAAACATCATGTCCAGGAATAGCTAGGCGCAATACTTTAGACTCCCGAAGCTAAGCTCGCCTTTTAAAACTTAGTTTTATATTTGAAGAGGATCTTCCGTCATTTGTCAAACGAGAAATCAGAACCCAGTAAGTTAGGGCTCGTTTTCTCGAAGGTCCAAATTAGGAATATTGCCCCTATTTTAATAGAAAAAGAAACTTATCCGAAGTATCTAGATGTCGAGTCCAGTAAGTTAGGGCGCGACATTTCGAATATCCGAGAAAGTATTTTATTCAAAACTTGTATTGCGATTTAAAAAGGATATTCCGTTATTCAGATTAAATGAGAAAAACTGGAACCTAGTAAGTTAGGGCACGATTTTCTCGAATCTCTAATACGAAATATCAGTTATTTGAAAACTTGATGTATCGGGTAAAAGTTAATGTGACAAGTAGTAACGCGAAAATACGATGCTACATGCGTGAAAAGAATAATGATAATAAAATAATGACATTCGAAAATAAAATGAGCGAGATAAATATATATTACAAAAATTTCGAGTAAATAAATAAGGAGATGTAATAATAATATAAAAACAGTAATAATACTGTACTGATATGGACAATATATATATAATACTAGTGATAAAGCGAATAACAAAAATTGTAATAATGAAAATAATAGTAGTAGTAACAATAATAAATAATAAATATGATGATAATAGTGTATACAAGGAACAAACACAATGTAATATTGATGTTGGAAATAAAGTAAATAATAATAGGTAAAATAGATATAATAATAATACAAAGAGCAAGAATAATGTAATAATAATATTAAAATAAAATGATAAATAATAGTGGATGTAATAATACTGAAAACAATAAAAGAGAATACAATAGATAATAAAATAATGTTAAGAATGATATAAAAACAAATTAAAATTAAATATAACAACATTAACATAATAATGGTACAAATTGAGATTAAGACCAACAATAATAAATATAATAGTAATAACATAAATAATACGTACAATAACGATAATAATATTAAAAGTAATTAATATAATAGTAAAATAATCAAAATAGTCAAAAAGGACCAAAATCGAATTGAAAACGGATTTTTTTGGGGAAAAGTGAAATAAAAATAAAATGAAAGGACCTATTCAAGCGCCATGGATAACATGGGGACTGAAATGGGCAATAACCCTTTCCTCCCAAAATGCACAAGATAGGCGAGGACTCAATTGAAAACCAAATAGACTTTTGGGCGTAATTAAAGAAACCGAAAACTCGATTGCAAAACCATGAAAAGGCGAAGGATTTGCGTCGTAAATACCCCATTTTTAAAAAAACACGCGGATCCCGAGGTTGGAGCGGTCGGGTCGCGCGGTTTGGCTCAAAACGACGTCGTTTTGGGGCTTTTGGACACCGACCAAAACGGCATCGTTTTGTGTTGCTTATATAAGTTAAAAATTCCAAAAAAAAATTCACTTTCAACTGCTAAAAGAAAAAAAAATTTCAAACCCCCTCTTGTTTTCTCTGCAGGGCATGGGAGCTTGGCCGGAATCCGCCACGACCACGTGCCTCCGTCCGCCGTTGTTACGTGCGCATCCACACTTTACGGTGGCGGAATTTCAAAAAAAAGGGTAAAATTTGTATTTTTTTTATAAAAGTTTAAATAATAATAATATACATATATATATGTCGAAGAAGAGAAAAAGAAAAAAAGGTTTCGAAAATAATAAAAAAGGGAAAAAAATCACCTCTTTTGCCTCTGTTTTTGATTTTTAGTAGTTTCCTTAGTAATTAATCTCTATTCTATTGTGCTTTAATCTGTGCTTGATGGTTTTTGAATATAAAATTTTCTTTGTATTTCTCTCTGAAATTTCTCTATTTTTATTGATTTTTTCCACCCCTTTTACAATGGTTTTTGATGGCTTATATAGCCATTTTTACAAATGCTTTCTGTCTTTTCTCGTTTAATGCTTGCAGGTGCTTGGGCGGTGCAAGTGGAGGCGTGTGCGCACTCGGAGATGGCGGTGGAGCAGAGGCAAGTGGCTAGGGTTTGGTTTTGGGTCTTAGTGGGCTCTTTGGGTAGGGTTAGATGTCAATGGTTTTAGGTGTAAAGGGCCCGGGCAAATTGGGCTTTGTACAACTGCCCCTCTTTGCTTATTGTCGTGAAACAAGAATGGAGCAAAGACTTTTAAGAAAGACCAATTTGCCCGATCTAGCCGAGTCTTGACTTCTTTGGTACTCCTCTTCTTCATGTAGCCTCATTCCAGGTCCACTTGCATCTTGTTGCTTCGATCCACTTCACTGCAACCTTGAGAGATGAGATTTGTAGTTATAGTAGATTTAATCCCACCCACTGCAACTTCAGAGGTATAAGATTTGTCTCTTTAACCCACTCCATTGTAACTTTAGGGAGATAGGATTAACCGTCTTCAGTCTGCTGAACTACAACTTTAGGGAGATAAGACTTGATGTCTTCGACCGCTTTTCTGTAACCGGGAAGGTCAAATCTGCTATTTTCAATCGATCCTCGCAAACTCGTGGATACAAGATTTGATGTCTTCGACCGCTCCCCGCAACTTCAGGAACGTCAAATCCGCTACCTTCAACTGATCCCCGCAAACTCGGGGACCACTAGATCGATGTCTTCGACCGCTTCTCGCAACTTCGGGAAGGTCAAATCTACTATTTTCAATCTGATCCCCGCAAACTCAAGAATCACTAGATCGATGTCTCGACCGCTTCCCGCAACTTCGGGAAGGTCAAATCTACTATTTTCAATCGATCCCGCAAACTCGGTGATCACTAGATCGATGTCTTCGACCGCTTCTCGCAACTTCGGGAAGGTCAAATCTGCTATTTTCAACTGATCCCCCGCAAACTCGGGAATCACTAGATCGATGTCTTCGACCGCTTTCTCGCAACTTCGGGAAGGTCAAATCCGCTATTTTCAATCGATCCCGCAAACTCGTGGATCACTAGGTGATGTCTTCGACCGCTTTTGTAACTTCGGAAGGTTAAATCGCTATTTTTCAATCTGATCCCCGCAAACTCGGGATCACTAGATCGATGTCTTCGACCGCTTCCCGCAACTTCGGGAAGGTCAAATCGCTATTTTCAATCGATCCCCGCAAACTCGGGGATCACTAGATCGATGTCTTCGACCGCTTCTCGCAACTTCGGAAGGTCAAATCGCTATTTTTAATCTCGATCCCCGCAAACTCGGGGATCACTAGAGTGATGTCTTCGATCTTCTTCTCGCAATTTCGGGAAGGTCAAATCGCTATTTTTAATCGATCCCCGCAAACTCGGGGATCACTAGATGATGTCTTCGATCGCGCCTCAGAACTTCAAGAAGGTCAAATCTGCTATCTTTGATCTACTTCACTACAAACTCAGGGAGACAGGATCTGCTATTCTTTAATCTGTTCTGCCATAGTGTCCTTTTGAGGACATAACCTGTAGAATGAGTACATGCTTATGCCCAATGATTAGGATGCCATGAGTATGATGAGTCAGAATGTTATGAGTGTGATTTCCCATTTGAGGTGTTATCATCTATTTATCCGTCACAGTTTCATCTTCGTTTCTCTTGCAGTAACCATTTTCGTATGAATGACTTGCCCTCGTAGAAATTTCAGGCCCCTTTCCTTTAGGCTTGGGACACGGAGTGCATTGACTTCTAAGCTGTCTTCCCGGAATCACAACTCCTACTCGAAGAGTACCCGACTTGGTTTGTTTTTGGATTCGTTCCACAGCGATTTAAGGTTTTTGAATCTTTCCTTGTCAAAAATTGGCCTGTCACATTTCTTGGGTGACTAGGTAATATTATTCACTGTTGCCACGACATCGAATCAAAGTGAGGAAGTTTGAAGAAATGATTTCCATTAAGACCCCTCTTTTTCCAATGTCTTTAATCTATGTACGTGAAAATTCTAAACAATTGTCCTGTTTCAGTTTCTTGTTTTATCTTAGAGATTCCCAAAGTAATACGTAGAACTTTCTTTTGTGAAATTATCAGTTCATCAATTAATATTTCAATGCAACATGTTTATGAATGATGGGTAACAATATATTGACTTCAAAGAGAGTTAAAAATGAATTATCAACGATTTGATTGGGAACATATCCTTTTTTGCGAAAAAGAATCCAACAATAGTGAAAATGAGCAAAACATAAATCAAATGCCCTAGACACTGCCGATTGGGCTTCTATACAAGTTTCATAAAGGCTGCTTTAAGCTTTAGCATGTGTTCAGAAGACTCAAAGTACTTTGTTGATGCCCCAATATGCAACGTGCTTCCTCTTCTGTTGATTCTAGCGCTGCGAGATCGCCACGTGTCTATTCAAAATTCGAGTCGCCCTTTTCGGATTTTCAACTCAAAAGTCCTTTGGCCCCAAGGCGCCCTCTGCGGGTTTTCACCTTGGCCTCTCTATTTTTTTTTTTAAAGTCTCAAAGTGTCCTATGCGGGTTTTCACCTTGGCCTCTCCGTTTCAAGCAAAGTACTTTTTAACGGAATCTGAGTTCACGGGATTGGGTAAACTTTTCCCGTCCATTTCAGTCAAAATCAGTGCGCCTCCCGAGAAAGCTTTCTTCACCACATATGGTCCTTCCCAATTCGGCATCCATTTTCCTCTGTAATCTTTTTGTATGGGAAGGATCTTTTTCAGCACAAGGTCCCCCTCATGGAATTCTCTTGGGCAAACTTTTTTGTCATAAGCTCGCATCATTCGTTTTTGGTACATCTGACCGTGACGAATAGCCCTCAATCTCTTTTCTTCAATTAAGTTCAATCGATCATATCGAGCCGGATCCACTCGGCTTCATCCGACTTTATTTCGACAAAACTCGAAGAGAAGGTATTTCTACTTTAATAGGAAGGACTGCTTCCATCTCATAGACCAACGAAAAAGGTGTTGCTCCAGTAGAGGTTCTGACTGATGTCCGATAAGCATAGAGTGCAAATGGTAACTTCTCATGCCAATCTCTATAGGTCTCTGGTCATCTTCCCACTATCCTCTTGATATTTTTGTTGGTCGCTTCCATCGCCTCATTCATCTTTGGACGATATGGCGACGCGAAGTGTGGTGTTTGATGTTGAATTGGTCGCAAACCCCCGCTATCGTCTTACGTTGTTTAAGTTCGATTGCATTGTCTGATATGATCCTCTCAGGCATTCCGTATCGACAAATGATCTCATTTTTCAAAAACTGACTAACCGCTGATTTAGTGACATTAGCATACGAAGCAGCCTCTACCCATTTTGTGAAGTAGTCGATAACCACAAAAATGAACCGATGCCCATTCGAAGCTTTCGGAGAGATTGGGCCAATGACATCCATGCCCCACATGGAAAATGACCATGGAGAAGTCATAACATGCAAAGGTGACGGGGGCACATGAATCTTGTCTCCATAAATCTGGCATTTATGGCATTTCTTGGCATAGTTGATACAATCTTCTTCCATGGTGGACCAATAATATCCAAACCTCATTATTTGTCTGGCCATCATGAAACCATTGCCGTGAGTTCCACAGACGCCTTCATGGACTTCTTCCAGGATTAATTTAGCTTCGGTGGCATCTACACATCTCAGCAGCACTTGATCTTTCCTTTTCTTGTATAAGACCTCTCCGTCCAGGACGTAGCCACAGGCTAGTCTTCTCAACATCCTTTTATCGTTCTCAGTCGCTTGGTCCAGGTACTCGCGATTCTTCACGTACCGCAGTATATCGTGGTACCATGGTGAGCCAGTTTTCTCTTCCTCCTCGACATCGTAGCAATGGGTCGGAGTCGATGAATGCTCATTTGTATGGGTTTCATATCCTCATTTTCGTTTATTCGGACCATGGAGGCTAAGGTGGCGAGCATCGACCATCCGGTTTTCGTCTGCGGGTAAATAACGGAAAGTGACGTCGTCGAACTCTCGATCAAATCTTGGGCGATCTTTTGTAGATGACCAACTTTGGATCCTGGTTTCCCATTCCCTTTTAGTTGATAGATTACAGGCGAGAATCTCCATATACTTCTAATATTCTCGATTTTACGTTCGATAGCGTGCGCGAAGACCCATGATGCAAGCTTCATATTCAGTCATATTATTAGTGCAATCGAAATCCGGTTTGCAAGTAAATGGATAATAGTCTCCTTTTGGGGATATCAGAACTGCCCCAATTCTATTGCCCACGGTGTTTGATGCCCCGTCAAAATTTAGTTTCCAGGGATGGTTTTTGGTGGCACCTTCTCCAGCGTCTGCCACGTACATCAAATCTTCGTTAGGGAAATCAAAGTCCAAAGGCTCATAGTCTTCAAGGGCTCTCATCGCGTAAAGTGCGCTATTGCACTCCCTTTTACCGCCTTTTGGTTCACATAGACGATGTCGAATTCAGAAAGCAGAATCTTCCATCTGGCCATCCTTCCATTCAAGGCGGTAGACTCCATCATATATTTAAGAGGATCTAGCCTCGAGATGAGCCATGTCGTGTGATACAGCATATACTGCATCAATCTTCGAGTTGTCCAAATCAAGGCACAACACAATTTCTCGATTGGCGGGTACCTCGTTTCACATTCAGTAAATTTTTACTAAGGTAGTATATTGCCTTTTCTTTCTTCCCCGACTCATCATGTCGACCCAAAGACACATCCCATCGAATTATCAAGCACCGTCAAGTAAAGGATTAATGGCTTGTCTGGTTGAGGCGGCATTAGTACCAGGGCATGGGACAGGTATTGTTTTACCTTTTCGAAGGTCTTCTGGCATTCTTCATCCCACGTACATGGGTTGTGTTTCTTGAGGAGATGGAATATGGGGTCACATCTCTCGATCGGTTGTGAAATGAGCCAAGGCGAGGTAATTTAGCCTTCCTAAGAAACCTCTAACTTCTTTTTTGGGTACGTGGTGGAGGTAATTCTTGTATGGCTTTGGCTTTATCCGGTCAACCTCAATCCCTTTTTCGCGACTATGAATCGAGCAACTTCCCGGATCGAGCTCGAAGGTACACTTTGTGAGTTAAGCTTCAATCGAATTTTCTCACCTCAAGAACAATTTTCTCAAGACTCGCACATGTTCTTTCAGATTCGGGACTTGGCGATCATATCGTCGACGTAAACCTCAATCTCCTGTGCATCATGTCATGGAATAAGGTTACCATGGCTCTCTGATATGTCGCCCCCGTATTTTTTAGCCCAAATGGCATTACCTTGTAGTAAAATGTCCCCACATGGTTATAAACGTTGTCTTGTCCGTGTCCTCGGGATGCATCTTTATTTAGTTGTATCCCGAGAAACCATCTATGAAGGAGAACAATGAATAGCCTGTTGTATTGTCTACCAAGGTGTCGATGTGAGGCAACGGGAAATTGTCTTTTGGGCTGGCCTTGTTCAGGTCTATGTAGTCCACGTACATCCGTACTTTTTCGTCTTTCTTGGGGACCGGGATAATATTAGCTACCCAATCCGAGTATTTAACTACTTGCAAGAACCAGTTAAATTGTTTCTCGACTTCTTCTTTTATTATTAACAAGACGCCCAGGTCTCATTCTTCTGAGCTTCGTTAGGTCGGCTTACATTCTTCTCTTATGGGCAATCGATTGTGCTGCGATATCGTGATTTAGTCAAGGGCATATCTTGGTACGACCATGCGAACACATCCTTGAATTCATGGAGTAATTCGATGAGGTTCCGCTTGGTTTCTGCAGTAATACGAGCTCCAATCTTCACTTCTTGCCCCTCTCATAGGTTCACCATTTCTACCGACTCTTCATGGGGTAGGATCTGCTTTTCTTCTTGCTCTACCATTCTCAATAAATCTGGAGGTAAGTCGCATTCTGTGTCATTTTCAAAATCCTGAGATTCCTCTGAACACATGTCTTGCTCAAAGCAGACTTCCGAATCTGTAGTATTGTTGCTTACATCATTGATGTCTAGAGACCTGTGATGGGTGTCAAAGGGTGTACAAAGAACAAATGAATTTGAAGACAACTATTCACATGATATGAATGAGAAAAAGGATAAATAATAAAAATGTAAAATGAGAGAATGTTTAGTAGATTTGAAGATGTATTTCATTAAAACAAAATGTCCGAACATGAGCCTATTTCATAAAAGAAATCTCATTATTTCTAGGCTTAAAAACAACAAGTGTGTTCCGAATATTACTCAGATAATCTCTAAAAACTACAGGAAATTCTCTCTCATCCAATTCTCTAAAGTGCTTCCAGGTTCATACTGCGAATACCCGATGATTTCCTTGATTAGTCTCCTCATCATGTATAGCATTGATGTGAAGATATTCATCTCTAGGAGATTCTTTTCCGGGTAAATCATTCCTCCCGATACGAAGGTTTGAGATATGTGGGGAATGTCATCGATTCCACTTAACGCCCTCTCCATTCACTGGCCCTTCTCCTTTCTTGCTTCTTTTCTATTTCCTTCTTCATTTGTTTAGCATCCGGTTTGAAACCTAAACCAAAGCGGTCTCTTTTCTCCTTCAAAGATCGGGTCTGGACTTTCCCTTGGAGATATTTGCCCAACCTCTTCCGGTAGGGCTCCTTTTCCCATCGTCATTTGTAATCCCATCCGGTGGTCTTGGATAGCTTGGGCATCGGAACTTCATTTCCTTCCGAGATGAATGTCGGCGTTCATTTAATTCTAAGGATCGAAAGGAACATTCGATGGCCTCTCATTCGTTTCTAGATATGGCGCTTCATTGGTAAGCAGTCGCTATGATATCTTCTTCAGCGTTTATAGTTACCAGCCGATTTTCTGTTACCAGTTTCAGTTTTTGGTGTAGCGATGAGGGTACGGCTCCCGTCGAGTGAATCCATGGCCTCCCGAAGCGATTGTAAGAGGGCTTGATATCCATGACCTTGAAGTCCACTTCGTAAGTGTTAGGCTCGATCAATAAAGGTATGTCTATTCTCCCCACACTCTTCTTTCCTTGCCGTCAAACGCTCTCACTATGTTTCGCATGCCTTCATGTGAGAATCGTCTATTGGCAACCTCTTGAGTGTAGCGGTGGTAGGACATTTAACGCCGACTCATTATCTATTAGCACGCTTTGGCGAGTGTATCCTTTACAAATGGTAGTTATATGTAAGGCCTTCGTTGATCCCATGCCTCGGGTGGGATTTCGTCATCATTGAAGTAGATGAAATTATCCGCGCTTATGTTACTAACCGGATGGTCCAACTTGTTGACGGATATATCCTTAGTAACATAGGTCTCATTTAGTACTTTCATCAATGCTTCGCGGTGCACTCTCGAGCTTAGAAGTAGGGCTAACACGGAGATACTGCTGGTTGTCTGCGTGCGGTTGTTCCACCATGCTATATTCGTTGTGTTTCAAGAATTTCAAAAATTCTTTGGCCTCTTCCTCTTTTACGGGTTCATTGATAGGGGCTTCGGGTTCCTTTTTCCTCCCAATCTGCACAGCCTTTGGCTTCACTATTTTCGCTCCTTTGTTTTCAGGATCGTAACGCTTTCCACTACGCGTATAGGATCCTTCATTCTTAGCTTCCTCAGAAATGCTAGTGGAGCTTTTCGCCCTTGGTATCGTCACATTACAATTGTAGTTCCAGGGTACCTTTTTACTGTCTTTGTAGGAAAAATGAGTAGGTTTCTGAATTATAATCCTCGGCCTTCCCTGTACCCCGCCTTCCGTGTTTCGCGAGATGATGATTCTCAGGTAATTGACTTCAGACTTTGTCAGTTCTTCCTCGGTCGCACAAATGTTCTCTTCCTCTACTCCTTCTTCATAAAACTCCAGTTCTTTGTCGTCCATAAGGCCTTGCACCAAAATTATAAACTCGACACATTCTTGAATCTCGTGCCCCATCCTCTTATGGAGTTCGCAGTAATTCTTCATATGCCTCCCATTTTTCACAGGATCTGAATCTACCAATTCTCTTTTCGCCATCTTCCTCCAGACTATTCGCAATGGGGTTTTTACTTCCGTGACATCCTTCTTGATCTTCCTCACCACTGCCTCACCAATCGCGTTTACACATCTATATTCGTGATTGGGTAGTAGGTTTCCCTTTTTTACCATATCGTCGAGTGTTATAACCTCCATTTTTATTAGCCTTTCGACTACCCTTTTAAAGGCGAGGCAATTCTCTATCGAATGCCCCGCCAACCCTGCATGGTAATTGCAGTAAGTGTTAGAGTCATACCACTCAGGGTATAGGGGTTGCGGTGGTTGCAAATAGATTGGGGACACGATGTGCTCGTTGAACAAAATCTAGTATAGCTCCTTGTACGTTATTGGAATTGGCGTGAATTAAATCTTTTCAGTATTCGGTCTGGTTCCTGATTCCTGTCTTACCGGTCCTTGTTGTCCAGTCATAACTGCCTTTGGCTGATTAACTGTGATTGCCTTCGAGTACCCTTTATTGTATGTACTCACGTTATTTACTTCACCGTCTTTCTTCTTAGGAGCGGCCCTCCTAGTACTTTCTCCTGCCTCGATATTGCCACCCCGTATGGCATGTTCAATCATCTCCTGCCATTACTATGTCGGCAAAGCTCTTAGTCGTACTCTCATCATATATGGGTTATGAAAGGGGCCTTTAGGGTGTTAATGAAGAGCATGGTAGTCTCTTTTCTAAGAGGGATGGTTGGACTCGCATGGTGACCTCTCTCTACCTTTATGCATTTGTCTCGAAACTTTCATTTTGTCTTTTCTCTATGCCTTACAAAGTAATTGCATCTCGTGCCATGTCCGTGACGTGGTTGTAATGCTTCGTAAATGCTTGAGCCAAATCTCTCCAGAACTAATGTTAGCCCGACTAAGTTTGGTTATACCATCTAGCCGCATTGCCACCAAACTTTCTTGGAAACGGTGGATTAAGAGTTGATCATTGCTCACGTAGCTGACCATTCGCTGCAGAACATGGTGATGTGGGCCCCAGTCGCTAGTCCCACTATATTTTTGAATTCGGGCATTTTAAACTTATGGGCGCACCAAATCGGGAACTAGACTTAAATCTTTTGCGTCGATCCACGATGATGATCGATACTTTCCAAAGCACTTTGAATTTTTCCTCCAGCCATTTGCAACGATCCTCCAGTTGTCTTGAGGATTCTATTCTCGACCCCATTTTCTCTACTACATCTAGATCGGGCACAACAGGGTTGGCCGGGCTATTGCCAGGCTGGGATCCTGAGCCTACGTGATAGCTCACGGGAGGTCTAATGTCATTCTGTCCTTGCTGGGGTTTGATTGTAATCAGTGGCCTTTGGAGATATTCCTCAGGCTGTGTTCTCACGTGCGGCGGGGTAAAGCCTGGTGGGACGCCATCACTATCCTCTTCAACCGGCAGCATGGGACCTTTTCCTTTATCCATTGCCCCGTTCATTATTTGGGCCATTTGGGCCATCATGTCTCTTTGGGCTTCCAACATTTGGTCCCTCATTTCCTGCTGGAGTTTTAACATTTGCTCTTGCATTTGTTCCTGCATTTCTTTCTGGAATTGTTCGAACCTTTGATCCATTTTCCTGGTTTTAGCGCGTATTCTGTAGTGATGTTCCGCTTCCAGATTTTCTCTTTTCACTTTCTTTTTTTCCCCTCTGATAATTTTAGCTAATTAGGCCCCTTTTTTTATAAACTTAAATGCATGTAATGTGATGTAATGCAAATGCATGAATGCAAGAAGAAGGCATCGATTCAGATTCAACTTCATTTTAGAGAACTTTATTAGAAAACAAAATCTTTTACATAAAGCGAACTACAAATATGCTTTCGCCCTAAGGCCTAAAGTTTTAATTTTCCCGAGCAAAGAGATTAGCTCTTGACTACGACCCGACTGCAGCTCATATTTCATGCTCAACATATCGGCCTGTGCTGCCAAAGTTTGTAGATGATCGGCTACCTCTCGAATCTGAACTATCGCCCCCATAAGGTAATCCCGATTTCTAACTTGATCATGAGAATGGTGAAGTTCTTCTTCCCAACGCCCTTCTCTTGTTTCCGAATCTCAATCCAAGTTCACAATCGTGCAATGTCGATTCTAATTCTTCAATCTTACCCTTCATTTCCTCGATCTTGTTTAGACTTGATCTCGCCATTTACTTTCGAGTTGCGACTTCGATAGTGATGCGGGACCGCCCAAGCTCTCACCGCCCTAGCTTTTAGCCCTTTCTTTTCTTTTTGGCTTTCTGCCATGTCTTTTCTCAGAACCTCGTTTTGTGTTTGCATTTCCTGGAACTTTTTCTCCCAACTGCTAGCTTTGGCTTTTTCCTCTCGGATCTTGCGTCGCTATTGCTCCGGAGTTTTTCCTAATCCGGCATTTTTCATTGTCAGACGCATCTTCTTATATTCCGTCTTCAGATCATCTCGGTCTTCCTCTATTTTTCCTTTCTCCTTTCTTAGTTTTTTAACTTCCGACTTTTGTCCATCTACGTCTAAATTGAGGAGCATCTTCTCTTCTTTCAGTCTCTCTATCTTTCTTTCGAGTTCTGAACTTATCCTTTCAAAATCTCGTTTCACGATTTCCAGTTCTGATGGGACTACTTGCAAATATTCCTCTCTTGATCGGGCGCCTTCTGGATTTGGCTCGGGGATGTTATCATTGATCCTCCTAGTCATCCATTCACTGTACTCCGGGGTCGTCATCGGGCCTGCAGATAATCTTTTCATTCTATGAATCCGATTCCAGGCATTAGAGATCTCATTAACCTTTTTCTTATAGCTCCCCCATTCGTATGAGAACTCGCACTGAGCCAGCCCGTAGGTCAGCGGTACGAACTGTCTTGAACCATACTGTCTTAGGACCAGCAAAGGGGCATATGCAGTGGCACCCCAAATTCCCAGTAGAGGAACCTAGTCGAAGCTTCCACAACGATAAAGGATCTTGTCGGAAATCATCCAATGAGCCTTCCACTTGATGTCGTCTTCTTGAAGGTTTTGAAAGAGTGCTATCCAGTTTTTTTTCGAACACGTCTTCTTTCCTAGGCGTATCTACTATCTCTTCCAATGGGGAGTAATTCTCCGATAAAAACCGATAAGACGCTTTCTCCACTTTCCAGAAGTGACTATGGAACCAGGCCAATAACAACTGTGCATATCCAATAAACCTGCCCTCACCCATTCTCTGACATGCAGTCAAGGATCTGAACGTTTCGGCCAAGATGGCAGGAACAGGTGTGACCCCTTTGTCTAATCGGCTGAATAGATCAATAACTGTTTCATCAATGTGTCTTAGAGCTTTTGGGAAGATCACCAAATCGTAAATACACAAGGCCAAGACGTCAATCTTTTTCGTTGCATCGGGATGCGTTAGGATCAGGTCCCTCAAACATATCCAAGGTACGCATTTACCCTCGCCTTTTTCCTGCATTCTAGCTGAGACCCATTGTTCACTCGTTTCCGTGATATTCATCAATTTCTTCGCAAAAGTCAGGCCATTAACTGCTTTGGAATAAGCTTTATCAACTTGAATTCTCGGACAACGTAGCAAGGTCGTGTACTCTCTACCGTGGGAACCAAATCTACTTTCTGAAAGAGAAACAAACTATATAAGGCATTCCGTAATCGAGTCATTGCTCGGAATAGATGCTTATCTATTTTGACATCAAGCGGTATGGTAGATCGCCGTAGGTATTATAGAACAACCGCTTTGCCTCGTCATCCCATCGGGTCCATATTTCTTTCAACTCCGGAGTTCATTCTGCGTGACATCGATATTGGTGACATCACGTAGTTCGACACATATCCTCGGCCTAAGCTGTCCCCTTTTCTAATTGGCTTTGCTCGACCATGTGCGGGCGATCGCATTGTCTTCCACTTTATCAAGGAATTCGCTTTCCATAACCGACTTTCTAACTCGAACCGACTAGTGAATCGATGCCTCTTAAAATATGAAATGATATGCACAAAAAGAATAAAACACAAAAAGTTAGTACCATGGAATATAAAGCAAGTGAAATAAACAAAGACCTATCTGGGTAACTACTAAGGTCTAGCATAGTTCAGCCCGGGGTGGGTTCTTAGGCTCTTTACGTGGTTCGGTTCTAAGGTAAAGGTACCCGAACTGGCAGATTCCTCGATCCTCACTCATTATAGGCTCATACAGACCGAGTTCAGTTCAGGGGGATACATTTCCCTATGGCCATGCGGAGATGAAAATCTCACGAAGCACATAGGTACGGATGTATCCCTGAAGAAATCCACTAGCCCATGCAGAGGTGAAAACCTCACGAAGGAATAGTTTCTTACTCCAACTTAAAAGGGTAAAAATCTGATAATTATGCAATAAGATGCGCGAAAGTGAACTAAGTGTGATGAAAAATATCATTCAATCAAAACAAAACAAGTCAGTATTTTACACACAGCTTAAAGCAAGCAAGAAATAAAGCACATACTCGGGTAACCACTAGGGTTTGGCGTGGCTCTACCTAAGGTGGGCTCTTAAGGCCTGCTATATGAGGTTCAGTTCTAAAGAGAGGTACCCGAACTAGCAGATTCCTCGATCCTCACCCATTATAGGTTCATACGGACTGAGTTCAGTTCAGGGGAATACATTTCCCTATGGCTGCACGGAGATGAAAATCTCACAAAGACATTGTAACACCCCTTACCCGAGACCGTTGCCGGAGTCGAGCACGAGGCATTACTAGACTTAACTTACTAAATCAGGGCATAAAAATTGAAACTGTCCATCTGCGTCATGTTCACTAAATTGACTATAACTCGAGTTACGAAACTCGAAATTTAGATCCGTAAATTTTCCCTGAAACTAGACTCATATATCTTCCTACTATAATTTTTATAGAATTTTTGGTATGGGCAATTAGTACAGTTTATTAGTTAAAGTCTCCCCTGTTACACAGTTTGACAGTTCTGACCTCTCTGCACAAAAGATCAATTATCTCATAATATACAACTCTTTTGACTACACCGTTTCTTTCATATAAAAATAGACTCAATAAGATTTAATTCTATATCTCATGCACAACTTAATTCCATTTCTACTATTTTTGGTGATTTTTCAAAATCACGTCACAGTTGCTGTCCAAACTGTTCCCCTGCATATACTTACATAATTTCTTTCTAATAACTACCAACTAGGCATTTCATGATATCCAAAACATGCTCTTAATTAGCCATTTTAATAGCTAATCACTACCAAACATTTACCAGCCAATCTTAAGCCATATAATAAGGTTATACACACATGATAGCTAAGTCCCTATACATGCCATAACTTAAAACGTCGAGTCACAAAATACCAATATAATCCTTTGATAGTGTGTAACGATCTCCGACGTCCTTTCGATCCCCGAATTGGCTTGTAATACTATATAAAAAAATAAAGAACGGGCGTAAGCATAAAGCTTAGTAAGTTTACAAGTAAATAGATAACAACATTCTTAATGAATTATTTTATCCTTTTCTTATCAAGATCACTTAAACTTTTAACTCAATATACTTAAACTTGTATTCTTACATGTACCTTTTAACATGAATTTGTCTTACCTTACCTTTTTATCTTGAACTTGTCTTACCTTTACTTTGGTATACTCTTTGAATTTTCCCGTTGAACCACTTGGAATACTAAGGATACGCGGGTACCTTTCCTTATGAAACTTAACCATTGCCATGTCTTGACATGGTCTTACGTGGTATCCTTGCCTTATGAACTCACCAATGCCATGCCTTGGCATGGTCTTACATGGGACCTTTGCCTTATAGTAACTTATCAATGCCATGCCTTGGCATGGTCTTACATGATTTCCTTAAACCCTAATGTCATGACATTTGTATCCTACACATTCCTAAGGTTCAACCGGAACTTTCTGAGATAGCTTTTCCGTCAATTCATACTTGAGTCTTTGAATGATAAATTTATAAAATAAATATATAAATGCTGGAATTTAATAGTATTAAATGTAAAATAATAGAATATTGCATTTATTTACATAAACTTACCTCGAAACAAAATACGATCAACTATATCGATTTAGTCCTCTATCTTTTTCTTTCCCCGATCTAACTCCGGATTTCATTCTTCTTGATCTATAATAGCAAATTTAGCTTATTTAATACTCACATTTATCAAAACAGTCCTTAACTCTAACTTTGGCAAAATTACAATTTTGCCCCTAAACTTTTACATATTTACACATTTGCCCCAAAGCTCGGAAATTAAAATTTATTCCTTATTCTTATGTTTTATGACATGATGATAATTTTTCCCTTCTATGACAACATCAAATTCTCACTCTAACATGTACTTATGAACATTAGGTATTTTTACCGATTAAGCCGTTTTACCCGTTTTCACTTAAAATCGCTTAGCAAAAGTTGTTTAACATAATTTCAGATTTCATATTCTATCATAAAACATCAAAATAAACACATTTCACCTATGGGTATTTTTCCAAATATGAACCCTAGGTTAAATTATTGCTAGATTAAGCTAAATCAAGTTACCGGGACTCCAAAAACGTAAAGAACATTAAAAGCGGGCTTGGAATCACTTACTATGGAACTTGGAAGCTTGAAACAGACCCTAGCTATGGAAAACCCTTGAAATTTCGTCCTAATGAAGAAGATGAGCATATTTTGCCATCTTTTTCCCTTTAATTTCTTTTTATTACCAAATGACTAAATTACCCTTCATTAAAAACTTTGGTTCTTTCTACCTATATATGTCCATTTTTGTCCATGAAAGCCTAATGGTATAATTACCATTTAAGGACCTCTACTTCAATTATACTCTTCAATTAAATCCTTTACCATCTAAAACTCATATTTATCAACTTTTGCAATTAAGTCCTAATAGGCAAATTAGACATGAAATCAATAAAATTTCTTATCAATACTCTAACACATGCATCTAATCACTTAATAAATCATAATAATTACTTAAAATAACCTTTTCTATCTCAGATTCATGGTTTCGCAACCACAATTCTGTTTAGGCCCTATTTCAGGATGTTACATTTCTCCCCCCTTTAGGGATTTTCGTCCCCGAAAATCTTACCTGTAAAGAGATTTGGGTACTGTTTTCGCATAGTCTCTTCGAGCTCCCATGTAGCCTTTTCTATCCCATGCCTATTCCATAATACTTTCACAAATGCAATACTTTTGTTCCTTAATTGCTTAACCTCTCAAGCTAGAATTTTTACCGGTTCCTCACCGTAAGTCATATCTGGCTGAATCTCAACCTCTGTCTGCAAAATTACATGCGATGGATCTGAACGATAACGACGTAGCATAGACACATGAAACACATTATGAATCTTCTCTAATTCAGTCGGCAAAGCTAACCGATATGTCAATGGCCCAACTCTCTCGATCACCTCAAACGGTCCAATAAAACGGGGACTTAATTTGCCTTTCTTACCAAATCTGAGAACTTTCTTCCACGGGGATACTTTCAAGAATACCCTATCACCAACTTGAAATTCAATTTCTTTTCTTTTCAAATCAGTATAGGATTTACGCCTATCTCAAGTCGCTTTCAAGCAATTTCTAATGACTTTTACTTTCTCTTCTGTTTCTTTGACTAGATCAACCCCGTAAATCTGATTTTCTTTAAGCTCTGTCCAATACAAAGGTGTGCGACATTTACGTCCATACAAAGCTTCATAAGGTGCCATCTTTAGACTCGATTGATAACTATTATTGTAGGCAAACTCTATTAACGGCAAATATTTCTCCCAACTACCTTGAAATTCCAATACACAACATCTAAGCATATCTTCAAGTACTGAATAACTCTTTTACAGTGACCATCATCACCGAGGATGGAAAAGTCAGTACTAAAACTCAACTTTGTACCTAAAGCTTCCTGCAATTTCTTCCAAAACCGTGAAGTAAATCTCGGATCTCTATCCGAGATGATCGATAACAGTACTCCATGTAGTCTCACAATCTACGAAATATACAACTCGGCCAACTTGTCAAGTGAATAATCCATACGAATCGGGATAAAATGAGCCGACTTTGTTAACTTATCAATCATAACCCATATTGCATCTTTCTTTCTCGGGGTCAAAGGCAATCCTGTCACAAAATCCATAGTAACTCGGTCCCATTTCCACTCGGGAACTAATACAGTTTGCAATAAACACGAAGGTACGATGTTCAGCTTTTACTGTTGTGGATCAAGCATCTAGAAACAAATTCAAATATCTCTTTTCATTCCTGTCCACCAATACATTTTCTTCAAATCATTATATATCTTTGTACTACGGGTGAATAGACAAAGAAGCGCTATGTGCTTCTGTAAAACCTTACGAATAAGATCATCATTCTTTGGTACACATACCACGTCTCTAAACATCAAACAACCGTCGATCGATCGACCGAAAATCGGACTTACACACGACATGACTGAACCCTTTTGGCTTGCAACTCACCTGTCATCCTTACGAGCTTCACAAATTTCTTCAAGAAAGCGTCGGTTTAGCTCTCAACTCGGCTAAATAGAACCATCATCCGATAAGGCCAAACTAGTGTGCAAAGCTCTCAATGCAAATAATGATTTTCTACTCAAAGCATCAAGAACAACGTTTGCCTTACCGGGTGATAATCGATCACTAGCTCATAATCTTTAATCGACTCTAGCCATCTTCTTTGTCTCAAGTTCAGATCTTTACGAGTCATCAAGTATTTCAAACTTTTATGATCGGTGAATATTCGGCATTTTTCACTATACAAGTGATGTCTCCAAATTTTTAATGCAAATACAATAGCGGCTAGCTCTAAATCATGTGTCGGATAATTTTTCTCATGTGGTTTTAAGCTGTCTAGAGGCATAAGCAATTACCCTTCCTTCCTGCATAAGTACACACCTAGTCCATTTAAGGATGCATCCTTTGTAAATTACAAACTCTTTACCCTGCTGGTTGTACTAAGGCGGGAGCTTGATCAACAATGCCTTTAACTTGTCGAAACTCTGCTGACACTTCTCGGTCCATTCAAACTTGACATCTTCTACGTAGCAATCTTGTCAATGGAGTAGCTATCATGGAAAATCCCTCTACAAATCGTCTATAATAACCTAAGCAAGACCAAGAAAACTTTCGACCTCGATACATTCTGGGAGGCTTCCAACCAACAATGGTGAAATCTTACTCGGATCAACTTTAATACCTTCACCTGAAACAATATGTCCAAGAAAACAAACTTCCCGTAACTAACTCACTTTTACTAAACTTGGCATAAAGTCGATTATCTTTCAAAATCAGAAAGCTGTTCTCAAATGCTCTGCATGCTCTCGGTCTCATCATGAGAATAAATCAAGATGTCATCAATGAACACAACTACAAACTTGTCTAAATAAGGTCTAAAAATTCGGTTCATTAAATCCATAAAAATGGCAGGAGCATTGGTTAAGCCAAATGGCATCACAAGAAACTCATAGTGACCATACCTAGTCGAAAAGCGATTTTGGAACATCGACTTTTAACTCGCAATCGATAGTATCCGGATCTCAAATCTATCTTAGAGAACACCGTGGCTCCTTTCGATTGATCAAACAAATCATCTATTCTAGGCAATGGATATTTGTTCTTGATGGTTACCTTGTTAAGGCTGCCGATAGTCTATGCACAATCTCATGGAACCGTCCTTCTTTTTCACAAATAACACCGGCGGCGCTCCATGGTGAATAACTAGGTCTTACAAAGCCTTTATCGTTAATTTCTCAGAATTGAGCTTTCAATTCTTTCAATTCTATTGAAGTCATTCTATAAGGAGCAATAGAAATAGGTGTGGTACCTGGAATCAATTCAATACCAAACTCAACTTCTCTGATAGGAGGCAAACCTGGTAGTTCTTCCGGGAACACATCAAGAAACTCATTTACCACAGGCACTGATTCAATTTTCAACTCTGGATCTTTAGTATTCAACACAAAAGCAAGATAAGCTTCACATCCTTTCCTCAAACATTTCTGAGCAGATATAACAGAAATCATGGAAATTGAACTACCTGACTCATCTGAATTAACCCGAAGGATCTCACCATTTTCACGTTTCAACTCAATGAATTTCTTTCCACAATTCACTATCACATCATGTGTAGTTAACCAATCCATACCAAGAATCACATCAAACTCATCAAACGGCAATAGCATGAGATCGGCCGAAAAACAGTAACCTCTAATCATCAAAGGGCATTTTTTACATACTTTGTTTACTAACACATGCTGACCTAATGGATTCGATACTTTAATCACAAATTTCGTAAACTCTATGGGCATGTTCATACTAGGCATTAATTTCATGCAAACATAGGAATGGGTTGAACCTGGATCAATCAAAGCAATAACATTAACATCATGAAGAGAAAATGTACCCGTAATTACGTCGGGGAAGGATGCCTCTTCACGAGCACGTATAGCATAAGTCCTTGCGGGTGCTCTAACATCCGATCTCGTTTACGTATCTCTAAATGTACTCTACTGCCCCTACTCCGGGATTTCTCCGAGATCCGCCTCTAACGGGGCATTGCTCGATCTTGCACTCGGTATTAGTTCTCTTTTAACCATTTCGGGACATTCTCGAATGAAATGATCCGGTGCACCACATCGGAAACAACCAATCTCAGTTGCTCGACATTGACCTGGATGACGTCGACCACATTGAGGACACTCGGGTCTATCAGGCTGAATACTGCCAACACTCGCAATCGAAGTGGTTTGAGCTTTCGGATCCATAAATCTTCTACCTCTGTTTCGGCTAGAATACCCGGCTGAAAAATTAGATCTCGTAGAAAACTCCCTAGGCCTCTTGGATGTAGACTGAAACGACTTGCTCATCTGTCTTTTCTTTGTGTCTTGCATCTCAATTTCAGCTTTACCTTTTCTTTTTAATAACTCTTCTACCTTACAGGCTCGTTCAACTAAAATAACAAACTCTTTTATCTCTAATACACCAACTGACAGTCGAATATCATCATTGAGCCCATCCTCAAATCTTTTACACATGATAGCCTCTGTAGACACACACTCTCGAGCATAATTGCTGAGTCGAACAAATTCACGTTCATAATCGGTCACTGTCATCTTACCCTGTTTTAATTCAAGGAACTCTTTTCTTTTCTGGTCAATAAACCTCTGACTGATATACTTCTTACGGAACTCCTCCTGAAAGAAATCCCATGTAATTCTTTCTTTCGGTACTACTGATACAAGTGTCTTCCACCACTGATAGGCCGAATCTCTAAGAAGTGACACTACACATTTAATACACTCTTCCGGTGTGCAGGACAACTCATCAAAAACTCTGATAGTGTTCTCGAGCCAAAATTCAGCTTTCTCTGCATCATCGTCTTTGGTAGCCCGAAACTCCTCGGCCCCTTGTTTTCTAATCTTGTCAACGGGTGGCTTCTCTCTTCTAATGTGATCTCGTGGATGGAGAAGTTACATGGGTAGTCCGAGGATCATGAGGGGTGGAGGTCTAATAATGGGTCGCATTTAACGAACTCAGCAAACCATTCATTCATAGCTTGGAAGAAGGCTTCTCGAGCCCCTCCTCCCTGACTAACTGTAACAGGCCTTTCATGACTATCTGGTGGCACCGTCCCTTCAGCGGGAGTGGGCGCATTACTCTCTACACCATCTGCACTAGCTCGTTCGGGATCTATAACTATAAAAGAAAAACATTTTTAAATCGTCAAGAGTCGTCACACTATCAAAATATAAGTATGGCATGTATAGATAGACTCTTACTCATACTGAATATTTCGAGAACCGACTAAACCTTGCTCTGATACCAATAAATGTAACACCCCTTACCCGAGACCGTTGCCGGAGTCGAGCACGAGGCATTACTAGACTTAACTTACTAAATCAGGGCATAAAAATTGAAACTGTCCATCTGCGTCATGTTCACTAAATTGACTATAACTCGAGTTACGAAACTCGAAATTTAGATCCGTAAATTTTCCCTGAAACTAGACTCATATATATTCCTACTATAATTTTTATAGAATTTTTGGTATGGCCAATTAGTACAGTTTATTAGTTAAAGTCTCCCCTATTACACAGTTTGACAGTTCTGACCTCTCTGCACAAAAGATCAATTATCTCATAATATACAACTCTTTTGACTACACCGTTTCTTTCATATAAAAATAGACTCAATAAGCTTTAATTATATATCTCATGCACAACTTAATTCCATTTCTACTATTTTTGGTGATTTTTCAAAATCACGTCACAGTTGCTGTCCAAACTGTTCCCCTGCATATACTTACATAATTTCTTTCTAATAACTACCAACTAGGCATTTCATGATATCCAAAACATGCTCTTAATTAGCCATTTTAATAGCTAATCACTACCAAACATTTACCAGCCAATCTTAAGCCATATAATAAGGTTATACACACATGATAGCTAAGTCCCTATACATGCCATAACTTAAAGCGTCGAGTCACAAAATACCAATATAATCCTTTGATAGTGTGTAACGATCTCCAGCGTCCTTTCGATCCCGAATTGGCTTGTAATACTATATAAAAAATAAAGAACGGGCGCAAGCATAAAGCTTAGTAAGTTTACAAGTAAATAGATAACAACATTCTTAATGAATTATTTTATCCTTTTCTTATCAAGATCACTTAAACTTTTAACTCAATATACTTAAACTTGTATTCTTACATGTACCTTTTAACATGAATTTGTCTTACCTTACCTTTTTATCTTGAACTTGTCTTACCTTTACTTTGGTATACTCTTTGAATTTTCCCGTTGAACCACTTGGAATACTAAGGATACGCGGGTACCTTTCCTTATGAAACTTAACCATTGCCATGTCTTGACATGGTCTTACGTGGTATCCTTGCCTTATGAACTCACCAATGCCATGCCTTGGCATGGTCTTACATGGGACCTTTGCCTTATAGTAACTTATCAATGCCATGCCTTGGCATGGTCTTACATGATTTCCTTAAACCCTAATGTCATGACATTTGTATCCTACACATTCCTAAGGTTCAACCGGAACTTTCTGAGATAGCTTTTCCGTCAATTCATACTTGAGTCTTTGAATGATAAATTTATAAAATAAATATATAAATGCTGGAATTTAATAGTATTAAATGTAAAATAATAGAATATTGCATTTATTTACATAAACTTACCTCGAAACAAAATGCGATCAACTATATCGATTTAGTCCTCTATCTTTTTCTTTCCCCGATCTAACTCCGGATTTCATTCTTCTTGATCTATAATAGCAAATTTAGCTTATTTAATACTCACATTTATCAAAACAGTCCTTAACTCTAACTTTGGAAAAATTACGATTTTGCCCCTAAACTTTTACATATTTACACATTTGCCCCAAAGCTCGGAAATTAAAATTTATTCCTTATTCTTATGTTTTATGACATGCTGATCATTTTTCCCTTCTATGACAATATCAAATTCTCACTCTAACATGTACTTATGAACATTAGGTATTTTTACCGATTAAGCCGTTTTACCCGTTTTCACTTAAAATCGCTTAGCAAAAGTTGTTTAACATAATTTCAGACTTCATATTCTATCATAAAACATCAAAATAAACACATTTCACCTATGGGTATTTTTCCAAATATGAACCCTAGGTTAAATTATTGCTAGATTAAGCTAAATCAAGTTACCTGGGACTCCAAAAACGTAAAGAACATTAAAAGCGGGCTTGGAATCACTTACTATGGAACTTGGAAGCTTGAAACAGACCCTAGCTATGGAAAACCCTTGAAATTTCGTCCTAATGAAGAAGATGAGCATATTTTGCCATCTTTTTCCCTTTTAATTTCTTTTTATTACCAAATGACTAAATTACCCTTCATTAAAAACTTTGGTTCTTTCTACCTATATATGTCCATTTTTGTCCATGAAAGCCTAATGGTATAATTACCATTTAAGGACCTCTACTTCAATTATACTCTTCAATTAAATCCTTTACCATCTAAAACTCATATTTATCAACTTTTGCAATTAAGTCCTAATAGGCAAATTAGACATGAAATCAATAAAATTTCTTATCAATACTCTAACACATGCATCTAATCACTTAATAAATCATAATAATTACTTAAAATAACCTTTTCTATCTCAGATTCATGGTTTCGCAACCACAATTCCGTTTAGGCCCTATTTCAGGATGTTACAGACATAGGTACGGATGTATCCCGAAAGTGATTCACTATCCTGCACGGAGGTGAAAACCTCACGAATGAGTAGCTTCTCACTCCCACTTAAAAAGGCATGACCCGACGGCCATGCAATATAATGCAAAAGTATTCTACAAGACTCGAACCACAGCAACCAAATGAGGTGACGCAAGTGAATAAAAGGATCGTAATTTTTCAAATCAGATTTTTAATCTCCGACAACAAGACAAAAAACAATCAATTTTACGGCTTTGACTCTCTGAAGTCCCCAGTGGAGTCGCCAAGTCAGGTGTCGTAACCATTTTTTTGATAAAGCGAAAGAAACGCGCAGCGTCGACTCGATTTTTTGAAAATGAAAAGGAAGGAGTCGCCACCGATCTTTATTTGGGTGTGATCGGATCACCTTTGTTTTAATAAACGCGTCTCGATTTATTAAAACGATACTTTTGGTCTACTGAAAAGTTGAGAAAAATGGGTTGGAAGTCTATTATGCGAGGAAGGATTAGCGACCTCGACACGCCCGAAATTGGTACCAAATTGATTAATCGATGTCCTAATGTTGAAAACTTTAGAATGATTTGGAAATAGATACTTTTTATTTCTAACACTTGAAGGAATTGGAAGAGACGTTAAGGCTCTCTTATTTTCGAAGAGATAAAACATCATGTCCAAGAAGCTAGGGCGCAATACTTTAGACTCGAAGCTAAGCTCGCCTTTTAAAACTTAGTTTTATATTTGAAGAGGATCTTCCGTCATTTGTCAAACGAGAATCGAGAACCCAGTAAGTTAGGGCTCGTTTTCTCGAAGGTCCAAATTAGGAATATTGCCCTATTTTAATAGAAAAAGAAACTTATCCAAGTATCTAGATGTCGAGTCCAAGTAAGTTAGGCGCGACATTTGAATATCCGAGAAAGTATTTTATTCAAAACTTGTATTGCGATTTAAAAAGGATATTCCGTTATTCAGATTAAATGAGAAAAGCTGGAACCTAGTAAGTTAGGCACGATTTTCTTGAATCTCTAATACGAAATATCAGTTATTTGAAAACTTGATGTATCGGGTAAAAGTTAATGTGACAAGTAGTAACGCTTGAAAATACGATGCTACATGCGTGAAAAGAATAATGATAATAAAATAATGACATTCGAAAATAAAATGAGCGAGATAAATATATATTACAAAAATTTGAGTAAATAAATAAGGAGATGTAATAATAATATAAAAGCAAAGTAATAATATTGTCTTGATATGGACAATATATATATAATACTAGTGATAAAGCGAATAACAAAAATTGTAATAATGAAAATAATAGTAGTAGTAACAATAATAAATAATAAATATGATGATAATAGTGTATACAAGGAACAAACACAATGTAATATTGATGTTGGAAATAAAGTAAATAATAATAGGTAAAATAGATATAATAATAATACAAAGAGCAAGAATAATGTAATAATAATATTAAAATAAAATGATAAATAATAGTGGATGTAATAATACTGAAAACAATAAAAGAGAATACAATAGATAATAAAATAATGTTAAGAATGATATAAAAACAAATTAAAATTAAATATAACAACATTAACATAATAATGGTACAAATTGAGATTAAGACCAACAATAATAAATATAATAGTAATAACATAAATAATACGTACAATAACGATAATAATATTAAAAGTAATTAATATAATAGTAAAATAATCAAAATAGTCAAAAAGGACCAAAATCGAATTGAAAACGGATTTTTTGGGGAAAAGCTGAAATAAAAATAAAATGAAAGGACCTATTCGAAACGCGCGGATAACATGGGGGACTGAAATGGGCAATAACCCTTTCCCTCCCAAAATGCACAGCATAGGCGAGGACTCAATTGAAAACCAAATAGACTTTTGGGCGTAATTAAAGCGAAAACTCGATTGCAAAACCATGAAAAGGCGAAGGGACTGCTCGCGTAAATACCCCATTTTTTAAAAAAAACACGCGGATCCTGAGGTTGGAGCGGGTCGGGTCGCGCGGTTTGGCTCAAAACGACGTCGTTTTGGGGCTTTTGGACACCGACCAAAACGGCATCGTTTTGTGTTGCTTATATAAGTTAAAAATTCCAAAAAAAAATTCACTTTCAACTGCTAAAAGAAAAAAAAAATTCAAACCCCCTCTTGTTTTCTCTACAGGGCATCGGAGCTTGGTCGAATCCGCCACGGACCACCGTGCTCTCGTCGCCGAAAGCTTTGCTTGCACATAACACAGACACTGTGGCCGAATTTCAAAAAAAAAGGGTAAAATTTGTATTTTTTTTATAAAAGTTTAAATAATAATAATATACATATATATATGTCGAAGAAGAGAAAAAGAAAAAAAGGTTTCGAAAATAATAAAAAAGGGAAAAAAATCACCTCTTTTGCCTCTGTTTTTGATTTTTAGTAGTTTCCTTAGTAATTAATCTCTGTTCTATTGTGCTTTAATCTGTGCTTGATGGTTTTTGAATATAAATTTTTCTTTGTATTTCTCTCTGAAATTTCTCTATTTTTATTGATTTTTTCCACCCCTTTTACAATGGTTTTTGATGGCTTATATAGCCATTTTTACAAATACTTTCTGTCTTTTCTCATTTAATGCTTGCAGGTTCTTGGGCAGTGCAAGTGGAGGGCGGTGGCAGACTCTGACAGTGGTGGTGGAGCAGAGGCAAGTAGCTAGGGTTTGGTTTTGGGTCTTAGTGGGCTGCTGGGTAGGGTTAGATGCTGGGCTGGTTTTAGGTGTAAAGGGCCCGGGCAAATTGGGCTTTGTACAGTCTCTAAACTTGACAACTTTTCTCAAGGTCTTTGAACATTTTTTTGCCAATTAGTCTTGGAATTTGACAACTTTTTTCAGTTTAGTCATTGAACTTGGATTCTAATATTCTATTCGTGAGTAATAGCATGACACTCTAAAATTATGTCATGTCATCACATGAAAATTTAAAGTTTATAAAAAAAATTATAATTTTTTTTAATTTATAAAATGTCCTGGTAATAACGTTGCATAATTTTAGAATGTCACATCATCATACTAACAAAATCCAAGTTAATGGACCAAATTGAAGAAAAAAAAATTGTCAAGTTCCGATACTACAATGGACCAAAAAATTAAAGACCAAAATGTAAAAGTTATCAAATTTAAGGACTAAATATTATTTTATCCCTTTTGCTAATAAAATTGGAGGAATTAAATTGGGACAAATCTCAATTTTTCACATGAACTTTGGTTTAATGTGCAATGTTACACAAGAACTTTAATTTTGTGCAATTTTATACATGGCATTTTTTATTTTTTATTTGATTCGATTTTCACATGCCCTTAACATTATTATCGATATATCATTTGATGTTTACGTAACACAAATAATTATACTTATCTAATATAAAAACAATTTGATATGTTCATTTCTTTAAATGTGTAAAATTAAATAAAAATTAAAAGTTTATGTACACATTTGAATCAAAATCAAAGTTTAATGTGTATAATTGCACAAAATGAAATTTCATGCATCAAATTGCACATTGAATCAAAGTTTACGTATAGCTTTGATATTTAACCCAATTAAATTTAGGGTAAGGCCACTAAACTAATAGTAAGTTTACGTTTTGATCACTCAACTTCAAAAAGTTACAAAACAGTCACTGTATTATACAAAAGTTTCCATTTAAGTCTTTGAGATGTTAAAATCGTTGTTGTATGGAATTCATCATTCGCACTGCCTACACTAATTGAAAACTCTCATTCCCCTTCTATTCTATAATTCATTTTTTTTATTAAACAATTTTAAACGTCATGAATTTGCAAACTAAAATCCAAACAACTTTCTTCTCTGATCTCTGACACTGACTGTCAGATCGACTTGGATTTAAGGTATGTTCTTCTATTCGTCGATGGGAACCGATCAACTGTACCAGCCGTCAAATAATCTTTTAGAGCTCGATAGCCGAACTTTTTAAAAAAGAAAACTTAACAGCCCAGTGACTTAAATAAAAACTTTCAAATCGTTTGGTGATTCAAATGAAAGCTTTTGAATAGTTTAATGACCATTTTATAAATTTTTGAAGTTGAATGACCAAAACATAAATTTACTAATAGTTTAGTGGCCTTAAGTGCAATTTACCCTTAAACCAAATGAAAATTACCCCCTCTCTCCACCAAATGGTCAAAACCTAAAATCCCTCCTGCCTCCATTTGTTCCTAAGTTCTTTGGCCGTTTATTAAAATTCTACCTATATTTTAGTGGCCGTACCTTTTTTTTTTTTTTTTTGAGATTTCTCTTTCTCAAAAAAATATCTATATTCAGAATTATTATTTTTTTATTTCTGTCCTGCATTTTTTGTACTGTAATAATTCTATAATTATTTAATTTATCAGGAAGTGGTAGCAATTTTAAATTCCAAAAAAGCTAAGAGATTTCCACTAACACGCTTTGGTTTTGAATATCTGCTTCTGGACCGAAAAGCTCTTCGCTTTTATCTTTTGATCTTTTTCTTTTCTTTTCTTTGTTTGGCGAGAGAGAAAGTGGAATGCTAAGACTGAGAAAATCGGAAGAAAATCAACGATGGTGGTGAGAAAAGTAGGGAAGTATGAGATTGGAAGAACTATAGGAGAAGGAACCTTCGCTAAGGTTAAGTTCGCCCAAAATACCGAGACCGGCGAAAGCGTTGCCATGAAAGTCCTCGATCGTAGCACCATTATTAAACACAAGATGGTTGATCAGGTCAAATTTTCACTTTTCTTTATATATTTTACCGAGAAATTTTATGAGAAAGTTCTTTAATTTGTTACAAAGGATAGGTTTTGTTTAATCTTATTTTATATGTGTTTTTATTGAATTAAAGGTGAACTTGGTAAATTTTCATTGCTTAATCAGTTCTAGTAATCATGCTTCAGTATGATCTAAAAGTTTGAATTCTTTTATGTCTATTAATTAATGCAGATCAAAAGGGAGATATCTATAATGAAGCTTGTTAGACACCCTTACGTTGTTCGTTTGCACGAGGTAAGTAACTTAGAAGTATTATTAGAGTATGAAATTCCATAATTTGCATGCTTGGTGTGTTTCTAAAAATGGAAATTTTTTTATTTGTTAAGGTCATAGCAAGCCGAACTAAGATTTATATAATCTTGGAGTTCATTACCGGTGGTGAATTATTTGATAAAATAGTAAGTATCGTAAATCAAAACCGATTTCGTTTGTACTATAGGGTCTTTTCGTTTCCGTGAGTACTAAAGAGTGATGGTATTCATGCAGGTTCATAAAGGTCGTCTTAGTGAAGCGGAAGCTAGAACATTCTTCCAACAGCTAATTGATGGTGTGGAATATTGCCATAGTAAGGGAGTCTACCACAGAGATTTGAAGGTGTTCTTTTTGGTAGAATCTAGAATGTAATTTTTCTATTTGTTTGATTTCATAATTTCTGACAATTGTTTGCTTCTATATGCAGCCTGAAAATCTTTTACTTGACTCCCTAGGAAATTTAAAGATTTCAGATTTTGGCCTTAGCGCTTTGCCGGAACAAGTAAGAAATTAAGTGAAGGGTGAACCTTTCTGTGTTCCTCCCTTGTCAATAACATAGGTTAACAGTAGTATAACCACATGGGTTTTTATTTGGTGATATTTACGTTTAGGGAGTTAGCCTCCTCCGGACAACATGTGGAACCCCAAACTATGTGGCACCAGAGGTAGTAGTCATAAGAGTAGTTAGCTTTTGTGATGAATACTCCTTAATTTAATGGTCTATTTTGTGCTGTTGCATACATCTTAAATCAGTATATAATCTCTTTTATAGGTCCTAAGTCACAAGGGATATGATGGTGCTGTGGCAGATGTTTGGTCTTGTGGGGTCATCCTTTATGTTTTGATGGCAGGTTATCTTCCATTTGACGAGCTTGATCTCACCACTCTCTACAGTAAGGTGTGAATTATTTTCATGTGTACTAGTTTATCATTATTGTGTTTAACTTTCCTTCTGGATTCAGGACATAATTGCCAAAAAAAATTCATTCTAAGTATTCAGTACTTTATAGCTGCTGTTTTTGCCTTTTACATTTTCTTTTGATCTGCAGATTGAGAGAGCAGACTTTTCTTGCCCTTCTTGGTTTCCTGTGGGCGCAAAATCCTTGATTCATAGAATTCTAGACCCAAATCCTCAAACTGTAAGTACTTGTTGTCCAACAAATTTGAACTCTTTTATCTGCATGATATTATTGCAATGTGTCACGAGGATGTAGAAATTGATGATGTGGATTCAAGGCATCCTGGAATGCACCCTAAAACAGAAATGATCCACCTAATCTAGTAGAAGTTGAGATAGAAGTATGCAAGCTAATGAACCACAAGAATACTATCTCCTTTCTGATGGCTTAAAGGAGTCATTATTTAATTGGTTCTTGGTGTTCTGATAACCTCGTGCTGACTGCCATAAACTCATGTTTCTATATGGATTGCTTTAACTCTTTACTTTGCATAACTTATAACCAGTGCAACCATGAAGGATTCTGGTCTCATATTTGAAACTAAGTGCACCAATCCTACCATTATATGGTATACCTTTTCTTTTTTTTTTTGGCTAAGTGTTTTAGTAAATTTAGTTTGGTTTCAATGTTTCATTTTGCTTGTGCACAGCGTATTACAATTGAGCAAATCAGGAGCGATGAGTGGTTTAACAAGGGCTATGTTCCTGTCAGACTTCTTGAGTATGAAGATATTAACTTGGATGAAGTAAATGCTGTTTTTGATGATCCAGAGGTTGATAAGGTATTTAACAACTTAAGCTTAATATGCTATAAAATTATAGTTTGGTTTTTGTATAAATAACTTAAACAAAGTTTCATTATGTTTGTGTCTTAATTGGGTTTATTTGTTTGTTTGAGTCCGTTCTTGTGATTAATTTCTAACTCTTAATTCTTAATATTATATTGCTATAGGAAGAAAGGGGTAATGAGCCTTCAGGAAATGAGGATATGGGTCCTTTGAGTCTTAATGCATTTGACTTGATCATTCTTTCTCAAGGCTTGAACCTTGCAACGCTTTTTGACCGCGGGAAGGTAGAGTTCTTTTAATAAATTGTTTTATAAGTACCTCTTCACCATTTTTGAAGGTATCAATTATGCGCTCCAAGGTTTTCCAACCAAAAAGCATGATCAGAAAAGCTGCTAGGCTTTTCTTTGCCTTTTGATGTCTAATGCTATCTGTTTACGAGCATTAGTTTCACCTGGAAGTCATAGCTGGAAATCATATATGGCAATTTCTTGGTTTTAGCCTTCAGTCTATGTTTCTGCGAGGCAGTCAAATGTATTTGTTTAATATTAAGTTAAATGAACATATTATCCTCTCTGTCAGGACAATATGAAGTACCAGACACGATTTGTTTCACAAAAGCCAGCAAGGGTGGTTCTTTCTAGCATGGAAGTTGTTGCTCAATCAATGGGCTATAAGACACATATTCGTAATTATAAGGTATGTAAATCAAGCTATTAGCATTGCTTTTACCAGATTTTTTCTTCATTTAAATTTGTATTTTCAGTCTAGCATTAACAAGTTCCTCTTGTTCCTTCACAACGATTTCATTCTCTCTGTTTACCGGTTATTTCATCAGTTTGAGTGGAGAACACTGTTTCCCATAGTTTTTCCATTGTCATCTAAACCATGATTATGTGTTTCAGATGAGAGTTGAAGGTCTTTCAGCTAATAAGAATTCTCATTTGTCAGTTATCCTCGAAGTAGGTTCAACTCCTGCTGATTCCACACCAACCTTTAAATTTAGTCTACTACTAATTTCCTTTTCCTTTTGCCATTCGGATTTTACTTTTTGAAGGTTTTCGAGGTCGCTCCCACATTTTTAATGGTAGATATGCAAAAAGCAGCTGGTGATGCCGGAGAATACCTAAAGGTTAGTTCCCTCGTTTCAATCACATGTCAAGTTTGTTTTCTTTAGTTTTGGATTCCAACATAAACAATCCATCTTTGTCACGCAGTTTTACCAGGCATTTTATGGCAACCTCGAGGAGATAATATGGAAACCACCAAATGAATCAAGCAAAACTAGGATCACCAAATCTAGGAGTAAAAGACGTTGACCTGTCAACCCACAACATTGCCAGTATTTCAATGGCATATATGTTGTATTACAACCTTGAGGTCAACGGTACGACCGACTTGGCCCACCAAACTCCTCTCTTTGCCCCATGAGAAATAGGAAACTATAGTTTTTATTTATACCTTTTGGATGGATAGTGTTTGTAAAGCTCTCTTGTTTTTGATTCATAGCTTGTTTCCTTCAGTAAATGCCATCTGTTGTAAAAATACTAGTCCACGAAGTACACAGACTTTGACATTTTAGAGTTGGCTTTACCTGGAAGTCTCTTGTCTTGGAGTTTGTATTGTGATTTGTGTGTAAGATGTTATATATTTATAAAATTTTGACTCGTCAGTAATTCATGTTTTTGGTATATACATTGTTACGTTCGTATCGGAATCAAAATTACCTAGTTTAGTTTACCCTTTGGAATATTCATGAATATCATGGACAAAAGAATTTGCATGAAATGTCATTAATTCAACCTTCGTACACTGGGGGGTAAAAAATTGGAATGATGAGAAGCTGCCCTAACTCATCAAAGTAAACCCCCATAATCCCCACAAGAACACTGCCCATTCACAAATTTATGGAGCCGTTTGCTATCCCTAATGATGATTTCCCTTGCATTAAGTGAAGAAATAGCCTTCATAAAATTATGGCAACCCCTGCACATGCTTATATTCTTAATGATTCGTATTGGTGCAGCATTAGGCATGTTCAATAACCCAAATGCTACAGCCAATTTCTCACTATGTTGAACATTTGAAGGTAATGTTTTCCCCTCTTCTTCTTCTACTTCGAGTAACCCTAAACTTTCAAGTGATTCATATCGAACAAGACTCTTTGCTTTATCAAGTAATTGATCCAAGTAGTCATACATCTCAGCTCCGTACGCTTGCCTCTCGTCGGGTTTGAACGAATAGACCTTGTCATGAATACTAATCCAGCTCCAATCCATTAACTTTTTAAGTCTCTTCTCTTTCATCAGTTCCTGTACTTTCGAAACATCTTCCCATCTGTCTGCGGATTTGTACATATTCAACAGCAAGAGACAAGTCTCGGTATTTTTCGGCTTCAGTTCGAGTAACTTTTCAGCAACATAAAAACCCAATTCAGTATTGCCATCTCTTTTGCATCCTGCAAGCAATAGCGACCATATAGACTCATTGGGAGGAAAATCCATCTTCTTGATCATAATAAAAGCTTCGTTTAATAATCCCAACCTCACAAACATGTCAATTAAGCAAGAATAATGGTCCATAACAGGCTTGATCTTAAAATCCTTTTGCATCGTCTCGAAATACCCGAGTGCTTCATTTACCATACCAGCATGAGCACATGCCGATAAAACACCGACAAAGGTTACCTGGTTCGGTCTTACTCCCATCAGTCTCATATCCTCAAATAGTTGCAGTGCTTGTTGAGTTTGCCCATTTTGTGCAAAAGCAGCAATCATTGAAGTCCATGATATCAATGTTCTAGCAGACATCTCCCGAAAAGCTTTGCTTGCTCTCTCAATGCTTCCACACTTGTTATACATATTAACCAATGCAGTTCCCACTATCATATCAGACAGATGCCCAGTTTTAAGTGTCTGAGCATGAACCTGCTCCCCTTGTTCTAAAGCAAACATCTTACTACATACAGTTAAAATACTCGAGAAGGAATATATATCCGGTTTGAATCCGGAGTTATTCAATTTCGAGAAAATGTTGAGAGCCTCGGTTCCATTACAGTAAGCTGAAAGATCATCCTTTGCTAGTTCCATCATTTCACCATAGCCAGCAATTATCGAATTCATCGTAACCAAACTCATGTCTTCCATACCATTGAACAGTTGTAGTGCTTCACCGAACCGCCCACATCTGAGATACAAATACATGATAGAGTTCCTTAATCTGAGGTTTGGTTCATATCCAAGCTTAATGCTTAAACAATGAACTTGTACCCCAAAGCTCAAAGATAGCATTGTACAACACATACTCAAAACACTTGTCAAAGTGAATTCATTAGGTTCAACATTATCAGCAAGCATCTCAGTGAAGAATCTCAATCCCTTTAGAGCTTTACTATTATCTCCACAAGCACAAATAACAGCAGTCCATGAAACTACATTCTTTTCACCAATCTTTAGAAAAGCCTTAATAGCAGAATCCAAGTTTGCACATTTGGAGTATAAGCTACAAAGTGAGTTCCCAACACTTGTGTCTTGATCAATATGGTATTTAATACTGTATCCATGGATTTGTTTCCCTAATTCAACAGAGTTTATTGCAGAACATGCATTTAAAGCAATTCCCAGAGTATAATTCGTCGGAAAAGACCCGAATTCGAGCATCTCTTGGAAAACAGAAATGGCAACATCTGATTGATCATTATGAACATAGCCTGTCATCAAAGTTGTCCAAGCAACAACATTTCTTCTAGGTAACTTGTTAAAAACTTTTTGAGCATTTTCCATGGATCCACATTTGGCATAAACATTGACAAGGAATGTCATTACAAACACATTTTGATGAGTTCCAGTCTTGATGATATGAGAATGAAAATTTTGAGCCCCCAAAAACGAAGTCCTCTCAATGCATTCTTGCAAAAGAGGGACATAACAAGATGTTTCAATCTTTGAACCATCTGTTATGACTGATAGTGATTCTTGGAAGTTCAGAGACTCTGATGGGGTAGATGTTTGACTCTTGGGATAAGATATACTTGGACTCTGAGAAAATCAATATGCAACTTAGCATCAATGCATATAAATAACAAAACCCATTTCTTGTAAACTTATATTGAAAATTGAGAATTTTAAATACCCAGAAAAGAGAAAAAAGAACTTGTGTTGCTTTGAATACCTTACGTGTTAAAAGAGAAACGGTGGAGTGCTTTGTGGAGTCTGGTTCGAGCTTGAGAGTGCCGGTGCTAGCAAATGAAGGGAAAGAAGCCATGGAGAAAGGTGGGACAGATAGTATAAATGTTATGAATAAAATGAAGATGCATTTTGTTAAAAGAGTTATGGACCTATTATACATCACCTGTTACATTATCCTAATTCCTATCTACTTTTGTGTGGGATAAGTGTGAGGCAAATAGTGGACCTCCAATCAATATTTCTACTCCATAACTCTTTAAATAAAATATTCTTCGTTCAATGGGATTCAGTCCAAAAAATTAAAATTTTTATTTCAGAAAATTAGTCTTTTTATATTTCTAATTTAAAAATTGTAAATTTAATTATTAATTTTGTTAAAATTAATATTCATTGTAATATTTTTTTATAGTGAATATATTTTTATTTCAAAATATTACACAAATGAATTTAACAAAATAATTTTTGTTATTTGGTTATTTTTAATCCCAATAATTTTTTTAATTTTAAAATTTTAATCCTAACTAAATAGTAACTGTTAAATTTATTAAATTAAATTTTATTATTTTCAAAATCTGATATTAAAAATATATTACTATATGTATAATGCTATGCCACATTTCTTACACTAGTTAATTAACTTAACGGTTGTTATTTATGTCTTAAGATTAAAATTTAAAATTTTAAAAAGTACAGGAACTAATAATGATCTAATTAGAAAATATTTATCAATGTTGGATTTGGATGGGCAATGCATTTATCTGCCGTTAATATAGAAATAGCGGTAGTGATGATATTAGATATTATAGCGATACTGTAACGTGAGATAAAAAGTAAGTTAAATATACCGTATCGTATCTCACCCTAAATTTATAACTTTGCTAATTATAAAAGACTAATAATAAAATTTAATTAAACTAATTCAACCAAAATTAAAATTTTAAAATTCAATTTAAAAAAAAAAAAAAAACATTTCTTCAAATTTCTTTCCCGGTCTTTTTGCCCAATAAAGAAAAAGGGTATGTTGTTCCCAAAAGTAGGTTTACAAATGCTAATAATAGCTCACAATTTGCTTTTTTATTTTTATTTTTTCCTTTTCCCTTTAAATAAACTCATTGTGTTTTACATGTGACTACCTGTTGAAGGTCGAAACCGTCATGTTGACCTCGAAGAAAGTGTTTTTTTTGTAATTAAGCCAGTCCAAATCAAATTATTATTTCATAATAATTAATAATAATTTTATTTAATTTTAATTATGTAAATATATATATTAATAAAAATATTTTTTAATATCTAATAAACAGCAAATCCCCACCTATATGTCAAATCAAAAGCATAAATATAACTTTTTCTTTCAAAAAGGTGTAAAAATTATTGCCCTATATGGCTTAACACTATAACTCCCCAAATGTATCTACCCATATATATTTGTATATATTGCTATTGTAAGTTAATTAGGAATTTGTCTTATTTTATAAAATAAATTATTTTATTTTAAAATTATTTCATCTTTTTATATATTTTATATAAAAATACACGATATTATAATTTTTAACATCTTAAATATTTTTAAATTACTTTTTATAAATATATTTATTACATAATTATTTTTTATTTTAGGTGTCATAATCTAGTAAATTATAAAATTATATTTTTTTATAAAAAAAAAAGTAATCAATTGATGCTTAGTTCGGTGGTTGGTATTGATATTATTGTCAATACAAAAGGACGTGAATTTGAGCGTACTGATTATCTTTCTGCTTACGAATTAAGGAGAAGTTATGGATAATTGATGATCTCATTTTCTTTTTTAAATATATATAAAGATTTTTACTAAATTCGCGTCACATTAAATTCCGATTCAATTATTAAATTATCAAAATATTTTTATTTTAAATATTATTATTGTTGTTGTTATTATTATAATATAGGACACTAGGTGGTGTTATTTTACAGAAAGAAAAAGGGTAGTGGAAACAGAAACAAAAACAGATATACAGACACAAAAACAAAACATGACCCTTCGTATAAGGTTACTACTTTATTTGCTAATCCCTTCGATTTTGTCTTCAACAATAAGAGCCTATAAGAGAACTGTAATAAATAGCCGAAACAATCAACCTTACAGTAGCATGGTGGCTGCTGCTCACCACAGTGTCCAAACACAGTCCATGAACATGTTCCAGGCTGTTACCTGGGGTCTGCTTAGTTCCACCCAAAAGTATATTTTTCATCCCTTTTATTATCAAACTATACTTTGCTCTCAACTGGTTCATCTGGAGCTTGTGCTTTCATAGTTGAAACCTATCATGCTATATATGCCTACTGCTGCTACCTTATATTTCACATTGACCATGCAAGGAACATGTTCACTGTCTTAGATTCATTTGAAAAGTTTTCAACATCTTTTTCCCTTTATTAACACTTTTCTCGATAAGAAATGGAAACAAAAAGAAAAGGAACTATGAAAAATATCATGTTTCTATATATATTTTTTCCTTTTCTGCATATAAAAAGCTCAAAAAACCATTAATCTAAAGCACTATACACATACAGCAAAAACATGAAAAATCTTCAGTTCTTCACCTCCAAAGCCATTTTTCACTTGTCTGTAACTGATCTTGATGAAGGAGCAGCATATCTAGAAGAAAATCCATGATAAAGAGCACCCTCTGGGTCATCATCACCATAGCCATCATCAAAGTTTTGAGCATAGCTTAAAGGGTCATACTTAAAGCCACCAACAGGTCTGGGTCGCTTTGCCCTAAAAGCTGCTGTTATGCTATGCCCCAAACTCCTTATTTTCCTCTTTGTCCAAGGAAGCTTTAGCTTGAGACGACCCCAACAAGAAAGCAACTGTTCTTCATTAGGTGATAGTGATGATGAACTTCTCTCCATGGTTTTTGAACCCTTTTTAAAATCAACTTTATTGATTCTAAACGATGAAGAAAGCAAAAATGTTTTTTTGTTTATGAAAGGGGATTTGGGGTCTCTGGTTTTTTTAGTGTGTGGTGGAGACGAAGGGCATTGGTACCACAAAGGAATCAGTATATAGGAAAAAGTTGTTCTCCTTTTGGGTTTTATGAGAACAAATAATAAAGGAAAAAAGGAAAAAAAAATGGGTTAAAATATGTAAAAAGTCTCTGTAAATTTCAAAAAAGTTAGAATTTAGTCCTTATTTTTTATTTTCAAAAATTTAGTTTATTTACTTTTTAATTTTCAAATTTCAAATATCAGGTGCAACTATTAATACTATTACATTGTTTTTTGTTACATTTGTTAATGAGACATTTTAAAATTAAAAAAAAAAATTACTTGTTAGTCATGAAATTAAAAAATGACTTGTAATAATCTAAATTTAACAAAAAAAACAATATTAACCGTTGGATCCGAATTCAAAATAAAGAGACAAAACTCTTAAAAATAAAATTATAAGGATTTAATTCAAAAAAATTTAAAAGTACGGTGACTTATATCATATTTTAACCCAAAAAAAGTGCGAGTGAGATTGAGAAACAATGCAAACAAGGAATCTAGGGTCAGAGAGAGAGAGAGTGTGTGAAGAAAGAAAAATTTGTCGTCATTCATTTTTGCCAAAAAGGAAATGTTATACATTGATGGTGTAATAAATTTGCACCATTTGATACGTTCTTGTCCGTAGAGCTGTATATAGTTGAGTTTCTTCTAACAACGAAACAACTCTATAAAACAAACAAACAAACAAAAAGAAACCGTAAACAGGATGTTAGAGTCATGTTTTAAATGATCATAGCTATGCCTATGAGATTCCCATCAATCTTTATTAAGTTTTTTCTTTCTGGTTTTTTTCTTTTCTTTTTTCCATTTTGATTAGGAAAAACAAAACAAAACAGCTCGGAAAGGACATTAAAAATTGGAAGCTTTTTAAAGTGAGAATTTCCTCAAATACATGGCTGATGCCATTAGCCTTATCCTTGGAGTTTGGATTAAGATAAAGGAGCAAGGAAATTTCCCTTAAATTGTTTGATTTTTGTTTACTTCAATTTGGATAAATAAAAATATTTTTTTTTTGTCTTTTTCACATTTTATATAAACATTTTGTGAAAGGGTATATTTGAAAAAAAATTATTTCAACAATTTTTTTATTTTATTATCCAAATAAAATATACGAGTTATTAGTATACTAACAAAAAAAGTAATTTAACTCCTAAAAGAATTGACCAAAGATGTTATAGGGATTTGTTTGCTTGTGGTGTGTGTTGATATATACATATGTCGGTAATAATTTGCTTCTGTAAGTAATGTATAAGTTGCCTCTAAAACAAAATTTAAAAAAAAAAAAAAAAAAAAAACAGTTATATATCAATTAAGAACACATGATAGTTTATGAAATTCAAAAACTCCAATACTGATATATCAAATAATTATTCATGTAGTATAAGCATCATGGAGGCTCTTGTATTAGAAGGTAAATCGCATTTTGTCCCCTCTACTAAAAAATTAAGAAATTAGTTTTTGTACGTTAAATCAAAGAACAAATTAATCCTTTCTGTTAGTAATTTTATCTATTTATATTGTTAAAAACTAGCGTGACTAATGAAATAATCAAACAATGACATGGCATGCCACTTATACCTCATAATGATGTATGATGATTAGTTATAACAGTAAAAATAGAACTCTTTGATATAACATACAAGGATTAATTTACCCATTTATTGAATAAAGGAGATAAAATGTAATTCGACTCTTAATACAAAAATCTCCATAATGCTTTTACCGCATTTTGATAACAATTATTCTTTATACACATAATTTACTTTTTTTTAACCATTTCTGTTTTACTTCCTTTTCTTTATCCGAGCATCCAAACATAGGGGAAAAAAACATGGGTGGATAATCAGCTACATTAAGTAATGGCCCTTAAACCACGTGATTGAAGGGCGTACAAAGCTGCCTTCCTCATCTGGTTAATCCTTGGATACCTGTCATTTTGTCCTACACACGTCCACTCACCCTTGTACATTTGTCCCGTTATTAAACCACTATCCCAAGCTATAACCATGACATATCTCACATATTCATCCTTATCATTTCCCTTGTTTAATTCCCTTTGGCCTAACTCAAGGAAGTAACTGACATGCCTGTTATATAAGGGAACTTGCACACAGATTTCACTAGACAAAAAACAATGGGGTTTTGGAAATGGGTAGAGTAAAACTCTTCTTTAATGAATTTTACAAGTTAGAGCATGGTAAAAGAGAAACATTTATAAGCAAAAAAGGAACAATGCCCCTTGAATTCGATGCGAGTGCAATTTATATATATACAACGTCTCGAAAGATAAAATATATTTATCAGTTCGTAAGATTCGCTCGCTTGAATCTAATGGGAAGTTTTGCAAGAAGTATCGTAGAATAAGAGTTAGATTGCATTTTAACTCTTTTACTCAAAAAATAGACAAATTAAATCATGTATATTTAGATTAAAAAGTAAATTGATCATTTTTGTTAAAAATTTTCATCCATTTTTACGGTAAAAAACTGATGTAGTTGATGAAATAACCATGCAATTACACATGGAATGCCACTTATACCTCAAGTTGACATACATAGAATAGTTTTTAATAATAGAAATGAATATTTTTTTTAACAAAATGATTAGTTTACTCTTTAATCTAATAAACATGGACTAATTTGCTTTTTTTTTTAGAAGACGGGGTAAAATGCAATCTGACCCTTAGTAAAAGGGCCTCCATGATCCTTCTATCAATAACCATGATATTGATTGCGGATGTAATAAACATGAACATGATGCAAAACATGATATGTATAAATTTCACTAAATTTATCAAGTATCTTAATATCACAAAGTTGCAATTTCGATCATTACAATTTCGTTTGTTTCACTGAAAATGATTTCTGCAAAATGGCTTACTTTTCTGGAAAAATTAATATCTTCTGGTGTTTGGATGAATCTGTGTAAAATATTTTCTATTATTTGGCAGATTTCCTAAAAATATTTCATAAAAATTGTTTTCAATGAAACAAACATACATTTGAGATTTATGATAAAGAGTTTAAATGAAGAAGTGAATTGATTAAAAAGTGATGTTAAGGTGAAATTATAGTAAATAATAAATCTTCATGACGTTAAGGATTAAATTGTAAATTTTGTGAAAATTATAATTGAAACAAGAGAATTGATATGCATGAAAAATTATTATGTGAAATAAGATATTATAATGAATTATTTGATTAAAATGCTTATATGGTGAAAAATAAATTACACGATAATAGGGACTAAATTGAAAATTGTACAAATTTTAAGTGTGGAACAATTTAATATGTGAATAAGGAAATAACGATAAAATTTTAATGAATGTGATATGAGATGATGAAATATGCAAAAGTATTGTAAAAGTGAAATTGTGGAAAAATATGAAATTTTTATTATTACAATGACTAAATTGTTAAACTTGAAAAAAATATGTGAATGAAATAACAGAAGTGAAATACATAGAAATTTAATATGTAAAACAAGATATTGAGATAAATTATATGATTAAAGTGTAACAAGAAAGAAAATTGATTTAATATGATTAATTGGTAAATATTGAACTTTTATGACAAAAAGAGACTAAATTGAAAATTTATGAAAGTTTATAAGAAAATATTTGATAAATGAAGAATGTAGTAGAGAATGTAACATTCTGGTGCTTTGACCTGATGTTCGAGTTGGGTATGGGAGGTGTTACAGTGAACAAAGCCTTATCAATTTGAAAAATGTCTTACGGTTATCAATTTGAAAAATGTCTTACGGAAAAAAAATTTATGAGACATTTTACGGGAATAAGGAGGTAATTTTACATTGACCGGAAAACCTTTTATGTTGAACATCCTATTTTACTTGAAACAAACATTGACAAAAGTGAAAATATTTTCCGTAAAAGCTTTTACGTTGGAACAAACGGAACCTAAAATGGATGAAATGCCATCACAAGTAATGAAATAATCCAAAAACCAACCTTCGAAGAAAGGTACTAATATTAACATTATATTAAGCAAAGAAAACATAATTACCACATCAGCTGCAAGCTAAAACATAACAAGGCAAACATGAAAATCAAAAAGCATATATAAGCTTAAAGAAGGATATAACAAATGTTCATGACAGGTACGAAAGTTCGATTCTAGAGTAAAAGGATGGCACAAAAATAGAATTCCAACAGGCTACATGGCTATGTACCAAAATTGCAGTAGGATATCATCCAGGAGCGAGGAGAAAACAAAGTCAAATTGTAGTTTATGCAGAAATGTGGCAAGACTTAGTGTTTGCCACCTGCGGAAGAACTAAATAAGGCATGCACCGTAGCCTACATCTTGACAGCTACCTGTTCTGCCGAACTTTTCTTCACAACTCCTCTATAGCACAACTCATTTAGTAACTCCAATGCCTCGTTAGCTAAGCCTTCATATGCTATACCTTCAATAAGAATGGTGTATGTAGATTCAGTAGGTTTACATCCCCTCGTCACCATATAAGCCAAAAAGTCAATAGCACGATCAGTTTGCCGAGCCTTACAAAGGCCCAACATGATGGAATTATAGGTTATGGCATTTGGCCTAACACCCATTCTCTCAAAGTCGTGAAAAAACTTTATCGCATCATCAACCTTTCCTTCCCGACTGAGTCCTCCAACGAGTGAAGAGTAGGTAATTATATCAGGCTTTAGACCCTTGGCACGCATCTCATCCAAAAGCTTTATAGCTTGATCTGTTTTACCTACTTTTGACAGCCCATCAATCACGGTATTGTAAGTGATTAAAACAGGCGAGCAACCCTTGGTACTTAGTTGATTGAGTATCTCGACTGCCACATCAACCTTCGCATCTCGGCATAATGCCGTAAGCAAAGTGTTGTAGGTCACTATATCAGGGTAGCAACCCCTAGACACCATTATCTCCAAATACTCAATCGCCCTCTCCATCTTCTTTTCTTTGCAGAACCCATGGAGCAGTGGATTATAACTTAAGGAATTCGGAGTACACCCGTGTTTGTGCATCTTCTCCAATACATCAATTGCTCGGCCCAATAAACCTTTTCGGCATAAGAAATTAATCAGTATATTGAACGTGACAACACTAGGGGAACAGCCCTTACGTAGCATATCAGCTAACAATTTCTCTGCATCCATCCACCTGCCGGTACTACACATGCTACGCAAAATAATATTATGAGTAATCACGTTCGGTTGGCATCCATACGATGGCATGCTATTCAAAAACTTGATTGCTTCATCCAATCTCCCTTCCTTACAAATCCCATTAACAAGAACATTATACGTAACCACATCTGGTTTACATCCTCGACTCCTCATCTCATCCAAAAGCTTCATAGCTTGTGCAACGCCACTATCCTTGCAAGTTGCTTCAATCAAAATCGTATATGTAATAACATCCGGATAACATTCTTTCTTCAATTGCCAATCCAAAACTTCCATCGCTTGCTTCAACTTCCCACTATCACACAAGCTACGCAGAATTGTATTATAGGTAACAACATCAGGAGCAACACTCATCCGATCCAAAACTTGTAAAGCATTATCAATCTCCCCTGCCCTGCAATACCCACTAATCAACACATTATAGGTTATGACATCAGGAACAGCCCCTGAATCTTCGATAATCTCCATAACCCGTGTAGCTTTCCTCGTCTTGCCTCTCTTACAAAATCCACGAATCAAACTCGTACAAGCTATAATATCAGGAATCTCACCGTGATAAACCATGCCCTCAAGAAGCTTAAACCCTTCTTCCAGTTCACCATTCCTAACGAATTTACGGAGTTGATTATTGCTGCCAGATTCCTCAATAATGGAACTCGACAGACTAGACAAAACATGACCATTCCCAAAACCCCCTTGTTGGGAACTTTCATAACCTTGCAACCTACCATTAACACCAGCACTTTCAATCTTTGAAACAGCAAGTACCTTACATCGCCTCCGCATTTGGAACCCCCCGAGTTTGCACCCCATAGAAGCTTTAGCAACAGCTTTAGCCTTAACCCTAGCTTCTAAAAAGCGACTATTTCTTAAACCCTCCCTGTGAAAGTAACAAAACCCTTCATGGGCATGGTTTGTATATACTATCATATCCATACTTTACCTACGAGTTTGTAAATAACCAAAAATATCAATTCTCAAACACCACCACTTAAAAAAAAACCATACAGTACTTCAAACAAACCAGAAATTTAAAAAGGCAGTTATTCCAACACAATTATAAAAGTAATTGAAGTTCAAATGAGGTTCTCTATGGAAAGCAAAGGGAGAGAGCTTACCTAGAAATAAGCGGTGGAAGGGATAACTTTTAGAAAAAGGGGAGAGGATGCCGGCGTTGTTTGTGACTTTATCCAGTTTTGTTTTCTTCTGGTTAATGGTTTTTATGAAATATCATCAGCATTGGAGATAGAGCAGCCAAGTCCCATTGTTGAGGCTAATTGGGACTTAAAGAGAGTGAATTCCAATTCTTATGGTTGAGAAAAAGCCCAGTGATTAAGACCCCAAATATGGGTTCATAGCCATGTCCATAGAGACAACAGTGTTGGGTTCAGTGGATGATTGATTTGATTCTCGTATCAAGGTTTATGGATCTCGCATCGAATCTCCTTTGGGTCTTTAACTTTGTGCTAGTTTTTAATGGTGATTGGTACTTCAAAGATTTTTTTTAGAAAAACTAAAATATAAAATTAAAATGACATAAATAACCTTATATTATTATTTATTGGTTTATAAAAAAATTGTGCACAAATTTATCAGAGTTGATATTTATTCACTTAGTTTAGCATTACTTCTCAAAAGTGCTTTTGGCTCAAAAACATTTTGAGTAAAAGTTATAATTTTCTGCTTGCTAAAAGAATGCTTTTGCAATGATTTTTTTGTCTCAAAAGTACTTTTGAAAAAATTTGTCTCAAAAATGCTTCTTGAAAGCAATCCCAAACTGGCCCTAAATTTCCTCAGGACATTAAGTAACTTTATATAGATAAATGAAGAAATAGATAAATCAATTCTATGTTTTAAAAAATAATTTACATAAATAACTCTACTGTTTTTTAAAAGAAAATATGATTATATTAATTTATAATTGAGTTTCAATCTAGACGAAATTCAATTAAAATTTGTATATAAAATAAGTAAATGATTTGTATACTTCAAAATTTTGTTTTACTCAATTAATATATTATTTGATTTATATAAATACTTATATTGATGTTATACCCCTACAAGAACATTACATGTGGTAAGATATGAGGCAACCTATAAATGACTCTCGCTGAAAGTGGGTCCACATGCAACCTCTTGCTGAAAATCGCCTCTGGCGACCCCTTGTTAAGACGATCCATGAGGAACCTTCTACATATCCTATTAGAACTAGCTTAGAGATAATTCACTGCGCACCTCCGCGAGGATCACTAAAGGACCACTTGATGCATACCCTCCATGAGTACCATTGCGGTGCAACAACCTTGTACAACTTTAGGGATGAGCATGTCAAAGTAGGACCACATAGCACACTATATGGCGACAACTAACCTATAACGACATTGTCACTTTGCCAACCATACAATCATGCCTACCCCCATACTATCAATTACGTGGCACTACAGGATAAGGGGTGACCCCTCTATATACCTAAAGCACGAGGGACTAAGGATCCTCTTCTTCTTCCTCAATAAAAACCATAAGTATCACCAAGTTTTTCCTCCTTTCTCCCTTAACACCTAAACTCAAATTCTCTGCCTGATACATGTGAATCAACACTCCTACCTCCACCTCCTACTCCATCTTGTTAATACTTATATCAACAATTATACTTTAACTTTTTTATTGTGTTGGTGTCACAAGTTAACTAGGCACAAATTTAGTTGAGAAATTACTCAAAATCAATTTTTTAAGTAAATTATATTTATTATAATGCCATTTTGATATTTTTTATATATTTTTTGTAAAATCAATAAAAACTTACATATGAACTTACGACATCATGATTTTTAAATGTTTGGCTTTACTATTTCAACCAAAACTTTATTTGTTGACTTTTAATAGATATATTTTTACGTAAATTTTTCACTCATGTCGTTGTTATGTATAATTATATATATATAGTTTTACTCAACTAAATATATTTAAGTCACATCAACTTTAATCAAAATTTTATTCTAATAGAAAATATATTTTGCATTTGCTTTACGCTATATAATGGAGTGGTTAGGTACTTATAAATAAATCATTATTAGTCTCAAATTCAATTCCTTAGATATTCAGGGTGTGATTGATAAAACATTAAATTTTTTTTACTGTATTCTATAATCATATTACGTTTTTACTTAATACAATATTTTCAACAAATAAAAGTGTTAAATATTGTAAATAAATAAATAGCTACTTATCACTTAATGCGAAAAATATTAAGTTTATTTTATTTTTCAAAATCTTATTTTTTGAATTAAATTATTTCCTCATTCTATTAAATATTAAAATATTAAAAAATTATCTTTTAACTTTTATTCCAAACTATTTAAAATAAAATAAATAAGATCATACTAATAAAATTAAAATTATGAGATAATGTATTTTAGAAAAAGAGATAAATACTAAAACTATACATGAACTATGATTTAACGTGCAATTATATACATGAACTTTGATTTTATGCAATTTCATACATGGAATCTTGATTTGATCCAATTATTGTAAATTATTAACACAATTATAGGTATAACATCATTTTATGTTTATATATTGCATATATAAATAATTATATTTATCCAATATAAAAATAAATTGATGTATTTATTTACTTAAACGTGTATGATTAAATCAAAATTAAAGATCTAAGTATACATTTGAACCACAATTAGAGTTTTACGTGTATAATTGCATCAAATTAAAATATATGTATACAATTGCACATTAAATCAAAATTAATGTATAATTTTAAAATTTATCCCTTAAAAAAATCAAGATATACTTGTCGAAACCATTTTTAAGATTTTTATAAAAACGGGGATCGACTTTAAAAAATAGAAATGGAGTCGCCACTAATCCCTTTTTAATTAGGTGTGATTGGATCACCTTATAAAACTTTTAATTTCAAAATGTTGATTTTGGTCCGCGAAATACAAGAAAAACGGGTTCGGGAGTCGGTTACGTACGAGGAAGGATTAGCACCCTCGTAACGCCCAAAATATTGGTACCTAATTGATTAATTAATGTCTTTATGTCGTGAATTTGAAAAGATTTTAAAATACAATTTCTTTTAAAGAATGTTTATATAACCCGTTTTGGAATATTAAGACTCTTTTGTTCCAAAAGGATAAAATATCACATCCAGTACGTTAGGGTGCGACATTTTAATCCCCGAAACTAAGATCATCCCTTAATTTCCCAAAACACGAAATTAAAAGGATATTTAGGTATTTGGATGTACGAAAAAATCGAAACCCAGCACGTTAGGGCACAATTTCTCGAACTTCCAAACACGAAACATTGCCTTATTTTTTTTGAAATCCTTATCCCGAGATAACAAAACGTCATATCCAGTGAGTTAGGACACGACAATTTTGAATTCTCGAGAATAAGTTTTTATTTAACTTTTAAAGGAAAATGATTTATTCTTTAGATTCGGTAAGATAAATCGAAACTCAGTAAGTTAGGGTACGATTTCTTTCGAATCTTAGAACGCGGGGTATTTGCTTATTTCAAAATGAAAATTTTAATGTAAAAACATAATGCGACCGTAATAAAATAAGGAGCGAATTACAATGCCAACAAGTGCATGACAACAATATACATCAAAGCTCAAATAAAGCGAACCGAAATAAAAGGAATAATAAAAATAAAATAAAGATAAGATAAATAACAAAACATGAATAAAGGAAAAAAATGAATAAAAAACTAATTATAAGAAGAATAAGTAAATAAATAAATGATTAAAAATAGTGAATCAAATAAATAAATAAAAGGATATTAGATAAATAATTTAAGAACAATTAATAATAACAAAATAATAATAATATTAAAAATAATATTGTTAATAATAATAATAATAATAATAATAGGAAAATAATGACAATAGGGTATAATAATAATAATGGTAACATATACAAATAGTGGTAATAAAAATATAATAATGCTGATAAAGGCAATAGTAATAATAATAATAAGCAAGTTAATTACAAATAAAATAATAATAATAATAATAATAATAATAATAATAGTAGTAGTAGTAATATTAAAATATCAATTATAATAATAAAATACTAATAACACTAAATTAATAATAATGATAACCATAAAAATGATAATAAAAATATTGGTAAAAATAAAAATGGTATTAATAATAAAATAATAATAATATTAAAATTAATAGTGATAAATAAAAAAATAATGAGAATAGAATATAAAATAGTAATATTGAAAATAATAATAATAATACTAATAATAAAACAACGATAATAATAAATATAACAATAAGCATAGTTATAATAATAATAATGTATATAAAAAGATAGTTATAAAGTTAATTAAAAAATAAAATGATGGTAATAATAATATCAAAAAAAGTAAATAAAAAAAATATATGCAATAATAATAAATAGTGTTAATAATAATAATAATAATAATAATAATAATAATAATAATAATAATAATAATAAATAACGAAATAACAAAAATTACAAAAGAAATAAAAAAAAGGATGGGATTGACTTTAAAATAAAAGTTTGGGGCAAATTTTGAAGAAAATAAAAAAATGAGGGACCTATTCGAACGCGCGGATAACATGGAGGGACTAAAAGGGGAAATATTCCCTCCCTCCAAAATGTACAGCAGCAGGGAGGACCCAATTGAAAATCGTTGTAAATTATCGGGCAAAATTAAAAATAAAATAAACTTAATTTAAATAACAAAAAATGCGGAAGGACCAGGGCTGTAATTATCCCATTTTTAAACAAAACACGCGGACCCAAGGCGGATCGGGTCGGGTCAGTCCGACCCATCTCAAAACGACGTCGTTTTGGTGTTAAAGGCCATAGGATGAAACGACGTCGTTTCACCCTTCCTATATAAGTAAAAAAAATTTTACAAAAATTCATTTTCCTTCTTTTTCTTCAAAAAAAATAGAAAATTTTCTCTCCCCCTCTCTCTCCCTTGCGATTTCCGGCGAAGCTCTGGCATGGCTCGCCGCCGTCCGTCGTCGTCGCCAGCCACCGTACACGGTGGCCGAAATTTTAAAAAAATGTAAGGTTTTTTTCCCATTTTTTTTATATATTATATGCTTTAATATATATGAAAAAAATAAAAAAAAATATATGAAAGAGAAGCGCACAGATTCGAAAAAGGAAGAAAAATCAAAAAAAAAAACCTTGCTTGATCTATTTGCTTGTATTTCTGTCTGTATCCGTCCTTTTTTTACAGATTATGTAGGGCTTTTATAGCCCTTGGAAAAAAACAAAATAGGAAATATGTCGATTCTGTCTTGTTTCCATGTTCGCTGTCCTGTTTCTTTCCTTTTTTTTGCAGGTGATCGACAAGAACGCGGCGGCGACGGGGGGTTTGTTGATTGCTGATTGCGGCGCGGCGACCAAAGTGTCTTGTGAAGAGAGCGATTATGCGCGAGGTCGGGCGAAGCTTGCGGCACCTAGGGTTTCCCAGAAACCCTAGGTCTCTGAGGCTGCTTAATTTTTGGGCCTTTTTGGGCCGTGCGAGCTTGGGTCTGGGTAGGGTAGTTAGGATCTGGGCTAAGTGTAACAGGCCATGGGTTTAGTTGATTTGGGTAGTTTGTTTAGGTGTTGGGTTCTATTTTGGGTCTGGTGGGCTAATCGGGTTTAGTTTGTTTGGGTTTAAGTGGGTTGTAAAAATGGACTGTTTAAGGGCATTGGTTTTTATTTTCTTTTTTATTTTTGATTTTCACAAGCTCGGGCAAAATGGACTTCTTACAATACTATTATCAAATAAAATATTTATATTCAGTGCTTAATTTTACTAATACATCAAACAAATTTATAATATAAATTCACTGCATATAAAATTCGATACTAAACATTTAGTGCTTAATTTTTTAGCACTTAATTTTTTAATTTAACACACTATAATTTTTAATTAAATATTTCATATAAAAATAGTAAAAGAGAAAATTAGTAATACCACTATATTAACATTCATTACTTTATTATTAACAAGATCCATAAATTAAAATGTAATTAAGCATGATTCTTTTAAATTAAAAATTTGCATACAAGTCCTTGTCAAATTATTAGATTAAAAATTTAATTTATATTAAAACTGTATTTTACCCTCAAAAAAAATAAATTAATACAATATAAAATTATATTTTAATCTCTTAAAATTTTATTAATCAATTTCACCTCTAAAAAAATTCCTAAATTCTCCCGTCCTTCTTAAAAATAATCAAAGTTTTACAACAAGATCTAAATAGATTTCTAAAAAGGAAGAACAAAAAATCTAAGGTTTCAAACAGCTACATCAGTGATAAGTTGTAAAGATCAGAACCCAGCTGTAAAATTACGTTGGGAATTACCTACCCATCTGTCGGGTTAACATCAACATGGAGACAGCCACCCAATTCAAGACAGAAAATCTAAGTTCAAAAACAATGAACTACTACTTCTCCTGTTACCCGACAAGCTGAGTTTCAAAGAGATGGTAAAATATCTACAACATGAACCAATATGGTATGGACACATAAATATTTTTATTTACTTTTTCATTTCCACTTTACTCAATTGCCTGACTTTAGGATCTTGGGAAACCAAAGCAATTAGGTATTCAATGTATCCAGTCCTCGATAAGAGATTAATGATTCAGACAGAGAAGATATTTTTGCTTTCTTTTTTATTTGTTCTTTTAGGTTTGTCCTCAATGTGTTCCAATTATAAGTCAGCAGAATAATTTGTTTCTTTTCTAGAGTTGTCCATAATCTGATTATTTTAATCCCAAGATAATTTTTTTGAATTTATCTGAATTCAGATTCAATAATATAAAATATTTTTTTATTTGAATTTTATATATTTTATTTTAAATATAATATTTATATATTTTACTAAGTTGATATCACCCTTAATTAGGTCACCAACTTATTTATAAAATTATAGAAATATTCTTCTTTTAAATTATAATAAATACTATTATAATGCAACTTCTGTCTTTTCATATGGTTATATTATCTTTAATTAAAAAAATTAAATTTATGAATTTAAGGAACGATTGAACGAACATATATTTAATAATATTAAAATATAAGTTTATTAGTACTCTACTTACATTCGTTGTCGAACATATTTTAAAAAAAAAAGATTTTGTATATAATATTTTCTTTCATCCGCATAATAAATATAACAAAAATCTAATATTATTATAATTTTTAATATTTTATAATGTATGAAATGGAGTTAAAACAAACTCAAGCCTGGATATGGCAATTTTTTTAGATTGAGTCATAGTTTATGGGCGAGTCTATACTTGAGACAAAGAAAATATTTTCTTCTCTTTTGCATGTTGTTTTAGGCTTGTCAAATGAATCCCAATGTATAATTTATTAGCTCATTTACTTCAAGAATGATTTTGATTTGTATCATTGTTGTACATAATAATAATAATAATAATAATAATAATAATAATAATAATATATTATCTTATTTGATAAATAATTTGTAAATATCAATTTTCGTCGAGTCGAGTAACATTCCCTGACTTTAAATTGGATAATTCCCTCTCACTTAAATTTTACCAAATAAAAAGATAATGTTATTTGTTTAATTGGGTTTTTTAATTGAAATATCTTATGATGTAGAGTTTTTAGAACTAGATTAATCAGTCAAGTTATCAATTTACCGGTCTACTAATATATTTAGTTTAATAAAATAAATTATTAAAAAAATTCAGTTCAACGATCTAGTTTAATATGTTTTTTGTCTAATTCAACGGATTCTGTACTAATTATTGGATCTATTAATCTAATAACTTTCACTGAATTTATATCCCGATCAATTTCCAAACCATCCCTGTTTCAACTCCGCCCAAGAAGGATAAAATTTTGAGTTTTATAATATGAATCCAATCTAGATTTTATTAGAAGGCAGTTTGATGCTTTGACACATATAGTTCTTCTGCGTCTCTTTAATGTACTGTCAATAGCTTTATGAAGATCCTTTTATATGCGTGAATTAAAATGTAAGAAAATGTTTTACATGTTAAGAGATAAGCTCAATCCTTTAAGAAAAAAGACAAGTCTTTGGATAAGATTGTTCATTAATACATACTTCAAATATTTCAATTTAGACATAAATCCTTTAAGCATTTCCATGTTCAATGTCGCAATTTGGTTGGTGATGAATAGAGTAGTGGATTGTCACCAAGGAAAGGTTGTGGTTTTCTTTATTTGTTCAAAGATTGTGATTAAGGGAAAGACATATTGTGATTGTGATAGTGTTTGGTGTATTTTAATTTTTTTTAATCACTTACAAATCGAGGGTGAAGAGATTGTATTAATGGAATTTTAATCTTGATTTTTGAAATACTAACAAAGAGTTTATTTATGTTGTTGTTTGTATTTTCACTGTTGTCACTTCTTTAATCACGTGTATCCTGATCAAATTCCTTTTTATGTTGTTTAAGTATTTTGTATAATATGGTACTTTGAAAGTTTAATTTAAACAAGGCCTATAAAAATAAAGGGATAGAAGAGTATAAGAGAAAATAAAATAAAAAAATATATTTAAACGTACCAAATTCAGTTAGGAATTAATCAAAGAGCTTTAAGTGGTAGAAACTAAAACTCAATCTAAAAGGTTAAAAAGAAAGCCTCATTGAGAAAAGAAACACATTGAAGTTAGAAGATCATCCAACAATCATGAATGGAGATTGGAGAGCTTCTCCGTTAGAACTTTGAGTTTAAATTAATGGAGTTTTAGGTCATTTCAATGAAACTTAAACCATGGAGTTGAAAGAGAAGAGAAAAAGCATAAGAGAAGGGAAAAAGCTTCAATTTGATGTGTTTTTTTTTGCCAGGTCGAGCTGTGGCAAGATTATTGGAATACAACTATGGACGAGGTTCCTAAAACCCCAAAACTTTCAGAAAGTTCTGTGAACAACTTGTAATTTTTTTTTTAATGAAGTGACTAAAGTGTAAACTTACTAATAGTTGAGTAACCTTGGTATAGTTTACACTATGAGGAATGGAGAGTTAACGGCCACACCTCACATCCTTACCAAGTAAAGACTAGTGACCAACTTGTAACTTTTTGAAATCGAGTGACTAAACTGTAAACTCGCTTATAGTTAAGTGACCTTGGATATTATTTACCCTTTCAACTATTTTAAAAAAACACCCTTTCAAAATTTATGTTAAATTGTAGATGGTGTTTTCCTTTCTAATCCATACCAAACTAATTGTAATTATAAATAAAATAGATCCAAATATTTTTAACCAAAATAAATTATTATCAAAATAGATTTGTATAAACCTACATATAATCGAACTTAAACTAGAATAAATCTTAGATAACTCATTAGAGGTGTTCATAAGTCGAACTTAGATTTATGTTTTTCTTAACTTGACCCAACCCATTTTATTATTTAAAAAATAATATTATATTAATATATTTTAATAATGAATTTGAAATAAAAAAATTATTATTCTTGAACAATGAAACAATTTATTTGAGCAAATTGGGGTGTATTAAACTTGAATTTATTTTTAAAATTAAGCCTTTACCTAATTTGGTTTGGCCCATGATCACCTCGATAATTGATGTTTCAAATGCATTTGCGGTGTAGTAAATTTAACAATGTATAATAACTTATTTGACCCTCAAATTTTACAAAAAAAAAAACCATTTTACCCCTCCATATATTTTTCACATCTTTTAGCCCTTAAACAAGTAATTTTTGTCAAAACACTCCGAAATTGATAAAAAAGATACGTTTGTTAACTTTATTGATATGGCATCTACATGGTAGTTTATGTGTATGCCACATCAACAATTAATTAATTTTTTTTACTTAAAAAATATAAAATTTCAAATATATAAAAATGGTTAAGAAATATAAAAAATACAAAAAAAGCATAAAAGTTATTTAATAATAAAAATTATAATAATATTCTATAATTATCAACAAGGTTAACAGACGTAAGCTTTTTTTATCTAATTTAGGATGATTTGACAAACAATATAAGTTCAAGGCTAAAAAAATAAAAATTAAATAGAAAACTAAAATGAATATTTGTAAAGTTGAAGGGTCAAATAAGTTATTATCCCCTTTAACAAAGACGTTTGGTTTCACCGTCTCGTTTACCGTACCAACTTGTTTACTATCTAAAAACAATTAAAATTACTATTATATTAATATTTATATATTTTGTATAATTAAAAATTAAAAAAATATTTTTATTTATTTTTGGATAGTGATATTCATGATTTTGATGAATCAAGTTTGAGCTTAGATATTTTTTTAAGCGAAAATCAATCCTATTTAACCCATAAACATTTTAATAATTTACAATTAATTTACATTTTAAGATGAGATTCGAACTTGACATATGCGCTTGTAATGAAGTATTTTTATTTCAAATGTAGTTATTTACCTTGACCCTCATTATTCAAGCTATTCGAGTTTGACTTGAAAAAAATTAAACTTAATTTGATAATTATCAAGTCAAGTTCAAGTGACTTGAGCTATCGGTCGAGCTAATTTTAAGTTTAATAATATTTTACTTGAATAACTCGCAAAACTTATCAATCCTTTAATATATATTATTAATCTTAAACTTAATTATTAAGTTTAAGTATAAAAATAGATAAATATATAAATTTAATCAAACTTAAATTTAAAAATAGATATATAATTAAATTCGACTCAAATATAAATTTTAAATTCCGAACCAAATTTGAACTCAAACTTAATGAGCTAGATTACGCCCCTACTTTACCTTACCAACCCCGTCAATAATTATTGCACGGTTATCAGATTCCCTTTTACTAATGAGATGGCCTGTAAAATAACTAATAAGCAGTCTCACTTTTCACAGTCCACACTCCCCTTCAAAATATCTTGACCTACACTAAAATATCTTCTTCCCTTTATCAATAAAATATTATTTTCTCCCACATATTTTTTAAATAATCCTCCAAACCACGACACGTGTTTCTGACAGTTCGAATACCACTTTTTGCCTTTTTTTGGGGTTTACTTTTTCTAATTAACAAATGGAAGTTTCTTTCTTTGATTCCTCCAAAACCCGAAAAGTCAAATAAAAAAATTAGCCAATGAGATTTCAAAGAACTCCATTTGGCTACGCGTCAAGTTGTTGTTCGTTCATTTTTGCAACGTTGCAAGGCTTAAAAATTCTTATGGTTGTAGACGACTCATTGCTGTCGCTGTCTTTCGGCAATACGTGTCCAGTTTGTTTTCCATTCCCTTTGCCGCAGTTGGCTTTGTTTATTAGTAGATTCGTCAATGGCCGAGTTGGTTGGTTTTTTTTTTAATCAAATCCTGTAATTATTCATAACTCCTACATTTTTAATCCAAGCATAATATACACTAAAGTTTTTTAAAATCACACTATTAAATCATTGATTTATTGATATTAAATAAATTATTAATGTAAAGTATGGCTCCTATTTCAGTTAAATTTAAGAATTAATCTTCTAGTTAAACTATGTTTATTTGTTTCAATCAAATTTTGATTAGTCTAGATCTTTTACAGCCTTAGAAAATATACTCATTAGAAATTAGAACTCATAACATATTTAGAGAATTTTGTATTTACGTTTTGAGGGTTATTTGTTTTCGGGTTTTGTTTTTATCCCCATCTTTTGCCATTATAGTAAAATTATATTTGTCCGTGGTTTTTTACCTCTCTGGAAGGGGTTTTCCACGTGTGTGCTCAATTTCTCAATTTCTTTCGCTATTTTTACTTGTTCGTTGCTTAACCGGGTTGATCTTCGACAATTAAAATATTAATAAAAATAAAAGTTTTGAGTATCGGTTGTATTGACTTTTTATATTAATTGAACCGGCCGTATGGGTTTCAAACTTAACTGATTTTAAACTTTTCATCAAATCGGTACTCCATTTGGTTCTCAATTTGGCCGTCTATCCGACTCAATTTAAATAATATTGATATACGTTGATGCGTGTAATTTCACTATTGTATTAGCATATATTTTTATAGTTTTTAGAATGATTAAATAAAAATTTTATCAATTTAAGGGGTAAACTATAATTTTACCACATATTATCATAAAATTTTATAGATTTAAAGAGATTAAAACATAATTTCTTCATTTTATGAGGGCTAAGATTCTTGCTTGTCCCTAAATATCGATACTAACTTAATGAAGACTTCAATCGAAGATTGATTTTAAATTAAGATAAATTAATTAAATTTATAGTACAATTATGAAATTATGTCATTTTTTTAAAATTTTGATAATTTCAAATGTGATTTGTTTATTGATCAAATAATTTGAAGTTTAGGTTATTCTTGAGTTCAAATCTTTTTAAAATTGAGCAATGTTGAGTTTAGGTTATATTCAGATTTGAGTTGTTCTAAATATGAGTTTGTTAGTCAAGTATTTTTTGTTATACCATTTCTAGATTAGATTATTTTGGATTTTTTATCATGGGCGAAGCCAGGGGGCTGTCATGGGCCCCGGCTCCCCCTAAAATGTAAAATTACTATTTAGGCCCTTAAAATTTTTTAAAAATTTTAAATTAGTAAAGGTAAAATTGCACTTTGGCCCTCCCTAAAATTATAAAAATTTGATTTAATCCGTTACAAATTATAAAGATATAAACTATAAAAAATTAAAATTTCATCCGGCCCCCCTAAAAAATTGTTTTGGCTTCGCCCCTGTTTTTGATCATCGTTTTGGTTATAGATAATTATCTGATACATTGACAACGGAATTAAGAAGAATCAATATATTATTAATTAATAATTAAAAATAAACAGCACATGTGATGACTGTGTTTAAAAAATGTCATAAGTCCTTATATTCTTCAAAAAATTAAAATTTACTTAATACAATTATATTTTCAGGAATTTAGTCTCTCTACATTTTTATTTTAAAATTTAAGTTCAACTATTAACACAGTTAAAATTTTATTGTTAATTTTTTTAGTTGTATGGCTTTTAAGTGAGAATTGTAATAGGCCCATTTTGCCCGGCCCGTTAGAAACCCATCAGAATCCAAAATTAAACAAAAAAATAATAAATAAATCAGAGTTAAAATAGAATGTCCCCTTACAAGTCCAGATTACACAAATGCCCAAATGCCACTCGTGGCCCAATACCAAACAAAACCAATTTGCAAATCACTACCCGTGACCATTAACTAATAAACCATGACCCAATTACACCAGTGGCCTAATATTAACCTGAACCTAATTGGCCCAATCTTAACCTAACCCAACAAACGAAGTCGGCCCAGTGGCCCAAACAGTTTTCAGCCTCAGGAAACCCTAGGTTTCTATTGTGCCGCAAGCACCCAACACAGGCCCCTCGTCGAGTTGCAATTAGCGCGCGGATCGCGTCCCATCGCCGGATTTCTCGCCGTTCGCCTGCAAAAAGGAAAGAAAAGCCAGAGAAACAAGCATATGGCAAAAAAAAATCGAAAGATACCAAAACTTGTATTTTGACAGTGGCTATAAAAGGTCGAATATATTTGATGTAAAGGACTTACGATATATACAAAAAACACCAGTATTAATTTCAAGAGAAAAGGTATATTGTCGTTTTCTTTTTCGTATATCAAGTATACATACCTTTTTATTTTCCGCAAACATATAAAAATACATTTTTCTTACCTTTCTCGACGAAACAGAGGGAAAGTCGAAGGGATTTCCATCCCTATTTTTGTGTTGGGTCATTAGAAAGGAGTTTTTGACCCCAGATTTGGCTTTATGAGGCTTTAAAGGACCGAAATACCCTTTTTAGAGATTCCGATCGCCAGTATCTGGCGACGCTGGCATGACACAAGACGCCTGCGTGGTCGGACCGGATCTGCCGGAGGCCAAAGGAGAGAGAGTTTTTTAGCTATGTTTTTTTTTTTTTGAAATGGTTTAAAATGTTTTTTTTAAACAAAATTTTGATTATATAAGTGATCCATACGGCACCGTTTTGAGGGATGCCTTTAGAGCCAAAACGACGTCGTTTAAGGGCTAGGATCCGCGCGTTGACCCGAAACCCGAGAAGGATCCGTGTGTTTTTATAAAAGGGGCAATTTGCCTCTTTGGTCCTTCCGCAATTTTATTACTTGTAATTTAGTTCAATTTAAATTTTCTTTTATTTTTAATCCAGTCCTGAAAATTTGCTTCTGTCTCGATTTGGTCCCTGGCCATTTAAATACAAACTTTGGAACGGAGTCGTTTTTGGGAATAGGGTATATTTGCCCAGTGAGTCCCTCCTCTGTGGTATGCGTTTCAATTAGGTCCTAAAATCGGTTCTATTCCCTTTGTTATTTTACCCCAAAATTTTACTAAAATTTAGATTTAATCATTTTTTCTTTTTTATTTATTTTGACTAAGTTCTTTAAAATTATTATTTTTATTTATCTTAGTACTTTATATATTATTTGTTTTAAAACTGTTTTTATCACATATTATTGTTTATATTTGTATATTATTATGTATTATATAGTATTTTAAAATGTGTATATTATATTTAAATTGTTTTACCATTAACACAATTTTTTTTATTATCTATTTTAAATATGTATATTATTCTTTTATGTATATAATAGATTATTATTATATTATATATGCTTTCACTTATATTTCTTTATAGTTAAAGTTTTTATATATTCTATTTATTTATTTTTTAAAGAAATGTATTATTTATTTTATCATGTACATATATTATTCATCTTAGTTTTTTAGCCATATCATTTTTATACTTTTCTTTCATTTTTCTAAAAATTGTTATAATATTCATTATATTATTTTTTTTATACATGAATTTAATATTGTGAATAATTTTTTTTCCTTAAATTTTTTCATAGATTCTTTTATTCTGATTGTTCGTTTTTTAAAAATTTGAATCAATTATCTTTGTTTACCTTAACATTATTATTATTGCTTGTCATTCTTTTACTTAATTGTTTATGTTAGTGCTAATTGTTAATATGACCTATAACTTTAGTAAATTGCACTTTTTTGTAATAATTTAATGTTACCTTTTTTTAATCTTTGTTTAAAAATATCCATCTCCTTTAATTACCACATTTTATCCAAAATTTTTTCTTAAATAAGGCAATGTTTTGTGTTTAGAAATTCGGGAAATAGTGCCCTAACGTCTTTGAGTTCACGATTTTCCGTTTGACTAAATAACTAAATATCCTTTTAATGAATTTTGTAAATCATGAGATGATTTTGGTTACGAGGGTTTAAAACATCATGTCCTAATGTGCTGGATGCGATGTTTGTATTCTTTCGGAACAAAGGAATCTCAAGTTCCAACTCAAATTGTTCAAGATTTTAAAGAAATCATGTTTTCAAATCTTTTCGAATTTTCGACATTAGGACAATAACTAATCAATCCGGTACCAATTTTGGGCGTCACGAGGGTGCTAATCCTTCCTCGTACGTAACTGATTCCCGAACCCGTTTTCTTGAATTTCGTAGGCCAAAATCAATATTTTAAATAAAAACAAAATTGTTTTATAAGGTAATCCGATCACACCAAAGCAAAAAAAAGATCGGTGGCGACTCCCGTCTTCGTTTTTCAAAGTCGATCCTCATTTTTTAAAATAAAAAAAATGGTTTAGACAAGAATTTTTTTTATTTCAGAATGTCATATCAATAAATTTAATAAAAAAATAATGTTAACAATTGGACCTAAATTTTAAAATATGAAAAATAAAAGACTAAATTTTTAGAAATAAAAATTCAAATGCTAAATTCTAAATTTTTGAATTTTTAATTCTATTTGTAGAGTTGGAATTAAATTGCTGACTTTTAAATCCGATGGGTGAAATTTAAATTTGAATTAATTATATCTAATTTTTAAATTTGGATCATAATTGATAGATTTTTTCCTACAAACCGCGCCAGCGGTCAGCCCATGTATTTTTGCTATACCCTTAAACGGGGCGGGAAACGGAAACATCGGCGGCTCGAAACTCATACAGCGGCTTAGCTGGTTTTCGGGTGAAATCTCCAAAGAGCCAGAAAGCGAATTTTAGTTTTTAATGTTTTTTTTTTCTTTTAAAAGGAAAACCCGAAACCCTAGATTATGAAGAATCAAATCATCAAAAATAAAATAATTCCTTTGCACTAATTTTTTTTTCCAAAAGCTAAGCTTAAAGCGTCAACCAATGTCTGATTATTGAATAATTTTTTTGATTAATTAGCTAAGAGCAAGATTAAGTGGGGGCATCCTTCATTAGCTCTCCCCCACATTAACTTATTTAAATCCCCAAAATCTATTGTCCGTTCCAGCCCTTTCTCCAGATTTTTTTTCTCTCTCCATTTTTTTTAGCTATATCACTCTTCTTCGGTTTCCCTAGCTTCTCGAGGTATAATTTTCTTTGTAAACGGATCCGATTTTTTTACTAATTTTCTCGTTTTTATTTGGTTATTTTCTTGACTCAGTTAAAAAAATCGTAATCAGATCGTTAGGTTATATATATATTTTGATTTGACGTTCATTTTATGTTGTATTGTTTTGCGTTTGCATTTTCTGCTTTGAACGTGAATGCTGATTCGTTTTCCGTTAAGTAATTTGTTTGTTGAGGGTTTTGAGAACTGTTAATTCGTTTTGATTCGGAATTTGTTACTGATGGCGGTGAAAAGCTTTGTTTTCGAGGTTTTTTGTGTGAAATCCGTTTGGTTACCGAGAAAGTTATTGTAAAAGAAAGCCATCCGAGAAACATTTTTCTTGTTCAAAACATTTCTATATTAAACCGTTTTGACTTCTTCTTGTCAAGCTTTCTCGGCAACGTAGTTGAGAAATGGAGTGTTTCACGCCCACTCAATTGCTAGCATTTTCTTTCTCTTTATTACAACATTTAAAAAAAATATTGCTGAAGGAGTTTTGTCATTTTGGACTATTTTTCAGGTGACAATAAGAAGAGAGAAAGTTTAAGATTCAAAGCAAATTAGCTTTTGTTTCCAGGTGGTTCTTATTAATCTTCTTAACATTTTCATGTACGCTATCTTTTTTAATTATTTTATATCCTGCCGTTGTCTGAATAGTGTTTTAGTACTGTTCATCTTTTTTTTTTTTTTTTGGTTGGGTCACTACAAAGCGATTATATGATTATATCAGCTTAGTTTCAATTTAAAAATTTGTATTACTGACCCTTAAAAAAAAATTGCATTAGTGAATGAGCTTGAGCCCTTTTATACATTGAGATGCGAAATATGTCATAGCATACACGTTTTCAAACAGTTCTGATCATTTTTTGCAAGTTGGCGTTTCATATAATTTCGTTATGCTTTCACTGCTGTAGAATCATCATTATTTGGGTTTATTAGGTGTGCATAGTGTTAGTCCGTAGCTCTTTCAGCACAACAATTATGGAAAAGCACATAAAATATTGTGGTAATGTCTGTCTTTATTGTCATGCGAGATGTTTCTATACATATAGTTGCTGGTCATTAAATACTTGGTTAAAAATTTGAACATTTCTTAGAGAGTTTATGATGAATAAATGGTTTGTATGCATGAGTTTCATGTGGAGATTTGCTACATGGCTACATATATCTAGCGTTCAGTTCCTTTTTGCTAGCTAAAGTACAATTCAATCAAACTAATCATTTTGCTTTTCATTGAAGTTCTGTTGAAGTAGAATGAAGGAGGTAAATTGAGTGCCGAATGACATTTTCTTTGAGCAAGTTTTGAGTTTTTTTGGTGTTTCTTTTCTGTATTAATTGCTGCTTATCGCTTTTGTTGTCCTCGCTTCATTGGAGCAAGTTTTGGGTTTGTTGTCCTTGCCTTATAGCAGTTTTTAGTTTTGTTTTATTGCTATTAGGTTCTGGTTAAGTAACTCAAAACTCTATGTGAAACATTACTTTTGAGAACTTATCATTTGCTAAGACTGCTAAACTTGCTGGCTCTATTATGGCAGAGGCATGATCTTATTGGATAGGAGATCTTTGGAATATGTAAAAGAATAAGATAATTCTAGAGTGTAGAGCCGGAGGGCATGTTTCTAAGGTTTTTTTCTCTTCAACTTGCAAGTTCGATCCTTTCCCCCAGGTTTTGTTTTGTTCTTTTAGTAACTTTGCCTGTACTTTGATCATTTTTGTTGTTGGCTATTATAAATTTTTGGAGATTTGCTTGGTTTATGCCAAACTTTAGTGTTTTTAAGATATTAATATTATTTAAAGTAATACACCATTTTAGATATATTTCTCCATTTCATTTTTTAAAAGTTCATACTAATCTGTTTTAAAAATATTTGTATAATTTATCCCGATATAAAAATTAATAATACATTTTTGTAAAACAATGTTAAACCTTTAAATTTTTTGCTATGTTTTGAACATGAGAGCTGAGTCACGAGACCATTGATGGGTAAGTCGAAGTCAATTGTCTTCCCTTTATCTCTATTCTTGTAATGATCTATTGTGATTGATAGTTCAGCTAATCAAAGGGAGATCGAAACCTTAAGATTCAATAGAGAGAGACCCAGACACCTTAGGGTTTTTTTGATAGAAACTCTGCTTATTATTCCATACGCCTCTTGAGATAAGGACCAATCTTATTACATAAATAGGAAAACCTATTCTAAAAAGGAATTTAGTTAACTGAAATAAATTCACAATCAAGAAACCTAAGGGAACAAATAAAATCGCAACCCAAGACTTGATTAGAGAAGCGAAATTATGGCCTTTCCTAACATAGGTTCAACCCATAACATTATCCCCTCTTGCCATATGAGCTTATCGTTAAGTTCGAAGTCAAGATAACTTGACAACATAAATCAACCTAGTTCAGTCTCAATTTTAGTTTTTGGTTCTTCATCATTCAAATAAGCTACTTTCAACCAAAAGGGGTAGGAAAATTTACTGAATATGCTTTAATAGTTCCCCCTAATATATTGCTGCCATCATTACCTTGCCAAGTTCCTCTATGATTATTTCTGACATGTAGTATTTTCTGCTTCTATTCAAAGGCTTTAGTGAGGCTTATAGTCATGCCTAAATTAGGGGGGTTGTGCATTTGAACATCCAAGCCAATGGAATCATTTGGTCCAGCCATGAAAAACCCATCATGTCAGTTTTCTCGAATGTATTGACTAGCTCTTGCTAATTTTTGTTGATATTGTTGCTGATAAAGCTCTAAAGTTCCTGTCTATTTCAAACTAACCAGATCTCCCAAGGAGTTGCCGCCCATCAGAGCACCAAAACTAAAGGAGCCATAATTATAGGATTCTTACCGGTTCATCACATGCTCCTCCAATTTGATTTAATAATACCAAAGTGGTGCCTCACCCAGAATGTGGAAGGCTGCCCAACTTACCTTGTTTGCCTCATTGGCGTGTTGGTTTTGAAAAATTATTCACATCAATGTAGCCAAATCAAAGGATCCTTTGATCCATCAAAAGTTTGAAAATCCACTTTTGTGTACTTGGGAATAGTTCCAATTTATGGAACCCTCTGCCCTCCAAGTGGTGGTGGCGCCATGCCTCCTATAGTAGTTGGTGGGAAATGCATCGGTCTAGTTGGATTGTGTTATTGCCTACATCACCTTCCCTAGCTTTTTTGCCCAAGTAAAAAATTAGGGTTTTCAGTTGTTCCTAGATATGTCGAGTCATTTGTTGAAGGTAGATGTTTATACGAGTTTTTAGATTGATGAACTTAGCCTCTACCACAGGTTTCGAAACAATTCTCTCTTATAACAATGCTCATACATCATTGCCATTGTGATATGCTTTGATGCCATATTGTTATGGACATGAGAATAGGATTGAGTCATAGGGCGATTAATAGGGAAGTCGAAGTCAATTGTGTTATTATTGTGATTGACATTTCAGCTCATCAAAGGAACACTAAAACCTTAGGACTCGGTAAAGAGAGACTTGAATCTCTTTAGTTTTATTAATAGGAATTTTGTTTAGGGTTTATTATTCTATACATCCCTTTAAACGAGGACCAGTTTTATTGCATAAATAAGAAATTTATTCTAAGAAGAAATAAATAAATTGATATAAAATCACAATCAAGAAACTTAGGAAAGAATTAAAATTGCAACCTAAGCCTTAATTAGAGAATCAAAATTTACGCCCTTCCTAACATAGGTTTGGCCCATAACATGCTAATTGTATTTTGTATTACTAGTACTTTAAACTATTTAATTCTGTCATGTAACTAATAGTTTTTCCCACCCTCTTTTTCACACAATAAAGCTCAATCAATATGTCTTTGCATGCATGCTTGTATCTATCATTTTGGTTCCAAACTTTAACTAGTTAATGCTGGTTAGATTAGGCTTCCTTTGGTGTGTGGCTAATAGCTTTTACTTGGATAGTTTGCACACTATTTAATTGATATAAGGCCTTGTTTAGCATTGCTTCTCAAACCAATCTTTCAAGCCAAACGAACTTTTTGACCCATTAATAATGCTAAATAGTCAGCTTTTCAAACCTCACCAAAAAGTTGAAAATTATAGCTTTTGGCTTTTCAAAAGCTAGTTTGGGTGCCAAATTATAATTTTGCAAGTTTACAATATTTATTGCCTAAAAAGTATTTAAAATTTATATTTTATATATTATACTTAACATTGAATTATTATAAATTATTTTTGTTATACTTTCTATTATGAGCTAAGTTGAATATTTGTTCATACCAAAATAATTTTAACATGACATCGTGGTAATAATAATAAAGACAAGGGAAAGAATGATACTTTGCATTTGAGTCAATTATTCATTACTTATGAAATTTTTATTGATTTATAAGAGTTATGCTTATATGTTATATGGTTTTTACATTAGAATTAAATTTATAAACAATTAATATTAATTGCTTAAATGTATTAATTACTTAAATGTATTAATTATTGATATTTCATACATCATAATATTAACAATTTTGAACACCATTTAAATTAACTTATTTTTTGCTTTACAACATCATGTCTAAAATGAATATTTTTACTTTTTACAACACTTCTTTATAGCAATGCCAAACATTTGAAATCATGTATCACACTTTTCAAAAGCTAAGTTTTCTCAAACTTGTTACAAGGTCATTATTCATATGTGGAATCAAAATCTTGAAATCATTCAACCCTCCCCAATCAAGAAATAGAAGTCATGGGTCATTGATATTATTGCTTGTTCTAAAATTCCAAGCAAAAATCTCAAAATGTACTCCTTATTTGAATGGGGAAAAAATATAAGGAAAATAACATATTTGGGGAGTAGAGATAAACACTACGATAATGAGATTGAAATGATCTAAGTAATTCATCATAAGAAGTGTTCTTGGTGACAAAATATAATAAACGCTTTAAAAATGTAAGTGACTAATTTACAACTTCAAATCATTTAATCTGCAAAAAGATATAAATATCAAGCTGTTAAGTTTCAACATGCACGAGCTATGCTGAATTTTCCTCTCCAGGCCCTTTGATTAGTCCTACCTCAAATAGAGCCAAAACACATTTAATGTCAATATGTTGAAAACTTACCTTGCTGCTTTAAGAGTTCAGTCCTAATTCATGTTTTCGGGTGCATTGAGCCTTTGTGAGAGGGTGATGTGCTTATTATTAATGTTTGTTTTTCTTTCTTTTGTTAATTAATGTAATGATATGAGTTCATTTCTCTGTTTTTTCTCCTTTTAGCTTATTTCTTGTTTGCCTTCTTCCTTTTCCTTTATTATTGTGCTTGATTATGTCTCTTGATGAATAACTAGGCTTTGGTTGCATGAAGATTTAATGTTCCAAATGCAATTTTGAGGTGTATGTTAGATATGTCCAATATGCATCTAAGTTCTAGTTTGCTGTTGTTATACTTGCATTTTTACAATTCAAAGTCAGGTTATTTTGATAGTCAATCATTGTTCTATGGTATTTCTTTCCAACATGTTGCATCCCTCCTTTTCCGTTGGATCAACATTTGAATATAACTAAGCTTAATTGCAAGGCACCTGTCTAAGTTCTATTTTGCTCTTATTATATTTGCATTTATTTTACAATTGGAAGTCAGGTTATTTTGATGGTCCATAATTGTTTTATAGTGTTTCTTTTCAACATGTTGCAACCCTCTTCTTTTTTCCGGGCTTGGGACCGGCTGTAATTGCAGCTATAGGCATCTTGTGCTACCACAGGCAGAGTTATTGCAACATATGCATATAGTTTCTTGTTAAATATGCAGAGCTATATTTTATGACATTGGGGCCGGAGCGACTGTCCCAGGTCTTAAGCCATGTAGGTTATATTTGTGCATCTTCTAGTTAGGCAGTAAACTAGAAACACGAATTGTAACTGTATGTGCTGGTTATGTCAGTCAAAGCTATTATTGGGGGTGGGTGGACTGTCCTAGGTCTTAAAGCCATGTAGGTTATACTTGTGAATTTTCTATTAAGCAGTTAACTAGAAACACGATCCCATGGTTCTAACATTTTGAAATTGTACTGCCATCATATGTATATACTATGTTTAAGTCTCTTTAATATTGGTTTGTATTAACTAATCATGTTATGTATTAAATACCAAAGAAACTCGTTTTTTCCTTCTGTTCATATAGTATTGTAATTTAGTATAAGAAGGCTATTTTCTTTAGTTACCTTGAACTGGTATTCTAAAACTTTTATATTATTATTCTTTTGGTATTGCAGGTCATGATATCAGCTTTCTGTCTACAATGTAATGAAGGAGAAAACGTGGGACTCTAGAAGAAGGTAAACCTAATAAAAAAAACAATGAATGACATAAGAAGGTATAAATATCATTGAAAATTGAGTTGTAGTAAAACTTGAATGAATTTAGCATTTTAAGGATCTTATTGGTGATGCTTTCTATATTTCGAATTTTTTTGTAGCTTCACCAATCTAAATATTAACATTTTTCTGAACCACCGTGTTGCTGTCATATAAGTTTCGAAAGATGAAGCTTTTTCATTTCAAATTAGCAAAAACAAGTGTGTAATTACGATATTCATTTCAGTCATCTTTGAAACTTCAAAAAAGTTAATGCTGGTTTCTCCTTCTTATATATATATTTATTTATTAGCTTAAATTATCTTTACATAACCAGATGGTTTTCTTGATCATCACACACTTGCTAAAGTTCATTTTTTTAAACATTTCAAACCAATGTTTTGCTGAATGATTGGTGGTTTTAACATACCACATCTCACTATGAAAAGCATAACTTTTGGAACCATTAGATATTTGTTGATAGAAGTCGAGTGACATCCAATCCCATTTCTGTACATCTGCTTTTGCTACTGCAATTGCAGTCTGCTGCAGTTACCATGAAAAAAAGGTGTAAATCAAATTGGGGCAAAGAAATCTGCATTAAATCAAAATCTAACATATAGAGTGGATGTACCCCAAATTTGTAGCTCTTGTTGGTGTTTCATAGCTTTGTTGCTGTGGCTGGCACAGCTGGAGACAAACTGGAACTTGTGAATCCTCTGCAATGCCTAAACCATTTGTGGGAAGGGAGTCTTTGTTTGCACCATCGACATCCCTTGTTCCATAAACCTGGATGTGTTAAACTTTGATTTTGAGGTTGGTTTTTTAGAAAATCTTATAACAGGCAAAGGTTTAATGGTTGAATTTTTTTAATGTTTCTAGTATAATTGGCATTGTTATGATCCATTAATACCTTCTTATATAATTCATTGTTTTCTTGACGAATTAGGTTTACCTTCTTATAGAGTTCCACATTTTCTTGATGAATTATGTTCCCCTGCAACGAGACACTGCAATTTAGCCACTTGCGCTGAGACAGTATGGTAGTAAGGAGCTGAAGTTATTGTTTCAGGATTTACCTTTCTGTTCAATTCTTGAATTTCATTCATTAAAATTTGATCCTACAGCAGTGGAATAAATGTTACTAAATGGGGTTGCTTTATTTTGCATGCTGTTTTGAACTTAAAATCTGAGCATGACTTGGAAATAAAAGTTTCAAACCTTCTTCATACGAACACCGCGAAGGCTCATTTCCAATTGGCTCTCCAAATTCTGTAACTCTTTTACGCCCAATCCAGAAAGTTCTTCACCCATCATTTGCCTGTTTTGGTGTGCAGAAGCATAATTTCAGTCTATAAATTTTCATCTTAGACATTATAAAAGCCTTTTGTAGGCATGTGCATGAGATGCAATGGACTTTACATTCTCATTCTATTCTTGGGTCCATTCAATGCTTTAGGGTTAGATATGAAATCCTTTTATAGGAAAGAAAATTATGGCTAGGACCACAAGTCTCTGTTTGTTCATTTTAGTTGAAGGATGAATGATTCATTCAGTCTAATCTTTAGATATATATGAATCATGCCATAAAGGATAGAACATTCTAAGCATAGTTGCATCATAAAAGGTTGGAATAAGTAGTTCTAAAATCCATAGAGAAAGCTGTTATTTGGTTGAAAAGTATGAAGCTGACTGTGTTGAACTGAGACATATGGGCGTAAGTGTTGTGTTTGGAAGAATGCCTACTGTAAAAAGAGTTCTTGATTCTGCATTTTTGGTTCATTGTATTTTTTTCATTGATGTTTAACATGATGCATTTGTATTGTCAAAAAATTGGTTTACCTGTGATTTTCTTGCAGGTTTTGCAATTTCTGTCTCAGAATTGCTGCCTCCCTTTGCCAGAACTGAAAAATATGGTTCATTATATTTAGATAACTTTGTTACTGGTATATGACAATAACCATGCATATCATATATGTGGACTCAACAATGTTCTGAATACTGCAAATGTAGGCAAATTTACACGCAAAAAGAAATCAAACGTATTTAGATTCAAGGTTCTTGGTAGAGAAGATTTTCAATCTTGTAGAGAAGTTAGACTATGAGTTAAATTAAGCAAGAATATGTATGTTTAACTATTTTGATGATAAATCACTTCTTGAGTTCTTGGTGCACTTGTCAAAGTTATGCACATTTTAGCTCTTGCTGTGGAAGCTTTATTCTATTTTTTGTCTTTTGGATTTAAAAATTAGGATCTTAGAGCTAACAACTAGTAAAAAGCTAGGTGAAATTTATATGCACTTATAGATGCTTTTTCTTCTAGAAATTGCCAAGTTCAAACTTCAGGATATTGGAGGATGCTTCTAGCTTCTATGTATTTCACCAATGGAAGCTCAAAGGCATAAAAGACATCAGGATGTGAATTCCAATGTAGATAGATACTATATAAATTTCTGGATTTGGTCTACAAGCAAGGAAAGGAAAGTTCTATTTTGCCATTGGACTATGTTATTGACTTTGGAGCTGTTGATGTATAATTTGTTGGAGGAAGCTATTGCTTAGCTTCTCAACAAAGTTGAGGCAGTCTTTGGAGAAAGGTAACTGTAAAAATTTCCTCCTTTCTTCAGGGTAATTAAAGGCTCTTATTTTTGGCTTGCCTGCTCAAGAAACTTAGCAAGTAAAATCCCATGTGAAATTTATATGCACTGATAGTTTTCTGCCGGATATAGCGAAGTACAAACTTTCTTCAGCGAGTTATATGATTTTTTATCTAGAATTAATCAGAGAATGCTTCAAGCTTCAATATATATCATAGGTAAAAACTGTAAAAGCATCAAAAAGCATAATAAGAGGCAGGAGTCATGGTTTTCGAAGTAGAAATATTATACTTCAGTATTTGGGTTTGGTCTAGAGGCAAGGAACATCAGGTCTATCCTGCCCTTGGAGTATGTTGTTGACTTCTAGATTGGAAAATGCTTCTAGCTTCTCTCTATCACCGGTAGACAGTTTAAAAGCATAAAAGAGATGGAAATATGAATACAGAAGTAGATGGATCATGGATGAGTCTTTGGATTTGGTCTAGAAGTAGGAATGGCAAGGGTCTAGTTTGCCTTTGGAATATGTTGTTGACTTCCGAGCTGGAGTTATCCATGAATATTATCTATTGGAGGACCTTTTGCCTATTTTGAGCTATAAATGAAATGAAAGATGGCTTTAGAAGGAAAATTATGAAGTCATTAGGTAAAGCTAACTGTAAGGATTTTCCCATTGTTTAATGTAACTTCCTGTTAGAATGTTCATATCGTGATTTAAACATGAGGGAGAGTTAAAAGCAGGTTTTACTATTGTCAACCGTTATAGTGGGGATTTCTCATTGGTGAATTAAAAACTTTTCACCGGAAACTTTGAACGTACTGTTATTCTCCAAAGAGAAAGACACCTACAGAGGAAATTTACCATTACGGTGGCTCTCTAAAGGAAATAACTTCTCCATGCACATAGGAAACTTGGAACAATTGACTGCTATGCTACTCTGTAATCTCTAACTTCATCGAATCTCTTCTTTACTTAATTCTATGATTCTGCTTTAAGATAACAGTTAGCATTGGAAATTTTTTGCTCTGTTGATCAGTTAAGATTTTAGTCATTATTATGCTGTAGTTGCCCCTTAAACATAAAAGCATGACGGCAAGCTATGATAAGTGCTAGTTCTCTCAACTTTCCAGGTTGAATGTCATGACTCTGGCAGGTACAAGTACCTCCTTATAACTTTCCATCCCTGCGTGCGTATTTATGTTAGATGTTAATTCTTTCATCACCACATGAATACTAGTAGGAGAGAGCATAAGTATATATTATATTTTAATTATTTTACATATATTATAAATATATAATATATTATTTAAAAATTAATTTGGTTAACTGACTGAATTGACCGATGTTAAGTTGGTTTGGTTATAGTAGGAGGATGGTAAATTAAGTAAAAAGCCATCCGAACCGACTGACTTAACCATATGGGCACCCCTAAATACTAGTGCATGATTTGACCATAGTTCTTGTTTTCGGGAGGTATCTTACTGCTCTAACTGGTCTATTCGTTGTCTGGTCTGAACTTTGTAGCATTCTCACCCTCTTCAATTTTTATATTTTGAAATATATCCTCTTTATCACGGTTAGAATTAGTATGTCCTAGGCTCGTAGATTTTGTAGACCTATCTCATTGTGTTTTTTTAACTAGTCACAAATAATATTTTTTTGATTGATAGGTAGATAAATAGAGAGAGAGAGGGAGGGAGGGAGTTAATTGAAGTGTTGCCTAGCCTTCTAGTGGCGATATGAAGTGTTTGGTTATCCAAACTAATCTCCATTTAATGTTGTATCTTAATTGGTAATGTTTCCATCATCCTGTAGCTATGAGAAAGGCACGATCCTAGCATGGTTAGCCTATGCATGCACTTGTTCTCATTCCTATTCCAACAATCGGAAGAGTAGTTAATGGAATGTATCCAAACCAATTATCTTCAGGTTTTGCTGCGGCCAAATTTTTGTTAGCAGTTGCACAAAATCTAGACCTGAAACTGATGCTTAACTATAAAATTTTATGAGCATTTTGTCTTAGTAACTTATGCCTGCTGCCAACCTGAACTGATACTTAGCTATATAAATTTACAAGCATTTTGTAACAGTAGCCTATTCCTGCTGCCAACCTGAGACCAATGCTTAGCTATAAAAAATTTTCATGCATCATGTTTCCAGGTATGCTTGTAATGTTTGGTCCACAAAAATTATTTAACCTTGCAATCTTACATTTTCTTTTCCAGGAAGAAGTTAAATGCCTGCTAATTAGCTAATAATAAAATTATGTATCAAGCATGCTCTGTAGATACAAGAAATTTAGGATTAAGTACTTAAACAATACCTTGACTTCTGAGGTTGGGCTCCCCAGTTGCTGATGTTCCTCCTTTGCTTTGTTGTATCGCTCAATTATAGATCTCATGCTAGCAATAGAAGATTTAAATTGTATCAGACATTCTGTAATTTCTAAATGCTTACACTAGAGAAGAAACACAGAGAGGACATTCAAAATCATTGTACGTAGCTCTAGAAAGTATAATGATAGCGTCTGTCAACTTCACTAGTATCTAAAATTGTTGTATCTGACAGTTGTGATTATATTATTCAATGACAGCTTCCTTCTAGAAAGATAAACCAGCTAGTGAACAGAACAGTTACAATCCTATACGTAAGTTTTCTTTTTGGTTAAATATGATAGTCTTGATTTGTCCAAGTGCTGATTCCTCTTCATGCTTGCTTTGTTTGCCTCATTCAACCATAACATTAAACCCTATGCTACTTCGATTCTTTTCTTCTTTTTTTAAATATTCATGCCTAATCTGTACCAAACAAACTTTTAGCAAGATGAATATATCCATATCTTGATTCACCACTAAATCTGGTTACATTCATGGTAAAATATATTGTATTCTGTCATCCCTACCTTGTCACCCTTGCGATTCCCTCCCTACTTTGTTTTCGAGTCTGATTATTTGGAGGTAAACTATCTGGGTGAAATTATCAGTCATTTTGAGAAAGGAATTCCATCTTTTTTGTTAACTCTGCATGATTCTTTACCACAACTATGAACATAAAGATGGAGCTTGTTTGATATCATAACCTCAAGGTATGGATGTTTCTTTGCTATGCAATCAAGGTGTTTTATCTTAATCTGCTGTTGCAACAGAAGCTATTTCTTTCATAATTTAAAATGTCACTGTTTTTAACCCAAACTTGTTTTGTTTGATGGAAATCATCTATTATCATACGTTAGAATCACTTGTTATTGATCTTTTCATATAGCTATCCCATAGATGTGCTCCAGGCAAACTTTTATTGGTTTTTAGGAGGATCACCTCCTGTACTCCGTTTGAATATATTAGGTGTTGATGTTAGACATAAATGCTTTAAGGAAAATGAATAATTTGGATAACTTAAGTTAGATATGCTCATGCTTAATTCATGTCCTAATGGCAAAACCTTCATCTAAAAATTGCTCAAGGTATGACATGTTTGAGTATGAATTCAAGGGGGAAAAAAGGGTAAAAGATTATAAATAGATTTTCATGGGTTGAGATGACTTCAAGTTGAGCCTATTAAGAAAAGTAATATTCATGCATGATTTGTTTGACCCATAATATTAGATAGAATATTCTGCTTACATTTGGTGTGATATGTAAAAAAGGCACCATCCTTGTTTGAAAAAGCCCAAAATTGTACACAAAAGTCAATCTCAAGGGTGGTTTTTATTAAACTACCCTTTATGCTATCATTAGTACCCTCAATTTTAGGGCATGATGGAATCAACTTTGATGTGTTTGAGCATCATGAGCAACATTAAGTTCTTGTGTCAAAAGAAGCTACTTAATTTGTTATTCAAACTACTTAGAAGCTATCAATTTAAAAGTGAATCACTTCTCACTTGATAGGTTACTGCTAAGTTAAAGCCATTTTACCGGTTAGCACATTCATCATCATTGTTAGTTTTCTTGTTTAGATACTATCTTAAGGATTATAATTTGGACAAGGATTAGGGTAAGGATGAGATGAATTTCTTATAGGATTTGGATGAGAAGTGGCTTAGAAGCTACCTGTAAACGCATAAAACCTTTGGATAAAATGAATCCAAGTGAGAGTGTTTGTTTTTAAACAACTCTGGTTCCTTTAAGTTTCTCTTCACTGCTTTTTGTTCTCAACTCAACGAGTGGTAGCAAAGCTTTTATCTTTAGGGACCTGAGTTAGGCGATTGGTTTGTGGATTTGGGAGCATCTGATCATATGATAGGGGATAAAACCTTATTTGAATGTTTAAACTCATGTTATGAGAATTAGACAATAAGGAAAGCAGATTGACCTCCTTGAAAAATAGTTATAGCAAGTTTCGTTAAAATTTCAATTAACTTTTCGTTTAATTCTTTTCCAAATATAGATTGTAATCTTTTGTTGCTATTTTTTTTAAAGCTTGTGAATTTTAGGACTTGAACTTGAGGGCAAATAGCAATTTTGAATTGTTGTTGGGTTTATATTCTCAAAATTGTTGACAATCAAAGAATAAGGCCATCCAAAACCCAATTGTCTAATGGGTCAAACCCAAAATTACTTTGACCTTGTTTACCAGATGGCATTATTGTTTAGGACATCCAAATTTATCTATCTTACATGCACAAAACATATGCCTTGATCATTCATATAAGCCATCATCTCAGTCTTAGTTAATAAGCCATAGTAATGTGTGGAGACCATCTAGGGTAAGACCTATCACAAACTTTAGTTTGTTTGTTTCCGTTATAGATAATCACACTAGGCTTATATAGGTTTTTTGAATGAAAAAAAATATTAGGTAGGGCAAACTAGAAAAACTCCAACACCATGATCCTAACACAGTTTAATTTAAGAAACAAATCCTAAGAACTGATAATGCTAGAGAGTATTTCAGATCCAACTTAGGGTTTACCTAACAAGTCAATGCATGGTTCACTAAAGTTCATGTGTAATCACGCCCCAACAAATTGACATTGTTGAAGGAAAAAAAGTAAGCATGTATTTGATAAACAGAATGCCCTCTAGGATTTTATGTACTTAAATCTTTTCTAAATATAATCCCTTGCGTTAATTGTTCCTTTGAAGATATCTAGGTGTATTGCTTGTAATATTGAGGTAAACTAAACCTTAAAGTCATTAATGTTACGTTTGGTTACTAGTGTAATAACATGAGTAAATAACTTATTTAACACATGTTTTAAAATAGTTAAGCCATAAAATAAAAAAAAATGATTATTACAAATTTAAACATACAATTAGAAAAATGAGTAAAAATTATTGTAAAGACTTTCAAAATAAGCGAAAAGTTTTCAATTTATTTGCTACAAACAAGTCATGCGAGTGGTCAAATATTATCAATTGTGGTTAGTTTATGGTTAACTAATGACTAAAACATGTGGAAAAATAAAACTCTTACTAAACGTAATAAATATATTTTTATAAGGTATTCTCTAAGCCAAGAGTGTAAGTGTTATTTTGCTATTACACACAAATAATATAACATCACGGATATCACATTCTTTGAGCAAATACCATATAACCTTAAATCGACTATTTTTAGTGAGTATGGAGTAACTAAATTTGTTATTGAGAGTGAACCAATACTCGTATGCTAACATTGGGATAACCAAATGAATCATAATTAATTAGTAAACAACTCTTATTTAGAGGGTTCCTACATAGAATCCAAACTTAGCAACAAGATCTATACATTTAGCATCTTACAAAGGTTTTAGGAAAAGAAAGAAAATATATAACCTCAAACCTTTGCACCAAAAACATTAGAACCAAATAAAGACCTTATTGTATAAATTGTATCAACACTAATTTATCAAAGTCAAAAGTTAAATCCAAGTTAAAATTATAATATACACACACTAAGTAATAAAAATTATGATTCTCATATTGAGTTGGCATTCAATGCATTGTCTTCTGCAATTTGAAAGGGATAAGAACATGCTCTTAACACTTAATCTCCAATTTTGATTCATATGAGGGATTGTCCTCAAGATTTGAGCATTGGTGACTATCTTGATAAGATTAGAATCCCAAACAATGTCTACGAGGCCCTAAAAAACTAGAATGGAGGAAAGTTGTACATGAAAAATTTTAAGCCTTAGAAAAAAAAATGAAACCAGGGATATAAATTTGCCACTAGAGAAGAGTTTAGTAGGATGCAAGTAGGTGTATATTATAAAATATAAAGGTGGAAGTGTGAATTGATTCAAAGCTAGATTCATTATAAAAGGATTCACTTAGTTTTATGGAAGTGACTATTAAGAGAATTTTGCTCTTTTTTCAAAATATAATACAATTAAATTTCTCCTTTTGTTGGCGGTAGGCCTTGATTGGTCCTTAAATTAACTTGATGTTAAGAATGCATTTTTTCGTTGTCTAGTGGAAAAAGTGCACGTGAAGGTTCCGCTAGACTCTAAAACATAGACTTAAAAAAAGTATGCAATGTTAAAAGAAACAAGAATGCTTGAATTTATATTGAGAAGTATTCAAATGAAAGCAAGTTAAAGTAAGGGTGTAATGAAAGTACTCTAGTTAACAAATGTAGATATTAGAGGCTTGTTGGAAAATTGATATTTTTAACTCATTAGAGGTGATATTGCTTTCTCAATTAATGGTGTAAGCCAATTTATGAATGATTTGCAAGAACACATGAAGCTAATAAAGTAGAGGTGTAATGTTCTTTCCTTCTTTTTCTTTTACTATTGTATATCATTAAATAAGTAAACTTTTCAAGTTTAACTAACAAAATATAGCTTTAAATTCATTTAGGTGGTTATGAAGTTGATAGGTTAGTTATTCTTGGATCATTTTGATTATCTAATGGGACATTAGACAAGGAGATCCAATTTCCACTCCCTCTTTTTGCTCAACTAAAACATTTTCTTTCTAATGTTAATTGAAGTGGAAAACAATGGTACAATTAGTGCCATTAAAATCACCCACGAAGTAATCCATTCTAATCACCTTCTAGATGATTGCTTTCTTTTTTAAGGCAAATGTTATATCCTAACGTTATCTTAAATCCAGTCCTAAGGAATTTTGTGATTTTTAGTAACAATTAGTCAACCTTGATATGTTGAAACACTTTCTTCTCCTAAACATAAGGAATGATGTAGTTTGGTGGTATTTTGAGGGTTAAAGATTTGACAAGCAAGTGTTTTCTTTCAAAGTATTCTTAACAAAATTAAGGGGAAACTTGTGCTTTAAAAAGTTAAATGCTTATTGCAAGAAGATAGGCTAACACTCATTAAATCTAAGCTAACTTCAATCTCCTTTTATATGTGTTCCTATTACAAAGCTACTCATTATACCTGTGGAAATATTGATCAAACTCTCAGAGCTTTCTGGTGGGGATCATTAAATGGGGGAAAACACTTATGAACTTGGGAGAACCTTTGCAAATACATCCATGTAGATGGGTCGAGTATTTGAATGTTATAGTTAATGAATGAATCCTTACTAGCAGATCAACAAGCTTGGAGGATTATGACAAATTCAGTCTCAATACCGATGAAGGAACTGAAGGCCAAATGTTACAAGAACTAGGGTGTGGTAACGTGGAAAAATGAACACATATACTAGAAAATGTCTTTTAGTAGGGAATGTAATGGAGCATTCCATGGCAAGTTTTCTTATGGGTGACCCATAAAATATATTTTAAAGGGTAAGATATAGGTGTGCCTATGGAAGCTCACGTTGTAGTTTAAACTTATTTTTTGGGAGAACAAGGATGAACTATGAAAAATGTTTATCAATGTAAAAGGCGATTGCTCCATGTGTAACAGGGATGTCGAGTTTTTAAAACCTTTGGTCATAAAGTATGAATTCGCCATAGCTATTTGGTTTGGAAGCTTTCTCTTGGTCAAACTTCAACTTTTCAATCTCGTTTTGGTTAAGGGTTGGATTTTTTTGGTGGCTTTAGCTAAATGATCAAGGAAATTAAGAAGCAATAGACTTTTACATTATTCTTTTATAGCCCGTGAGGCTTATGGAAAGTTAGTAATGTGAAGATCTTTAAGCAAGCTATGCTTGACCCTTTTTGGATGTGACACATGATTATGTACCATTACTTCCTCGTTGGCAAACCATGTGATAGATAACCTAGAGATTGCAAGAGGATCGATAATGCGTGACTTGACGAGAAGTGTGGTTCAAAGATGGATGATGCTGCGAATCATAGTTGGAATTTGTATTTTAAAATAGTTAAAAGAGATGTAAAACACAGTTAATGAGTTGTAATGGCTAAAGATATTAACAATGTCACGCTAGTATGCAGAGAGATTATCGCCAATTGAGAATTCAAGCTAGGATTATTCTCATTCGACGAAACCTTCTTTTGAAGAACAAACAGGGATCGACTCATGCAAAAGGAAGTCAACATTTAAGCAACATTTGTTACTTGGTAGACATCATTTTTAGCTAACCAAAATTCCAAACTTGTCAAGGACTTGTAATGGCTAAAGATATTAACGATGTCACGCTAGCTTGTAGAAAGATTATCGCCGACTTGAGATTTAAGCTAGGATTATTCTCATTCGACAAACCCTTCTTTTGATGCACAAAGAGGGATCGACCCATGCAAAAGGAAGTCAACAATTAAGCAACATTCGTTGCTTGGTGACATCTTTTTTAGCTAGCCATAATTCTTCACTTGTCAAGGAGTTGTAATGGCTAAAGATATTAACAATGTCACATTAGCTTGTAGAAATATTATCGCCAACTTGAGAATTCAAGCTAGGATTATCCTCATTCGACGAACCCTTCTTTTGATGCACAAACAGGGATTGACTCATGCAAAAATAAGTCAACATATAAGCAACATATGTTGCTTGGTAGGCATCTTTTTTAGCTAGCCATAATTCTTCACTTGTCAAGAAGTTTTAATGACTAAAGATATTAACAACGTCACGCTAGCTTGCAGAAAGACTATCGCCAACTCGAGAATTCAAGCTAGGATTATATCATTTGACGAACCATCTTTTGATGCACAAACAGGGATCGACTCATGCAAAAGGAAGTCAACATTTAAGCAACACTAGTTGCTTGGTAGGCATTTTTTTTAGCTAGCCATAATTCCTCACTTGTCAAAGAGTTTTAATGGCTAAAGATATTAACAATATCATGCTAGCTTATAGAAATATTATCGCCAACTTGAGAATTCAAGCTAGGATTATTCTCATTCGACGAACCCTTCTTTTGATGCACAAACAGGGATTGACTCATGCAAAAATAAGTCAACATTTAAGCAACATACGTTGCTTGGTAGGCATCTTTTTTAGCTAGCCATAATTTTTCACTTGTCAAGAAGTTTTAATGACTAAAGATATTAACAACGTCACGCTAGCTTGCAGAAAGACTATCGCCAACTCGAGAATTCAAGCTAGGATTATATCATTTGACGAACCATCTTTTGATGCACAAACAGGGATCGACTCATGCAAAAGGAAGTCAACATTTAAGCAACACTAGTTGCTTGGTAGGCATTTTTTTTAGCTAGCCATAATTCCTCACTTGTCAAAGAGTTTTAATGGCTAAAGATATTAACAATATCATGCTAGCTTATAGAAATATTATCGCCAACTTGAGAATTCAAGCTAGGATTATTCTCGTTCGATGAACCCTTCTTTTAATGAAAAAACAGGGATCGACTAATGCCAAATGAAGTCAACATTTAAGCAACATTCGTTGCTTGGTAGACATCTTTTTTAGTTAGCCATAATTCTTCACTTATCAAGTTGTAATGGCTAAAGATATTAACAATGTCACGCTAGCTTGTAGAAAGATAATTGCCAACTTGAGAATTCAAGCTAGGATTATTCTCATTCGACAAACCCTTCTTTTGATGAATAAATAGGGATCGATTCATGCAAAGGAAGTCAACATTTAAGCAACATCTGTTGTTTGGTAGACACTTTTTTTAGCTAGCCATAATTCCTCACTTGTCAAGGAGTTGTAATGGCTAAAGATATTAACAATGTCACGCTAGCTTGTAGAAAGATTATTGCCAACTTGAGAAATCAAGCTAGGATTATTCTCATTCGATGAACCCTTTTTTTGATGCACAAACAGGGATCGACTCATGCAAAAGGAAGTCAACAATTAAGCAACAATTGTTGGTTGGTAGACAACTTTTTTAGCTAGCCATAATTCCTCACTTGTCAAGGGGTTGCAATGGCTAAAGATATTAACAATGTCACGCTAACTTGCAGAAATATTATTGCCAATTTGAGAATTCAAGCTAGGATTATTCTTTTTCAATGAACCCTTCTTTTGATGCACAAACAGGGATCGACTCATGTAAAAGGAAGTCAACAATTAAGCAACATCCGTTGCTTGGTAGACATCTTTTTAGCTAGCCATAATTCCTCACTTGGTGTTTTTTATTTGTTTGATCACTTGTATCAAAAGAATGTATGAACAACTTTAATTAGAATACGTGTAAGCAATTTTATCTTGAATATCAAATCTACACATGATGGAATGGAAATATGAAACTTTGAAATTTTGCCCTTTTTATTTTCATCATCAAGCATAGGCTTTATTAATTACATTGATATTTACTTTTTAGTTTTATCAGTTCAAACATTTACTTACCATGCCAAATAAAAAAAACTTACACAAATAGATCAAATTTTACGTAAATAATGGGCATTTCGAAAAAGGATCAATTTTCTTCGAAATCTATATTATATTACTAATAAAATGTGCCTGGATAAAAAGAAAACAATTGTAAGAATTGATTTACGTTTAAAAGAGTTTTGTTACATTGCAATTCTTTTTTCAATTTCGTCATTTATGCGCAAGTGTGTAGGAGACACGAAATCAAGCTAGAAAATCTCGAGTTCTCATAATTAAATGTTTAAAGTTAGATTTGAACTACCTAAGCTCGCTCGATTAAGTTTGTTTTTCGAGTAAATATTGAATTCAACTTTTATTGCCAACTTCAATCTTAATTGTCACTAAATACAAAAATTTTCTATTTCATTAAAATTGAAATTTTTTTAACATTTAATATTTTAAATGTATTTAAAAATCATTTTAATTTTTTTACTTAATATAAATTTTTCAATAAGAAAGTGTTGAATAACATAAATAGGTAAATAGTTACTTATCACAAAAATTAAGTTGATTTTATTTTATTAAAAATTAAAATAATTTTTTTTTTAAGAAGGCCAAAGTATCATATGTATTTTTTATTCAAAATTATCTAAAATAATATAAAATATCATATTATAAGATTAAAATTAGAAGGTAAATAATTTTTTTTAAAATTAATATTTACTTTTATCAAACAATATGATTATATTCAGTATTTATATTTACTAATTTACCAAATAAATTTCTAATATAAATTTAGCACTTACAAAAATTAACAATAAAAATTATTGCTTAATTTTTTAGCACTTAAAATTTCAATTTATTTAACACACCTAAATCCAAAATTAGCCTACAAATTATTTGAGTTAAGCATTATGACGTTTGAATTAACAATCGAGCTCGACTCCATTATAAATCAAGATAATCTGTGTTTCTTTTCTAACCAAATTGTTTATTACATACAGAATTGCATGTAGTCATTATATGAAACTTAAAATTATAGAAAAAAATGTAATAATCAACGAAAAATAATATTCACCGGTGCGATTATTTTTTAAATGAATTTTGGCATCTGATAAAAAGGGATGGGGTGGCGATTTAAGACTAGAATCTAAGCCTTAATAATAGGACATAGTATTGACAAAGAACAGGAAGGTGATGATTTTGACAGATAGGTTCAAACCGACGATCGTGGTGGTGGAATTTTATTTTTTTTTCTTGTGGTTATTATAGGGTTTATAAAAAATTTGATGTCGCTTATTTAAGGTTTCAAGTTTAAGTTTCGTGAAAAAAAAAAATAATGTTGGGAGGACTTTAGCCAATTTAAAAATTTGACTAGCACAACTTCAAATTTAGTTAGTTACATTACTGAATAACTAAAATTTTTGGTAAAAGAAATGTGGGATGGGGAAAGAATCAAATGGTTGTGAATCAAAATGTATTAGAACTAAGTTTTGTTTCTTAAAAGAAAGCGTGTAAATTGAATATTTTGTATTATAATTCCTATTTCGAGACCACAATAATATTCTATCTTATGCATATCTTATCCCTTCAAATTTTAATATATTGTAGTTTAAAATTTTATTTTAAAAGCTCATGTCTAAATACTAGAGAGAATTAGTAAATATTAAGTATAATCACTATTGTAATTTCAATACATACAATTTTCATTATAAAGCACCTGTTTCTATAACCAATCGTATAGTTGTCTTGTCGTTTGGAAGAATGAGAGATTTTGAGATATCATCTCATTCAATGTATTGAAGTTCTTAAATTATAAAAATATGTAACGAGAAGATTTTACAAGATTCTTTTTCTAGAAGAGGATATTAATTAATCTTTAATATAAACATGGATAAATTTTCTATATAAAGTGCTCCACATTCAGGATTTCCTAGGGATCAGAATGCACCTTTTGACGTTTATAAAGTTAAGGCTGGCAACAGTATAATTCAACAGCTAAAACTGCTTTTAAGAACATTTAGCTTCTAATGAAATTATGCTATAGTTTTCAAATGAACTAATTAAAAAAAAAAAGCTAAAGAGTGAGGACTTGAGTTTGACAAATTGTAATAAACAAAGAGTAAGTGGTGAATAATGTGCTTTGAAACCCGTCAATGTCATAGATATTAAATAATATTAAGCATTACTTCATAAGATTTCGTGTGATTTTATATATTATAAAGATTGATTATCTTCCCAATATTCAATTCCATAAGAATCTAGAATTAGTTAGTAAAATCATGGTCCATGAATCACACCTTAGTTTGTTTGCAAATGTAAGATATTTTGGTTCTTTTTTTCAATTATATATTCACTTCCTTTTATAGGAACATCTTTGGTTCGTGACTTTTACAATGAAGATGATTAGTTCTTATCTCTTGTTGGGGCCCCATTATATAGTGCCTATGATCATGAAAATAAAGTGAAAGCCTAACTTATGCCTAATATAGAGTTCATTTTTTGCATGCGGCCTTTTGTACTCTCTTTTTTCTATGTTCTCATCTAATTCGATTTAGATGGATAGTGTTCTTTCGAATTTAGAATTATTTTTTTCCTACAAACCCTAATGTTGTTATCAAAATATTGTGAGGTGGAAGGTTGGAATATCCATGATCTCCCTTGATTCTCCTGTTTCTCTTTTTCTCTTTAAAAATATAAGATAATTATTTAATATAATTTTCACTATCAAATAATAATTTATTTTTATTTTTACATTGAAACATTTTTTTATTTTATATATTTATTTTATTAAAAAGAAAGGACCTCTAGACTTTGGTCTCTTGCGACCAACTTTAGAGATAAGGTTGGGGAAGCTTGCTTTCTCCTATATTAATGTTTTCTGTATTCCATTACGATATTTGAATATTACATATGAAACAAGAAGCCCGAATCAGAAATCATGGAACTCTAATGATGAAACCCTAGGATTATTTATACAGTTCACTTAAAAGGATGTTTGGTTAGCATGTTATCTTGATATCTCCACTAAAATAATGAAGAGAATATTTAAGGTGCAAAAGTATCATTATCTATAATTAAGTATTAAAAAAAATTTATACGTATGTATATATAAAACTCCTTTAGATTTCCTAATTTTCTGTATTAGATATTAAATTTTATCATCAAACGTTTTTTTGCATATGCATGCTTACAAAAGTTAAGTCGTTAAATAAGTTTTAAATATTTTATTTAATTAAATATATTTTTCATTGATTTTTGATGGAAAGCTAAAAGTATTTTTCATTGTTTATTAACCACTAAACAACTTACATTCTGCTTCAATATCTTTAGTTCCTTATTAATTGCATATACATTGTTGAACTAGAAAACATTTAGATAGGTTGTATATGTTTGTAGTTTTTTATTTTGTAATTTCAGTTGTAAACCTATCTAATCAATTTATCCAAGAGAATTCACCTAGAATTTATTCTAATTTTTTTTTTTTTTAATTTAGGATTTTATTAACAATCTTCCTGTGATACACACAGTAGAGTTAACAATTTTGTTGATACTTAGATCACACAAGGCGGAAATTATGACAGTGTGAGACGATTCACCTTGTTTAGGGTAAGGCGGAGAGCCGCTGTGGACGAAGGTCTTGGTAGTGATGGTTATGAGTTGGTCAAAGTTGAAAGAGAATAAATGAGAGAGGGGGGGGGGGGGATCCCCCTTCATGGACGAGGCTAATGGCTTATATACCCTTAACCATGATCCCAAGGTGTCATGTGTCATCCTTCTATTGGTGACTTCAAAGTAAATTGGTCAAGTGGTCGTGGTCTGCCACCAAAGACATAGGTATAGGGTGATGATTAGACACACTATCAATCATTTTAGATGGGGCATGACAGTTGACATTATAAATGACAATTATTATGAGAGGCTCACTCGGTTGTGTAGCTAAAGAGTTGTTGTAAAGGGTTTTTCTGAAGGGTTATTCTCAAAAGTGTGTCCAAGGAGTAAAAGTATAACAAATTTCACTTATCAAGTTGCTGATGTAGCCCCTCTATGAAGCCGGTAGCATGTCTTGATCTTGGATTGGGATAACCTCCTCTAACCTAAACTCTTATGTACCAAAAAATATATCTAAGTTGTTGATGTTGATTTAGGTATATATTTCCTCTTTTGTCATATATATTCAACGAATAAATGTTAACCTAGCTTAAGTTGAAATAGCCTAATGGTTTCTAAAATGATGTTTATATTGAAAAATAAAGCAGTATTCTTATTGTAAAAAGAAATTTAGGTTTAGTTAATTCCTAGAAGTTTCCACAACCAAGCCTTCTTTCTTAATTCAGCATTGAGAAAATTCAAACAAAAAACACATGTTTGTGGAAAGAAATGTAGTTAGTTAATTACTAATTGAAAGAATACATGTAACTTGTCACTACTATACGTACCCAAGCTCATAATTACCTCTTATAATAGCACAAGCCTCACTATCACTGCACTGATCAGACTATGCAAACAGCCTCATTAAGTTTGCCATCACCAACAATATTGCATATATCATCACTCAATGTGACACTCTTGACTTTGAATATATACATATGAGTATGTTCATATCCACCATCCTCCATAGGATAGTCAACTTGCCACCAAAAATATTTTTCCAAACTTCTAGCGGAAACTTTTTACTACTATACATATCCTATTCGTCAACCCTATTTTAGTAATGCTTCATTCGCATTTCATAATATTTTCAGTACAAGTTGTATCTTAAAGTAATGGGGTGTCATCTTTCCATTTATTTATGATAAAAACACTTTATATATACTATAGATTGACAACTTATATTTTGGATCATTGGTTATTTAAGGAGGCTAACTTCTATAGTTATTTTATACTAACTTTCATATATTATTTACCAGAACTGCTGATAGGTAGTCAGTGGCATCAACTGTTGACAACATCATCTATCTTTTTCTTCCTCCTATTTCTTCAGCTAGATGTGGGGTCGACATTTCCCTAATCTGACCTTTTTATCAAAGGGACCGTATTAATTGTTGTGCTACAAAGTAAATATATATGTATATACATATATCATTCTATAATTATAAGCTTAATTCATGAATTAACTGGGATCCTGTTGACAAGTCATTCAAGTTTTTTTTTTTTTTCACTTTTCCTACAGTGCTTGGAGTTCTTGTTGGTTATATATATACCTGGTGTCATTGTGGAAAAAATAAAAACAAGAGGAATTTAATTTATAAGTGTTTATTGAGACGACCATTCAACCCCAAATCTCTTTAGTTTCTTTTTTTTGTTTGTTTCTTAAACCAAGCATTTTGATTAGGAGCTTCAAATTGAGTCCTAATATTAAACAAAAAGCATGAGCTATAATTCTTCTTAGCTATTAATTTAGTATACTCTAGCTCTACTATGTCCAAAAACAAAGTTACTCTAGTTCTATGGAACCTTCAATCAGCCATCGCTAGTCTTTGGAGAAAATCTCGAAGTCAACTCCTGAACTCAAATTACTCTCTCTTTAGCTTAGGCGTACTTTTCTAGTTTTCTAAAATTTCGAACTCAGCCAAACCCTAAATCATAACGAAACGACGATGACGAACAATCAAAGGCGACACTCAAACTAAATCCGCACATTTTTTTGAATCATAAAATCATAAAATCAAAACAAAATATCTCTAACGTTTAAATCTCCCTACCGTATTTCAACATTAAGGTCTCATTTAATTTCACATCTAACAAAAAAAAACTTTAAAAAAAAATTACGAAGAAACATACAAATCAAATCTATGAAAATAATAATAATAAGCTAGCTAGAATCACAAATTATGATAACAAAGAAAAACCAAGAACATTTTAAGCAAATAGAATATGATGATAAGAGATCTTAAAAGGACCTGGTGCTAGCAAAATCGTAGAGCTTTCCAGTGCTGGAGAAGATCGTTACTCCAACTTCAGCATCACACAAGATCGCAAGCTCCTTAGCTTTTTTCAACAATCCGTTCCTTCGTTTCGAAAAAGTTACTTGCCTACTCGTTGAGTTATCGATCCTCCTTATCACTATTTTCCCTCTACCCATACCTTTTATAGCTCAGCGAAGTACTCAAAAACGATTAAGCTTTTCTAATTATTCAACCAAAAAAAAAGTGAAAAAAAATTAAAACTCTCGATATCCGACAAAAAAGCTAGAGAGAAATGATAAAAACTTAGCAAAAATAAACTTAAAAAAAAAAGAACAAATTGTTTTTTGCCTTTTTTATTTTTTGAAAAATAATAGGGGAAAAACTTACTTGGAAAGGAAGTGAGGAACGGGAGTCAGAGAAAGGAGACAAACCGAGGTTTCAGAGACGTCGTTTTGGCCTTGATTATCATTAGCGTAAAGGAAAGCCATCTATATAAGGAAAGTTTTTCTTTTTTTTTAAAGCGGGAGCAAAAAACAAGCGGTTTTTGTGTATAAACCGCTAGTGGTTTTTCACGGTATTTTGGGACACGTGGACGAATCAGTAGTCGAAAGAATTTGTTTAAATTGCTTTGATTGGGGGAAAAGAGCCGTCCCTCGTATAGGTCACCGACACGTGGGTTATGCGGTAACGTAGACCGTATTTCCTTTTTTGGGAGATATTTGTTTGGTCTAATTTAAAATCCAGTCCCTGTACTCTTTGGCTTTTAAATTTTAGTCATTCTACTTCGGGATAATATAATTTATGGCCTTTTGAACTTGACAACTAGGTCCATTTTGATACATGTACTTTTTTTGTTCACTTTGGTACTTAAACTTGGCAATTAAATCTATTTTTATCCCTAAACTTTGATTCTGTTAATATTTGATGATATGACCAGTGCTCTTGGAACATGACTAGATTGGTTGGTTGGATCGATTAAATTGAGAATAGACTGGTATACTGGTAAACAAAGGTTGAACCAATTGAATAAAAAATTATTAGAAACCGGTAAAAATCGAAAACTGAAACAAAAACTAGTTGTTAAACAGTTGAATCTATTTAACATTTTTTAAAATTTTAGGAATTTTAATTATTTATTTCATTATTGTTGGTCTAGCAGTTGAACTGATCAAATCGACTGAATCAAGAACCAGTGGTTTGGTCGGTTCAACCACTAATTTAGTTATTAAAACATTGTATGTGACACTCTAAAATTAAACCATGTCATCACTTGAAAATTTATATAAAATTTTTAATTTTTAAGTGATGATGTGACAGTGTCTCAAAGTGTCACATCATTAAACTTTTATATTTTTGAAGTTCAAGACTCAAAATGAATTTAGGGGAAACAAAAACTAGTTGTTGAACAGTTGAATCTATTTAACATTTTTTAAAATTTTAGGAATTTTAATTATTTATTTAATTATTGTTGGTCTAGCAGTTGAACTGATCAAATCGATTGAATCAAGAACCAGTGGTTTGGTCGGTTCAACCACTAATCTAGTTATTAAAACATTGTATGTGACACTCTAAAATTAAACCATGTCATCACTTGAAAATTTATATAAAATTTTTAATTTTTAAGTGATGATGTGACAGTGTCTCAAAGTGTCACATCATTAAACTTTTATATTTTTGAAGTTCAAGACTCAAAATGAATTTAGGGGTCAAGTTAAGGTTATCAAAACGGATAAAAAAATAGAAGTATTAAAGTGGACCTAAGTACTAAATTTAATGACCAAAAATTATATTATCCCTTTTACAATGTATTCACTTCACTTATTTGATATAAAATTAATTTCAATTTTTAAATATTAAATATTAAAATATTAATTTTAAAAAAAATAAAAAGAATAAATCTCAAATACTCAAGAATAAAGTGACTATTAAACCTCCCTTTTTAAAACAAAATTTCGGTTTTTTGTCGTCCTCTATAAATTTAGGAGGGCCATTGTGTCCCCCGATGCAATTGTGGGAGAAGGGGCTAAAGTGACAGCCCGGTGATGGAAGGCCGTAAGCTGTCTCTTTTAGAAGGAACAACCACCTCATGATCTTATTTTTGACCATCCTTAATCGTTGCGTGGAGATTCAACAAAATTACATAATTTTTACATTTTGTCATTTAGACATTTACTATCAAGACTTGAAAAAGTCAATCGCCTTGTATTTTTTTTTTTTCAAATTTGTTAGTTTTATTAAATATTTTATGACTAAAAAAATTGGATCCAACTTGAATCTATTGGTTATCCGTAATAGAATTGAGTTGTAAAAATTATTTATTAATGATAGATATGTGATAATGATTTATTTTTGCACTAATGTATACTCTTATCTAGAAAACGAATCACAAGAATTATTTGTAAGTGGTACGTGAGTTACACTAAAAGAATTATGACTAAAATTTGAAATAATGACGTGCAAATTTTTGCAATATATAAATCAACCATTAATTATAAAATTTGATTGAATTTCAAAGTAAAATAATAAAAAATTTAATATGAAATCTTCAATTGACATAAGTTTTAAATTCGTTCCGTGTATAATTCCTATCCCTTTCTTTAAATAAAACATTTAATTATAATTTTTTTATTAATTTTAATTTTTAAAAAATAAATTACTTTAAAAAAAATTTACTTAGCGATCTACTATATATGAGAGAGCTTAATTTTATAGTCAAATTTATGTAGAAGGAACAAAAAATGATGATTTGTTTTGAAAATTTTGGCTAAATTTAGGGCAATTATGAGAAATATATTTGAATCATTGACTTGGGTGACATCAAAAATTTCTTAACAGTTTGCTCCAACCAAGTTTTATGATAAAAGAAAAATTAAACAAAAAGCTTTCTCAAAATAGATTAAAGTGATGTTTGGATTTATTTGGAAACTTGTTAAGCAATAATTCATGTCTTCTTGGTACCAAAATTGCAAATCATGTCTTTTCAGTTAAGCATTAATGCCATCCTATTGAAAACAACTTAGATATCTAGCTCACCACGTAAAAAAAACATTATCTGATTAATTGCTATATATAGCTTTTTAAAAAGGGTAAATTCTATCCAGGATCGTTAAATTACTAATAAGTTTAAATTTTGGTCATTTAACCTTAAAAAGTTACAAAATGGTAATTGAAATATTAGAAAGTTTTTATTAAAATCATTGAACCATTCAAAAGTTTTTTTTTAAACTCGGCCAGTAAACTTCAAGCGACGAGTTGACGATCGGTATGATGAATTTATACCCATCAATAAGTAGAAGAACATACCTTAGATCCAAGTCAATTTGACGATCAATATCAGAGATCGAAGAAGAAAATTGTTTGAATTTGGGTTTGTAGATTGACGACGTTCAAAATTGTTTCATGAAAAAACTAAACTAAACTCTAGAAGAGAAGGGGAGTGAGAGCTTTCGATTGATGTAAACGGTATGAATAGAGAAAGCTTTGCAACAACGATTTTAATAACACAATGACTTAAATGAAAACTTTTAAATAGTTCAGTGATCATTCTATAACTTTTTGAAGTTAAGTGACCGAAACGTAAACTTACTAATAGATAGTTAGTTTAGTGACCTTTGGTGTAGTTTACCCTTATAAAAAAATATGATAAATAAACTTGTATTCATTATAACTATACTTAGATAAAGTATGTGACTAAATATCATATAGTGTGATATGATCTAGTATCATCTTAAGTCTTTATATAAAATTTCTTAAAAATTTAAGTTAAAATATGCTCTAAGTCCATGTAATTTTCATATATTTAGAATTTAGTCACATACTTTTATTTCAAGTAATTCAATCATTCTACTGCTTGAATTTAAAAATGCAAGTCTAATTGTTGATGTCATTAAAATTCAATTGTTAAATTTGGGTTTATTACAATGTCATTATTTTTCTTACATGGATACCAAATGATTTTTTTCCTAAAATATTACGCCAACGAATTCAATAGAAAAATGTTAATGATATTAAAAATCGAACCTAAATTTTGAAATCCAAAAGTAAAGAAAGTAAATTATTTAAAATTTATTTAATCAAAACCTAATCAAGCGCTAATTAAGTAGACCAAAATATTATCTTACAAAAAGATTAATGCACTACTTTTAAAAAATAAAAGAAGAGTAAACTATAAAAATAGTCATTTTTGTTTGCTTTAGATTACATTTTAGTAACTTATGTTTGAAACGTTACGTTTTAGTTACTTACGTTATCATTTTGTTAGGAAGTGGCCACTCTACCATTAAATTCCATTACCTCTCTAATGACAGCCCTACGTGACAGTCCAAATGAGTTTTAAATACCAACTTGGATGTCCTGTTGCTGGGTGAAAATAAGTTTTTAATTAAATAAATTTAATTTGGACTGCTATGTAGGACCGCTATTAGGGAGGTAATAGAGCTTAACGGTAGAGTGATCACTTCGTAACAAAATAATAACTTAAGTGACTAAAACGTAACATTTAAAACATAAGTGACTAAAATATAATCTAAGGTAAACAAAAATGATTATTTTAATAATTTACCCATAAAATAAAAATAAGTCATTACTTGGTAAATTTTTAATTATTACCTTCATTAGTGTTATGAAAAACTAATAACTATAATTTATAAAAAAAAATAGTTAAAAGTATACTATTTTCTTAATTAGTGTCTATAACAAAAACTGAGTTAAAGATTATTTAAGTGTTAATTTTTGGAAAAAATGTATTTGATATATTGGTTTTATTAAAACTCAAAAAATTAATATATTTTTTTAGTGAATTATAATAATAAGATAAAACTTAAATAATAAACACGATATCTAACTCAAATCTAAATTATACTTACAACGATAAATATTTTTTTTAATATTTATTTATTTATTTTTAATATCATATCGATTAAAGGCACTAAACAGTAAACACTAACTATCATTTTTCAAAAAGTAAATAGAAATAGGATTGGAACTGTTTGGATTTAGTTTAAGTCAAATCATTCAAAATCAAAAAGCAGACAGCAATGGAATTTCACTTGAAAAGACATATGAATGACAAATGACAATCCAGGACAAAAAAAAGAAGTGTAATAATAATTTTTAATTAATTTGCCATGAATATTTTAAAAGCACACTCTTCATTTATTTACAGAGGACATTCTCGTCATTTCAAGTAAAAGGGACATATCTGACAATGAATGAGACGGCAGGGGCAAATTGGGTCATTAAAGAATAAAAATTACTAATTTGGGTGCGAGCCACGTGTCGGAAAAAGATGTGGAAACTGGTAAAGGATTCTCCTTTTTTTAGTTTTTAAGGTTTCCTTGTTGGGATATTGGTGACCGTGCAACACCAAAAAAAAAAAAAAAACTCCCACTCCCAAAATATCCAAAGACTTTGGATGTTAACAAAGAAGCTTGAAATATTTAATTTATTTTTAGATTGATATAAATATATTACGAGAAAATAATTTTAAAATATGTATTATTTGAAAAAAATAGAAATTAAATTGCATTAAATATCTCTAAATTATAATATCATTTTAAATTGATTCTTAAATTTCAAAACGTCTTAATTACATCTTCAAATTATAGAGGTTATATCAATTATTTCCTTTTTATTACTTAAATCTAAAGTTTTTTTAAATCTGAATGTTATTTAAAAATTTGATTCAAGTACTTTTTTAATCAATTTAATCATTCCATATTGGTTCTCAATCTAATCAATTCAAAGCCACTTTCCAGATTGGTACTCCGATCGATTCTTAATTCAACCTGTTCGGTACTATTCAAACAACATTGTTGAAATCGTCAATTTAGCCTTAAATATACCTATGACCTTATGTGGTATAATTTAAAATGAAGATTTAAAAAAAATTGATATAAAATTTTGGGTTTTGAGATTTTTGAAATAATTACGAAAGTTTTCTCGATCGCATAACTCTCTTTTTCTAGTTTTATTTTGTTTTTGTTTTTATTTTTTTAATTTATATAGTAACGTTTAATTTTTATTTAAAATTTTGTGATTAAAAATGCGTATGAGTAAAAAATACTATTTTAAATGACATGTGGAAATTTTTATAGTTTTAATTTTTTATTTTATTTCATAATGTGTGTCATTTCTAGTTAAATTTAAAATGAAAATATTAGTAAAATAAAAAATAGTAAAAGAAATAAATGGCTAATTATGAGAAGTTGTAGTTTCTTTTTTTAATCTGATAAGTAACTTTCCAACAAGTTTTCTTTTGTTACTTAAAAAGATAATAAAAAAATATTTTTTGAAGGTAAGAATAATTAGAAATTATGAAAATATTAAAGTATTTTATTTATATTAACGTATCCATTATTTAATATATTTTTTCAAGTAAATTATTAGTTTAACTTGTGATATTTTTTATTAATATAAATACGATTAAAATAACTTATATATTTTCAATTAAATTATTCCTCGATTATTAATTTATGATACTATTTTTTATTAATATAATAACTATATTTATATTAACTTGTGATATTTTTTATTAATATAAATACGATTAAAATAACTTATATATTTTCAATTAAATTATTCCTCGATTATTAATTTATGATACTATTTTTTATTAATATAATAACTATAATTATAATAAATAAATATATGATAATTAAAAACAGACAAAGCATCTGATCTTCTGTGTTTTTCCTAGAATTTTGACAAAGCAAGTTCCCAGGTTGTAGCAGTGGCAACCCATCAGCTCATCTGAATCCCACCAAGATCTTCATGCTGTATTAATTGATTAAATTAAGGCATTAAATTTAGCAAACATTTATCATAAAGTTTGCAGACACACTCACAGCTTTCAATTCTTCATTTAACAAAATACTTACGTGATCGAGGTTGTTTAAATTGAATTAAATTAATAAAATAGATTAATTAAATTGAGAATTAGTTGAGATATCGGTTCGAAAAAGGATATTTAATTGGTTAATTTAAAAATTGGCATGAACTTGTTGAATCGGGCAAAATATTGGTTGAATTGAGCAGTTAAATTAGATATTTTTTTTTAATATTATGATTTTTTAATAATTTTTTAATCGAACCGATTGAACCGATAAATCAATAACCTAATTGGTTCTCGACCACCGATCCGATTTAAAAATCTTGTATGGGATTTAATGTTTTAAAAAGTTCTAACTTCTTTGCTCTTGTTTTAAAAATTGCTGACATTTTTTTCTTTAAATCTAACCGATACTTACATTTAAGTACTTTATTTAGTTGGTGCCATCATTAATTAAGTCACCAACTTAGTTATAAAATTATAAAAATACTCTTTCTTTTAAATTATAATTAATATTATTTTGACACTTTAGTCTTTCCATATTTTAGATCATCTTTAAATAAAAATAATTAAAAATTACAAATCCAAGGATCAAACATATATTTAACAAAAAAACTCTATTTGAATAAAACATGCAAGAAAACACTCTAAAATCTGGGGATTCTATTCCTCAACTGGAAATTGCTGATGGAGATGAATCTCGGACAGAGGTGGATCGCAACACTAAGAAAGTCAGGTTTAAAGGAGGAACAGGTGAGGAAGACATGGATATGATGGTTGAATCTGATTCGTGTCCAAAGATATCCTGGAAAGACAAACTTCTGGGGACCAACTCTGGAGCATCTGATGAAAGAAAGATGGATCCCTTTAGAGCCGATACTGATGATGACCTTGAGATCCTGGAGGGAGATATTCAACGTTCGGTAGTTAATGGTGTTCCTGCCATAGATTTCTCGGAAAGGATTCAACAAATCCTGTTCAAAGAAATGGAATCAACAGTAGTTATTAAACTACTTGGCAGAAACATCGGATATGGGGCTCTTTCCAACCGGATTAGCAGTTTATGGAACCCATCAAAGCCCTTCCATCTCATGGATATTGAGAATGGATATTGTAGAACCCAGTTATTGCCCGGGCCCAACAAAGAAATAAAACCCAAATTAAAAAACCCCTTTTACTAACCCAACAGCCAATTACAAAACCCATTACAAAACACGAAAGGTAGCCCACTAACCTAAACCCAAGACCCAATCAAACCCAATTGAGGCCCAAATCGAATTACCCAAACATCAAAATCAAAAAAATCAAAACCTAACCCTAGCCACTTGCTCGCTTGTAGCGCAACCCCAACTGCTCCACGCCCACGCCGCCATCGCCATTCATATTCCTGAATGGTGCTGCAAGCATTAAAAGCGAAGTGAAAGGGAGAGAGGGGGTTGTAAAAGAAGGCTATAAAGCCATGTAAAAAAGTTGTAAAGGACCCTTTTTTTTTGAAAAAAAGCAGAAAAGTTTTAAACAAAAAGAGAACAAAAAGAAATAAGCAAGAGATCCAAAGAAAAAGACAAGAAAGCCACGAACCGTAAAACACTGTTAAAAAAAACCCAAAGCGATAGCGGAAGGTGATTTCTTTTCCTTTTCATTTTCGATTTTTTTCTTTTTCAACACATGTACTTATATATATAGATATTAAAAGAGTTAAAAAAAAAACCAAGTCTTACCCTTTTGACCCACCGGCACTGCGGTGGGTGGCATGACGAGAATCCGCGAGCGGGAGCGACGCTGAGCCCCCTTTCTCGGACTGCGGAGAGAAAACAAGTAAATGTCAAAGTTTTTTTAAGAAGGCTGCTGAAATGAATTTTTCTTCATGATTTTCACTTTTATACCTATATCAAAACGACACCGTTTTGGTCATTTGCCATAAGCACCAAAGCGACGCCGTTTGGTGAAGGCCGGATGCGCGACCGACCCGATGTGGAAGGATCCGCGTGTTTTCTCTGAGTGGGCTAATTGCCCACTTGGTCCTTCCGCTTTTCGAGGATTTAAAATCAGGTTTTTCAAACATTTTAATCGAACCCCGGGAATTTGCGCATTTTGCAATTCGGTCCTTGCTTAGGATCTGCTGCGTTTTAGGGGATGGGCTATTGCCCATTTTAGTCCCCATGTAATCCACGCGCTCCAAATAGGCCCTTTCTCCTTATTTTCTTTCGAATTGACCCCAAAATTGCATTTTAAATTCAATTTGATCCCTCTTTTAACTATTTTGCAATTTTTACTATTATTAATATCATTATTGTATTTGTTTATTTACTTATTTTATATATATATATTTTGTTTTTGTACTATTGTTTTACTTATTATTGTCTTTATTATATTTATTATTATTATTTCTATTATTGTTTTTATAACCATATATTATTATTATTATTATATTATTATTAATACTAGTACTATATTACTATTATCTTTTTTTATATATCTATATATCTCTTATTATTACGTTTACTAATTGCTATTATGATTACTATCGTCATTATTTATTTTTCTTTATATTTTCATTATTATCATTTTATCATTATTTCTTATTTTATCATTTTTATTCCTATTACTTCTATTATTATTATTTTATTATTATTATTATTATTATTATTTCTATTATTATTCCATTATTATCATTTTTGTATTATTATTAGTATTACTATTATTATTATTTTTACTACTTTATATATGACTTACTTATTTATCGGTTTACCACTAAAAGTTCTTTTATTTTTATTACTCTTATTCATAGTTATTTTTTTGTCACTTTAACCTATTATTTCCCTTTTTAAGTTACAATAGCTTGTTAGTTTCATTTTTTTTCTTGTTATTCGTACTATTTGTTTATTATTATACCTGTTAATATCATGATTTATTTCTTTTCATTTTTATAAATTTGCGTTTCATCAACTTTCGCCCGACACAAAATTGCTTTCTTTCCCAAAGGCAATATTCCGTATTCAGAAATTCGAGAGATCGTGCCCTAAAGTATTGGGTTGCAATTTTTCTCGTTTAATCTAAATAACCGAATATCCTTTTAAAACAAATACATTTTTAAACTAAAAGCTTATTCTCGTGAAATCGAGATGTCGTGTCCTAATGCATTTGGATGTGATGTTTTGTTATTCCGAGATAATATTTTCTAAAACCAAGGCAATGTTCTGTATTTAGAAGCTCGAGAAAACGTGCCCTAAAGTATTGGGTTTCCTTTTCTCGTCCATTCTAAATAACAAAATATCCTTTCAATTAAATCCATAAGTTTTGAATAAAAGGCAAGTTCAACTTTAAAGGTCGAAATGTGGCGTCCTAAAGTATTGGATGTAACACTTCACCTTAAAACGAGACGGCCCTTGGCATACATTTCCAATTTATCCAAATTTATTCTTCAACAACAAGAGGATCGTATTTTGAATTCTTAAGTTTTCAACTTTCGACATTAAGACATTAGATAATCAATTAGGTACCAATTTTGGGCGTATCGAGGGTGCTAACCCTTCCTCAAATGCATCATAACCGACTCCGAATCCATTTACGATTTTCGTAGACCAAAATTGTGTTTCGATAAATTAATCGATCATTAAAAACAAACACTTTTAAGATGACCCGATCACACCTCATCAAAAAGATTGGTGGCGACTCTGCTTTTTTTTTTATTATTTTATTATTCGTTTGCAAAACCCACGTCGACCCGTTTTTTTCAAAACTCGAAATGGGTTACGACGACTTAGCGACTCCACTTTGGGGACACCAAAAGAGAGTCGGGCCGTAAATTGATTATTTTTGTCCTTTGTCGAAAGTTTGGAAATTTGATTTAAAAATTTTTTTACTATCCTTGTGTTGCATTCATTTGTGTCATTGCATATGATTTCTATTTTCTTGTGCCTGATACATTGCATGACCGTTGTGGTCGCACCTTTAAGTGGGAGTGAGAAACTATTCCTTCGTGAGGTTTTCACCTCCGTGCGGGATAGTGGATCGCTTAGGGACATCCGTACCTATGTCTTCGTGAGATTTTCATCTCCAGGTGCAGCCATAGGGAAATGTATTCCCAGAACCGAACTCGGTCTATATGAGCCTATAATGGGTGGGGATCGAGGAATCTGCTTTGGTTGGGTACCCTACTTTAGAACCGAACCTCATATAGCGAGCCTTAGAGAACCACTGGGTAGAGCCATGCCAAACCCTAGTGCTTACTGATTATGTATGTTATCCTCTACTTACTATTTATGAAATCTTGACTGCTTCATTTATTTTGCATGGCATATTCATCAAAAATGTATCGATTCACATTCAATTACCAAATGGATAGCTTTTCATGGAAAAAGAGTTTTTGATAAAGTGGGAGACAATGCGGCCGTCAGAATATGGGCCGAGACCGTGCAACAAGAGAAGGGTGATAGCCTTGCGAGGAAAGTGCGTGTCGAGTGTGGGACTTCACCCGTATCAGCGTAACCGGAACAATCTTCAAGAAATGAAAGAGATATGGAGCCAATGGGACGAAGGTATCAAGCAACTCGTTCTATTGTCATTACGGCGATCTGCCTTACGCTTGACATTAAGATAGACCAAAGCACTTATTAGAGCTATGGCCGGTTTTGGAACCCCGCTTATAGTTGCTTTACTTTTGGGAAAGTGGACTTGGTACCTACCATGGAAGAATACCTTTGCTCGCTCACATTCAGAAGATTCGACGACAAAGTTTATGTAAGGGGCGTTAATGTCCCCACATTTCGTAAAAAGTTAATGAACATTACAGGAATGAGCGAACAATGGGTTCACACTCGAACAAAGCAGAAAGGAGATTGTAAATGCATCCCTGGAAAAATCTAAGAGATTTGATCATAGCACATCCCGAGCAAAGAAAAAGGGTTGACGCTTTAGCCTTGAGCATATATGGGCTAGTTATCTTCCCAAAGCCCTAGGACATATAGATGAAGCGGTCACCGATTTGTTTGACAAATTAGAAAGAGGATTACTCTGTTCTGCAATTTTAACCAGAAACATTCAGGTCCCTAAGCACATGCCGAAGAGCGGGCGAGGAAGATTCATCAGTTGCGCCCAACTCCTATTAGCATGGTTTCATGGCCATTTTTGGAAAATGGAAAAGATGTCGTGTCGAATTTTCTCCGAGGACTACTCCCATTGGAAAAAATGGCAACCACGCCAAGGCGAGATGATATTACGGAAGAAAATTGGGTTATGATCTTGCAAAAATTACAAGAAGAGGATGTAGCATGGAGAGCCCCTTGGGCGATCCCCGATGAGATTATATATCGATGCGGGATTTTGACTATGTCCCTATGCTTGGAATATGGGGAGGTGTCGGGTATACACCTCTCCTCGTATTAAGACAATACGGTCGAGGCAGTTTCGCCACCGACACAAGGGTTAACTCAATGCGAGTTTGACTACAAAGGAGAAAATTACAAGAGGAGAGTAAGGGAGATATCAAAAGCACAGGGGTCAAATTCACAGAATAAAAGGTTTCTTTGCCAATCCGATGACAACCCCCCGAATATGGTGGTGGAGGAGTCAAAGGATCAATGATAATATCCCACGTAGGACCAAGAAGACATCCAGGTCACTAGAAGAGCACTTACAGGTGGTCCCTCGGAACTTGAAATCATCAAGCAAGATGTCGAAAGGAAGAACCGAGAGTTAGGAAAAAGGATAGAGCAACTAGAGGAAGAGAAAATACAATTGGGATTGGATGTCGACATTCGAAGCTAGAAGCCAGAGAAAGGCGAGAAAAGGAAAAATAAAGTGAAGAAGATTTAGGCAGTCTAAAGACGGACTACAAGAAGCTACGAAGATCGATGAGCTGCGGGACTTGGGAAAACGTCGAGCAATGGCGTCAAGAAATTAAAGAGGAGAAGCATAGAGCAAGTCAATGGGAAAGGAAACTCCGAGAGACTCAAGAGCGGGAGGATACCCTGAAAAGAAGTCTAGTAGAGAGCCAAAATGAGAAAGAAAAATTAAAGACGCGGATCTCGAATTAGAGAAATCATTGTACCAGCATCGAAGCCGCAACTCGTGGTCGAATTGAAGGCTAGTCCGAGCAAGATTGAAGAGATGAAAGCAAGAGTCGAAGAACTAGAATCGCTTTACATGGTTGTGAGCTACGAGCGAGCTTTTGAAGTCAACGAGGAGCGTTGGAAGCAACAAGCGCATCACTATCAAAGCCAAGTCGAGAGACCAGAGATTATATTATGGGAAAGTTTGTGGCCCAATGCGAGAGGTGGCGGATCATCTACAAGCCTTAGCAGTCCAAGCCGACTTACTAAGTTTAATGTGCGAGTCAAGATCGGAGAGAGGACAAGAATTAGGTGATCTTCTTGAGAAAGTCAAGGCTTTAAGTATTAGGCGAGGCCTTATATGTAATCCATTTTATGAAAAAGACTTGTTTTCTAAGAAAAGTTATGCTAATGGAAATTGAATCGAGAATCAATGCCTTTTTGTACCACACATCTCATGCATCGCATTACATTGCATCATACACATCAAATCTCACAAAGGAACCCTAAATTATGACGAGAGAGAGTTACCCTGGAACATCACTACTGATGCGAGAGGCAAAACAAAAGTGATGGATCAAAGAATGGAGAGATTAGAGCAAATGCAAAAAGAAATGCAGGATCAAATGCAAGAACGATTGGCCAAGATACAACGAGGACATGATAGGGCGGATGGAAGAATCCCAAAATAACATGATAAACCGGCTAAGCGCGATTGTTGGCCAATGAGCGTGAGAAGGAAAGAGGCGTTGCTTTGCTAGTTCGGGAATAACAATGACGATCTGTCTACCCTCCGGGTTTTACCCGCCCGAATACCCAAGCGCCACGGATCGTATCCCCAAAGAACACTGTTATTATCGGGCCACAATATCGAGGTTGATATCACGGTACCAACGCATCTCCCGACTAGTTCGGTACTAATCACGGGAAGGTCCGGCTAACCCGGTGGTCCCGATTCGACGAAATGCCCGAAATGGACAAGGCGAAAATGGACTTCCCAAAGCGGCTCGAGGATCGTTGCAAGTGGCTAGAGGAAAAGTTTAAAGAAATAGAGGATGCGACCACCGTTACGGAGTAGAGCGCTAAGGATTTAAGCCTAGTCCCGGACCTCGTACTTCCGCCAAAGTTCAAAACCCACGATTTTGAAAATGCAGTGGAACGGTGTCCCGGCGCACATCACAATGTTACGTCGCGAGAATGGCGGGCACGTTAACAATGATCAAGTGCGATTTACTATTTTGGGACGGTTTAAGCGGGTCCGCGGCTAAATGGTATAATCGGCTTAGCGCACCAGATCAAGTCGTGGAAGGACTTGGCACAGCCTTCTACGAAACACTACGGCTCACGTAGGCGATATAGCTCCCGACCGAATCACGCTCCAAAATATGGAGAAAAAGTCGGGGCGAAAGCTTTAGGCAATATGCCCAACGGTGGAGGAAGTAGCCACACAAGTTCGACCACCGCTCCTAGAAAAGGAGACAACCATGTTGTTCGTCAATACATTGAAAGCTCCCTTCATTAACCACATCTGGGGGCCGCCAAAAGTTTCTACGATATTGTGTTGTCGGGGAAATGATAGAGAACGCATAATCGGATGTGGCAAGATAGAGGCGAGGAGAATGTGCTAGAAAGACGATCCAGAAGAAAAGAGAACGATGTAAACAACATAAGCAAAAGTTATTCAAAGCCCATAAGCGTGAACCGCCCGAGTCGTAGCGCCCACCATCGAGTCCCTCAGGCAGAATCAATGCAAAGCAAAATGCGGAGAAAATTCAATTCACACCAATCGATCACGTACAAAGAAATGTACCAAAATTTATTCGATGCACAGATTGTCGCCCGCATTACTTAAAACCCTGCGACCCCCATACCCTAAGTGGTATGATGCGACGCATGATCACGAATACCATGCGAGAATTGTGGGGCATTCAATGAAACAACTTTGTCTCGCTTTCAAGAAACCGGTGGAAAGACTCATCCGGATGGGTGTTGTAGAAGTAGACGATACCTCTAATGCGGGGCACCTTTGCCTAATCATGGGGTCAATATGATGGCGAGAACATGGGAAAAAGAGTTAAGAGGATATTGCCGAAGTGAAAACCCCAATGAGGCAGTGCGGAAGGAAATGATGAAAAGGGGATTGGTTGTGTCAAGCCCAAGAAGAGAGCATGAAAGAACAAGCAAGGGTTGTGAATTTCACAACATGGAGAGACACGAAATCCAAAAAGCGTATAGAGTTTAGGATTAGTACAAAGGCGATGGGACGATAAAGAGTTAGAATTCTCTGAAGGCAAGCGAAGACCAAGAGGAAAGAAACATCTGCGTGTTAGAAGATGAAGCGAGGGTAAAAACCGGAGACCGGCTACCCTTTGGTCATCATCTCGCGACCAAAGAATGATGGAACCGAAATAAAAATAACTCAGAAGATCGTGATTCGGAAACTGCGGTCTTTTCATCGAAGATAACAAAAAGGTTCCGAGAGCTATAATTGCAACATGGCGATTCACGAAAAAGGGACTCGTCGGCCGCGCAAAAAGGAGGCAGGGGGCCTCCGAAGATCGTGATTCGAAAACCAGTGGCTTTTTCATATGAAGATGACAAAAGGTTCTCTGGAACTATAAGCGCAACGTGGCGGTTCACGAAAAGGAAGCCTCGTCCAACGTGCGCAAAAAGAAAACCAGGGGTAGGCTCCTATCGCGCAGTGATGGAAAAGCGCTACGACGCGGTGAATACACGAATGGAGCTCACAAAGGAGAAAACCCTGGTAGGCGAACCAAAGAAAGGGAAAGTGACCAAAACCGGGCGTTTATAAATGAGCAGTGAAGGAAGAAGAGGCTAGGAATTCTTAAAGTTTTTGAAGCATAGCGAATACGATTGTCGTGGAGAGCGATTACATAAGCGGCCGGCTCGTATATACGTGCTTGACTTACTATTAAGCTCGAAGCGCACCGCAACGCACCTGATGAAAGTACTAAATGAAACTTATGTTGCTAATGATATCACCGTTAACAAGTTGGATCGCTTTGATTAGCAATATAAGCGCGATAACTTCATTTTCTTTAGTGATGATGAAATCCCTCCGGAGAATACGGGTACCATCAAGGCTCTCCACATCACCACCCGATGCAAAGGATACACGTTACGAAGTGCTTGGTCGATAATGGGTCGAGCACTAAATGTTTTGCCACCGCATCGATTTGAATCGATTACCCATTGTGACTCTCGCATGAAGGCACGCCACAATGTAGTAAGGGCATTCGATGGGCTGAAAGGAAAGTTATGGGAAGGATCGAAGTACCTCTATTAATCGGCCCGGTATATATGAGGTGGATTTCATAGTAATGGATATCGGACCATCCTATAATTGCTTCTTTGGGAGACCTTGGATACACTCGGCGGGAAGCGATGCCCTCGTCATTGCACCAAAAGTTGAAGCTAGTTATAGAGGGTCGTTTGGTGACAATAAATGCCGAAGAGGACGTAATCGCAAGCTGTGACCAATGGCGCGCCATATTTAGAAGCGACGATGAAGCAAGCGAGTGCTCCTTCCCGCTCTTTGGAATTTGTCAATGCAACATTCGTCATTGAGGAACAAGATCCCAATACCTCAATTATCTAAAACCACGAAAATGGGTTTGCAAGCGATGATCGGGAGCGAGCCGCACAGGAAAGGACTTGGGAAGTATCTCCAAGGAGAGATCGAGGTCCCGAGATTGAAAGAAAACGAGACCTCTTCGGTTTAGGGTTCAAACCGGACCTTGAAGTAAAAAGGAAGGAATTAGCAAAAAGACAAGAAAGAAGGAGAAACGCGTTTGGGCGGAGATGAGATTAAGTGGGGAACAGATGATAATTCCTCATATTCTTGAGACCTTTGTATCGGGAGGATTATCCACCAAGGCGAGGAGCGAAAGATGAGAAAGCCATAAAGGAATACGGGCAAACATGCACATCAATGCCATATTCGGGAGAAAATAGAGGAAGAAAAGCGGAATGGTATCCGCCCTTACGAGCAGGCAGGCGTTCTAAACAAGCTGGACTGCAGAGGAGATTCTGTAGCTTTTAGAACTTATTTGAGTAATACTCGGAACACACTTGTTGCTTTAAGTCTAGAAAGCGATAAGTGTCCCTTTTTGTGAAAGCATGACTTTTATACGAGGCATCGTTATTCTCAATGAAATGCATCTCCATTACCTTTTGAGTAAATCTTCTTCTTCATTCATCATTATTATTCTTTAGATATTCCTAAATATTTCCATTCTTCATTCATAATGCCAATAAACATGCTTAGATTCCTTTATTCTATGAGCCTTTATTCATCTTCATAACAGTCCCCAAATATCAACGATGTGAGCAACACTACCAATAACTCGGAATATCCTTTTGGGCAAGATACGGGTGTGGAAGATTTTTGAGGATTACGAAGATGACCAAGGTTGTGACCTATCTCCGAATTAAGGATGGTAGAACAAGAGGAGAAAGCAGATCACGCCTCGCGAGGAGTTAGTGGAAATAGTGGACTGGGAGGCAGAGCAAGAAAAGAAGGAAGTGAAGATCGGAGCTAGTATTACAGTAGAGACAAAGCGAGACCTCATTGAGTTACTTCATGAATTCAAAGATGTCTTGGCGTGGTCGTATCAAGACATGCACAGGCTAAGCACCGATATCGTGGTACACCAGGTTGCCTATAAAGGAAGAATACAAGCCAGTCCAACGAAACTTGAAGGATGAGGCGGGACGTCTGTTGAAAATAAAAGGAGAGTCAGAAACAATTTGATGCGAGTTTCTTGCAAGTGGTTAAGTACTCGAGAATGGGTAGCCAACATCGTTCCGTCCCTAAGAAAGGCGGAAAGTATGAATGTGTAGACTACTGGGGATCTAAACAAGGCTAGCCCAAAAGATAATTTCCGTTGCCTCACATCGATACCTAGTGGACAACACGGCGGGTTACTCGTTGTTCTCCTTCATGGGCGGTTTCTCGGGATACAACCAGATAAAGATGCTTAGAGGACATGGACAAGACTACGTTCATAACCATGTGGGGACCTTTTGCTATAAAGTGATGCCGTTCGGACTAAAGAATGCGGGAAGCGACATATCGAGAGCCATGGTAACCCTATTTCATGACATGATGCACAAAGAAATTGAAGTGTCACGTAGAGCGATATGATCGCCAAATCTCGGATTGAAAAGGAGCATGTCCAAGTCTTGAGGAAACTATTCTTGAGGTTAAGGAAATTCCGGCTAAAGCTTAATCCGGCCAAAATGTACCTTGGAGCCCGATCAGGAAGCGCTAGGATTTATAGTCGGTGAAAGGGGATAGAGGTTGACCCGGACAAGGTCAAAGCAATACAAGAAGCGCCTCCCCAAATGCATGACGCAAAAAGAAGTTCGAGGTTTCTTAGGAAGGTTAAACTACATCGCTTTCGGTTCATCTCACAATTAACTGAGAAATGTGACCCCATATTCCGTCTCCTTAAAAAACACAATCCAGGTGTGTGGGACGAGGAATGTCAGGAAACCTTCGATAAAGTGAAGCAATACCTGTCCAATGCTCCAGTATTGACGCCGCCTAATCGAGATAGGCCATTAATCCTCTATTTGTGGTACTTGATAACTCAATGGGATGTGTGCTCGGCCAACACGATGAGTCAGGAAAGAAAGAAAAGGCAATATACTACCTTAGTAAAAAGTTCACCGAATGTGAGACAAGGTACTCGCCAATTGAGAAACTTTGTTGTGCCTTGATTTGGACAACTCGGAGATTGAGGCAGATATATCTTTGTATCATACGACTTGGCTCATCTCGAAGCGGGACCTGCGAAATACATGATAGAATCGAGCGCCTTGAATGGTCGGATGGCCCGATGGCAAATTTTGCTTTACGAGTTTGACATAGTTTATATAAACCAAAAAGCGGTGAAAGGGAGTGCAATAGCGGATTTTCTAGCAAGTAGAGCTCTAGCGATTCACGAGCCCTTGGACTTTGATTTCCCCAATGAGGACCTAATATGCGTGGCGACTCTTTGAAGAGGTACCCTGGAGGATCGTCCTTGGACACCGAACCCGACGGGGCATCAAATGTCGTGGGCAATGGAATTGGGGCAATTCTCGTATCCCCAAACGGAGATCATTACCCTTTCACTTGTAGGTTGGATTTTGTTGCACAAACAATATGGCGAGTACTGAGGCTTGTATCATGGGCATCCGTGCCGCTATAGAGCGCAAAATTAGGGTGCTAAAAGTGTACGGAGACTCTGCTTTGGTGATTTATCAACTTAGAGGAGAATGGGAAGCGAGAGATCCCAAGTTGGTCGAATACAAAAGATTGGTCAAGAATTGATCGAAGAGTTCGACGATGTCACTTTCAATTATACGCCAAGAGGCGATAATCAAATGGTGATGCTCAGCCACTTTGGCTTCCATGGTCGATTAAACAAAGCGAGAAGATATGAAACCTATCCGAATGAGCATTCATGAGGCCCCGGCTCCACTGCTACAACGTCGAAGAAGAAGAGAAAAGGATCGTCCGTGGTATCATGATATCTTTGCAATACATAAAGAATCGTCAATACCACGAGCGAGCGATCGAGAATGACAAAAGGGCGATAAGAAGGCTGGCGTGTGACTATGTCTTGGGCGGAGAAATCCTATACAAAAGAAGAAAGGATCAAGTGCTATTAAGGTGTGTGGGCCTTGCAGAGGCTAAGCAAATCACGGAAGAGGTCCATGAAGGTGTTTGTGGAGCGCACGCCAATGGTTTCACGATGGCTAGGCAAATCATGAGATTCGGGTATTATTGGCCTACCATGGAAGGAGATTGCATTGATTATGCTAAAAAGTGTCATAAGTGCCAAATTTATGCGGACAAAATTCATGTACCACCTTTACCTCTACATGTTATGACTTCCCATGGCCCTTTTCTATGTGGGGCATGGGCGTCATTGGGCCAATATCGCCAAAAGCTTCTAATGGACATCGGTTCATCTTCGTGGTAATCGATTACTTCACTAAGTGGGTAGAGAGGTGCCTCATATGCCAATGTGACAAAATCGTGATTAGCAAGTTCTTAAAAAGGAAATCATATGTCGATATGGAATGCCCGAGAAGATCATATCCGATAATCGTTAAACTTGAACAATAGCATGATCGCAGAGTGCTGTGGGCAATTCAAGATCGACACCACAATTCATCGCCATATTGCCCAAAGATGAATGGGGCGAGAGAGGCGACTAATAAGAACATCAAGAGGATAGTAGGGAAAATGGACCGAGACCTACGAGGATTGGCACGAGAAATTACCGTTTGCCCTTTTTGCTTACCGAGCGTCGGTCGGAACCTCCACCGGGCAACTCCTTTCTAACGCGGTCTACGGGATGGAGGCGGTTTACCTATCGAAGTTGAAATTCCATCCTTCGAGTCTTATGCGAGGCGAAGTTGGACGAAGCGAGAATGGATCGAGCTCGATATGATCGATTAAATTTGATTGAAGAAAAAGGTTGAAAGCTATTCGTCATGGTCGGATGTACGAAGCGAATGACGCGCGAGCATACAACAAAAAGTGCGCCCAAGAGAATTCCACGAAGGAAACTTAGTTTTGAAAAAGATCCTCCCATACAAAAAGATTTGAGAGGAAATGGATGCCTAATTGGGAAGGACCTTATGTGGTGAAAAGGCTTTCTCTGGAGGGCTCTCGATCTTGGCCGAGATGGATGGGAAGAACTTATCAAATCTGTAAATTCGGATTCGGCCAAGAAGTATTACGCGTGAAAGAAGGAAAAGTCTAAGGCGAAAACCCGCAAAGGGCGCTTTTCTAAAAAAAAAAAAAAAAAAACGGAGAGGCCAAGGCGAAAACCCGTAAAGGGCGATTTGAGACCAAAGGGGCTTTGAGTCGAAAACCCGATAAGGGCGGCTCAAAATCGAACGAAAGACGAAATGTGTGACGATTTTTGTTCTCCCAGAATTGGCAAAAGGAGGAATGTTACGCCTCAAGATATCTACAGAGCGCTGCAGATCTCCCAACATCCATTCAGCTCAAAATGATCTTCAGAAAGATTGGATAGTGAAGCTCAGGCTGCGATATTTGGGGCACCTACCTCTCTTCCTTCTCACTCATTTTTTTTGTATTTCAATCATGTTTGCTTTTGTTGATTAATCCAATTCCATTCTTCATTGATATTCATCATTTAAGTTTTTTTTAAAAACTGTTTTTGCATTTGAAATAACGGTCGATGGACCCATAATGCTTCCATAAAAGGAGTTTTGCCTATTACTCTGGAAGTCTCTAAACAGCACAGGAACCTGAAACAGGACTGTTGTTTAGAACCAACACGCCTAGGGGTTGGAAACGCTCGAGAAAGAGGAGTCTAAAATCATAGCTCATGACTACGAGAAGACAAAAATTGCGCTCGTACTGCGGCCTTGATGAACAGACGAGCAATGACAACCCTAACCATTAAAAGGGGATCATTTAGCTTTACATTCATACATCATCACATTCAGTTAGGAGCATTCGACTCATCATTGCATCCTAATCATTGTAGAAAGACCACCTACATTCGTGCAAGTGTAGTCCATAGTACGTTTAGTTAGGAGCATTAGATTCATTCCGATCATAGCATCCTAATCATTTGGCATAAACACAAGCATATGAAACCAAGTCTACGGGATATGTCCCCAGAGGACGGAGCATCAACAACTGGAGAAACCACCATCCTATTGCCGCCATCGCCATCGGTGGAATAGGTTGAAGATTATCCTATTGCCAGCGACCGGCGGTGGAATAGGTCAAATTTGTAGATCTTGTCGCTCAACCATGAGTGGGGCAAGATCGAAGGCAAATCTCGTCTCCCAAGCAGTAGGGGTCATGATTTAAAGCCAGTCCTATTGCCCTTGACCAGCAGTGGAATAGGTCAAATTTGTAGATCTTGTCGCCCTAACTTGATGAGTGGGGCAAGATCGAAGGCAAATCTCATCTCCTAAAACAAAGAGGGGTCATGATTTAAGCCACCGTCCTATTGCCACTGACCAGCAGTGGAATAGGTCAAATTTGTAGATCTTGTCGCCCTAACCAGTAGTGGGGCAAGATCGAAGGCAAATCTCGTCTCCCTAAGCAGTAGGGGTCATGATTTAAGCCACCGTCCTATTGCCAGCGACCAGCGAGTGGAATAGGTCAAATTTGTAGATCTTGTCGCCCCTAACCGATGAGTGGGGCAAGATCGAAGGCAAATCTCGTCTCCCCTAAGCAGTAGGGGTCATGATTTAAGCCAGATCCTATTGCCACCGACCACTGCCAGTGGAATAGGTCAAATTTGTAGATCTTGTCGCCCCTAACAGTAGAGTGGGGCAAGATCGAAGGCAAATCTCGTCTCCTAAACAGTAGGGGTCATGATTTAAGCCACCGTCCTATTGCCCTTGACCGCGGTGGAATAGGTCAAATTTGTAGATCTTGTCGCCCTAACCGATGAGTGGGGCAAGATCGAAGGCAAATCTCGTCTCTCCTAAATAGTAGGGGTCATGATTTAAGCCACCGTCCTATTGCCACTTGACTGCCAGTGGAATAGGTCAAATTTGTAGATCTTGTCGCCCTAACCGAGTGAGTGGGGCAAGATCGAAGGCAAATCTCGTCTCCCAAAGCAGTAGGGGTCATGATTTAAGCCACCGTCCTATTGCCAGCGACCAGCAGTGGAATAGGTCAAATTTGTAGATCTTGTCGCCCCTAACCGTGAGTGGGGCAAGATCGAAGGCAAATCTCGTCTCCTAAGCAGTAGGGGTCATGATTTAAGCCACCGTCCTATTGCCAGCGACCGCCAGTGGAATAGGTCAAATTTGTAGATCTTGTCGCCCTAACCATGAGTGGGGCAAGATCGAAGGCAAATCTCGTCTCCCTAAACAGAGGGAACATGATTTAAGCCATCATCCTATTGTCTTGGCAAGTGATGGAATAAGCCAGAAGATTACAAACCTTACCCCCCGAAGTTGCAATGGAGCGAGTTGAAGATGTAAATCTATCTCCCACGAAGTTGCGGTGGAGCGATTTAAAATAAACGAGTCCCATCCTCGAAGTCGCAGCGAGGAGCAAATTGAAGCTATAGGTCCTATCTCTCTGAAGTAGCGGTGGAATGGATCAAGCGACAAAATGCGGTGAACAGGAATGAAGCTATCTCGTGGAAGAGCACTAAGAAGTCAAGACTCAACAAGGTAGGGCAAAATTGGTCCTTTGAAAGTCTTTGCTCCATTCTCGTTACACAATAATGAGCAAAGAGAGGCGGTTGTAGAACCCAATTATTGCCCGGGCCCAACAAAGAAATAAAACCCAAATTAAAAACCCATTTTACTAACCCAATGACCAATTACAAAACCCATTACAAAACACGAAAGGTAGCCCACTAACCTAAACCCAAGACCCAATCCGAAACCCAATTGAGGCCCAAATCGAATTACCCAAACATCAAAATCAAAAAAATCAAAACCTAACCCTAGCCACTTGCTCGCCCACAGCGCCGCAACCCCAACTGCTCCACCGCCTGCCGCCATCGCCATTCATGAATGGTGCTGCAAGCATTAAAAGCGAAGTGAAAGGAGAGAGGGGTTGTAAAAGAAGGCTATAAAGCCATGTAAAAAAGTTGTAAAGGACCCCTTTTTTGAAAAAAAACAGAAAAGTTTTAAACAAAAAGAGAACAAAAGAAATAAGCAAGCGAGATCCAAAGAATAAAGACAAGAAAGCACGAACAAGTAAAAACACATTAAAAAAAACCCAAAGCATGTAGCGGAAGGTGATTTCTTTTCCTTTTCATTTTCGATCTTTTTTCTTTTTCAACACATGTACTTATATATATAGATATTAAAAAGAGAGTTAAAAAAAAAAAACCAAGTCTTACCCTTTTTACCACCGCAGGTACACGGTGGCGGCTGCGACTGAGAAAGCGATGTGACGGGCATTTATTTGAGCCCCCTTTCTCAGACCTGCAGAGAAAACAAGTAAATGTCAAAGTTTTTTTTAAGAAGCTGCTGAAATGAATTTTTCTTCATGATTTTCACTTTTATACCTATATCAAAACGACACCGTTTTGGTCATTGCCCTTAAGCACCAAAACGACGCCGTTTGGCTGAAGGCCCGGATGCGCGACCCGACCCGACTGAAGGATCCGCGTGTTTTCTCTGAGTGGGCTAATTGCCCACTTGGTCCTTCCGCTTTTTCAGGGATTTAAAATCAGGTTTTTTCAGCATTTTAATCGGACCCCGGGAATTTGCGCATTTTGCAATTCAGTCCTTGCTTAGACTGCGCGTTTTAGGGGGATGGGCTATTGCCCATTTTAGTCCCCCATGTAATCCACGCGCTCCAAATAGGCCCTTTCTCCCTTATTTTCTTTCGAATTGACCCCCAAAATTCTGTTTTAAATTCAATTTGATCCTCTTTTAACTATTTTGCAATTTTACTATTATTAATATCATTATTGTATTTGTTTATTTACTTATTTTATATATATATTTTTTGTTTTTGTACTATTGTTTTACTTATTATTGTCTTTATTATATTTATTATTATTATTTCTATTATTGTTTTTATAACCATATTATTATTATTATTATATTATTATTAATACTAGTACTATATTACTATTATCTTTTTTATATATCTATATATCTCTTATTATTACGTTTACTAATTGCTATTATGATTACTATCGTCATTATTTATTTTTCTTTATATTTTCATTATTATCATTTTATCATTATTTCTTATTTTATCATTTTTATTCCTATTACTTCTATTATTATTATTATTTTATTATTATTATTATTATTATTTCTATTATTATTCCATTATTATCATTTTTGTATTATTATTAGTATTACTATTATTATTATTTTTACTACTTTATATATGACTTACTTATTTATCGGTTTACCACTAAAAGTTCTTTTATTTTTATTACTCTTATTCATAGTTATTTTTTTGTCACTTTAACCTATTATTTCCTTTTTAAGTTACAATAGCTTGTTAGTTTCATTTTTTTTCTTGTTATTCGTACTATTTGTTTATTATTATACCTGTTAATATCATGATTTATTTCTTTTCATTTTTATAAATTTGCGTTTCATCAACTTTACCCGACACAAAATTGCTTTCTTTCCCAAAGGCAATATTCCGTATTCGAGAAATTCGAGAGATCGTGCCCTAAAGTATTGGGTTGCAATTTTTCTCGTTTAATCTAAATAACCGAATATCCTTTTAAAACAAATACATTTTTAAACTAAAAGCTTATTCTCGTGAAATCGAGATGTCGTGTCCTAATGCATTTGGATGTGATGTTTTGTTATTCCGAGATAATATTTTCTAAAACCAAGGCAATGTTCTGTATTTAGAAGCTCGAGAAAACGTGCCCTAAAGTATTGGGTTTCCTTTTCTCGTCCATTCTAAATAACAAAATATCCTTTCAATTAAATCCATAAGTTTTGAATAAAAGGCAAGTTCAACTTTAAAGGTCGAAATGTGGCGTCCTAAAGTATTGGATGTAACACTTCACCTTAAAACGAGACGGCCCTTGGCATACATTTCCAATTTATCCAAATTTATTCTTCAACAACAAGAGGGATCGTATTTTGAATTCTTAAGTTTTCAACTTTCGACATTAAGACATTAGATAATCAATTAGGTACCAATTTTGGGCGTATCGAGGGTGCTAACCCTTCCCAAAAATGCGTAACCGACTCGAATCCATTTTATGATTTTGTAGACCAAAATTGTGTTTCGATAAATTAATCTGATCATTAAAAACAAACACTTTTTAAGGTGACCCGATCACACCTCATCAAAAAAGATTGGTGGCGACTCCCGTTTTTTTTTTTATTATTTTATTATTCGTTTGCAAAACCCACGTCGACCCCGTTTTTTTTCAAAACTCGAAATGGGTTACGACAGATATTACTTGGCTAAATTTCATTCCATTGACGATTACACAAAAAATCTTGTCTCGTGGTCCGTGGTTGGTCTGACATGATATTTAATGATCCAACCATGGACAAAAGATTTCAGTCCCACACAACCATACCCAAGCATGGTTTTGGCATGGATACGCTTACCAGGTCTTCCGGGGTTCTTGTACAAGAAGAGAATTCTTGAAGAAATTGGAGGGGTTATAGGGAAAGTTGTTCGGTTAGATCTTAATACCGACAACAGGACTAGAGGTCGCTTCGTTAGGATGGCAGTTTACATCAATTTAGATAAGCCACTAACTGCTCAAGTTCTTGTCAATGAGGTGAAACAGATGGTTGAGTACGAAGCTTTGCCAACAATCTGTTTTAGGTGTGGGAAATATGGACATACAAGGGAATTATGCCCCTTGATGCGAACGGAATCCACACCGGAGAAAGAACAGACGAAGGCTATACCGACGGAGGCTGAGGGAGGAGGAGAAAGCAAGGTTTTCGGGCCTTGAATGGTGGTTGAACTGAAAAAACGAAATAATTTTCGGAACAATAATCTTTCTAAAAAAGATAATAAGGGAAAAGGAATATCGGGTTCCAGATTTGAAGCTTTATCGCACTTGGGAAGGAAAGGTGATATGGAAACTGAACAGAATAAAGGAAAAAATGAGCAGAATAAGGGAGGAGATGAACAAATAGCTAATTTTCAGACTATTTTTAATGATGGCATTAATGGAGAGAAGAAGAAACAGATATCTAGGGATAGGCCTAGTTTCAATAAAGGATTACAGCTGGATACAGTCAAAAGGAGCAGTAAACCGTTGGATACTAAAATATCTGCCGTTTTAAATAAGCCAATGGATCGACCTTTGCTTAATGGTGGCAATGGAGCTACTGCGGAAGGCCCACCAGCAAGCAAATTTGGGGACGACTCATTGAGGGAGGATATTGTTCAGACAAATTATGAGGTGGGGCCAACATGCGCAACAAATAAGCATCGCATTAATGAAGCAGAGAGTTCTTCTTCCCTTATTCCTATTAATATTTTTAATACTATGTCGGATTCTAACACCCGTTTATTATACGAAAATAGTCTCATTTTACCACATTTTAATAATTCTTGTCTTAATCCCATTTTTGATAAACAGGAGGTAAATGGTGATGATGTGCATCTAATATCCTCCAAGTCTGACCCATCAATGCCGATTATGGTTGAAACTCATATGGCTGAATCTATTAGAGGTTCAGTTAGTAATAATCACACGGCTGTTTCATTCAAAGAGAAAGGCCCAGCTGACGGTATGAATAAGAATCAAAATTTCGGGAAATCTATGGGGGGTAAGGAAGGTGGCTTCCGAACAACTAAAAAAATTATTAAAGTCACAAATGGGAAATTGAACAATTTTAAAATTAAAAATTCTTCTAAAATTCCCTTGAGTGATTCTATTTCTAGACTGACCAAGTCTGTATCCACAATTCAAAATGTGGATTCAGAGGTTTATGATTTAATCACTGGTAAAAGGAATTAATTTTGATTCGTTTTATTCTGGTTTATTCGGTTCTTTGAGTTTTGTTTTTTGATTTTGTTTTATTGACTAATTTCTTTATGAATTTTAATCTCTCAATATTTTCTTGGAATTGTCAATGGTGTGCAAGAAGTAAATTTCTTCGTGCTTTTCGAGAATATAATCTCGAATATAAACCAGACATTGTGTGTCTTTTGGAGCCGAGAGTTAGTGGTCAAAAAGCTAACACTATTATTGATAAACTGGGCTTTGATCGTTCTCACCGTATTGAGTCTGTTGGATTTTCAGGAGGCATATGGGTTGGATGGAAGGACTATATTTCTATCAGTATTATTCACAACCACCCTCAATTCATGCTTATTCGTGTTCATGGCACTAATTTCAATGATGGTTTTTTTATCTTTGTTGTTTATGGTAGTCCTGACAAGACTAAAATGAAATATCTCTGGGATGATGTAATGGACGTTTTGCCTCAGGATCCATCGCCATGGATGATTTTGGGGGACTTTAACGCCATTCTATCTCCTAAGGACAAAAAAAGTGATCGATCAACAGGTAAGAGGTGTAACTATTTTGGTAATTTTGTTGATGCTTGTAACTTGCAGGACCTTGGTTATATAGGACCTTCCTATACCTGGCAAAGAGGAAATACGTCCGAGCGGCTGGATAGAGCCATGGCAAATGATGCTTGGGTCTCTGCTTTTCCACATTCTCTAGTTTACCATTTGCCTCGTATCAAATCCGATCACAGGCCTATTCTTCTCAAAACAAATAATAAGATCAGTGTTCCAAGAGGGAGACCATTTTGATTTCTTGCAGGATGGACGGAGCATGCAAATTTTAAGAATATGGTCTCAAAAAGATAGAGATATTCAGGTAATATGGTAGATTCGTTATCTGAATTTACCTCTCATGTAAAAGATTAGAACAGGTCCACCTATGGATATATAAGCACTCGTAAAAGACAACTTCTGAAATCACTTGGAACCATTCAAAAAGCAATGGAGCAGTCGACTTCTAGAAGATTAGCTAATTTAGAAATGGAGATTCGAGATGAATTGGAGAGTGTGCTTAATCATGAGGAACTTTTATGGAGGCAAAAGGCTAGGTGTGGTGGCTTGGTTTAGAAGCGAGGAATACCAAGTTCTTCCACAGTCGCACGATGCAAAGAAAGAAATTCAATCGTATTTTGGCTCTACGCATCAGGAATAAGGAGTGGTGTTCAGAGCAGTCTACTCTCAGTGAAGAAGCTGTCAAGTTTTTTGAGAAGCTATATGGTGAAATTCCAAATCTCATGCCTGATATTCCTTCCGACATCTTTCCTAGTCTTAAGGAGCAAGATATTGGTTTTCTCAAAAGCGGTGTCGAATGATGAGATCAAAAAGGCTCATTTGATATGGCTCCGCTAAAAGCTCAGGAAGTGATAGGTTTCATGCGTATTTCTTTTCAGAGCGAGTGGGACTTAGTTGGAGAGGCGGTTATGAGTGGGTTCAGGTATTTTGCTGGTAAAAGAATTGAGAGGAGCTTAATAACACTCTTATTGTGCTTATCCCTAAGAAGAACCAACCAGAAGACTTCAGTCAATTTCGGCCAATCAGTCTCTGCTCGGTTATGTATAAGTTGGTGATGAATGTAATCGCTAATAGGTTCAAAGTGGTGTTTCTGAACTTCATTTCTCCAGAGCAAGTTGGATTTATTGCAGGGAGGAATATATCAGACAATATCATTATTGCACAGGAAGTCATCCACTCTATGCGTAGCAGCAAAGTGGGCAAAAATTGGATGGCCATTAAGCTTGACTTGGAGAAAGCATATGACAGAGTAAGCTGAAAATTTATAGATGTGTCCCTTATTGCAGCCGGGATTCCTGAGGAACTTAGAAAGGTTATTATGAATGCTATCTCCTCTTCCACTATGCAGATCCTTTGGAATGGAGTCCCGTCGAGAGCCTTTAAGCCTGAAAGAGGAATTAGACAGGGATGTCCATTATCGCCTTATCTTTTCGTTCTTTGTATGGAATGGCTAGGGCATCTTATCAGATCAGAGATGGAAATTGGTAGATAGCATCCTATTCAGCTTTCTAGATCGGGACCGGCTTTATCCCATCTCTTTTTTGCTGATGATCTTGTTATCTTTAGCAAAGCAGAGATGGATCAAGCTCATCTGTTAAAGGATATTCTTAGGCGTTTCTGCGATCTTTCGGGCCATAAAATTAGCGCTAGGAAGAGCAACATGTTTTTCTCAAAGGGAGTGGATATGAGATTAAGTGATCAGATTAGTCAGCTTTTTGGTTTTCAGAAGGTTCGAAATTTAGGGAGTTACTTGGGGGTGCCTCTTCTCCATGATCGTGTTACCAAGAGCACTCTGAATTTTGTGATCGAAAAAGTGAAAAGCAAACTTCAAAATTGGGACGCTCGGAAACTCTCTCTAGCAGGACGTGTTACTCTTGCTCAATCGGTTCTACTGGCTATTCCTAGTTATTTCATGCAGTCCTTAGTAATTCCGAAAGGGGTATGTGATGAGATAGAGAGGATAGTCAGACAGTTTATTTGGGGAAGATCAATTGGCAACCCAAAATTAGCCTTAGTTGGATGGGAGTCCATTTGTCAGCCCAGGACTCGTGGAGGGCTTGGTTTTAGGCATCTTCAAGACCACAACAACTCCTTTCTTATGAAAATTGGCTTTAATCTTGTCTCTCGGAAGGACACATTATGGGTTCGAGTTCTTCGATCGAAATATGGTTGGAAAAACCAGCTTCCTGAGTCTATACACAAAAGTCACTGCTCTCATCTTTGGAGATCTCTCTCTAAGGTGTGGCCCCTATTACGTGAGAACCTCATGTGGTCTGTTGGGGATGGATCTACAATCCGTGGATGGAAAGATAACTGGGTACCTGATGTTGGGCCTTTGTTCTTTTATGTTTCCGCTCACGAGAGACTTAACTTGGATAGCACTTTGAATGATTGGGTACTTCTGGATGGTTCATGGAATATAGACATGCTTCGTATTTGGCTACCCGATGGCATGATAAAGCGTATTGTAAGCATTCCTCCGCCTCACCCTGCTGGTGGTGAAGATAGAGTCATTTGGGCGCGTTCTGGTTCAGGGTCCTTCTCTATCCGCACCGCTTATTGGGTTTTAAAGGAGAGTTCTTGGAGCCCTAAAAATGATATTTGGAAGCGCATTTGGAGATACCAAGGACCTCAGAGAGTCTGACTCTTTCTTTGGCTTGTGGCCAATCAGAGACTCTTAACTAATTCAGAGAGGACCAGAAGAGGAATTGGGCAAAGTAGTGCGTGTCCAAGATGTGGCCATGAGTTTGAAGACATCATGCACGTACTTCGTGATTGTGCAACTGCCAAAGCCGCTTGGACGCTTGTAGTCCCTCCAGAGAAATAACCCAGGTTTTTTTCTAAACCTCTACAAAATTGGTTAACTTCTAACCTTTGTTGTCATCTTAAATTGCAGGATAAGGGAACTACTTGGTCGTGCATTTTCGGGATTATAGCTTGGAGAATTTGGAAAAACAGGAGTCTCTTCATTTTTCAAAACATTGATTGGACGTCTCTCGAGCTCATTAAATCATCTCTCAGCTGGGCACAAAATTTTGAGGCCTCTTTCATTGGTTCTAAGGCTACCGCTACTTATTCAAGGAATCAACAACATTGTTCTGATAACTGGGTTCATTTATTCTCTGATGGAGCAGTGGCTAGAGTATCCGGAAATGCATCAGCGGGTGGTGTGGTTCGTGATCAGGATGGTAATTGGATATTTGGATTCACGCATTATCTAGGCAGCTGCTCACCTTTGGAAGCAGAACTTTGGGGTATCCTTGATGGAGTTTTCATTTTATTGAATAAAGCATACAAGAAGGTCAAGATTCAGACTGATAATACTGAAGTGATTAGGGCTTTGTCCATGGATGATATTGTAGACTCTGGCACTACACTACTTAGAAGAGTTAAAAGACTTATACATTCTGAAGGTCAATGGGAAATTAAGCATGTCTCCAGGGAGTGTAATTTAATCGCAGATCAAATGGCGAAGATTGGGCTTTCTTGACAGACTTCACTACGGATATTTGAAGTACCTCCTGATGCGGTGGCTACGGCCATCCAACATGATAAATCTTTTAATGTCTCTTAGTAGATTTTAAGTTGTCATTTTCTATTCACCAAAAAAAAAACATATATTTAACAGTATTAAATACAAACTTATTACCACTTCATCTATATTTATTATAAAATAAATTTTAAAAGAAAATATGTTTAACATAAAATATTTTCTATCACGTAATAAACAACATATGTATATACACAAGTAAATGATCACCTAGAGATGATATATTGGTGATATTTAGCACAAACATTTAAACTCTTAAATTTGATGGGTAAAATTAGTAATGGTATAGTATTGAATAATAATAATAGTAATTAGTGAAAAATAAGATTTTTTTTTAAAATTATATATTTTTAATAAGAGTAAATTGTTGCTAAGAGCACATCATAAATAGATAATCTTTATTACTCAAACTCGAGCAAATACTAAAATTGTGTGAAACGTTAAATATTAATCGATGTGAAAAATGGCTTAAAAAAGAAAATTGTTTTTAATTAAATTAATAAGATGGAAGAAGGTGAAGGTTGGAGCAAGGGTGAATTTGAATTAGGATGCATTAGCATCATAGGGATATGCTTTTTCTATATAGACACATTTTTTGTCTTATTGTTTTTTAACGGTTTAATGACAAATTTGGCTATTAATGTTTGCATGTTTTATCAAAATGACCCTAATTGTATTTTTGAGCCTTTTTTGGCTATAAACATTTGTTTTTTTTTTCAATCTGCTTTTTCTAACAGATTTAATGAATAAATTCAAGATTTCAATTTTTCTTTTCTTTCAAAAGATTTCAATCTTTCATACGTTTGTCTACTAAGAAGTTTTTCTACTGGGTTAATTTTTTTAGATAATTACGTTTATTTTATTTAAATTAAGAGTTATTTTTTAATTTATTTTATTATTTTCCACATGTAAATCTTATTAGATTATCTAAGTAATAAATTACATCTCATTAAAAATATTCCACATATGAAATTCTACATCATCCCTATTAAATTTTTTAATGGTACTTTCATTAAATCGCAGATTGAAAAAAAGAATAAAGATTGATGGTAAAAAAAGACTAAAAAATATAATTAAGGCCATTTTGACAAAACATGCAAATATTAGTGGCCAAATTTGTTATTAAATAATTTTTAATTTGAAGGTTAATTTTGGAATGAAAATAAATATAACTTGCGTTTGATGATTCAAAAAGAGAGTAGAATATACTATTAATCGCTTAATTTTTATAATTTTTCATTTTTGATGCTAAAAGAAATTGTATTTTAGACATTGCCATTAATAATCATTTTCATTTTGATCACCCACCATTAATTTGAAGTTAGGTAATGTTATTTTACATACATTTTAGTCATCTAATTTTAGTAAATTTTTATTTTAGTAACTCATTTACATTTTTATAATTAATTTTATTTGAAAAAAAGAAAACATGAATTTTTACAAAGAATTGAATTATTTAGCTGCAGAGATGAAACTCAACTTTCTCCTTGTAACTCATTTCCATGTAAATAATTAAATTTTTTTCCTTTTTACTGAAAAACTAAAATTAATTCTTTTTTCCTGAATAGCTAAAATTAAGTCAAAAAGATAAAGGAAATTAAAAAGATAGAATGATTTTTCTTTGTAATGCAAGTAATTTATTACAAATTCCGAAGTTTTTTCACTTTACTGAAAAAACTAAATTCAATCCTAAAAAAGGGAAAAAAAACTAAATAAATTTAAAAAAAAATTGGTTTTTCCTTACAAAAATCCATGAAATTCTCTGTAAAATCTCAAGTACTGAGAAAAATTAAAAATTCATTCTTAAAAATAAAGGAAATTAAAAAGATAAAATGAGTGATCAAAACGAAAATATACTAAAGTTAGGTGACTAAAATGAACATTAAATTAATGACGGGTGACCAAAATGAAAATGATTGTTAACAGTAGTGCCTAAAATGTAATTTTTTTAATTTCTGATGCCCAAAATATAAACTTATGAAAATTGGATGATTAACTGTAAAATTTACCTTACCCTTCGAAATATGATGGTTATGGAACCAATTATTTATATACAATTATAATAATCAAAATCACATATTCCAATAAAATTATTGATACTATGTCAGAACTCAAAATCAATATCCAACTCATTAAATGTGCTTATGCGTTTTTTATATTATAATTAAGGGTGTCTTTAAAGTTTTATTCACTTAGGCTTATACGAGGGAGGACCTTCTTGGAGCCAGATGGGGTTTGGACCCCCCCCCCCCATATGATTTTTGAAAGTTATAAATTAAATTGCTTCATCAAAATAAATTTCTTAAATTTGCATTGTCAAAAAAAAATTTTAAGTTGAAAATAAAGTATTCACTTACTTTGAATAAATAAATTAAAGTATTTACTGCTAATAATAATAACTAATCTCTACATCATGAGTGTTGTATGAAATAATATATGACTGGTTACGAAATACGTTTCATTCTTATAAGTAACGATTAAACTCCCGACAACATGAGTAAAAGATGAAATGAATAGCCAGGGGTGGAGCTAAATTTTTTTTTGAGGACTAGAATTAAATTGTATATTTTTACGATAATAAATATAATTTTATCATTTTAATAGCTTATATCTTTATAATTTTTAAAGAGTTAAATAAAACTTTTATCATTTTAAGGGCCAAAATATAATTTTACTATTACTAATTTAAAATTTTATAAGTTATAAAAAGTCTCAATTAAAATTTTATCATTTTAAGTCCTACCATTATGAATAACCACCACGCCATAATTTTTTATTTATCTTTTCATTTTATGTACAATTTTTTTTATTAAACTTCTAAAATTAATTGGTTTGTCATCATTCTCAGATAAATCTAATCTAATCTTTTAAATATTAACTTTCTTTACCGGACTTTGACTACGAATATTGAAAAGTCAAATATTTTATGTATTTTTCTTTCCATGTTTCTCTTATTTTTTTAGCAATTTAATTTTAAGGGTCGTAATTTTCTGAACAATATAATTTTATATTTAGCTTTCAAAATTAAATGTCTAAATACGTCACACTCATTAAAGCTACTTGAATCATTCACCGAAATTCAAAGATGTATTCTTGCATTAGCACATTAAAGAAGATGTGATTGTAAATAGAAGATTTTCAAAATGGTTCAATAATAAAATTAGCTTTCAATGTTTATAAAATTTGTCATTTTAGTTTTAATTTTAAAAATTTTAATAAATTTAGTCTTCAGTATTTATAAAATTTTTCATTTTAGTTCTAATTCTAAAAAAATCAATAAACTTGGCCCTCAACATTTATAAAATCTATCAATTTAGTCCTAACTCTAAAGATTGAAAAAATACTTTTAATTCATTTTTAGCCCTTTATAACTCATCGCCTCCTAACCCATGTGAGATATTAAAATAAGAAAAAAGCACTTTCTTTCAAGCCACTTGTAATAATTTCTTTCACTATAATTTAGGCTTCATACTAGACCAAACAAATTGATTTGAAACTTATCTGGAATAATTGACTGCATTACTACTTGAACATATAACGTTTTTAATGCATTTGTTTTCTTTTGAATCTTTTTTTTGTGTGTGTGTGTTTTATCCCAACATTTTAGAGTTCTTTTGCAAGTGACTTGAAAGAGGGTACTCTTTTTCTTATTTTAATATCTCACATGGGTTAGTCGATAGGTTATAAAGGGCTAAAAATGATTTTTTAAAAATAATTTTAAATTTTTAGAGTTAGGACAAAATTGTCAGATTTTGTAAATGTTGAGGGCCAAATTTATTGAATTTTTTAGAATTAGAACTATAATGAATTTTTTTGTAAATATTAAGGACTAAATTTGATGATTTTTTTATATTTAGGATCAAATTGATAGAATACGTAAGTATTAGAGGGCTAATTTTGTTACTAGACCAATAAAAAAGGCCCACATCAACTCAGAATGATTAAAATATTTAATTTCGAAAAGTTTAATGACTAAATTGAAAAAAAATAATAGTTTAGTGACAAAATAGAACAAAATACATAGTTGGGTGACCATTTTAATAGTTTCCTCACAAAAAAACAATTTCAACATGGATTTAACGTTCCACATAAACATTTAACAGATAAAATTTAACGAATGGGCTAATTTACACGTTTTGAAATGTATAAGGGCTAATTTATCTATTTTTCAATAAAAATAGCTGAAATGCAATCCGCCCCTATGTATAGGGGCTTTCCTGATAGTTTTACCAAAAAGTACAAAGTAAGAATTTTTTTTGTTTATCTAAACTTGCTAAATGAACCTGCATCGTAAAATTTGAGTTCCCTATTTGGGGATGATGGTGATGTTGGCAACATGGACATGGGACAGAGAGATTCATCACTAGCGCGGCAGTTAGTCAATAGTAGCAGTGTCCCGTACATATATATGTATGCCTCGAAAGGCATTGCAATTGCAAGTTGCGTTGGATCCCAAATTCATATATATTAATGATAAAATCCAGCTTCATCTACCATGAACCACGATGCCTCATAATCATGGCTACTTAAAACAATTATAGCCATCTTTATTCCCACCTTTACAACACGTTAATCTATACTATATTATATAACCTATTATGCGATGAAATTTTTTATAAAATAAATATATTTATAAAAAATTGCTTTAAGATCAAATGAAGCTTTAGTTAAAATATTAAATATTATGGTATTTTGGGTTCAAATTAGACCTGTTCATGGTCTAGCCCAATCCGAAAGTCCGTTTGAAAAATAGGAGAATTTGGGTAAAAATATTAGCTTGGAAAATAGGCTTGGGCAAAAATATAAAGCCGTTTAGAAAACGGGCTGGGCCTCAAGTAGTGCTTTTTTTTGCTCAGCCCGGCTCGAATATGTAAAAAAAAAAATGTTGTTATTATTATTAATACTATTTTGTTGATATTTTCTTTTTCTTTTTTTTTTACTATTTTGCTACCATTTCACTATTATGTTGCTACTATTTTGTTGTTATTGTTTGGATATTGTATAACTTTTGTTTTATTGTTTATTTTGTTACTATTTTAGAGGAATTTGCTTTTTAAGTTGCACATATCTTAGTGTTATTTAAGTATACATATTAGTTTTTTAATTTATTTTTAATTTTTTGGGAAACAATTATTTTAATATTTTTAGTATTTTTGATGTATTATACATATTTTTAAAAAAATTATATGAAAAAATTAATACGGGCGGACCAGACTGGACTCAAGTTTTAGCATTTTTATCCAGACATAGCTTAGGTAAAATTTTAGGCTCATTTTTAGGACCAGGTCCCGAGCCTAGCAAACTGGTCTAAAATTTTAGTTGGGCCCAACCCATGGACACCTCTAGTTCAAATCCTATCAGCTTATTTTTTGGACTTCATATAATTAAAAATAACAAAAATATCTTACAATAATGTTTACTATTTTATAAAAGGAAGGGTTTCCATAATTACTCAACTGAATTCTAAGGTTGAAGGATGATATCAATTCAATAAGCCCTTAAATATAATTTAAAAGATTTACACTATTTTTTAGTCAAGGTTATTTTTCAACCAAATCTCAATTCAATTATAAAATTATTATTATAATAATAGTATTTTTATTTTTTATATTTTTATTTAAAAATTAGAAAAAAATACACCATGTTAAAATTTTATTCTACGATACCATCAATTTTAATATCTCAACTTTACCTTTTCAATCAAAACCTCAATTATTTTTTAAATCAAATTTTTATATATTTATTTATTACATTAAATTTTCATTCACAAAATAATTATACATATAACACATGACGCTTTTCTATTTAATTTAAGATAAATCAATCACTCACTCTTTTTAGATTTTAAAAACAACTTACATACTTGCCTTTACTTCTCTTATTTTAAGTAATTAATATGATGTAGTTTAGAGGTAGAGTGAGATTGGATTTATGTATAATATCAGTACATTTTATGTTTATTGGAGTTCAAATTAATTTAAAATGTATTTTAAATTTTATTCAAATACATCCATATTTGTAAATAATTAATCTAAACCCGTTTTAAGTCCATTCATGTTATTATTATTATACAAAATTATGAAAATTTTAATTTAATATGTTTTTATTAAATTTTAAATATAGACAATTTAAAATATTTGTAATATTAACATTATACTATTATATATTACTATAAATTTAACTTTTTATATGGTATGAATTACATAATATTTAAAATTAAAACAACTTATAAATTACGTAATTGAAAAACAAGTTAAGTTGGACTTTCAAAATTAGAATCCGAGCTAAATTCATCTCTTAAATTATTTTTTTTTTCTTTTTTTGCTCTATAATATTTTTATCCAACCTTTTTAAATATTGAATGGAACTTCGACTTTGAATAATCTGTCCTTGAATTGTATTAAAAATGAATTACTTCTTTTAAGTTTTGTAAGTAATAAAAAATCATCTCATGAAAGAGAGAGGTGAAGGCTAGGGAAATAAAAAAACGAAACAGCATTTATTTTCAGCAATCACGTTCACCTTTTCTTCCTTAAATAGTAGTCAATGCATGTCACTCCATTTTAATAACCTACATGTTAGGGGGGAAACCATTATCTTAGTAAATTATTGAAGAAAAAAACATTTTTTATATATACCACTTAAAAATGTCAACTTCACACGAGCTTTGGATGAATTTCCATATTTAACCAGCAATGAATCACATCTTTTTTGTATATACATAAATTTGAGCATGGGAAATGTTAATGAACCCTAACAATAGGGCGAAACCAGAACAATTTTTTAGGGGGGTCAAATAAAATTTTAATTTTTTATAGTCTATATTTTTATAATTTTTAAAGGGTTAAATCAAATTTTTATAATTTTAGGGGGGGCAAAGTACAATTTTACCTTTATTAATTTAAAATTTTAAAAAAAAATTTAGAGAGCCTAAATGGCAATTTTTCATTTTAAGGGGGGTCGGGGCCCATGCCAGGCCCCCTAGAATTGTCTCTACCTAACAACAGGAGTTGAAACAAAGAACATAAATGATTAATTAATTTGATAGGAGATTGTCGATGGAATTTATGGAGGTTATAATGGTTTATTTGGTAGGTCGAGAATTGTCACGTATGATCCAGAAAGTTAGTAATGGAGTAAATTGTTAATAGATATCTTGTTTATGTTTTCAAGAGGTTTTTAAGGGGTTTTCCTTAATAAATCATATGCCATTCAGTAATTGGCGAATTGTTAATAGATATCTTATTGCTTACATCTTTTTAGGTCTACGATGTGATTTGATGGTACATGATGAAAGAATATATGAATGATAAGTGATAACAATCCTGTCGAAACACCCTCTTTAGTTGTGGTGATGAATTGGTAGAAGACAGGGACAAATATAAATGGGGCAAGTAGTGGCCTTGCTCCCCCCTCAAATGCTAGTTGTCATTAATTTTTTATGAGATTATATGTTACTATAATGATAAAATTACATTTTGACTCTTAATAATTTATGACTTATCTCTGGTCTCTTTAAAGTAATTTTCTGGCTTTCCCTTATAGATGATGTCCCATTTTCTTGGAAAAGTGGACCGGAACAAGATTCATAGAGGAAATTGGTAAAGAATTATATAATAAGTTAAAAAAGTAAGCGAAAAATCGATTGAGTCTTAACTCGATTGATATTGACATTGCTATAAGTATAAGAAGACATCAGTTCGAGTGAAAAATGAATTTTCTTTTATACAAAATCAAAGAAAATGATGAATTAATACTTTCCCAAAGCCAAGATTTGGGGAAATGAAGAGTTGAAACTTTGCTTGATGCTTTACTTTTGTCCTTAGATAAATAATAATTCCATGCACATGAAGTCCTTGATGTGTGTGTGTATGTATATATATAGATATTTTATGATTATCCACTGGGAAAGGAGTTTGTTGGGGGTGGGAACATAGGCATTTCCAAAAGCAACATCTTACTTCCCAAAAGAAGACCAAATCTTTAGTAGATACTTTGCTTTTTCTCTCATAGCCCCATAAACATCATAAACAAACAACTACTAATCTATTTTTCAATTCAGAAAATGACTTAAAGTTTTATTATATAAAAAGCCACTATTATTACTTCCACTTTTTTTTGGATTAAATCTAATGTAATCCAAATCATAATGGGAATTGGACTTTTCCTTTATCTTGGCTGATGTTTGGCATTTGTCCTTTTGCTTCTTTTAGTTGGAAACATAAGAATGTATATATATATATATAATTTTTTTTTATTATTCATGTTTATTTTAGTGTTAATATTTGGGTTGGTGGTTATTCCTTCTTATAATATCGTTTTTAAAATTTAAAAACGCGTTCTATGTTAAAAGTGTAGTGTGTTTTACCACTACACCAAATACAATTATTAGTTAAAAAAATTGAACTAATTCTAAAATCAAGTATTACTTTAATAAAAGTTGTGATAATTATACATATTATTGTATTTTAATTTCTTAATTGTACTAGAGGCTAGGATAAGGATAAGTAGTAGTGTTGGCCCCCAAAAATAATAAATTTATTATAATTTTTTTTTAAATTTTATCAAATCATAATTTAGTATAATAATAAAATTATATTTTGACTCTAAAAAATTTATTATTCATATATGATTTCCTAAATATTTTTTTGGCATTACCCTTGATTGTATTATTTGTGAAATGCTATAATTTTTAAAAATATTAAAAATAATTAAAATAATTTAATTAATATACATAATTAATCCCTACATATACGAGTTAAAAAACTAGAAATTATATTGTATATTCCCCATCAATCATATCATTTCCATCTTTAAATTCAAAAGATTTCCCATCGATAGATTCTCAAAATTTAATGGACTACCCCTTCACGGTTCACGTGGCCTCGACCAATCAGACATTGACGTTAAGGGCAGTCTCCAAACCCTAGACAATGGAGTTTCTTGCATGGGATATGCCTGAAAATGTTCTCAATACAACTTGACATAATTAAAAAAGCACCAATTATTTCAAAAATAAAGTATTAATTATGCATTATTTCTATATTTTAAAATAGTATTAAAAAACCGGATTTAGTTTTTATTTCCTTTTTTTTAATATTCCTAATTTAAAATGCAAAATTTTCAAATGCTAATTAATTTAATGGTAAATTATTCAGATAGCCATCTAATTATAGAAAATTTATTTTAGGCACTCAAAATAAAAAGTTTACAATTTAAGCACCTACATTATATAGTTCGGTCATTTTGGGCACTCTTGTTAAAATCACAAACGGTAAGCTGACGTGATAGTTAAAAAAATCAGTATAATAACAAATTTAACCTTCAACTTTTAAATAATATATAGATTTAGTCACAATTTTAAAAAATTAACTCTCAAAATTTACAAATAATCTCAATTTAATCCTGTACAATTGTTAATAGCGATTTAGTCTAAGGAAACACAAAGTGAAATAGTTTTGAGCATGAATGGCATTTAGCCTTGTTTGATTCAGCAAACATTATTGTTGTTTTTCCCTCATTTCTGCACATAAAAAGGGTTCCTTTTTCCCTTTCAAGCTTCCATCCTTTTTGGGTTCTTCAAACAAACAACAATCTAAAAAAATAAAATTGAAGTGACATGCTTGTCTTGATGAATATGAAAAGCTTGTTGTGAAGATGAGTACACTCATGTTTATATTATGTTTGATTTTGATTCTAGGTTTCCATTTTGGGGTTAAATTTATATTGTTGTCTTTTTCTACTGGGTTATGATTAGATTTGTTCATGGGTCGGGTCGAAGTGGGAGGGTTTAGGTAAAAATATAAGTCTGAAAAATGGGCTTAGGTAAAAAAATAAGATCTGTTTAAAAAAACAGGTCGGGCCTCGAGTAAGGCATTTTGGCCTGGGCTTGGCCCGCCCCTGAATTCACAAAAAGGACAAAAAAATTGCTATTTCTTTTGTTGTTTTAATGTTATTTTCTTGTTGTTTTCTCTCTATTTTGCTAACATTTCACTGTTATGTTACTACTATTTTGTTGTTATTATTTAGATATTATATAACACTTGTTTTATTGTTAATTTTATTATGTTAAATACAGGCGAGTCGGGCTTGAGTTTTAGCATTTTTATCTGGGTCGGACTTGGGTAAAAATTTAGGCCCATATTTCAGGCCAAGCCAGACCTGAATCTAGTAAACGAGTATAAATTTTTTTATTAAACCTAACTCGAACCTAGCCTATGAGCACTTCTAGTTATGATTCACAATGACATTTGCCCCCTTGTGACTTTGGTCGAGGTTAGCCTTCTACGAAACCATCTTCAAATATGGATGCGCCACCCAGAATTTGACTTGTGGGTTTTCATGTTTTGAAATTTTCAAAGTTGTTTTTTTCTCTTTCAAGTTCCTATTTTTGGCTTTTTTATTTTCATCAGGTTGATAGTGCTAGAAGACATGGAATTTTGTTGGATGCTGTTTAGGTTTTAACATATCTGAATCTTTCAATTAAAAAGGCTTATATTTCATTTGATGGACGGTAGTTCATGGATGGTAAGCTGAATTTTTTACACAATAAAGATTTTGAGGATCAAATTGTGATGTTAAAGGTTAATTTTTTAAATTTATTTCTAAATCGATATAATATGTATAAGTTAGGGACTAAATTTGTTATTATGTCGATTTTTTAACTGTCATATTAGTTTGTCATTTTAATGGGAGTGATCAAAATGATCGAATTATGTAACGTGGGTGCTTAAATTACAATTTTTTTTATTTTAAGCACCTAAAATGAATTTTTTTTTTATAGTTAAATAACTATTTGTGTAATTTACCCTTAATTTAAGGCCTCTTATTGAAAGAAAGTTCGATTTTGTGTTCTAACATTGGCCTGAAATTCTAATCTATGTAATTTACGTTATTGCAACGATGTCTTACGTAGCAATCTAAATTAAATTTATCCAATTAAAAAAATATTTTTATCCCAACAATTGGACATCCAAGTTAGCATTTAAAACTCATTTGAACTGTCATGTAGGACTCTCATTATGAAGTAACCTAGTTAACGGTAGAGTGACCACTTCGTAACAAAACAATAACGTAAGTCACTAAAACGTAACATTTCAAACATAAATAACTAAAATATAATCTGAGATAAACAAAAAAATAACTATTTTTATAGTTTACCCTTAATTTAATCATCCACGTTAATTAAATCGAACAAATTAATCACTCCACCAATAAATTCCTTTTTTAGTTTTTTTTTTCCTTTTTTCTTTATTTTCTGTCTCCTCTCCTTTTTTTTTTTCATCTTCTTCCTTGGCAATCATCATCGACACTCCACTGTCTAGCCATCATCTATCACTCACAACCTCAAGTCACCATTTTCGCAACCTAGCTTTGTCGACAAGCTCAACCGGCACCACCAATCCCCCTATTACTCATTATCAACCTCCTAATCACCATTTGCCTAAGCCCTTATCCAAATCATAAGAACCTACACTATCCCCTGTGAAATCTACCAAACATAAAAACACCATAACAATACCCTAAATAGCAACAACCATAAACACAACAGCACACCTAATAACTAAAAAGAAAAAGAAGGGGTCTCAAATCTAGCAAACCCAGAACATGAAAGAAGCAAAACAAAAAATGTCATAAGAAAAAATATAAAAAGTGAGAAAAAGAAAGATGATAGAAGACGAAACTCCTTTCAGGTTCACGGTGGCTATTTGGATCGACGGTTTGATGTCGAAGAAGACGTCAAACGATCATGGTAGCAACGCTCGCCGATGATTGTTCAACGGTAGCAGCAACGACATATTTGAGGGAGATGATGGCTAGGGTTTCTAAACTAGAAGAGAGAAGATAAAGGAAGAAAGGAAAAAAAATAAAATTAAATAAAAAAGAACTAAAAATAAGGAAATGGGAGTATTATGATAATTTGACAGATCAATTTAATATATTTTTAAATTTTTTTTAAGTAACAAAAATAAAAATGACTTATTTTTAAAATCACTAACGGGATATTTTACTTTTAAAAATATGACAAATCAACATTTTTTAACATTTAACATTACTATTGTGTACAAGGGCAACATTGGGGCAGGCATTGGCCTCCAAAAACGGTGAAATTATAATTTAGTCCCTTAAAAAATTTTAAAATTATAAATTAATATCATGATATTTACTTCTAAAAATTTAAAATTAAAACTTTAGCCAAAAAAAAATTGTTTACTTCTCTCCTAATTGTGTACAATTATATATATATAGATCATAATTAAATGTACAATTCCGCAAGGTAATTTGACTTTTTTATATTATTTTTATTTCAGTATTATTAAGGAAAAGAAATTTATCTAATTGTTCTTTTTCTCTATTTAAAACAATCTCATATTTAATAGTTAAACTTTGAATTGTTATAATATAGAACATTATTCTCAAAACATTTTTAGCAAATAACAAAATTTTGAAACGAGTCCAAACCTCATTAAGAATAGTACTTCATAGAAGAAAATGTTTTGAAAATTCTTACAACTAGATTATGCGACTAGAGGAAGGAAACATATTAATAATCCGGTTATTTTATCATACTAATTCAGTTAAGAATTTTGTACAGTAGAAATATATAAGATTAGAGTTCTATAAACAAATTTTTTTTTGTTACAAAAGAAGAGGTCAATCTCCCAAAAGCATCACATGTCTTGTTGTGCTAGTTGAGCAACGCCACCATGTTCAACTCTCTAACAGCATGCCTCACCATGACCTACCAATCCCATGGCCAATCACACAACTCCCTTATACTCTGAATTAGAGCTAGCGGGCTTCTGCCGTTACCCTGGGCACTAATCAGTTGTACTAACAACTTTCCGAAATCCACAATCACAAGCTAGTCTCACTTCGAACAACATCCGCACTGCTGATTGTTGCACTGAACACCGCCTAACACATTGGTTATACCCCTTTGTCCAGCCGCTAACACTATCCCTCAATACCCCGCCAACTTTGGCTATTCTGTTTGATCCAGCAGCACCACCGATATTTAATTTCACCCACCCTTTTGCCAGTGGACACCAGCCTACACTTTGATCTGGTTGAGGCCTCGTTATAACCCTTCTTGAAGCTATAGGCTTCTAGCAATGATGTCCACGTATGAAGTATCCTCATCATGAATGATTAAGCACTCATTTATTCCTCCTCTTCCACAAGTTCCAGCAAATTAAACTAAATGTAATACTCCATTTAACATTAATAACATTGGATATAGAATTATCATTTTTTTTTAATTTCACAAACAAAATTAGAAGTTACTCATGTGTCATTTAATTAGTTTATCATTTTTCTAATACTAATTTTTATTTTTTCACTACATCTTAAACGGAGTATGTGTCACTTACTCTGCTTGTAGAGTTTAAATTATATTTAAATATTTTAAATATTTTATTTTTATATTTTCTAAGGCCAAGTTTTAAGGACTAATCTGATTTTTTTTTATTTTTTTTTTGTTATTCAATGTTTCATGGAATAGCCATTATTTGATGATACAAAAGAATAGTTATTATGGGAAGACAAGTATTCGAGAAGTAATGATCATTCCATTGAATGAGTATTACATTCAATCAAAGAAAGAAATTGTTTACCATTCAATGAATAAGGGGGGAATAAAGCGTGGTGTTAAATTTATTTTTCAAATAAGTATAATTATAAGTATAATAGCTAATAATACACCCAAATAATTATAATCAAAATTAATCATTATAATTCTCAATCAAATTGATAATCAAAATATATTCAAATTTAAATCAAACTAAATTTTGACAAAATAGATAGATATTAGGATTTAAATCAAAATAAAATATGAAAATAACCCAAATATAATTTGCACAATAATTTGCACAATATAATTTGCACATTATTTTTAAGTTCCCGTTGTTTTTATTTTTGGCTTGACTATAAAATTGACCTTCAACCTGCACACTTAAGTGCTTAAAGTTTTTTTTTAATCGAAGTGGTATTGAAACTATAAATTTTATCTTATTTTGTCTCAAAACATAATACCAACCAATAAAAGTGTGACAAGTGACATGTTTTTATTGGACATTGTACACTTTTTGGGTAAAATGAGATACAATTGATAATTTAAGTATCACTTTTGATTAGAAAAAAACTTTAAGTATCTAAATTTATAAAACAGTATAAGGAAAATATTGCAATTAAGCCTTTATTCTTTTATAGTGAAAAGCTTTAGAATTATTAATTCTTTTGTTAGGTAAAAATTGAAAGCAACCTAACTGATGGAGTTTTTTTAAAATTAATAATATTTTTCAATTTTAATATAGTTAAGGTTGTAAAAAAGCCCTCAAACTTTTCTAAAAAAGCAATTGAACCTTTACTTTTTCTTTTTGCATTCAATTGGGTACTTGAACTTTCAAAATGCATCAAAAATACATTCAAACTTTTTCAAAAAAAATAATTAAGCCCCTGCTTTTTTTTTTCACTCAATTGGTTACTTGAACTGCCAAAATGCATAAAAAAAAGTCTTCAAACTTTTTCAAAAAAAAAAACAATTAAGCCCTTGTTTTTTTTTTACACTCAATTGGATACTTTAACAATTGACCGTTAAAGTTAACTACCACTAACTTTTTTCAGTTAAAGTCACCTTGTGTCACAACCACGGCGTGACATGCGAAAAAAATATAAAAAATAAAAATAAATAAAAGTTATAAAATTATTGAATTTTAAAAAATATAAAAAAATAAATTTTATTAAAAAATTAGAAAAAATATAAAAATTGAAAAAATATAAAAAATTGTAAACTTTTATAAAAATCATAAAAAAAATTTATAAAATGCATAAAAAATGCCCTTTAACCATTAACTTTAACAGTTGACTATTAAATTTAATGACCCCCAATTTTTTTTAGTTAAAGTCATCACATGTCGCAACACAACGTGACATGTGGTAAAAATGATAAAAAAAAATAAAAATCAATAAAAGTTATAGAAAAATTATAAAATGATTCTTTTGGTACGATAATTTTTATACTTTTTTTTACAAATTTTATATTTCTTTACATTTTTTATAATTTTCTTACAACTTTAATTTTATATATTTTATAATTTTTTTTTACTATTTCTATAAAATTTTACACTTTTTTTTATATTTTTTTACGATTTTTATAAAAAAAATCTATTTTTTCTTCTAATTTTTAACATTTTTTATAACTTTTATTGGTTTTTATTTTTTATAATTTTTTTGCACATGTTAGGCCTTGGTTGTGACATGTGGTGTCTTCAAATAAAAAAAAATTAGGGGCGGTTAATTTTAACGGTCAATTGTTAAAGTACACAATTGAGTGCAAATAAAAAAGCAATGACTTAATTGTTGTTTTGGAAAAATTTTGAGGGTTTTTTTTATGCATTTTGACAATTCAAGTGTTCAATTGAGTGCAAAAAAAAAATCCGGGACTTAATTATTTTTTTGAAAATTTTTGAGGACTTCTTTGATGTATTTTAAAAGTTTAAGTACCTAATTGAGTGAAAAATTATAAAGGTTTAATTGTTTTTTTTTTTTTTAAGTTTGAAGACTTTTTATGTGGTTAAGCCTTTTAATATTAAAAAGAATAAAGGACTCAAAGGCCCAATTGTATGGACCGGATCCACAACAAACATACAAATTTAATCCAGCCCGACCCGATCCAATAATCAAACATCTAAAGTTGTTCGTTCAACTTGAACCTATAAATTAGTCAAAATAATAAATGCTCTACGAGTCTTGGCCATAATTTCATTTTATTCCGATTTTCTTCTCTCGTAGAAATTTAAAGAAAAAAAGGAAAATAAATTAAAAATAAAAAGAAGAGGGCTTTTTGTAGGTTAATTCTTCTAATATCTTATCCCAAATTCATTTTCCGCTTATCTGAATTTTCCCCTCAATTTCTTGTTTCTCATTGAATTTTGAGTTGCAGATTTTGGACGGATCGCCCATGGAAATTGCTTCGGATGAAACCACCCGCATATGCAATCACTGGTATGTATTAATATACGGTTTTCTTGAAATTGTGTATCTTTATGATTTTCTTTTGTATAATTGATTTTAATTCGTTGAACTTTTGATGCAATCTTTTTTCTTGTCTTTCTGATCCCTGCCTTTTTGTTTCTTTATTCATTTATTAGAAGAAATTTTTGAAATTTTCATTGTGGATGAATTCTTGTTGCCTGATTTGTCTGGAAATTTGTGTACTTGGAAATTAGTTATTGCTTAAAAAGTGATTAGTTGATTTAAGTTGATCAAATCTAGCTGGAAAGGGAATGACTTAGTTAAATTTCTTGCTTTGATATCTTTTAGAACCTGAAATTATGTTTGTTTGATGCGTTTATGATTGCAATCAGTTAATGTGATCAGGGGTTTCATCTTTTTCAATTGCTGAAAATCTATTAAATTATGAAAATTTTGCTGGTATTTTGAACATTACAATATATTGTTGGAACCCTTTCTTGAGGTTCTTTTATGCTTTTGGACTATAATTACAATCTGCTTGACACTGAACTGCAAGCTTAGCAATATGTTGAATAAAGCTTTCAAATTCCTCTTTTTCCTTTTTATAACGAATGCTTGCTGTTGATATGGAACCTTCACATGTGCTTTGTTGTGTTCCTAACATAATTAGGATGCGGAATATAAGTTTTCGATCAAAGATACTGAGGTGCATAGCTATTCCCTTTTTTATACAAGATGTGCGTTTTTAGTTTTTGAATCCTGTTTTGATGCATGCCTTAGTTTTGAGGTGGTTTAATAATTAAATTTTATGTTGCAATGATTTCTTTCATTAATCTAGTTGAATGAGGGTGGAGGTCTCTTTATTCCATATGAAATGGTATTGGAAAATTGCATGCCCTAGAAATTCTAATGAGTAACTTTTTTTTCTTTTTAATGTTTTCAGTGACAGGGCCATACCTTCTTCAAATATTGATTTGCATTATGCTCATTGCTCCCGGAATCTAGAAAAATGTAATGTTTGTGGTGATATGGTTCCAATAAGGCATGCTGAGGAACACTTCTTGAACACCCATGCTCCGGTATGGTTTAGGTCTTTTCTGATTGTTTGTAATGAATCAATTTTTTACCTTTCTTGTTTACTTTTTCTGATTTCCCTATCATTTTGATGGCTTTGATGCTGCTTGAGCTAGAAGCAATGAAACTCTTGACCCTTGGGTGTAGCTTAATAAACAGCAATACTAGATAGTATTCAAATCTTAAAATAAAATGTGTTACAAATTTTCAAAAGTTGATTTTTAAAAATTCTTTTAAAATACTTTATTTGGAAGAAAGCTTGGCAGAGGGATAACTAAGTTGTCACATTTGAATATCTTATTGGCATTGGATTTGTAGTTTATCTGTAAAAGCTAATCGAAAAAGCCTGGTTACATTGATGGATATTTGAGTTGATAATTCCCCTCCCATTTCCCGATTTTGTTCTTCCATTTGAACTTCTTATTTTTCCTTTTGTTCGGGTTTTGATGTCTCATTTTGGCATGAAGTACTATTTTCTCAGCTTGTAGTTATAACTTATTAGGTCTGAAGAATCTATCAACCACCAGAGATTTAGTTAAGTGTAAACATTCATGAAATATTAAACAGTTAAATAAGTGGAAATATAGACTCCAACTAGTCCTTAGGTGATTGATAACAATGGGGAGGTGCAGTTAACCAAGATTTGTTTAACCAAGTCACCAAGTTTATTGTTGGTTGATGAAATTATCCTTTTGTGTCTTTTGGTAATGTGCAAGTGCATATCTACTTAAAAATCTCACATAATGCCTTGTACTAAATTGATCATGCTATTGACTCATTATGTGAGCAGGTGGCTTGCTCATTGTGCAGTGCGACAATGGAACGTGGAAATCTAGATATACATAAAGGTGAAAGTTGCCCCCAGAGGATTGTTAATTGTGAGTTTTGTGAGTTTCCGTTGCCTGCTATTGATCTGGCTGAGCATCAGGTACTAATTATGAATAATTTTGAATGAAAGGATTCATATTATATATGTTAGGAGAAACTTTTACAATGTTGTGTTGCTTTGTGATTTTAGGAAGTCTGTGGGAACCGGACAGAGATGTGTTTTCAATGTAACAGATACATTAGACTGAGAGAAAGATATAACCATGCAAGTAGGTGCACTGGTATTGCAGAAAACAATGTGGAATCTTCCAGGTACATACACTATTTACCTTTAGAGTGTTTTGTAGATGCACTAATTCAGTCATGACCTGACATAGTGCATAATTTAACTTTGTTCCCGTCATCTGCATATAGATGGAACTTATCTCGGTGAAAAGTACCATGTAGACCCTTGTACTAGGAGTTGGATTACATTTTGCCCCCTCTACTCAAAAAATGGGCAAATTAGTCCTTGTACATTAGATCCAAGAGTAAACTTGTCTTTCCTTTAAAATTTTCATCTATTTCTACAGTTAAAAAATGGTCATTGTACCTCATCATGAGGTACACGCGGCACACTATGTGTAACTATATGGTTATTCTGCCAACCACACCAGTTTTCAACAGTAGAAATGGATGATTTTTTTTAATAGAAAGGACTAATTTGCTTTTTGATCTAATGTAAAGGAAATAATGTCAATTTTTTTAGTAAAGTGGAAAAATCTCTAAAGCCCGAGAAGTCATGTATCTTATGACCTAAGATTATTATTTTTTGTTCAATATGACCTAAGATTTATTGTAACAATGTTTGAACATATCACCCGTACTCGAGCCTTAGTTTCCTGAAAACCATCCCCAGATTTTTGCTCTTTGTTTCCTGCCATATCCATCGTCATTATGTTTATACGAATTCATCTTGGGTTTCATTAATGGATTTGGGATCTATGGTTAGGGATGTGAGGGCCCCTGAAAGGGAACAAGGTGCTCCGAGAAGGCAGCCACCTGAATATTCACGGAAACGACTTATATTCACCATTGCGGTAACCGGCATTGCTGTTTTATTCGGATCACTTATTTTCCAAAAGAAGGCGGAGACCAGTCAGGTGCATTAGCAGAATACACTACACAAACTGGGGCGTTATGTAAATCAGCTAGAGAGCTACGTTTTTTAACGTTTTGTCACTTATCTGTATCTATCATATTATCCTAAGAGCATATATTAGTACTATTGGTGCTGTATCAAATTCATTCAGATTGGGATAATATGCTAACAGTCCAATACCATATCTGTTTCTTAGTTTGGGTCACAAAATGTAATTTTTTTCATTTCAAAATTTAAAAAATAGAGAAGAAGTTTTCGACTAATTAATTTTTTGGGCAATTATTTTTTTAAAAAAAGAACAGAAAATTTCGTTAAACGCTGATGTTATTTATCATTAAAAAATATTTTTTTAATAAAAAGAATATTATTATAAGGATATTTTTTTTAAAATATTTTTATATAAAATCAATAAAAATTCATATGTTAATCAAAGTTTAATTTGATTTTTACATAATTTTTTTATAAATATATATTTTATATAATATCTTTTAGTCCACAAAATTTAATATCCTTAATTTGATTTTTTTTTACTAATACATTATCATACATTCACCATGTGCTTGTTTTGTTAAAAAGAATGTATGTACATATAAGCATTAAATTTATTGGCGATTTTTTTTTAGTAGAAGTTTTTATTTAAAGAATGTATAATTATTTTTAAAAATAGTAGGGGCTTTAGGATTTTTTTTTTTTTTGCTTTTTTACAAAAATAAGTATTTTTAAAAGGAACTTATATTAAATTTAATATTTGTTGACTTAAAAAAATTATAATTAAACTAATAATCAATTAATTCGTTACATCAATTTAATTTGGCTTTATATAGCATAGAGAATTTGGTTTTTTATTTCATTTTAAGAGTTAATTGCATCAAACATCCTCAAATTATGACACTCATTCTAAATTAAGCCTCAAATTTTAAAGCATTCTAATTAAATCCTTAAACTATATATTATATTTATAAGGTTCTTTCAATACTAAAATCGTTAATTTGATTCAAATTTAAATAATTAAAAAATAATATAATATAAACTTGATTTTTTCAATCGATTTAGTTTTGGGATTCAAAAATTGAGAACCAACCTACAAAACCATCTAAACTAATAGCGAAATAGACAAAATCGTCTCAACTGACTAAACCGAAACAAAAAAATCGACTGTCAATTTTTTTGGTTAAAATTGATTTTTACTCTCCCCTAAATATCATAGTTTTAGAATATTTGGTGCAGGGTTGGTTCATCCAATATAACATTACGACCCATAATCTTACATTCCAGAATGAAATTATGGTGTTTGGATTTCAATATTCTGACCCTCCTGTAATATAGGGTGCAATCTAATATTATGGGTAGAATATGAATTTTAAGACAAAAACACCCTATACATTTATTATATTTATCAATATAATCTTTTTTTATTATATTTTAAGACAAAAAAAAAAATCATGTAGCTCCTTGTTCCTTTTCTTTTTCTCTTGTAAGTTTGAAAATTAAAATCTCTAGCCTTTGCTTCCCAATTTGAACTCCACACTCTCTTGGATATTCACTCTCGTCTCCAGTTAGGTAAGTTAAATATTTTCAATATATGTTGTAGGCTGTGTTTGTTGATTGTTATAGAATTTTTCAATTTATGTTGCAAGCTTTATGTTTGTTGAGTTATTGTGTTGTTAATTGTTATGGCTTCTCTCGCTAGCTTTTTTAGAAAAGGTTTTCTCAATTGTTATAAATCATTGTTTAATTAATTAAAGAGACTATATAGAGAGATAGGTACAAAGAGGAGACCTTGTACAATGTACAATGGCCACCATCACCATCACTATCTCTTCCTCTATGTTGTATTGTTTGTAAGTTTCAATTAACTTTTAATTTTTAAATCCCAAATTTCTTTTTTATTATGATTTTAATTTATTTTTATCAAGATTATTTGCTAATACTTATTCGATTAATTTAACATTACTGTTATAGATTGAAGTTTGAAGCTTACTTGCTTTGTTGTTTATGATTTAAATTATCGTTTCGATAGAAAATTTCACTGAGACCATATCTTTCAATCAAATTCTTTACAAGATTTTAGGTTTTTTTCCCGGTTATTAGGATTATAGAATGATTGACAATTTGGTAAACTAACTTGCTCTTTAGCATTCTCTCAGTAATTAAACTATTTGCTTAACAAGTTTATATTTTATAACAAGAACAATATAGTAAAATTTGCTTTTGGGTAATCTTACATTTTATCAACCAAATATTTGAATCTTACATTCCAACCAAATGAACCAAACAAAGTAATCTCACATTTCACCCATAATTTTACATTGTCATAATTTTATTGAGAAACATAATTTAAGATTCGTTGAATCAAACACCCTCTAATTTTCAAGATAGTCAATATCGTGCTGACACTAGATGTGTTCTACTATAGCCACAGGGAATTTCATGGGCCGATCCATGCCTGTTAGTCCTTCAAACGGCCACTGGCCATTGGAATTTGGACCATGTGATGGCGGGCTGGATTATGTAGCTAGCACAATTATATTTGTATCTTACAGATTTATATTTGTCTCATACATTATACATTGTTAATTAATTAGATAATAAGATTATTATTCTGTATGGTGTCAAATGAATTTAGAATAATGTTATTTTTTTGTGTAATAAAATGATAAAATAATTAAAAATAATATTTGACATCATTTTAAATTTGTTTGTAGAGTTTTTTTAGTGAACATAATAATTATACTTAGATAATATTATCTCATTAAAAATTAAATCATCCGTATTTATATTTTTTAAAATTTCACATTTTTTTTATTTGGATATGCAATTATTTAGACACGAAATCATATAAATTCATAATATATATTATATAAAGTAAGATATATAAGCAAATTAGGAAATAATCTTATATGATATTGTAGAATTACAATAAGTGAACACTTTTTGACACCTCGTTTATTATAATATTAATATAATTATTGAATCCAAAATTTAATTAATATAATTTATGAATAAATATAATTATTTCTTACCACAATTGAATGAATATATCATTTTCCCCTTATTATTATTTTTTAAATATTTTATTTAATTTATGTTATTTACAAATTGAAACTAGTAAACTACTACAATCTATATTTAAAAGTAAAACGTCATTGTAGTAGCCTAGTACTAGGCTAGTAGCCATGCTTTTACTTGAAACTACTATCATCATGATATTCGCAGAGTAAAAACGGTTCATTATCAAGAGCAAAGCTTTCATCAGGCCTTAATCTTAAGATAAAGACATCTATAACTTAATTCAACAACCAAAAATGGATGTTATTCTTTATTGAGGGCTAATTTTGTAACAGCCCAAATACGACCCTAACCGGAATGGTGGTCTCGAGACCATGAGTCCGGGTCAGAAAATCTCTTAATATTTGTTTGTTGATGTGCTATGTGTGCTGTAGTGTGTGAATTTGCTTATTGATGTGATTGAATTAAGAGAAAGGATCTAATCGATATAGTATGAAAGTGACAGTACTAATTGAAAAGGGCTATTTTAAGTACATTACAAAAAAAAGGGGCTTGCATGTCTAATAACCCCAAAGTTGGGAAATGGACGGCAATGATGGGAGAAATATGATTAAAAAAATTCTAACTTAGGATAGTGGGATTTTTAAATGAATATTAAATCATGGAAAAAAAAGGGGGATGATTATAGTTAAATAAAATAAGAAATATATTTTATTTTCATTTCATCTTGATTGTTCTCTCATCTTTCTCCCCTCTTTCACGAAACAAAGAAAAGAGAAGCCATTTTTGAAACCTCCATGGCCGAACCTTGCATGTGTACCTAAGGTGAAAAATCAAGCTCCATTTGTTATAATTTTTGTATGGTTATGCTAGAAATCTTAAATGCTACCAACTTCATGTGGAAATTTTGAGTATAAAGCCTTCCCTAGATTCGACCATTAGTAGGAATCATGTATATTATGTATGATGAAGAAACCTTGATCTTGGTTAGTGTATTAAAGTGTTATGGCTTATATACTTTGGAAACAATCGGCTAGAAATTTATGTCTTGAATAATAAATTTTATGAATTTTGGGAAGTGAGGTATAATGTTCGGTTCTTATGGGATTTAATAAAAAAAATTCATGAGAAATGGTGAATTGTTTAGGGGCTTGATCATAAGGAGACCGTAAGCAAGGGGGGGAGTAAATTCCAATTAAACTATTTTGTAATGTAGGCAAGTATGGATTAAGGCATATTGCCAAATGTTATAGTAGAATTGGCTTGAATAAATAAATAAATACTAAAATATGATAGGAACATGTTTAATGATAATTCGGTTTCATGTTAGTAATTTGACCGAATGTAATATTTCATTTGAGTGTGAATTAATTGAGTTGTGAATTATATGTATGCATATATTTGCAATGTGGTGGATTGGATTTTGTTAGTTTGTATAAATGTGAGATTGAATTGTAAGAATAGTATAATTGGTGGTGAAGGGTATGTTTGGGACTCTATTGAATCGAGTGAGTAATTATAGGGGTAAATTAGTAAGAATTGTAAAATCTTGCAATTGAATTGAATTGCGTTAAATCGATTGGAAATACATATTGAACAAATGTCATTTGATAATTCTTAGACCGTGAGCAAAAAGAAAAGGAGCTAGATCGGGGAAAGAGCAAAGTGAACGAATAGCCGAAGCATTTGGATTCCTCAAATTTCAAGTAAGTCCCTAAGCAATCGTACTAAGGTGAAATCTCCTAATGTACATCCTTGAAAAAAAAAAAATTAATTGAGATAAACTAATTTTATATGTGATGGCCGAATATGATAACATCATGTGAGTATGTATGTATAAATGAATATATGTGTGGATGCATTGGATGATTGAGGTAGGTTTAATGACATGTTACAGTAGGTATGAAAATGCATGTATTCGGTTTGAATAAAAATCTTGGGTTGACTTGTGGATAATTAGAAAATAGGAAACAAAGAAAGATATTGTGATCGAACTTGCATTATTATGCTTATAACTTGTTATAAGATGTGAGATCGTTTAATATGTTTAAATGTGATTGCTAATTGGCCACTTGTGCGCGGAATGATTAAGTAACGGCTCTGTGTGAGCGATACGTTACGAAGTGGATTAAGTAACGGCTCTGTGTGAGCGATACGTTACGAGGTGGATTAAGTAACGGCTCTGTGTGAGCGACACGTTACGAAGTGGATTAAGTAACGGCTCTGTGTGAGCGATACGTTACGAGGTGGATTAAGTAACGGCTCTGTGTGAGCGACACGTTACGAAGTGGATTAAGTAACGGCTCTGTGTGAGCGATACGTTACGAAGTGTATTAAGTAACGGCTCTGTGTGAGCGATACGTTACTAAATTCCAGTAAAGATCAAGTAAGAATAAGATTTATTAGAGAATTGTTATTGCTAATGATTTTATGCATAGGCAAATGTACGAGTGAATTATCATGATCTATACCAAATGGTTAGGTTTGGAAGAGTAAGTACATTAAGGGTAAGTGTTATACTATTGAAATGAGACTTGGGTAACTTAAATGTTAAATAGATGAATTAGTGAAGGTATATGACAGGTATGTTCGTTATTTCTCATGTGAAGGTGATATACAGAATGTATTATAAGTATATGAAGATGAGAAAGTTCAACTCTTAAATGGGGTAATAATTATAGTATATTAATTTAAGTAGGTTTGAATGCTTAGTGCAAATATTCTACATATGTATGTGATAATAATAATTTGCTTAAACTTACTAAGCTTCATATAGCTTACCGTTGTGTTTGTTTGATTGAGTATAGATTTTGGAGCAAGCTCGCATCCGGGATCCTTGTCGAAGTCAAGCACACTATCAACTACTTTTGGTACTTTATTAGAGTTGATCTTTTGAAATAAAAACAAAAAAATGGCATGTATAGTTTATAATACTCTTTTGAGTTCTTTTGGGATTTGGATGTATATAAAAGCCATGTGAAATGGCTAAATCTTGATATGTCGGACCTATATGAATTCGGGTTTAGTAATAGTTCACTACCAAAGTATAGCTCATGATGTGTTATGTTATACTCGGTTTTAGTTCAAATGGTATTAAAAAAACATGTATCGTGCCTTGGTAGTTAAAATGAGGTATACGAATAGGTAATAAATTTGTAAAAGATGGCATAGTTGTTGGTAGAGTCAAAATGTGATAAATTTACCATAGTAATATGTTCGAATATGCATGTCTGTATGCTTCATGAACCGTTCGGGCGACAGTTTAGTAATGCTTCATGAACCGTTCGGGCGACAGTTTCGGGTTAAGGGGGTGTTACAAATTTAGCATTATTCTCAGAAGTATTTTTGGGTCAGAAAATACTTTTGAGCAAAAATTAAACTTTTCTGCTTCGGCTGAAAAAGTATTTTTGCAAAACATATTTTTTTTTAATCTCAAAAGTACTTTTGAAAAACTCAAAAGCATCTTGTTTAACAATGTTTTGTCCCAAAAATACTTCCGAGAAGCAATGCTAAATTGACCCTTTACTATGTAATATGTAATGATCAAGGATTAGACTAGATCAACCTAAATACCGAGCCAAAGAAAAGTATTAGATCAATTCATTTGAGAATTAGTGTAACTTAGGTGGTTGAATCATATTTTTTATTCTTTAATATTTTTACCAATTTTTATTGATTTATTTAATTGAACAAATTAAATCAATTGGACTGGTGGCTTGATCAATTCGACCATTGGTTCATTTTTGAAAACCTTGGTTTCGTTGTCTTTTGTTCTGCAAAAACAAATAGTATCTTCTTAGAGATTCCACATTATATCACAAAACACAATTGGATTGATTTAACAAGAACATCCAAATGTGACAAAACCTTGTAGTATCAGTGATAGTATCCAAAGAGGACAATTCTAGTTTATGTTCTCATATCCTAAGCCTATAAGTTGGATTGAATCCTGATATAAAAAGACTGAATCAATTGATATCCATTCTACATAGTGCAATTTTTTATGTGTTGAGGTGGCAATTAAAAATAACAAGAGTTTTGGGTACCAAAAAGAAAAAGACACAAGGACTTGTGATTTAAATTGAATCTTTAGTTATTTTGAGCCATTAATTCATGCTGAAATTGGCTGCTCTCCTCCACATAGCGACTCTTGCACGCTTGTATCTTTAATGGGGAGGGCACCAAACTGCGGTGGCGACAAAGTTAAGAGAATGTTTTTAATTTGTGACCACTACCACCAAATTGTGTTCCATACAAAACTATACTTTATCTCCAACCCAAATCAATTAAGAAATCAATCACATCATGCATGAAGGACTTTAAGATTCCTAAATAATTCGAGTGGTATACATTTCTAATTCATTATCTTTTTCTTAAATTACACTTTATTACCTTATTTCAAGACAAATTCTTTTCTAAAATTTACTAAAAGTTCATACAATTTTATTTATATATGCATATTATAAGATTTCATCTAAAATGAAAAAAAAAAAAAAAAAAACCTATGTTCATATTGTAATTTTGACATTTTGTATTAATTTTTTTTTAGTTATTTGCTTCATAAATTCTTCAAATGTTGGTAGTTTCAGAATTAAATCTCTAAAAACAATCTCATTAATGATTAGTTTGAATAAATTTTTTAAAATATTTATTAATTGAATATTATCTAATTATATTTTGAATCAAATTAATTAAATTTATCTCTAATTATATATATTAACAATGTAAATAATTTTTTTTTATTTTTTTATTTTAAAAAAAACTTAAAAAGTTTTAGTTTGTAGTGTTTTTTAAGTTAGTTTAAACATTTTTAAATTAATATATTTAATTATTTATTAAAACATATTAAAGTATTTTTTGAAAAAGTCATACATGTGAGACACAATATTCTAAATACCATATAAAAAATATATGATGCCTATATTCTTTTATTTTTATAAATTGATGTATATATTAATTAATTAAATCACTTAAAATTTACAATAGTTACAAGTTTAAATAATAATCACAATTTTTAATATGAATACATACATATTTGGTATATATTTGTATTAATTTATATGGAATTATATTACAATTTTGAAATAAATACTTATTTTTTGTTAAATTAATATCATATGTAAAAAATAACTTTTTACAATTATTATATCATAAATTAAGACTAAAAAATCAAAACATTCATATTTATATAAATTTTATTTTTAATCATTTTATTTGTCGAAGGTTGAAAATTATTTTAAATTAATAAATAAATAAATTTTAATATATATAACAACATCGCACGGGATAAAAAAATTTAATTAAATTTTATTTATATCATTTCATTGAAAATTTAGCCAATTCAATAGCTGGAGGAGAAAATTATAACTATTTAAAGCACTAAATGGGAGAGTTAAAATACCTTTACACGATAATCCTATTGTCAGAAATTATCTTAGATTTTGTTAACTAAATGTTCCGTGAAAATTAATGATAAGATTTCTAAAAGGGTAAATTATTAAAATAATCATTTTTGTTTCCCTTGGGTTACATTTTAGTTACTTGTATTTGAAATGTTATGTTTTAGTCACTTACATTATTGTGTTGTAAGATTTAGTCACGGAGCATTAATTGTTGTTAACGGTGTAATGGTAAGATGATGTGACATGTTAAATCATCATTTCAAACGAAAATTTTAGGTTAAATTATACAATCGGTCCCTATATATATTTTTTTGTTTTAAGCAATTTAATATTTTTCTTTTATGTTAAAAGAGATGAAGAAGGAAAGAAAACAGAGGGAGAAGCAGAAGAGAATGAAAAAAAAAAAGAAGAAGGGAAAGTTAAATTAACGGTTCAGTGACTAAAATATTACAATACGTTAACGTAAGTGACTAATACGTAATATTTCAAACATAAAATAACTAAAATATAACCTGAGAGAAATAAAAGTGACTATTTTGATAGTTTACCCTTTCTAAAACAACTAATTGATAATTAGTTTACGAAAATAAAAAAAAATGCACTAATTTCACCGCATAAATCATCATTAATTAATAAGGATTTAAAGGGATAATCTTAGTTATACAAAAGATTTCTTCGAAAATATATGATTTAATCCAATTAATTTATGTTGTTAAATTTAAGAAATCATATTCATGGTTTTGAATTTTAACTTCTACAACTTATTCCCGTAATTGATTTTTATATTCATTTCCCTCTTATAATTTTTTTGATTGATCAATATACGAGCTAAATATTTATTTACAAATTCTTCCAATATAATTTTTTGTTTTACTTATGAAATATTAGGATTGTAATCGGGGCAAAGCCAGAAAATATTTTTAGGAGTTGAAATTAACTTGTAATTTTTAGGATAGTAAAAATGTAATTTTTAAAGGATTAAATAAAAAATTTATTATTTTTAGGGAAGTCAAAGTGTAATTTTACCTTTACTAATCTAAATTATTTTTAAAAAAATTTAAAGGGTCAAAATGAAAAAAAAATCATTTTAGAAGGTCCCTATCGGCACCTCTAATTTCACCCTGATTGTAATGCACTACACCAAAAATTAATAATAAAAAACAATTAGATACTAAGTTATACGACAAGAAAGCTCTATTATAATAAAGTACAACATTTTATAACATAAACAAAGGATGCCTCTATTTTATATTTTCCTGTAGATGTAAGCCATCATAGCTGAACCACACACATTTAAGGTTGTAATCTATGCCCCCTCATAAAGAAGCTATTATTTTATTACCCGGGCAATGCAATCTATGACTTAATGAAGGAACCATCGTAAGTGGAGCAGCCAACATAATACACGTACTTAGCGACTCTTTCACGGCTTTGAACTTGTGAATCAAGCACAATTAGCGACTGAGTAAAGAATTCTCAATCAACAAAAGTAAACCCAAAATTTAAATGCCTGGCTCTCTAAGTAAAGCAACACACACACACACAAACAAAACCCATTTCTTATAAGCCATGCACCATTTATTTAAAATTTGTTTCCACGTTAGACCCCTACAAGTTGTTCATTATATATAATTAGCCCCCCAAATCAATTAGTTTTGCCTTAATTGATTAAGTCTCAGGGAAACCAAAAAAAATAAAAAAATCTCATAAACCATGTCCATTCAAGGGGTGCAGTTGTTTAATATTTTTTATTCTTTAATATTTTTATGAATTTTTATTGATTTATTTAATTGAACAAATCAAATCAATTGGACTGGTGGCTTGATCAATTCGACCATTGGTTCATTTTTAAAAACCTTGGCTTCGTTGTCTTTTGTTTTACAAAAACAAATAGTATCTTCTTAGAGATTCGACCTTATATCACAAAACACAATTGGATTGATTTAACAAGAACATCCAAATGTGACAAAACCTTGTAGTATCAGTGATAGTATCCAAAGAGGACAATTCTAGTTTATGTTCTCATATCCTAAATCTACAAGTTGGATTGAATCCTGATATAAAAAGACTGAATCAATTGATATCCATTCTACATAGTGCAATTTTTTATGTGTTGAGGTGGCAATTAAAAATAACAAGAGTTTTGGGTACCAAAAAGAAAAAGACACAAGGACTTGTGATTTAAATTGAATCTTTAGTTATTTTAGGGTGTTAATTCATGCTGAAATTGGCTGCTCTCCTCCACATAGCGACTCTTGCACGCTTGTATCTTTAATGGGGAGGGCACCAAACTGCGGTGGCAACAAAGTTAAGAGAATGTTTTTAATTTGTGACCACTACCACCAAATTGTATTCCACACAAAACTATACTTTATCTCCAATTCATGAAATCTAATCCCCAAAAAACCCCACTCTTATAAACCATTTTATTTGCCCCAAAATCTCCATGCACATCTAACAAAACCCACTCTCCACCCAAAAACACATCAAAATTTTCATAGTCATGCCATTTATTGGGGTTCAGCTCCACACTCAAGACACCCATGTATAATTTCCCTTCTTTTCTCTTGTTGTTTGTTTCATTGTAAAATGAAACCCATTACATGGAAAGAGCTCATCTTAGTTCTGAAGTTACAATATAATTTAACTTCATCTTCATGCAGGTGATGATAGATAATGGCATACTCCAACTGACAGTATCGAACCCTGACGGGATCGTGACCGGCATTCGATATAACGGCATCGATAATTTACTAGAAGTTCTAAATGATGAAGACAATCGAGGGTATATACATACATATACACATATATATTGCTTCAGGCTTTCATCTTCATTTTGTTTTTAATTCTTGCTGTTGATTCAGAAAAAAAAAAAAGGTTGCATTGCTTTGTTGGGTGTATTTTCAAATGGTACGTACATTTCAGGTATTGGGACCTTGTTTGGAACTCACCAGGAACTCCTGGTACTATCGGCTTCTTTGACGTGTAAGATTGTTTTTGTTTTTGTTTTTCTTAATATTTTATTTTTTTATAGAAGGTTTAAACACCTTTGAATTCACGTTCTCTTTATTATTGCAATAATAATAATATCAATCAAATTACTGTTTCAACCTTTATCTAAGCGTAGGGGTTATTGCATGAAAGTAAATAATGAATCCTTTATATAGCAAAACGGGAGATTCTATACCCAGTCTAAACATAGGGTAAAGTCAGAGATGGCGGGGTCTTGGCCTCTTGATCAAATGATCTAATTATACTTTTAATCTCTCTTAAATTTTAATAATTTAATTTATATTAACACATTTATTAACTAAAAATTACATTTGTAGTCCCTCCTAAAATTTAATAACTTAATTTAAATTATTTTAATATATATATTTTAGCTTTGTCTCTCCCAAAATTTTAAAATTTATCTCGTCTCTTAATAATTTTTTTTTTGTCATGATTGAGTAAAATAAAACTAGAGGTGAAGCCAAAATTTTCTTCTAAGATGTCGAAACTGAATTATAAGGTTTTTTTTTTAAGAGTTAAAATACAAATTTATCATTATATTAGTTTATAAATTTATAATTTTTAAAATGAGTTAATCAAAATTTTAAAACTTTTATAAGTGAAAAAGTAATTTTATTATATATTAACATATAAGTTTATAGCTTTTAAAGCAACTAAAGGAACAATAAAAGTTCCTATTTTAGGAGAGTCAAGCTTGCCCCGTGGAGATGTGTTTCATAGCTTTTAAGGCAAAAACTCACAACACTGAAACATTGAAAGGTGTTTGGATAACATCTTATAAGATGGCTACAGCCTATAACTGTGTTTGAATCTAAATACAAATTTAATCACATATTTTAATCTCACAGCTATAATATTAATCTCATTGTTCATCCAAACGTCAATTATTTGACTTTTTCTACAGCTTAACTTGGCTTTTGCCCCACCTCTCAAATTAAATTTGAATGAAGCAGTGAACTTTTGTATGCAGGATTAAAGGAACAAGTTTCAAAGTAATAGTGGAAAATGAGGATCAAGTTGAGGTTTCTTTCACAAGAACTTGGGATAGTTCCCAAGAGGGCAAGCTTGTTCCTTTGAAAATTGACAAAAGGTTTTTTTTTTTTTTTTGCTCCATTAATTCTTGAACCTGCAATAAAACAATATTCTTTTAGAATCATTTTATGTGAGATATTTTTTTTTTTATGGTCAGGTTCATAGTGTTACGTGGTTGCTCAGGCTTTTACACTTATGCCATTTATGAGCACTTAAAAGATTGGCCTGGTTTTAACCTTGCTGAAACCAGAATCGCATTCAAGCTCAGAAAAGACAAGTACTATAATTAACTTATCACTTTACATCTTTACATATATATATATAGTGGCTAGTAGGAAGTATAAGTTTTATTAGTGTCGTCAGCAATTTAATCCTTAAAAATTAATTTTGAAGCAAAAAAAAATATATATATTTGATACAATACTCATTTTTACTTTGTAATCTCTAAAGTCGCAATTTTTAAATTGGAAAAAAAAATGTGTTTAAATATGATTGAATTCACCGTTTTTTAGTTATTGCAATAGTAAAATATATAATTTTAAACACCGTTAATATTAAAAAGGTATAATAATAAAGCATAGAGATCAATTTAGTTTTTAATGTTTATATCTTTTGTCAGTTTGACTTTTATTCTTTTTTTTATAGCTAAATTTGGCACATAATCATTTTTAAAATAGTTGAATTTGACCATCAACATTTCAAAAAGACTCAAATTTTTGTTTTTAATAGAAATATTGACTAAAGTAATAAGTTTTTAAAAATGGGTCAGCATTGCAATCCATGTATACTCATGCTTTTTAAAAAAAATGATATTTTTATATATTTTTTGAATATTTTTATAATTTTAAATTATTTGTCAATAACTTATAAGACAAATAGTGTCATGTCAATATAAAGTACACGTGAATTGTCAAACGAGTTATCAAGCCAATATCATTAAAAAGTTATGATTTTAGTCAGAATTTCTATTTTTAAGAAAAATACAAACTGACACTTTTTAAAAAGTTAATGATCAAATTTAACTAAAAAAGAGTCAAGTTGATAAAAGATATAAATATTGAGGACTAAATGTAAAATTATGCCTAATAATAATTAATATTACAGGTTTCACTACATGGCCATGGCAGACAATAGGCAAAGGTACATGCCATTGCCTGATGACCGTTTATCAGGAAGAGGACAAGCCCTGGCTTACCCAGAAGCTGTTCTCCTCGTTAATCCAGTGGAGCCCGATCTCAAAGGAGAGGTGACCACTAATTAACATATAAAATTATCTCTTTAATTTGCTAAAGCAATGAAATTGAAATGAAAATTTTGTCTCAATGTTGAGTTCAGGTGGATGACAAGTACCAATATTCATGTGATAACAAAGACAGCCAAGTCCATGGCTGGATCTGCACCACCGACCAACCAGCAGTAGGGTTCTGGATGGTCACACCCAGCAATGAGTTCCGGTCCGGTGGTCCAGTCAAACAGAACCTAACCTCTCATGTTGGTCCTACAACCCTTGCTGTAAGAAAACCTTGGCTGGCTGGCCCCTTTTTACTTTTGGTGATGCTGAAACTTTAACCCTCATTGGATGATATAAATGATATATAATATGGTACAGGTGTTTCTGAGTGCTCATTATACCGGGGAAGATTTGGTGCCGAAATTCAGTGCCGGTGAGGCCTGGAAGAAAGTGTTCGGCCCTGTTTTTATCTATCTTAATTGTACAATGGACGGAGATGAGCCGCTTTCGCTTTGGGAGGATGCTAAACAACAGGTTTAGTTGTTTATTGGACTCACTATTAAATTATTAGGATTAGAATGTGTGAATTACTGATAATAAATGACAAGTTAATGGCTACAGATGATAATTGAAGTTCAAAGCTGGCCTTATACATTTCCAGCCTCAGATGATTTCCCTAAATCCAACCAACGTGGAAATGTCAACGGTAGGCTTCTTGTCAATGACAGGTAATTTAAAACACACAATCAAAATCTAAACACTATGCACTTATTGCATAGATGGTTTGAATATGACATGTGAAAAACGAACATAGATAGTCTTTATAGCAAGAGACACAATGCACCATCGTTCAAGATAGAATCTTGAAGACAACATTATTAAAAAGAGCAATTTTGAAAGAATTAGTCTCTATGGATCATAAAATGGGCATAGAGGATGCCCTAGTTCCACCAAAAAAATTTAGAATGAAATATTTTTTAAACAGTTAAATCCGAACTACTCATGCGATAGGTATACGATTGAGTTAAATAAATATACTTCACATCAAACTCAAGCTACCATTTAATGTCTAAGCGGTGCCTGAATGTGACATTAAGTTTGGGAGGCCTAATTAAAGTTTCCAAAATTTTGGGGTCTAATTTTTTTTTTCAAATACTTTAGAGTTTATTGAGATTTTTTTAAAATTAAGAGTCTAATTAAAAATTTTCAAAAATTTTGAAGGGCTTAATGAAAATATCTAAATTTTTTTTGCCCTTCTGGCTACTCTTACATTCCATCATGTGCTCAAGTTAATAGACAGATCGATAGAATGATCCGATTGATAGTCCAACAAACCTATATTGTTTATTACCTTGAGAAATTCTCGTTTATACTTTTGTAGCGTAGCAAGCACACCCAATTGATTAAATCATGTTCTCAATTTCTGGGGATTATATTATTTAGATATGTTAGTGATGACAACATACCAGCCAATGGAGCTTACATAGGATTGGCTCCCCCAGGCAATGTTGGGTCTTGGCAAAGAGAATGCAAGGTGATTTTCTTGTACTATATATATGCAGTGTAATGCTTTATACATATATAGTATATGATGGAAACAAAAGAAATAATTCTGAAATATATTTATGATATCATATTTCCTTATAGGACTATCAATTTTGGACCAAGACAGACATAAATGGCTATTTTTTGATCAATGACATAAGACCTGGTGATTATAACCTTTATGCATGGGTTCCTGGCTTTATTGGAGATTATCAATATAGTGCTGCCATTACCATAACTCCAGGTACAATTGGAGCTTTGTAAATTCTCAAAATTGCCTAGTATTATAAGGGTTTTAATGTGACCATGTTAGTGAAAATTTTAATATAGGTAGTGAAATTGAGGTCGGCGATCTAGTATACGAACCTCCACGAAACGGACCGACATTGTGGGAAATAGGAATTCCTGATCGTTCTGCTGCGGAATTTTATGTCCCGGATCCTAACCCTAAGTACATCAACAAAGTTTATGTCAACCATCCTGATAGGTTAGCCTTTCATCTTTGCATTCTCAAAAGCCTCCACATTCAATTTATGGATTAATGACTTAATTCCATCAAGATGTATATGGTTTTAAATTTTGAAAACATTTTGATAGAGTCATCAAAGTATTAATACCATATCAATAAGATATTTCTATCAACCTACTTGTTAACTTGGATGATAAATGTCAACTCGAATTTGACATGTAACATATTTAAAGTAGGTGAATTAAATTTTAAATACATATATATCTGTAGCATGAACAATGTAGGAATATCAAGGACTTGATTGATACCATTTTGATACCAATGCAAGATATGTTCCATGTCAAATCTAAGTTGTCCATACGACTCATGTTTTAAGTATGCATTTAATGTCCAAGTTGACGACTAAGGTGACAAAAAGGATATGCTTTTTACTATACTGATATTTTGAGAACCCAATTAACACGTTTGAATTTCATGGATCGGTTTAAAGTTTGAGTCAGAGTTTGGGGACGCATGTGCAATTAATCCATAATTAATAATAGTAATGAAATATTCATCCTTTTTCAGTGGTCATGTTCTTAAATTTGCATGTAAACAGCAGCTCAATATATGTAGTAATGTATCTTTGTGGTGACAGGTTTAGACAGTATGGACTTTGGGAAAGATATGCAGAACTGTATCCCAATGAAGATTTAGTTTACACAGTTGGCACTAGTGACTATAAAAAAGACTGGTTCTTTGCCCAAGTAACCAGGCAAGACTCTTCAACATCATTCCCATTTCCCTTATCGTTTTCATAAAATATAATTTTATTATGTATAAATTTATGATTTTATAAATTTTGAAGGGATTGAATATGAATTTTTTCATTTTAAAGGTCAATGTATAATTTTACCATATATTATTAACTTTTAAATTTAAAATTTTTGAGAGGACTAAAATGTTAATTTTCTATTTTTAGAGGGCAAAGGCCCCATGCTTCCTTTGAATTCGCCCTTGATTTTTTGCTCGAAATTTCTCTTCCCCAATGAAAAATTATCTATTCAATCCTTTCTAAAATAATAAAATTATAAATTGATATATGATAAAATTGTAATTTGGCTTCTAAAGAAAATATTCTTTTTAATCTCTTCAAAAAAGATAAAATTATATTTTAACCGCTCAAAAATTTATAATTAAATTTTGGTCCTAAAAAATTTTCAGATTCGCCTCAGTCGAAGAGTCATAGAGGATTTCCATTGTTGTTTTAGGTGTCAAACTTTGATATTCGAGTTACCAATGTTTGTTGATTGCAGGAAAATTGATACTAACAAGTATCAAGGAACCACATGGCAAATTAGATTCAAACTTGACAATGTAGATCAGGGTAGTTCATATAAATTAAGAGTGGCGATTGCTTCTGCAACTTTTTCCGAATTGCAGGTATATAACTACTGTTCGTTATTCGATTTTAATCGAATTAACCAACCGAATTTAATTTGGTTTGGTTAACTCTAAAAAATTATGTTCAAAATGTGATTTAAAAATAAATTTTAATGCTTTCATAAATCTCGTTAATTGGATTAATGAAAGTTGAATTCGATTATTAATCTAACTGATCGATTCTTTATTATCTATAGGTTCGAATCAATGATCCGAAAACAAATCCTTTGTTTTCGAGCGGGCTAATCGGGAGGGATAACTCGATAGCAAGGCATGGAATTCATGGGCTCTACTGGCTTTACAATGTAGATGTACTTGGAAAATTGTTGGTTCAAGGTGACAACACTATCTTCCTTACGCAACCGCGAAGTAGTAGTCCTTTTCAAGGTATTATGTACGATTATATTCGACTCGAAGGTCCCTCAAAATTAAGTTCTAAGGAAGAATATATGTCGAGTACATTGTAATTAGAGATGAAATTGGATAATGTTTGTTTATTTGTATGGATCAAAGCTATATGTTTTTAAGTATTTGCATATTTTACTGTAATAGATATTGTTTCAGTCTATGGAGTATGCTTTACGAAAACTATTATCTGTAATATTTAAGATCAGTTTAGTATTGCTTCTTAAAAGTACTTTTGAGCAAAAAAAATTTAATTAAAAGTTAAAATTTTCTGCTTTTTATTTAAAAAAACTTAAAAAGTTTTAGTTTGTAGTAGTGTTTTTTAAGTTAGTTTAAACATTTTTAAATTAATATATTTAATTATTTATTAAAACATAGTAATACTATTTTTTGAAAAAGTCATACATGTGAGACACAATATTCTAAATAGCATATAAAAAATATATGATGCCTATATTTTTTTATTTTTATAAATTGATGTATATATTAATTAATTAAATCACTTAAAATTTACAATAGTTACAAGTTTAAATAATAATCACAAATTTTAATATGAATACATACATATTTGGTATATATTTGTATTAACTTATATGGAATTATATTACAATTTTGAAATAAATACTTATTTTTGTTAAATTAATATCATATATAAAAAAATAACATATATGACTTTTACAATTATTATATCATAAATGAAGACTAAAAAAATCAAAACATTCATATTTATATAAATTTTATTTTTAATCATTTTATTTGTCAAAGGTTGAAAATTATTTTAAATTAATAAATAAAGAAATTTTAATATATATAACAACATCGCACGGGATAAAAAAAACCTAGTTAAATTTTATTTATATCATTTCATTGAAAATTTAGCCAATTCAACAGCTGGAGGAGAAAATTATAACTATTTAAAGCACTAAATGGGAGAGTTAAAATAGCTTTACACGATGATCCTATTGTCAGAAATTATCTTACATTTTGTTAACTAAATGCTTCGTGAAAATTAATGATAAGATTTCTAAAAGGGTAAATTATTAAAATAATCATTTTTGTTTCCCTTGGGTTACATTTTAGTTACTTGTATTTAAAATGTTATGTTTTAGTCACTTACATTATTGTGTTGTAACATTTAGTCACGGAGCATTAATTGTTGTTAACAGTATAACGGTAAGATGATGTGACATGTTAAATCATCATTTCAAACGAAAATTTTAGGTTAATTTATACAATCGGTCCCTATATATTTTTTGTTTTAAGCAATTTAATATTTTTCTTTTACGTTAAAAGAGATGAAGAAGGAAGGAAAATAGATGGAGAAGCAGAAGAGAATGAAAAAAAAAGAGGGAAAGTTAAATTAACGGCTCAGTGATTAAAATATTACAACACGTTAATGTAAGTGACTAATACGTAACATTTCAAACATAAATGACTAAAATATAACTTGAGAGAAATAAAAGTGACTATTTTGATAGTTTACCCTTTCTAAAATAACTAAATTGATAATTAATTTACGAAAATAAAAAAAATGCACTAATTTCACCGCATAAATCATCATTAATTAATAAGGATTTAAAGGGATAATCTTAGTTATACAAAAGATTTCTTCGAAAATATATGATTTAATCCAATTAATTTATGTTGTTAAATTTAAGAAATCATATTCATAGTTTTGAATTTTAACTTCTGCAATTTATTCCCGTAATTGATTTTTATATTCATTTCCCTCTTATAATTTTTTTGATTGATCAATATACGAGCTAAATATTTATTTACAATTCTTCCAATATAATTTTTTGTTTTACTTATGAAATATTAGGATTGTAATCGGGGCGAAGTCAGAAATTATTTTTAGGAGTTGAAATTAATTTATAAATTTTAAAGGATTAAATAAAAATATTATCATTTTTAGGAAAGTCAAAGTGTAATTTTACTTTTACTAATCTAAACAATTTTAAAAAAAATTAAAGGGTCAAAATAAAAAAAAATTTCATTTTAGAAGGGTCGGACCCTATCAGCACCTCTAATTTCGCCCTGATTGTAATGCACTACACCAAAAATTAATAATAAAAAAACAATTAGTATGTAAGCCATCATAGCTGAACCACACACACATTTAAGGTTGTAATCTATGCCCCCTCATAAAGAAGCTATTATTTTATTACCTGGGCAATGCAATCTATGACTTAATGAAGGAACCATCGTAAGTGGAGCAGCCAACATAATACAAGTACTTAGCGACTCTTTCACGGCTTTGAACTTGTGAATCAAACACAATTAGCGACTGAGTAAAGAATTCTCAATCAACAAAAGTAAACCCAAAATTTAAATGCCTTGCTCTCTAAGTAAAGCAACACACACACAAACAAAACCCATTTCTTATAAGCCATGCACCATTTATTTAAAAATTGTTTCTACGTTAGACCCCTACAAGTTGTTCATTATATATAATTAGCCCCCCAAATCAATTAGTTTTGCCTTAATTGATTAAGTCTCAGGGAAACCAAAAAAAAAAAAAAAAATTCTCATAAACCATGTCCATTCAAGGGGTGCAGCTGTTTATTCAAGATGATCATGTAAGTCAAAATCTTGTTTCCAATATTTTCCAAACCATTTTATCTATACTAGTATTTAAGCCTCAAGTTGAGTTGGTGTCATGTGTTAACTAGGCATCAACTCAATTTAAAAAAATTACGAAAATGTCTTTTTGTAATTAAATCAAGTTATATTTTTTTAGGGTATTTTAGTATTTTTATTTATACTATTATTAAGTCCCTGATGAGTTGGCGTCACGAGTTAATCGGGTACCAACTCAATTTGAGAAATTATGAAAATGTCCTTCCGTAATAAAATTATTAAAGGGTATTTTAATCTTTGAATTTAAACCAATACTATTCACATCAATAAAACATTAACTTTACCACTAAACCAAAATTTTATTTTAATATAATATTTACATTTTAATTTTATTATGCATATTTTATTACCTCCAGCAACTGTATATATATTAATAATGTTGTTGATTAAGTTGGTGTCACAAGTTAATCTACTTTTTTTTTTCATTTTAATATCATACATATTTCATGTGCTACTATTAATTAGTTTCAAACCAAACCTTTCATTATTTATTGTATATTATTTTTAAATAAATCTCTGTGTTCTAAATACGTAATTTCCACACACATACTTGTATAATAGAAGTTTTAGTGTGTTTTAATTCATGTAACATTATGTAGTTGTTGATGTAGTAGTTTAACACTTTCATACCATACACAGGTGGTGATGGATAATGGGATACTCCAAGTCACAATATCGAAACCCGAGGGAATCGTCACCGGAGTAAGCTATCAAGGCATCGATAATCTGCTTGAAATTCGTAACCATGAATCCGATAGAGGGTAAATCATGAATTTCTTCACTGCAATTCTCATTGTTAAAGATTTCTTGGGTTACAAGAAATTCTTAAGAAAATGGAATCCATATATGCAGGTACTGGGACCTTGTTTGGAGTGAAGAAGGAACAGGAGGAACAACAGGGACCTCTTACGTGTACTGCAAGCAACCCCAAAAAAAACCTGTTTTATGTTTTTTTTTTTTCGTATTATATTATTATAATCTGATAAACAAAGCAATTAATATGCAGAATAAAAGGGTCAAAATTCAAAGTGATGGTTGAAAACGAAGAACAAGTGGAAATCTCATTCACTAGAGATTGGATTTCTTCTTTAGAGGGCAAGCATGTCCCCTTAAATATAGACAAAAGGTTCGTAATGCTTCGAGGATCGTCGGGGTTTTACTCATACGCCATTTACGAGCACTTAAAAGAGTGGCCTGGTTTCAACTTGCCACAAACCAGGATCGTTTTCAAGCTTAGAAAAGACAAGTATGTGATGAATCGACTTACGTGTTAGTGATATGATTCTGTTTGCACAGGGTTGAATTTTGATAGGAATTTTAAGTCGTGTTCCTTTACAGATTTCGGTACATGGCAGTGGCAGATAACCGGCAAAGGCGCATGCCGTTACCAGATGACCGATCACCAAGAAGAAGTAGTCCCCTAGCTTATCCCGAAGCAGTCCTAATTGTTCATCCGGTGGAGTCGGAGTTCAAGGGAGAGGTTCATTTCTTTGGGGTTTTTTTTTCCCTTTAGGCTTTTCCTATTTGTTTAGTGAACTTATATGGTATTGTTATTATTGAAGGTGGATGACAAATATCAATACTCTTGCGAAAACAAAGATCTTCATGTTCATGGATGGATATGCAACGATCCACCGGTGGGGTGGTGGCAAATCACGCCAAGCAATGAGTTCCGATCCGGTGGACCGATGAAACAAAACCTTACTTCTCATGTTGGTCCTATAAATCTAGCAGTAAGTAACAAACAAGTAAGCTATGAGATCATTGTTCTAATTACATGTGATCATTAACCAAAATGCTACATTTAGATGTTTTTGAGTGCCCATTACGTTGGGGAGGAAATGGTGCCGAAGTTTCAACGCGGGGAGCCATGGAAGAAGGTATTCGGCCCCGTTTTCGTTTATGTCAACACTTTGATTGACAACAATGATCCTCTTTGGCTATGGGAAGATGCTAAACAAGAGGTACTTTCTTTTTACTGCTTAACAATTGGAAGAATAACACCACCTTAAAACAATCGAATTTGGATTTACAGACAAAGACCCAAGTCCAATGTTGGCCTTACAACTTCCTAGCATCGAACGATTTTCCAAAATCCGAGCAGCGAGGTTGCGTTAGTGGTAGATTACGAGTTAGTGACAGGTACTCTCTTTGGCTTTTTGGCCTATTGATTTGTTAATATTCAAGGCGGATTTTGATCAAGTTCCATGGCTGGAACTTGTTTAGGTATGTTAGCAATGAACATATATCAGTAAATGGTGCTTATGTGGGATTGGCGCCACCAGGAGATGTTGGCTCATGGCAAACAGAAAGCAAGGTAAATAAGAAATGGGTAAACTACACTCGAGATTACTAAACTATTAGTAAATTTATGTTTGATCACTCAATTTCAAAAAATTATAAAATAATCACTTTACTATTCGAAAGTTTTCAGTGTTAAAAAATCACTACTATATGGCCTCTCTGTTCGCACTACCTATACCAATCGAAAACTTTTTTTCCTTTCTCTTCTATAATAATCAGCAAACCAAAATTCAAATGGTTTTCTTCTCTGATCTCCGATATTGACCTCCAGATCGACTTGGATTGAAGGTATATTTTTCTACTTGTAAATGGGTACCAATCCATCATACTAATCGTCAAATCGTTACTTTGAGGTTCATTAGTTGGACTTTTTAAAAAAAATTTATCAGCCTAGTAACTTAAATGAAAACTTTCGAATAGATCGGTGATTTAAATGAAAACTTTTAAATAGTTCATTTACAATTTTGTAACTTTTTTAAGTTTAATAAATTTACTAATAGTTTAATGACATTAGGTATAGTTTACCATAAAAATTTTACCAGCTTTGCCTTTCAATTGCTTGTTCCCCAAGGCACTGTTTTATGAATCTGAATCAATATATTTATGTCAGGGTTACCAATTCTGGACTAAAACAGATGAAAATGGCTACTTTTTGATCAATGATGTAAGGGCTGGTGGCTATAATCTTTATGCTTGGGTCCCAGGTTTCATTGGTGATTACAAAAATGATACCATAATTACCATAACTTCAGGTATCAAATCCATTCTCACTTCTAACATACATACATACATACATACGTGCCGAGAAATTATTTTTTTAGTCAAATTTTAAGTTGATATATAATAAAATTATAGTTTAGCCTCCTGAAATGTTAAAATTTCGATGTAATCCTTTTAAAAATCATAAAAATACAAGTCTATATAATGGTGAAATTACATTTTAACTTTTATAAAAATATATAACTTAATCTTCGCCCCTCAATTTTTTTTGGCTTCACCCATACATACATACATACATATAGGGGTGAAGGTACGAAAGATTCGGAATTAAGTTATATATTTTTATGAGAGTTAAAATGCAATTTCACTGTTTTAATAGCTTATATGTTTATAATTTTTTAAAAGATTAAATCAAAATTATATCATTTTGAAGGGACCAAAATGCAATTTTATCATGTACTAATTTAAAATTTTAGAAATTTAAAAAGGCTAAAAATGGGATTTCCCATTTCAGGGGGGCGGGGCCTGCCAGCCCCCTAGCACCACCCATACTTACATACATGCATAACATAACCTCATTCAAGCAATATGTAAAAGCAGGTTGTGATATCGACATGGGTGAGCTTGTTTATGAACCACCAAGAGATGGGGCTACACTGTGGGAAATTGGAATCCCTGATAGAACTGCAGCAGAGTTCTATGTACCAGATCCTGATCCAAAGTACATTAATAAACTATATGTGAACCACCCTGAAAAGTTAGTTTTCTGAGCCTGCAAATATTGTGTATATGAAATTCAACATGAATGATAGTATTAAGATGAAGTAAATGTAAAATGTTTTATCGTTTTGGTTTTGATCAGGTACAGGCAATATGGATTGTGGGAGAGATACTCAGATTTATATCCTAATGGAGATTTAGTTTACACTGTTGGTGTTAGTGATTACAGAACTGATTGGTTCTTTGCTCAAGTTACCAGGTTTTTTTTTCTCTTTTCTTCTTTTACATATCTTTAAATGGTCAAATTGATGGTTTTGGTCCTTCTACTATACTAAAATTTGGAATTTAGTCATTGTAGTTTAGTTTGACCTAATTCGATTCTTTATTTATAATGTTATTAATTAGTTTGATTAACACTATTAATTGTTTTACTAGAGTGCTGAAAAAAATTTATGTATTAGCTAAATGCTAAACAGCTTAATTCAATAAAAGAATTGCATGTCAACCGAATGATTAAGGGTATTTATTTAAAGGGATAAAGCAACATTTAGCCCTTGAATTTGGTAAGTTTTTCAACTTAGTCCCTGAACTTTTTTTGTTTATATTAGTCCGGAACTTGACAACTTTTCCTTAATTAGTAATTAAACTTGAATTTTGTAAAGTATGATAACGTGACACTCTGAGATTGTGCCATGTTATGATTTGAAAATTTTAAAAGCTTCATATAAAATCTAAAACAAACCAAAATTTATTAAAAAGATTTTAAAAAAACAAGTAATGATTTGACATAATTTTAGAGTTTCACATCATCATATTTTAACGGAATTCAAGTTCAATGATCAAATCGAGAACAACTGCTAAGTTCCAAGACTAATATGAATAAAAAAAAAATTAAAGACCAATGTGAAAAAGTTACCAAGCTTAAGGACTAAATGTTACTTTTTTTTCCCTTTTAGAAAAAATTCAAGTCAGCACTTTAGCAAAAATAGTTTAATTGTGTTTACCAATTTAGACTAACTAATAATAGCATAAAAGTAGCGAGACTAAATTATGCCAAACTAAAAATACAGGGACTACATCCGAAATTTTAACATAATAGAAATACCAGAAACCATGAATTTGACCTATCTTAAAATTATCGAGTTTCCCATTAACAAAAGATGAAATTTGTTGATTTTCAGGAAGAAGGATGATGGAAAGTATGAAGGAACCACATGGCAAATCAAGTTCAACCTTGATAATATAAACCAAACTGGAACCTACAAACTTCGAGTTGCTTTAGCAACAGCCTATGTTGCAGAATTACAAGTTAGAATCAATAATCCAAAGGCAAATCCCCCACTGTTTACAACAGGAGTGATTGGACATGATAACACCATTACAAGACATGGAATCCATGGACTGTACGGTCTTTATAGCATAGATGTGAAAGGTACTTTGCTTATGGAAGGTGAAAACACCATTTTCTTGACTCAACCAATGTGTAGCAGTGCATTACAAGGGCTTATGTATGATTATATTCGTTTAGAAGCACCACCTTCTTGACGATTCCACCAAGAAAGGAGGCAAATATATCATCCACGCCTTAGGTGAGCTCTTTTTATTCAAAAAAAATAGGTAAATTAATAATTATATTTTAGATCAAAAAATAAATTGATCTTTTTATTAAAAATTTCATCCATTTTTTCTGTTAAAAATCAGCCCATGTATGCTAAAGATTATTCTGTCAACCAAACCAAATTTTATCAATAAATACGGATGGAATTTTTAATAGAAAATATCACTTTACTCTTTGAACTAACGTATAATAACTAATTTATCTATTTTGTGAGTAAATGGACAAAATGCAATTTAACTTTTAATATCGAAGCCAGCATAATACATTTTACTCAAGAAATGACAATAAAATCAAAGTATGATATTAACATTAGGTTGACATAAAGGATGGGAAAAAGAATTGTGTTTGTATGAAAATAAGAGAACATGGTATATCAATGTATGTAAAATGCAAGTGTGTTGTAATTACATGGATTTGTAGATTGTGTTGTTGTTGGTTTACTCAGCTTTATTTCTTGCTTTAACCTGTATTTTATGAGTTTGTAATTCAGTTGGTTCAGGTTTGATCCGGATTCATATATTATATCAACGTGATATATGATCATTCAAGTCTAGTTTTATTTAAAATATGAATATTAAATATTTCATAAATTTACTTATATTTATCGATAGTTAGCCTAAATCAATTTATAATTTCTTTTTATTTAATATTCAATAATTTCTTTTTTTTTTCTTTTACTACCCTTATACATATTCTTATATTGAAATTTTAAACATAAATAACATATTTTTAAAATATTCACACTATAATATAGTATAATTTTTAAAAAGTATAAAGACTAAATAACCAAATTAAAATATAAATTATAAAGACTAAATCTACAACTTACACATTATAAATAAAGTTGTACAATTCATGAGTCGAGTTAAGCCCTGTCGCGGCTCAATTATCAAAATAACTAAAGCCCAAGCATGTTTTTGAGCTTGCTAGACAGGCCTCAAATGCTCACTTTATTGTTCAAATATTAATGTAAAATTTTATATAGTTCTATAATTAAATTTAACTGTAAAAGTATTTTTTTTATTATTTAAATCAAATTTGAGCCAAAACAGATCAATCCAAGATAAAAAGATTCTTGCTCAAGCCCAACCCAAATTGGGTCAAACCTACCCGACTGGATAGGTTGCCCGACCCTTGGATAACTCTAATTATAAAGAAATATTAGAAGTCTAACAATCCATTAGTGCATTTGTCATCTATTATTGAAATGGTATTTCTTGTTCTACTTTATGTTTGAACAACAGATAGATTAATAGTGCTGGTGCAATCAAAGTTTTTTTTTGACATGTTTGATTGTTACATAAGCCTTGATTACATATTTTTTAACCCAACAAATGAAGAGAATTTCATTAAAATGAAGAGCCTACGATTATCCAGGCTTGAAATAGAAGAAAGAGAGAGTTTAAATTATTAAAGAGTCTTACCTTTATCCTTATCATTATCTTTTGAGTATTTGAAGTTGTTTTAAAAAATCATATTATGAAGGATTTTATGGAATAATTAATTATTGGAGATATTTTAATAGATAAAATTAACTTTTAAATGAGAGTTTAAAATTTATCAAAGCACTGCTGAATGGGCTGTTTGCACATTGGTGATAGGTTTTGGAGTGTCTTTTTTAGTTTCTTTGTTGAATATTTTTGGTTGCGTAGTTAGACACTCTTTTTAGGCATTCTTTGGAGAGTTTACATTGATTGTAAGTAGGGGTGAGCGTTCGATCGAATCGAATAAAAAAATTTTGAGTTAATCGAGTTGACGAATCATATTTTATCATCCTAATTTGATTTGAAATTTTCTCGAATCGAGTCGAGTGAGATGGAATTCGAATCGAATCGAATCGAATATATTTGTTCGAGTTAAATATTAAAAATAATTTTGGGTCCTTGTAACCATTGTCACCCATCGTAATAAAATTTGTCCACCTTAACCAAATTTTTATTAACTTTCATCACCAAATAATTTATTTATTAATTTTTATATACGGGTTAGCTTCTTTGCTTGCTTAGTTGTTTCAATTATCTTGAGTGTTCTTGTCACTATGTATTTTGGAATTAAAAATATATTAAATGTAAAAATGTGATTTTTTAATGAAAATTATTTTAAAGATAAAATGTGAAATTGATACCAATATAAAATTTTAACACGAATATTTTATGGCATAATTAATAATTCAATTTTAATATAAATATTCAATATGACTAAACAATTCAATAATATAAATAATATAAAATGTGAAATTTAATTTAATAATATAAATAGTAGATATAAATAAAATTATTACTATTTATGTTTAGTGATTTTTTTGGATAATTTTGATTTTTATTTGAGAGTAAAGGGTGAGAAGTAAAAGTTTAGGGGAAAAATAAAAGTTTAGGAGAATAAAAGTTTCAGGGAAAGTAAATAGGGGGTAGTAAAATTTTGAATGGAAAATATTAAAAAAAAAATTGGAGGGGAGATGGGTTTGGGGTAGATGGGAGGTGAGATGGGAAGGGAGTAAAAGTTTTAGGGGAAAAGTGGGAGGGAGTAAAAATTTTGGGGGAAAATAAAAAGTTTTGAGGTTTTTGGGAGTAAAATTTTGAGAAAAAGTAAATAGCTGAGTAAAATTTTGGTGGGAAAGGGAGAAGGAGTAAAAGTTTTGAGGGAAAAGTAAAAAGGTTTGGGAGTTTAGGGTAAAAATGTAAAATATTATAGTTTGATATTCGAATTATTCGAATTATTCGAGTTATTCAAATTCGAAAACTCAACTCGATTCGAACTCGAAAAAAAAATCGAGTTGACTCGAATAACTCGAATAACTCGAATAACTCGATTCGTTTAACTCGAAATTCGAATTTTTTTCGATTTTTTCGAGTCGAATCGAGTTTTGCTCACCCCTAATTGTAAGTGAGATATTTGTAAAGAATAATTTGGGTTTTAACCAATAATTGTATTGACATTATTTAAGTAGTGTTTTTTAGGTTTTCTGATTTGATTTAATTATTTTTTTTTTCAAAATGGAATTCCATGTAAGTTAAATGCAATGTTTTTTAATGCATGGAATGCCACATATTCTATTATAACTTATATCTGGTGCCACATAAAAAATTCAACAGTTGATTAATTTTTTCCATCCATTTTGGGGGAGAAAATGACAAACTTTGTCATTTGAAGGGCTAAAAAAGGCAGAACTAAAATGATTTTTTTTTTAAAGTTAAAAGGTTAAATAAATTATTATACCTAAATTATATGCATTTAATTACATTATATGTATCATTCATAGAAAAATGTATATGTTTGGAATGAAAATCATGAATATTAGTTGTACTTACTATATAAATCATGTATACTTATTTGCTAATTTTAAGAAGGATATTTAATAATTTATATATCAACTTTTAACTTTGCTTCTTTGTTAATGGAAGATATTCGACGCATAATAATTTGTGTTTTATTGAATTTATGGTTCACAAAAATGGATGTTATTTTAAAGGACAAGAAGTTAAATGATCTTTTTAATGTAATCCACAAAGTTAAAAATCTTTAGTTATTTGTGCAACTGTTTTTTGTACGGGTTGTGTATTTTATCGAATTTGTGCAAGTGTTTTCAGACAAGCAAAGAAGTGAGCCATACTCGCGAACAACAGAGCAAAGTAATTAGACATATTACTTCATATCATAGCCAACTATTTTTAATAATCAAGGATTGAAATTTGCAAGTTTTTGCAGCACCTTGCATGGGGTATTGCTAAGCAGGCTATATTCAGAGAATCAATCATTGAGGCAAAGAGGATTGGATTAACAATTGGTATTTTTGCGCTTAACGTAAAGGTAAGGTGTTTGAAAACGATATAAAAAATATCAACTAGCGACTTCAACCATTAGCGGAGGACATCAAAGCTATGAATAATGCTTTACCTATATAACATATAGAGACAATTTTTTTGGTTTGAGCTAGAGTTAATTTATTTTTAATCATCATTAACGATTAAATATAGCATACATTTTACTCTTTCATACCGCTTAAAATTTACATGGTACCAAAAAAATTAGTAAAAATTATTTAAATTAAAATTTCAAAGTAAGTAAATAAGAAATTAAATGATTCACATTTAAATACAAAATTGACTAAATATATTAAGTGATTTGAATAAACACATGTCTATTAAAGAGGATGGCCACTTCTAAATATTTTAGGCTGCCACTTAGAATAATTCCTATAAATGTTTCAAATTTTCAATATCCTACTATAATATATACTAGTTTTATCGCTTGGATTAATTGTATATATTAATTAAATTATATTATAATTTTTTTATAAAAATTGTAACATTTTATTAATAATATAGTTACGAGATTAAAATATAATAATATATAATTTTAATTTTAAAAACATAATAATTAATATTAAACTGAATTTAAATGAATAATATTTTAAATTATAAATATTATAAATGAAATAAATAAAAATTTAATAGTTACAATTACATAAAATAAATTCAGATACTATATTACATTATACATTAAATCAATATTTATTTTTAATTTCAAGGTTTTTTCTTCCTTTATTTCACTTTTAGCTATTGGGTCCCAAAGAACAAGGTAGTGACCAACAAAGAAAGGGAAAGATGGATTGGAGCTTTTAACCAAAAGGGACATTAGACTGTTTTAACTTTTTACTATTTCTTAGTCATTTCTCCAATTTGTTGGGATTTTCCTTTAATTTATTTTTAATAATGAAAGAATTTGTTGAGATTTTAATAACAGAAAAATAGGTATTGATTATCCATGTGATTTAATCTAAATTGATTATTGTTGAGATAGATTTCAAGCAAATCCTCTCTCTATATATACTATATATATATATATATATATTATTTAGTCAAAAATACTATTTTTTAAAGAAAATATTAATATTCTAAAATTAAATTATTAATTATATATAAAAAATATCTTATTAATGATTTCTTATTATCATCTAATCAATGTTTTTAGAAATAAATCGAATCAGGCAATTAAATTATTTGGATTGAAAATTGGTTGGTATAATAGTCTGGACAAAAAAAAAAAAATTAATATATGAATGAACAGTTCGAAATTAGTAAAAAATCGAAAATCGATAAAAATTGATGATTAAACTAAATTTATAAAATTCTAATTGTTTATTAATTTAATTAATTTTTAATTAAACTATTAGATTCTAAACAAGCATACTGAAGCCATGGATTGAAAAATTCAAAGTCAATATCCACTTTATTTATTTTTACTTAGAAAGAATATCCGAAAGACAAAAATCCTTAATTTTTTTTTGGGTTATAAAATCAAATATAAAAATAAAAAATAAAAGAACTAAAAAATAAAAAGAAGAAGAAGATAAAACTAAAAAGGTCAAGTAATAAAAAAAAATCTGAATTTCAAAATGACCCTTCTGTAGCTGTGTTTTGTCAAAACACTGTATATGTGTCAGCTCTTTTTCTTCTTACTCTCTCAACTCGATATTTACATTTTTCACTATTAATTTCTTTTAATTTACATTTCAGTCCTTTCTAAGACCCTAAAATGCAAAATTTCCCTTTTGGCTTGGCCTGAGATTATTTCTTAAATACCATTATATAAGTGTCTTCTCACGAAACTAAAACAAATCAATTTTAAACATTAAGCCAAAATCTAAGCCAAAATCAAAACCAAACAACACATAAAGCTAAGCTAGCTACCAACAAAAACAAAACGCCTGCTTCTTTTCCTTTCTCTTCTCTCATTTTGTTTTTTGAATTAATTTCCCTGTAAAATTCTCTTTTTATTCTAATTTTGTTTTAATTTCATGTTTTGTAATTTGGATGTGTAAAGCATCGCTTGCTCTTCTCTCCCTCCTTTCTCAGGTATGGTCTCCCTCTCTTTTCCTTTTCAGTATATCTGTAGTTTATGTAATCTGATATCTGATCTGTTTTGATTTTTTTTTCGATTTTTAAAATCTCTGATTTCTGTTTTTAGGGTTTAATTTTGTACAGTTTTTTTTTTTAAAAAAAAATTCTTTTTGGTTTGTCGTTGTAGTGGTTGGTAGTAGAGAAGTAGAGGTGAGATGGCGAATATAAGATCGACTTTGCCTTCAAGGCTTCGCCAGCTTTTGTCTGGCGAAACCGCCACCGGTGGTACTTCTATCAAGCTCGACTCTGAGCCTGTAAGTTTTTTTTTTTTTGTTATTTTTTTCCTGTGTAAAATACTTTGCGGTTAGGGTTTATCAGAATCTAGTACTGTTTGGTGAATCCCTTAGGGTTTTAAATTATTACTCTTTTGTTGTAGTTATTCGTATTTGAATGTTGTGTTTATTTCACAATGTTTATTTGGGTTGAGTTTTGGTTCTCAATACAATAGTGTTTTCGGCTGATTCTACTGATTGATTTTCCCTCTTAACTGAAAGAGCGTAATGCTTTGAGAACTATTTAATGCTTATTTTATGGTATTACACATGGTCACAAATTGTTATGTGCATTTTCTTAAAATTTATCTTAAACTGAAGAACTATATTATTTGGACATATGTATGACCCTAACACGAAATAACCATTCAATATGTTTGCATGTGCATGTTTGTTCTTTTTATTTATTTATTTTTAGATCAGGGTAATTTTTGGTGTCTAATCTTTCAAATGCATGTGTACTCATGAAGGACATTCTTGTAAGTAAGAATAGGAGGCTTTGAAGTTTACTTACAATTATTTTTAAAAGAAGAAACAGTAAACTTCAATTATTTTTAAAAGAAGAAACAGTCTTTTCAGGATGCAATGGTTTTGTTTGTACTTACATTTATTTGTAGAAAAAAAGAAGAAAGGAAAGTTATGTTATTGAACTTTGCATTCCATGCCGTGCTAGCTATGGGACTCTCTGCATGTTTCTAAGTGTACTTTTCTTGGAAAGTTTTCTTTTGCAAAAATTGGATTGTTTATCATGGACAGCCTCCCTTTATTAGGATGTCATGGATAGTTTTCTTTTTCCTCTGCTAGGTATGATTGTGTGGTTTGGTGGGCTTGTAATCGGATATTCTTTGTTGTTCCTAATCCTTTTTGTTCTGGTTATTTACTATATTACTTATTTTGTGCATCTATAATATGTTATCATTTTATATTTGATACGTATATCTCTCTATTTTGAGATATTAATAGCTCTTGTAAGCTGCCATGGTTTATCTTCAGTTAGGTGTGTGCTTGGTATCAATTGCATGACTTTTAGATTTTTGCCGAACTGCATCTTATCACTTTTGAGAGCATCTATCTTTTGTTGCTACAATGTGAGAGTACCATTTAATTTTTTCAATATTTTAGGTCTGATTTTTTTATTTAATCTTAATTATCATTAGAGAAGTATTAACATATTTGTGCATTTCGCTAGAAGGTAAGTAGGTGACAAATATTATTTTTTCTGCTTTCAATTTAGTTGTTTTTTAGATTATCTTTCTGTATATTGTCTTTTTTTTTTTAAAAATTAATTACTTCTGTTAGTATGATTCTCATCGTCCTTTTATGCATCTAAGCACATTCCTAGAGGAACATATGTATAAATGTCAATTTTATTACTGGTTGTCTTGAATCTGCTTGAGTGGAATATAAAACTTGTTTCCATGAGGCTTGCCTGAATGGTTTCCAAAGCTTATGTGTTCTTCTTTTTGCTCCTTTCTTCTGGGAAATAAATCCATCATTTTACTGTCACTTGCAGCCTTCTCAGATTAAAGCATTTATTGATAAAGTGATTCAGAGTCCGTTACAGGATATAGCAATACCTCTTTCAGGCTTTCGGTGGGAGTACACCAAGGTGATTATTTACTAAATGTTCCTCTTTTTTCCCCCTTTTTTTTGTATTTTTTTCACTCACTTTTTTGCTTTTAATTCAGGGGAATTTTCATCATTGGAGGCCACTGTTTCATCATTTTGATACATATTTCAAGACATACCTGTCTTGTAGGAATGATCTGCTCCTATCAGATAAAATTCTAGAAGATGACAGTCCATTTCCAAAGCATGCAGTTCTTCAAATACTAAGAGTAATGCAAATTATCTTGGAGAATTGCCACAACAAGAGTGCATTTGATTGCTTGGAGGTATCTTGACTTGTTAATTCATAGGAAGCTTTAACTATGTGATTCTCTAATATTGTTTTATATAATACAACTCTTTCATTCTCCTTTCAGCATTTCAAGCTTCTACTCTCATCTACTGATCCTGAAATTCTTATAGCTACACTGGAGACTCTTTCTGCACTTGTTAAAATAAACCCATCTAAGGTCCATGGGAGTGGTAAGTTGATTGGATGTGGTTCTGTCAACAGCTATCTGCTTTCTCTTGCTCAGGGTTGGGGGAGCAAGGAGGAGGGATTGGGTCTTTATTCATGTGTTTTGTCAAATGAGAGAACACAGGAGGAAGGGCTTAGTTTGTTTCCATCCAGCACAGAAAATGAGCGTGACAAGTCCCAAAACCAGATTGGTTCTAGCCTTTATTTTCAATTGCATGGACTAAATATTCAAGGTCCTGAAGAAAGAATTGATGATGCCAATTCTACTTCGAGAGTCATATACATGCCAGACCTACATTTGCGGAAGGAGGATGATCTGTTAATAATGAAGATCTGTATTGAAGAGTATAATGTACCCCCTGAGCTTCGGTTTTCATTGCTAACAAGAATTAGATATGCACATTCCTTTCGGTCGCCAAGGATATGCAGGCTGTACAGCAGGATTTGCCTTCTTGCATTTATTGTGCTTATTCAGTCTAATGATGCTAATGATGAGCTGACAACATTTTTTGTGAATGAACCGGAGTATACAAATGAATTGATCAGGATCGTGCGCTCTGAGGAAACTATTCCTGGAACTATTAGAACTCTTGCGATGCTTGCATTGGGAGCTCAGTTAGCTGCATATTCAACATCTCATGATCGGGCACGAATTTTGAGTGGATCAAGCATGAGTTTTACCGTAGGAAATCGAATGATTCTCTTGAATGTGCTCCAGAAGGCAGTTCTGTCACTGAAAGGTTCTGGTGATCCATCGTCTCTTGCTTTTATTGATGCTCTTCTTCAGTTCTATCTGCTTCATATCGTGTCATCCTCTGCATCAGGGAGTAATATTAGAGGATCTGGAATGGTGCCAACCTTTTTACCGCTTTTGGAGGATTCTGACCCAAATCATATGCATCTTGTGCATTTGGCTGTAAAAGCTCTACAAAAGCTCATGGATTACAGCAGTTCGGCTGTGTCACTGCTTAGAGAATTGGGTGGAGTGGAGCTTTTGGCTCAGAGGCTGCAGACAGAAGTACATAGAGTTATTGGTATGTCTGGCGGAAATGATAATTTAATGGTCACCGGGGAATGCTCAAGATACAATGATGACCACTTGTACTCCCAAAAGAGGCTTATCAAGGTGCTTTTGAAAGCTCTTGGTTCTGCTACATATGCCCCAGCAAACTCCACCAGACCACAGAATCCTCATGACAGTTCTCTGCCTGGTACATTGTCACTCATATATGGGAATGCCGATAAATTTGGAGGTGATATTTACTACTCGGCTGTGACTGTTATGAGTGAGATTATCCATAAAGATCCAACTTGTCTTCCTGCACTTCTTGAACTGGGTCTTCCAGATTCCTTTTTATCTTCAGTGTTGTCTGGGGTACTTCCATCTTCAAAGGCTATAACATGTGTTCCAAATGGCATTGGTGCCATTTGTCTTAATGCCAAAGGATTGGAGGCAGTGAAAGAAACTTCAGCACTGCGATTCCTTGTTGACATCTTTACGAGCAAGAAGTATGTGCTGGTGATGAATGAAGCAGTTGTTCCTTTGGCTAATGCAACAGAAGAGCTTTTGCGCCATGTATCTTCATTGAGAAGCAGTGGTGTTGATATGATAATTGAAATTGTAAATAAAATTGCTTCCTTTGGGGAGAGCTCTAGTCTGTCTGGGTCATCATCTTTGGAAAAAGTTAATGGTACAACTGCAATGGAAACTGATTCTGAAGACAAAGGAAATGAAGAGCATTGTCGTCTGGGTGGTGTAGTGGATTCTGTAACTGAAGATATCAGTGATGAGCAGTTTCTCCAGTTGTGCATTTTACATCTGATGGTTTTGCTTCATAGAACAACAGAGAATGCTGAAACATGTCGCTTGTTTGTGGAGAAATGTGGAATTGAAGCTTTACTGAAACTTCTTTTAAGGCCTAGTATTGTACAGTCATCTGAGGGGATGTCAATTGCTTTACAAAGCACCATGGTTTTTAAAGGGTTTACTCAGCATCACTCTGCTCCTCTTGCACGTGCCTTCTGTTCTTCTCTTAGGGAACATTTGAAGAAAGTTTTGATGGCATTTGGTGCAGCTTCAGGGTCATTTTTATTGGATCCTAAGCTGATGCCTGATGATGGAATCTTTTCCCCCCTTTTCCTTGTTGAGTTCCTACTATTTCTTGCTGCTTCCAAAGATAATCGTTGGGTTAGTGCTTTGCTTGCAGAACTTGGAAATGGCAGCAAAGATGTTCTGGAAGATATTGGTCTTGTTCATCGTGAAATTTTATGGCAGATTGCACTCCTTGAAGATGCCAAAGTTGGAACAGAGGATGATAGTGCTAGTTCTAGTTTTGCTGAGCCCGAGTCACAACAACTGGAATCTAGTGCAAGTGATACTGATGGTCAAAGGTTGAACTCCTTTAGACAGTTTCTTGATCCATTATTAAGGAGAAGGATACCAGGATGGAACATTGAATCTCAATTCTTTGACCTCATAAATCTTTATCGTGAACTTGGCAGAGCTACTGGCTTTCAACAGAGACTGGGTATTGATGGTTCAAACATGCGGTTTGGAGCCAATCATTCTACTTTATCAGATGCTCCTGGATCTGCAAATAAAAAGGAATATGACAAGCAGAGGTCATATCACACATCTTGCTGTGATATGGTGAGGTCACTTTCCTTCCACATTATCCATTTGTTTCAAGAGTTGGGAAAAGTGATGGTACTTCCTTCTCGTCGTCGGGATGATACTGTTAATGCATCCCCTGCATCAAAATCTGTTGCTTCTAGTTTTGCCTCTATTGCATTGGGTCACATGAACCATGGAGGCCATGTAAATTCTTCAGGCTCAGAAGCATCCATATCTACAAAATGTCGCTACTTTGGTAAGGTTATTGATTTCATTAACAGCATTCTTCTGGACCGGCCGGATTCCTGCAATGCTATTATGCTAAACTGCTTATATGGACGCGGAGTTGTTCAATCAGTTTTGACAACTTTTGAAGCTACCAGTCAATTACTATTTGCAGTTAATAGGGCTCCAGCATCTCCAATGGATACAGATACTGGTAATATAAAGCAGGATGAAAAGGAAGATGGTGACCATGCATGGATTTATGGTCCATTAGCTAGCTATGGTAAATTTATGGATCATCTTGTGACTTCTTCTTTTATTTTATCTCCATTCACCAAACACTTGCTCGTGCAAACACTTGCTAGCGGTGATGTTCCTTTCCCTCGGGATGCTGAAACTTTTGTGAAGGTGCTTCAATCTATGGTGCTTAAGGCAGTGCTACCAGTTTGGACTCACCCACAGTTTACTGACTGCAGTTCTGAATTCATCACGACAGTTATTTCTATCATTAGCCACATTTACTCTGGTGTTGAAGTTAAAAATATTGCCAGCAGCAACAGTGCTCGTGTTATTGGGCCCCCTCCAAATGAAACAGCTGTAGCAACAATTGTAGAGATGGGATTTTCCAGATCTAGAGCAGAAGAAGCTCTGAGGCAAGTTGGATCTAATAGTGTGGAGTTGGCAATGGAGTGGCTATTCTCCCATCCAGAGGAAATCCAGGAGGATGATGAGCTTGCTCGTGCACTTGCCATGTCTCTTGGGAACTCTGAAACTGAGACAAATGTAGATGCTTCAAATGACAGTAGCAAGGAACTTGAAGAAGAGATGGTTCAACTTCCTCCTGTTGAGGAATTATTATCAACATGTACAAAGCTGCTTCAGATGAAGGAACCTCTGGCATTCCCAGTTAGAGACCTTCTTGTGTTGATCTGCTCCCAAAATGATGGCCAATATAGGTCTAGTGTAATTTCCTTCATTCTTGACCAAGTTAGAGATTCTAGTTCTGTTTCTGATAGCAGAAACAATTCTCTGTTCTCTGGACTTCTCCATGTTCTTGCTTTGATTCTCCATGAGGATGTGGGGGCACGGGAGATCGCCTCAAAGAGTGGACTGGTAAAAGTTGTAACTGATTTACTTTCAGGGTGGGACTCTGGTTCAGTAGACAAGGAGAAACATCAAGTTCCAAAGTGGGTAACAACTGCTTTCCTTGCTCTTGATAGGTTACTTCAGGTGGAGCAAAAATTGAATACTGAAATTGTTGAGCAGTTGAAAGGCGACAATGTTAGTAGCCAGCAGACATCTGTCAGTATTGATGAGGATAACAAAAGTAAGTTGCAGTCCTCATTTGGGTCTCCGAGACATATAGATATTCACGAGCAGAAGAGACTGATTGAGATTGCTTGTAGCTGTATAAAAAGCCAGTTTCCATCTGAAACAATGCATGCTGTCCTGCAGCTGTGTTCCACTCTGACTAGAACCCATTCTGTCGCTGTTTGTTTTCTGGATGGTGGGGGTGTAAGTTCACTTCTTTCGCTGCCAACAAGTAGTCTTTTTCCTGGGTTTGACAATGCCGCTGCTACCATTATCCGTCATGTCCTTGAAGATCCTCAAACCTTGCAGCAGGCAATGGAAGCTGAGATAAAGCACAGTCTTGCAGCTTTGGCAAATCGGCATTCAAGTGGAAGAGTCACTCCACGTATTTTCATTATCAACCTAAGTTCTGTCATTTCTCGTGATCCAGTAATATTTATGCAGGCTGTCAAGTCTGTCTGCCAAGTAGAGATGGTTGGTGACAGACCTTACATTGTTTTGGTTAAAGACAGGGACAAAGATAAACCCAAGGAGAAAGAAAAAGAGAAAACATCAGACAAAGATAGAACACAGCAAACTGATGGAAAGGGTAATTTGTGCAATACGAACTCAGCAGCCCCTGGGACCGGGCATGGGAAACTTACTGATTCAAATTCTAAGTCAGTTAAAATGCATAGAAAATATCCCCCAAGTTTTGTAAATGTGATTGAGCTTCTTCTGGATTCAGTTAATGTTTTTGTACCTCCCTTGACAAATGAAGTTAGAACAGATGTGCCTGTTGATGCACCTTCATCAACTGATATGGAAATTGATGTTGCTGCCGTCAAGGGTAAGGGAAAAGCCATTGCAACTGTGTCTGATTTGAATGGTGTTTCTGTACAAGATGCTTCTTCATCAATTGCAAAGATAGCATTCCTCTTGAAACTTTTGACAGAGATTCTGTTAATGTACGCTTCATCTGTTCATGTGCTGCTGAGGAGAGATGGTGAAATTAGTAGTTGCAGGGTCCCTAATCAAAGGGGCTCAGCTGGTTTATCCACGAGTGGAATATTTCATCACATTCTTCACCGGTTTATTCCATATTCCAGGAATTCAAAGAAGGAAAGGAAAAGTGATGGTGACTGGAGGCATAAGCTAGCAACCAGGGCTAGTCAATTTTTGGTTGCATCTTGTGTTCGTTCTGCAGAGGCCAGGAAAAGAGTGTTTACAGAGATTAATTGTATTTTCAATGACTTCGTTGATTCATCAGATGGCTTCAAACCTCCGAGCAGTAATATGCAGTCTTTTTTTGATCTGTTGAATGATATACTAGTTGCCCGTACATCAACTGGATCATGCATCTCAGCAGAAGCTTCTGCCACTTTTATAGATGTTGGTTTGGTTGCATCATTAACACGCATGCTTGAGGTGTTGGATTTGGATCATTCTGAGTCACCTAAAGTTGTTACAGGGATTGTCAAAACCTTGGAACTTGTAACCAAGGAGCATGCTCATTCAGCTGATTCTTCCGCTATCAAAGGTGAGAGTTCTGTCAAACCTGCTGAGCATAACCAGTCTGGGAGAGTTGATAATATTGATGCATCACAGTCCATGGAAATGGCATCTCAGTCTAGTCACGATACAGTTGCAGCTGACCGTGTTGAGTCCTTCAATACTGTCCAAAACTATGGGGGCCCTCAAGCTGTTATGGATGATGTAGAACATGACCAGGATCTTGATGGAGGTTTTGCTCCTGCTACTGAGGATCATTATATGCAAGAAACCCCTGAGGATGCAAGGGATCTTGATAATGGTGTAGACAACGTGGGGATTCATTTTGAAATCCAGCCCCATGAGCAAGAAAACCTTGATGATGACGAGGATGAGGAGATGTCTGGAGATGACGGGGATGAAGATGATGACGAGGATGACGAGGATCATAATGATTTGGAGGCAGATGATGTACATCACCTGCCTCATCCTGACACAGATCAAGATGATCATGAGATTGATGATGAGTTCGATGATGAAGTATTGGAGGAAGATGAAGAGGATGGTGGTGATGATGAGGGTGGAATAATTCTTAGGTTGGAAGAGGGTATGAATGGAATGGATGTGTTTGACCAAATTGATGTTTTTGGCAGAGACCACAGCTTTGCCAGTGAAACTCTTCGTGTAATGCCAGTTGAAGTTTTTGGTTCTAGACGTCAAGGACGTACTACATCCATTTACAGTCTTTTGGGACGCAGTGGTGAGAATTCAGCTCCTTCAAGGCATCCTCTTTTGTTGGGACCTTCATCACAACGCTCAGCCTCTCCAAGGCAGTCAGGTTCTCTCTCTCTGTATTCTAATGATGTATATTTTTTTCTGGATTTGTTCTAATTTACATCTAATGCTTATTAATTTTGTTGTTCTATGTGCATCTCTGATTTTAACAACCGTCAACCTCTTTCCATGTTCCTTTCTTCCAGAGAATGCCCACATTATGATTCGTTCAGACAGAAACTCAGACAGTGCTTCATCACAACTGGATACTATTTTTCGATCATTGAGGAATGGGCGTCACAGTCATCCTTTGAACTTGTGGGTTGATGAGAGCCAACAAGGCAGTGGGTCAAGTGCAGCTATTATACCTCAAGGCCTTGAAGAGTTGCTTGTTTCCCAACTGAGGCGATCAGTCCCTGAGAAATCTTCTGATCACAACACATCAATGGTGGAACCTCAGACACATGGTGACGGTATTCAGTTACAGGAATCAGGTGCTGGTGTGAGGTCTGAGAATCCTGTCGAAAACAATGTAAATAATGAAAATGCTGATGTGCCTCCATCTTCTGCTGCAAATGGTAGCTCTCTCAATGTGGATGGGAACCATATGGTAAATGATAGTCTTCAAGGAACGGATGCATCAAATAGACATTCACAATCTATTGAAATGCAATTTGAGCAAAATGATGCAACTGTTCGTGATGTTGAAGCAGTGAGCCAAGAAAGTAGTGGTAGTGGAGCTACTTTAGGGGAGAGCCTTCGAAGCCTTGATGTTGAGATTGGAAGTGCAGATGGCCATGATGATGGTGGAGAAAGGCAAGGTTCTTCAGACAGAACTCTTGATCCGCAGGCTGCTCGTGCAAGAAGAACAAATGTATCTAGTGGGAATTCTACAGCTGTTGGTGTTAGGGATGCACCTCTCCTCAGTGTAACTGAGGTGTCAGAGAATTCTAGTCGAGAAGCAGATCAAGATGTTCCGGCCGCAGAGCAGCAGATAAATAGTGTGGCTGGTTCTGGATCAATTGATCCTGCATTTTTGGATGCTCTCCCGGAGGAGTTGCGAGCTGAGGTTCTTTCAGCTCAGCGGGGTCAAGTGGCGCAGCCCTCAAATGTTGGACAACAGAATTCTGGAGATATTGACCCAGAGTTTCTTGCGGCCCTTCCCCCAGACATCCGAGCTGAAGTTCTTGCACAACAGCAAGCACAAAGGAATCATCAGTCTCAGGAGCTGGAAGGTCAACCAGTTGAAATGGACACTGTCTCAATAATTGCAACATTTCCTTCAGATTTACGGGAAGAGGTATGGTTTACGCTGTGATGTGGTTAATTTCAAGTTGTAAACTGAATATGTCTGAATATTTTTCCTTTTGTTGTTTTTATCCTCAGGTTCTATTAACATCATCTGATGCTATTCTTGCTAATCTAACACCTGCCCTTGTTGCGGAGGCAAACATGTTGCGTGAGAGATTTGCACATCGATATCATAATCGTAACTTGTTTGGAATGTACCCTAGAAATCGCAGAGGTGAATCTTCAAGGAGAGGTGAGGGTATTAGATCCAGCCTGGACAGGATTGGGGGAAGTATTGTGTCACGAAGATCTGTGTCTGCTAAGGTAATTGAAGCTGAAGGAACCCCTTTAGTTGGTACAGAAGCTCTTCAAGCAATGGTTCGGTTACTTCGCATAGTTCAGGTGCTTCTCAGTCTCAGCAGGTTAATGTTTCCTTTTGAAGTTCATCCTTGACTTGCGAATTAACATGTTAAATTCTGCAGCCGCTGTACAAAGGTGCTTTGCAGAAGCTTTTGTTGAACTTATGTGCTCATAATGAAACGAGAACAGCGCTCGTTAAAATCTTGATGGACATGCTGATGCTTGATACAAGAAAGCCTATCAATTATTCAAATTCAATTGAACCACCATACAGGCTTTATGGTTGCCAGAATAATGTTATGTATTCGCGCCCTCAACGTTTTGATGGTAAGATATGATACACATGACAAGAGTATATAACCCCTAGTGATTCATTGTGGTTTTTCCGAAGAACTTTACTTTTTCCTTTCCATTTTTTTCGCTTTCTGTAGGGTATCTTTTGCTTCTATTTTTTTTGTATTCTTCATGGGTTTATATTTGGAGTTGTTTTATGCTTTGTTCTTGATTTGAATTGTAGTAATTGTGTTCTAAGTGGTTTCTTTTATCTTATACTGTCCCACTGTAGGAATTCCTCCTCTGGTGTGTAGGCGAGTTCTTGAGACTCTCACTTACCTGGCTCGAAATCATCCATATGTTGCTAAGATATTACTTCAGTTTAGATTGCCTCTTGCTACCCTACAAGAGCCAAGGAATATTGATCAGTCACGTGGAAAAGCTTTGATGACTGAGGAGCAGCAGGAAGGATTCATTTCTGTTGCATTGCTTTTGAGCCTTCTCAATCAACCCCTGTACTTGAGAAGTATAGCACATCTTGAGCAGGTAATAAGTGGTAACCCTATTAGAAATATGCTAAGCAAATTTGCCTCTTTGTATTTATTATTTGCTCATTTTTTATTTTTGTTTCAGCTGCTAAACTTGTTGGATGTCATCATTGACCATGCGGAAAGGAAGCCTTCTTCATCTGATAAGTTGAGGGCGTCACCCACTGAACTGGCATCAACCACTGAACAAATACCTGCTTCACAAATTTCAATGTCTGATGCTGCCATTAATGCAGAGAATAGTTATGCTCCTTCGGAGGTTGCTGAATCATCTTTAAAGACTGCTGATTCATCTAAACCCTCAGCATCTTGTGCAAGTAATGAATGTGATGTGCAGAGTGTACTGACCAATCTCCCACGAGCTGAGCTTCGACTTTTGTGCTCGTTGCTTGCACGGGAAGGGTATGTTGTATGTCTACATCATGTATTCTTTTGTGCTGTCTATTAATCTGGTTTTCCACCATTTATTTCTTATGCTTCTATTGAAGAAAGGTCCATTTCTCCATCTTCTGTGACTTATGCTTTGCAACTAAAAAATGAAAAAGAAGAATTGACTGGATTATGCAGTTTGCAACTCCTAACAAATATTTATTATCTTTTCACTGAATTTTGAATATGATTCAGTTCCTTATTTCATTTGCTTGGGCTGATGTTCTGTTTCTGACCCAGTTTGTCAGATAATGCATATGGTCTGGTGGCAGAGGTAATGAAAAAGCTGGTGGCTATTGCTCCACGCCATAGTCATCTGTTTATTTCTGAGCTAGCTGGTGCTATACAACATCTGATTAAATCTTCCATGGATGAGTTGCACAAGTTTGGTGAAGCAGTGAAAGCTCTTCTCTGCACAACATCTTCTGATGGAGCTGCAATTTTAAGGGTTTTACAGGCACTGAGCTCTCTTGTAAGTTCCATAAGTGAGAAAGAAAAGGAAATGCAGCTGCTGCCTGAAACAGAGCGTTCCTTTGCTCTTGGTCAGGTTTCAGACATCAATGCAGCGTTAGAACCGTTGTGGATAGAGTTGAGTTCTTGCATAAGCAAAATAGAGAGCTATTCAGATTTTGCGCCTGATTTATCAGCTCCATCCAGAACTTCCACATCACGACAATCTGGTGTAACATCACCCCTTCCTGCAGGTGCTCAGAACATCTTGCCATATATAGAATCTTTTTTCGTGGTGTGTGAAAAGTTGCATCCTGCACCGCCAGGTTCGGGTCATGATTTAGGCATGGCTGCGATTTCTGATGTCGAGGATGCCAGCACATCTTCAGGCCAGCTGAAAACTTCTGGTCCTAGCACAAAATTTGATGAAAAACATGTTGTCTTTGTGAAGTTCTCGGAGAAGCATAGGAAGTTGTTAAATGCTTTCATCCGCCAGAATCCTGGGTTGCTTGATAAGTCATTTTCACTTCTTCTTAAAGTTCCCCGCTTTGTTGATTTTGATAACAAACGGGCTCACTTCAGGTCCAAAATAAAGCATCAACATGATCATCATCACAGTCCTCTAAGAATATCGGTTAGAAGAGCTTACATACTTGAGGATTCATATAACCAGCTACGGATGCGGTCAACTCAAGATTTGAAAGGGAGGTTGACTGTTCACTTCCAAGGAGAGGAAGGTATTGATGCAGGTGGGCTTACAAGGGAATGGTATCAGCTCTTATCCAGAGTTATATTTGACAAAGGAGCTTTGCTGTTCACTACAGTGGGCAACGAGTCAACGTTCCAGCCTAATCCCAACTCCGTCTACCAAACAGAACATCTTTCATACTTCAAATTTGTTGGACGAGTAGTGAGTACCTTCTCTAGTTGCACCTATTAGATTGAGACTTTTTTGTTTCTCTTCTTTTTTCACTTCCTAATAAAATTTTCCAGGTTGGAAAAGCACTTCTTGATGGGCAACTCTTGGATGTTCACTTTACTCGATCTTTCTACAAGCATATATTGGGTGTCAAAGTTACTTACCATGACATTGAAGCGATTGACCCTGATTACTTCAAAAACCTGAAGTGGATGCTTGAGGTCAGTCATATGTCTATTTCCAATGTCCTCTTTTATCTTTTATCTTTTATCTTACCTTAATTCTTTCATTGTTTACTTTTCAGAATGATATTAGTGATGTCCTAGACCTTACTTTTAGCATTGATGCTGACGAGGAGAAGTTGATATTGTATGAAAGGACACAGGTTGGATTTTCATTGGTACTTCTATCAAGCCCTTGCGTTGAGAAATTCTTTTGGCTATAATTACATTCTACAACATATGATGCAGGTGACTGACTATGAGCTGATTCCCGGTGGTCGGAACATTAAAGTTACTGAGGAGAATAAACACCAATATGTTGATTTAGTTGCTGAGCATCGTTTGACAACTGCTATTCGTCCTCAAATCAATGCATTTTTGGAAGGATTCAATGAATTAATTCCCAGGGAATTAATAACTATTTTTAATGACAAGGAGCTGGAATTACTGATAAGTGGTCTTCCAGATATTGATTGTAAGTGTTGTAAACCAGTTTATATAATGTTAATTACATGGTAGAATGCGTTGTTTTGCCAAGTTATCTGAATATGACCTGATCTGTGACTACTGTCTTCTAGTGGATGATATGAGGGCAAATACCGAGTACTCAGGGTATAGTGCAGCATCACCTGTTATACAGTGGTTTTGGGATGTTGTTCAAGAGTTCAGCAAGGAAGATAAAGCTCGGCTTCTCCAGTTTGTGACAGGCACCTCGAAGGTAATTCAACACCTGAAAATGTAGATAATACTACTAGTAATTTGACATTTCGAGTTGTCAACTATAGTTCAGACCAAAGGTTAATTATTTATGGTTCATGCTCCCCTTCTATCACTTTTCTATCATTACTGTTCTATACATGTTTAATCATCATTCACAAGCATGTCATTCACAAATCACAATTAATGATGGAATGCTTGAATTAAGATTCAAGTAGGATAGATGGGGTTATTAGTTCACTGCAAAATCAAGAACTTCTTTGATTCCTGGAGTATGTAGAGATATGCCAGAGCTCTATTTATGTCTGTATGTATAATTTACGTTTATCACATGTACGAAATTTCCCTTTGTTATAGCTATGCTGGTGTATGAAATCACTTGTGTGCTCTTGGTAATCTCACAGGTGCCTTTAGAAGGTTTTAGTGCGCTTCAAGGAATTTCAGGTTCACAAAAGTTCCAGATACACAAAGCATACGGCAGTCCAGATCACTTGCCTTCTGCTCATACCTGGTAATCTGTTGCATCATCTATATAAAATACGATGATCTTCTGTCTTTGTACCATTTTATTCATTAGTAAGGATCATTTCGTTCTGATTAATGCAGTTTCAATCAATTGGATTTACCTGAGTATCCGTCTAAGGAACATCTAGAAGAGAGATTGTTGCTTGCGATTCATGAGGGCAGTGAAGGGTTTGGATTCGGTTAAGATTTCAGAGCGGTAAAATATTGTCATGTAGATAAAGATAGATATAAATGGCATTGGGATCGGAATTTTGTTTTGGGGGGTACAAGGGGTAGTAGGGCTGATGTTGAACTGATTACATGTTTATATTACTGTACAGTCGCATATTGGCTACCGGAATGTCATTTTCTGGCAGTTTTAAATTTGCCATCTTTATTTATACTTTTTTTTTCTAAAAAGAAATTCGTCTTTCCTTTGTTGAAATGAAAAAAGGAGAGGCTCACCATTGGTTCAATTTAAGGCCATTTTTTTTTACAGGTAGTCGTCTTCACATAAAATTTGGTCGTTTTGCTAAATAGCGTACAATAATTGCAGCCATTTTTATGGCTATTATTTTTTGCTTATTTATTTGGTCTGTAAAGTTCAACTAGTTTAGCTGTGTTTGACGCCCGCTCTTCATCTTTTTGCCCGTTTCTTTGTATCCGGATAGACCCGTTTTAATTGGTGTTTTATAGGCATTAATTAAATTTATGTAATTGTTGTTAAATATTTAAAATAAAAAATAAAAATCAAATGTACGGTATTTTTCTTTCATAAAATAAAGATCAATGTGATTCAATTCTTATGTAATTTATTTTTAATCCAAGAACTTGATCGAGGTATTTTTCTTCTGGTGACTTGAAGTTGAGGATTAAAAAATATTCACACTCTCTTTTGGTATGACGGCACTTTGAAGATTTTTTTTGAAAAAAAATCAATCTCTTCTCAACTCATCATTCTCAACTCACATCGCATTTTTACTAAATTCAAGTTCCTCATTTGTGTTGTAGGACTTGTGCCTCGTGACTTTCATACTCAATGTTGTGAGGGTATGAATAATGGTCAATTTAGTATTGCTTTTAAGAAACACTTTTGAGACAAAATATTCATACTTAATGTTGTGAGGGTATAAATAATGGTCAATTTAGTATTGCTTTTAAGAAACACTTTTGAGACAAAATATTCATACTTAATGTTGTGAGGGTATGAATAATGGTCAATTTAGTATTGCTTTTAAGAAACACTTTTGAGACAAAATATTTTTGGGATAAAAGTATTCTTAAATAAAAATATTTCTCTAAGTCAAAAATTGGTCTAAAAGTACTTTTGATAAATATTCCTAAATTAGGCCTAAGTAAGTTCTCCGCCGGAATATTCCGGCTGTCTAAAGTCCAAAATAACACCGTCTATCCTATATTCAAAATAACATTCGATACTGATTTTGATTCAAAAAAGAATCTGTTTGAAAATTTTGATTTTCCTATTCCGATGAAAAGTTTTAAGTAATGTGTAAAAGAGAACCTACATGCAACATTAAGCTAACGAAAGAATAAACACATCCAATGAAATTAGCCCAACTGTTCTTTTTACAAAATCAGAACTTCAAATGGGACTATTTGGTTGCCAATGGTTGAAAATTGCAATGTTCAAGTTCTCTTGCTTCTTGTTTACAAAGTTACCACTGCCACTCAGAAGCATGCAGTCATCAAAAGATGGCAAAAGGCACTAATGGAGTCCATACACCCACAAAGGGTTGAAACCCTATGTATACATATATAGATTATACAACACCTTGTGTTGCACAATTTGTAATCCCCAACCACAGCTAAACGGCCAAGTTAACGTCTTAAGTAAGTCTTGCCTTGTGCATCATCCTTTATAATACTGTTAAGTGTATCAGGAAAGTCAGCAGGCCACAACACTACATCATTTTCCCTAAGAACCATCCTTGAAAGATGATCGGCTGCTTTATTAGTTTCCCGCCATGAATGCGTAACCCGATAGTTCTCAAACTTAGTTAAAAGTTTCCATATCTGCCTTAAACACTGACTACTCTTTGGACCATATGGCTGCTCTCGGTTAATGGTTTTCACAACGCTCTTTGAATCGGATTCAACCCATATTACTTTAATACCTAAACCTGAAGCAAGAACAAGACCTCTCCATATAGGCCATAGTTCAACCAAGAAAGTATCACCTTGAGGAGCTTTACAAACAAATGCACATAATGGTTCACCCTTGTAGTCTCTTAATAAACCACCAAAACCCGAATTTCCCTTATCTACCGATCCATCTGTATTTAACTTTACACATCCTATCTCTGGCTTTTTCCATTTACACCATCTAATTGATCTAGTGACTGGATGTAGAAGGCCACCCCATGTCTCGATATTCAGGTTACGGAACAAAACAACCTTCTCAGCTTTCTTCGGCATTGAAGATAACATACAAGTTTCCTTCAATGGCAGTGAACCTACTCGGAGTTCGTATTCCTTGGTCTTGTGTTTCTTCCCTCGAAGGTGTTCTTTAAGACAATATTCACTTGAAGTACTTATTAGACAAAGTACACAACTCCATTCCTTTTGAACTCTCTTTTGTGTAGAAATCACCTCCATATTGCCGTAGCTGATATTAACATTTCCCTGGACGAAGAACCATTAAACAGACCTCCACTTACAAACAAACTATTGAACTCCTATGAATTAAACAGAGTGTGAAAACAAATCTTAGCATTATTGTCCCCATTCGGTGACCTGTTAGAACATTTTCACATACATAATACCTTCCTTGTTTCGATGCTCCATCGTTGCAGTGTATAATGTTTTTCATCTACATATATACCATGCCTTCACTAATTACATTATTCTAAAAACCATCAATGTATGAACTTACCTGGTCAGTAGTAAGTTTCTCCGATTTTGGCCCGTTTGCGAGCGTGCTTGTGTCGGCATCACCAACGGTACCGTTAGCTTCGTGCAATACAAAGCCTTTCTTCTTTGGGAAGAACATGATATCCCATCTTTTCTCTATAAAATAAGGTCTGATCAATAGGCTGAAGACATAAGAAGCACCCCCAAAGTAGGGTGTCACAAGCAATATTGTTGCTACACCCTTTGCATAAGGCCAGAAAGGAAACCTGCCATTATGATAACAAAAACAAGCACAAAATTCAATAAGAAAAATCCAAATGATCACTGAGATTGGCAAATGCAAACATCAAGGGGAATATGGTGAAATGCTAGTTTAGTCCCTCCAAAAATTATAAATTTTGTAAGTTAATGTAATGGTAAAATTACATTTTATCACTCCAAAATTTTATAATTTAATTCCGGCCCCAAGAAAAGGTTTATAGTTTCTTCTCTACAAACCATAAAAGTATTATGGAGGTTATTGTACTAAGAGTCAGATTGAATTTTGCCCCATTTAATCAAAAAATGAGCAAATTAGTTCCCATACATAAAATCAAAGAGCAAACTAGCCCTTTTAGTTAAAATTTTTATCCAAATTCTACTATTAAAAACTGGCATCGCTGGCGGAATAAACAGATAGTTATACATGATGTGCCACGTGTAGCTCATGTCAACCTATAGGAACTAATTTTTTACAGTAAAAATGGATTAAATTTTTAACAAGACCAATTTGTTCTTTGATCTAAGGGACATTGCCTAATTTGCTCATTTTGTTTTAGTAGAGAGGAAAACTGTTATTCCACTCCTAGTTTAAAAGCCTCTATGCTACTTTTACCCCTGCAAACATTCCTCACTAGTATCAGGTCTAAACTCTTGATGACTTGTTCCATCAAATTATCTATCAAGCTCAAAAATTTTCCAAGTTGAAACTACAAAAACAAGTGGAAATTTGGATTAAACAATTAAAACCCAGAATTATTACCATTTCAAAGTGTTCCCAAGTGTCAGCTCCACCATTGTAATGAAAGCAAACAGAACCCAGTATGTCAAACATTGTTGATTTTTTAAGGAAGAATTAGTCTCCATAATGCGAATTGAAACAAACCTGCAATTTAAAAAAGGAAAAATAAAATAAAACGATCTACACAGATGCTAAATTCCAGTCCTACGAAAAAATTTTAAACCCAAATTCAGCAAAAGTCTAACAAGATAGCTACGTACAAGGGGTAGATTAAAGTGAATGAAGGCCTGTAAATCAACAAAATTTTTAAAAGAAACAAAACGTTAGGGACTTTAATACAATAAGCTATGAACTTGAATTAAACAAAGCGTAAAGATCTGCATACCAACAGAGTACAGTGAAGATATTTGCTAAGCGTTCAACAAAAGCCTCCCAAAAACCCATCTCTTTCAACTCTTCCTTGGCGCTGTTGTCTTCAACTTTTTGAGCATTTTAAAGATGAAAGGTCTAAGATATTTCCATTTACCGGTATTTTTGAGATTTGGGTTTTCTTATTTACGAAGAATAGTGTCGGGGATTGACGAAGACCGAGAGTCGAATTATGGTCAAACCAAGATACCAAACTAGAAGCAATATTTTTGGGAAATATGTGAAAACATATATATAGTAGGCGCCGAAATGAAGACCAATCGCAGCTGATATAGAGTTCAGGCGCTCATATGAGTGTATTATAATATGAACAAATAGTTGAAGCATGAATTAGTTTGTATGTATTTATTGTCAGCTCGCAAAACTTCGAATGGGCAAAAAACAGATAACATTATTACACTTACCTTTTTCCTTTTTACTACAAATGGAAGAAAATTCATTGCTACCTTCTTTTTTTTTTTCTGTTTCTTGTTAATTGAAGGTTATATTTGGATTTGAAAAATTAATTAATTAGTTACTTCAATGTTCAATCTAAATTTGTTTTGTTAAGATTAAATAATATTAAATTATGACACATTCGTGATATTAGTAAAAATGTAATAAATTAATATGAAAAAGTAAATATAATTATAGTTGAAATGGTAAAATTAAAAATAAAGATTTTAAGATATTAAATTCAAATAATATTATGAGTATATATATTAAAATTATATGTAAAAAACAAAAAAAAAACTTAAAATTGTACTTCTTGCTTTAACAAAATATTATGTTTTTAGATAATTTTACAACTAAATTAAAATCCGAGTAAAAATAGTATCAATTTAATCAAAAGATACTTAAAATTTTTAATTTAGCAATTCAATTTATTATTTATCATCATTTAGTAGTTAAGATCACATAGTGTTAAAATAAAGTAAATAAAGTAAAAAGCAAAGTTCAAACTAAACTTGTCTATGGGTTGAGTCACTCGGCTTGTCTTGAAAGCCCATCCGAAAAGTAGGAAGATTTTGATAAAAATATAGGCTCGAAAAATTAACTTAGAAAAAAAAAAGTCTAATTAAAAGGTATCAGTCTAATATTGTTTTAAATAATTTAATATAATAAATAGTAATATTTTGTGATAATTAATATTTTATTTATAAAATTATTGGTATTAATAGTATAATAAAAAGGGTAAATTCTCAAAATAGTCACTTTTCTTTATCTTAAATTATATTTTAATCACTTATAATAACTTGTTGTAACATTTTAATCACCGTTAAATGCCGTTGACGGTGTAACGGTAAACTACTGTGACACATTAAACCATCATTTCAATAAATTTAAATTAAATTATACAATTAGTCCTCATATTTATTCGTTTTACTCAATTTGATTTTTTTCTTTAAACTTTCTTTTTCTTTTCATTATTTTTCGTGAAAGCTAAAACTAAAATAAATCTTATTTTGCTTAATTCTCACCCCACAATCACAAATTCTCATCATTTATCATCACTTTAATGAACCAATTTAGATATCTCCATGACATAATCCACAAGACCTCACCCAGAAACCTCCTCAATCATGAAATCTGATAATTCACTTTTTTAAAAAAAATCGAGCCCGTTCTCTTAACCTACTAACTAATCCCCACAATCATTTTATTTTATCTTACCTACAAAATTCTCATCTCTTAAAACTACGTTATTTCACACCTTCTTTAAACCATCCCTACACTTAGGGCTAGTTTGGATGGGCGGTGTGTTTACCTCCGGTGAGGTTAAAAACAGCGGTGGCGGTGAGATTAATTACTGTAGCGGTGAGATTGGATATCAGTAACGGTGAGATTAGAAACAATGTGGAATATGTGTTTGGATTCAAACGCAATTTGTAAGTGGTGAGGTGAGAATATAAAATGACTATTAAGGACATCATATTAGAATTGATATATAATAGAAATTTTTAAATTATTTTACTTATATAAAATTATTAAAGTATGTGAATTTATAAATTCATTTAATAAAATATTAAAATGTATTTTCCAATATTTTATTATAAACATTTTAATGCATTATATAATCAATTTAAATTATTTATTAGATAAAATAAAAATTATTTTTAATTTTTATAGTTAAATATTTTTATAACAATGATAAATATTATTTTCATAAATAGTAACATTATACTTGGATCAAATTTTGAAGTATCTAACCGAATGATTTTTAATAAAAAATATAGTAACATAAGACATAACAAGTTTCATTATTACTAGAAATTAGGTTACGATACAAAATTGTTTTTACAAATATTGATTCATTAAACTATTTGCAATGGTTTCCCTTAACATTGTAATTTCAAGGTCACTTTTCATCGTTAGAAGAACTTGATTCACCTCTATCAAAATGGCCTGAAGAGATTGGCACGTCGGGTATATTCTCAAATTGTCGAAAATCCTCATCTTGTAGTATGTCTTTTGCATGTAATAGTCCATGCTTTGCATCATGAAAAAATTGTTCTAGTTTGATTAAATACAAGCAAAAATCCTTAAACTCAAAGCAGACAAGACAGATTTACCAATCAGCAATTATTTGAATGGAAATGCATGATAAAAGAAAAAGGAATTTTTCTCACTCATATAGCATCGACTACACATTCCATAATGATCTATGACTATCAGTAAGTGTTATCTGAAAATATTAAAAGTTTGTACCGAAAGATGGCCACCAAGTCAACAAATAAAGTTAGTATTGTTTATAAGTTACTACAGAGGTTTCCTAAATTTTTAAGCTTTGCAAGTAACATTAGACTACGAAGAAGTTCTAACTATTATTCACTTATTAGATCAATAAAACACAAGCATAAACAAATGAAATCATGCTAACAAAGTTACCTAGCCACCACTAAATGATGGCTATCACGTGGTCTAAACCTAGCAGGACATCCAAGTAATTGAATAGAAAACATGGTGACAAAATAACGAAATATTGCACATAGGAGACTAGCATACCTACGACGTTGTTCGGATGAAGTTGTCATTTGCATCGTTTCACCCATAACCGATTCTCCACTGGCTGCTGTTGCTATTAATGATACAACCTACGAGATATTGAGTGTACCGATTTTTAACTTGCATTTGCAAATACCTCACAGAAATCATGCAAATAATAATAAATTAAAAGCACCTCCGTATTTTTAAAGCGGCAAGGGCCACACAAGCTCGAGAAAGCGTAAAATCTCCGCTAGTACAACTAAGCGCAAACGGGAAAAGTTTAGCAATTGCTTTAGGCTACAAAACTTTTTCTCATCGGTTGCAAGAGCAATAAAAGAAAGACACCTTATTGCCCATTCTGGCATTCAATGAACCAATACCACGTCTTTTTATCTCAGATCATCCAAAACATCATCATGGAGGAGGATAGCAACCTAGATGATGAAATGACCATGTTAGACTAAAGTGAATTTATCAAGAAGCTCCGATTGCATGCAACACATGATAAAGAAAATAAAATGATGAGGAAATGACATGGATCATCTCTGTTATCTCACTAAAGATTCTTTGTCTTGTACGTAATTCGCTTGTCACAATATCTCTTACACCATCACCAACTGGTTCGGGTATATGAACATTCAAAGTCAGAGCCATCAAAATCAAAACTCGCATAGAATATATACTGAGAAATTTCCATAAAATCATTTGTACGTAAAGCAAGCTTCTTTGATAAAAGTAACAGAGATTAAGTTTAGCTTTGGTCAAATGGGTTATGAATTTGGAATGAGCCAAGAACAAACTGAGGCTAACGAATGCTACAAGAGTAGTTCATCTATGAATTTTTGTATTGTTCCCTTCCCTAGTGCAACCTATACGCATCATCGAGCCACAAAGAAAAGCAAAAATAGAATAACCCATCAAAATTATGACAATCGCGAAGAATGCAAGATTACCACATCCGTAAAAATACATTACCGTGGGACGAAATCTCTTTCCTTCCACCCCCAACTTGAAGAAGTACTCAGCAGCTGAAGCAAGCTTAGGAACCTGGATGACATGAACATACAATTTTAATTTGCTTTCCCACATAAAGAATGTAATAAACTCATTCCATAGACATGAAAAAGAACGATTGTGATACCTCAAAGAATAACCATAGCCCGCAACTTTGTTAGCGACAAGTGACGATTCATCGAAACAAGTGAAAATGGATCAAGTTGTTCTGGAGGAAATGTCTTGCCATCTCAATATTGCGATAAACAAAGGCGAGATAGAACGAGAGGAGATAAACAAACTAGTAGCCAAGCAATTAACAATAACAAGCACAATGTAAAGGGAGTAATCAACTTAAGGCCAAAATAGTAGCATTTGTTTCATATTTGAACATTAGAAAATTTAACACACTATAAAACACCCTATCCTGGATAACCATGTCTCTGTCCTAAAATTATAAGAAAGAAATTCGGTAAATGAACAAAAAAAAACTTGCAAATTGTAGAAGGATGAGCAATTAAAGGATAACCTCTATCGAGAGCTACTCGATGAATTTGCCGCCCAAGACCAAGCAATGAAGGAAAACTCCAAGAAAGAGTTTCTCCGCCACTACGAACCTACTAATCCCGTAAACAAAGAATAAGAGAAAACATTAATGATCAATACAATTATTACATTAAAAATAAATTGATCAAAAGAAAGAACCAGAGATGTAAAATATCTATTATCATACAAAAATCAATGTAGAACATAGCTATAGTCCTCTTAGAGGAATCTTCTTGGTGGCTCATTTGATTCGGTGATCATATAAACCCATTAGACATAGAGATCACTACCAATCTATAGATTCACTATATCAACTTTACTTTGACTATAAAGAAGTAGCTTTGAGCAATCGATTCCAATCATTCAGCGTGGTGACAACACCATTGCAATTCAAATGTGCAATGAATACATGCTTTAAGGATTATTATCATTAAAACCCAAGAGATAAAACACAATCTAATAGAAAGGGGAAAAGAAAGTGCCCTTTCATCAAAGCAAACATCGATTCATTTCCTAGTTAACTTGCATGAACAGAGGAGAAACAAAATTATTCTTATTAATTAACAAAAAAATAATAACCAAAGAAAAATAATTTTAAAAAAATGGAAACAAAACTCTGAAACAACTTAAATTAAGGAGCCACTGAGAACTGTCAATTACATATTTCCAGTGTTTCAAAACTCGAAGAGAAAGATAAAGAAAAAGCAAAAAGGTAAGAGTCAAGGTATAACCTTTATAGTGGAGTAAACATATTGATTAGAGAGAAGGAATAGAGAAGGGTCGGTTCGATGAGAGAGAGAACGAAACCAAACAAGCTCTTTCGGGAGTTGTACAAATCTTAGAAAATCCCCATAAAACAACATCCTCACCTTGTCTCTCTATCTCTCACTAACACTTTTCCAGGAACCCAAACAGAAGAAAAACCCAGAAAATTAAACCCTTTTCTTTGTTTAGAAAATCTGTGAGTTTATGTTAGGATAAAATAGTATGGGTATTTTGGTCTGATAAAAACACCAACCGCTCACTGACCTTTAATTGCTCGCTTTCATTCCCAGTTGATTTTCAAGCAGAGACAAAGTGTGGTGGGGATGGGTTTTCATGAACCTTGTTGCTAAACCAAACAAAGACAAAGAGATGCGGTGGGCAAGCAATTATTTAGGCCAATCTCACCTCCTCGGAGCCAAACGGGCATCCAAAGGGAGCCTTAAACGACTAAAATCACTTTGTTTTAGAATGCTAGCGCTCAAATTATTTGAAACGAGTGATCGAAAATATTATTAATTTACCAATCTTAGCTCAAAAGAAACATCGCAATAAAAAATATTATTTATTAATTTAGATATGCGATGTTAAGTTTACAGCGGTGAGTTTTCCTAAATAGTGCCATTTTCCCACCAGCAAACCCATTGCTTGCATCAATATAGACAAACTAAAAAGGACACGCCTACTCAAACTCCTAAATTGCAATGACCTTGATGGGGGATATTAGATTTTCAACATTAAGCGCCCAACGCACCGGAGCTCTTGCGGCATTCTTGCAGCATATCCATATAGAATTGGCATTTGCTGATATCACTTCCGAAGTTGCTCAGACACTGCAACCAAATCAATGAGCGTTAATCTCGAATGCACAGTAACCAGGACATTACTCTGTACATTCAAGAGCATCCCTCAATATGGAAGCTAATGGATGAAGAATATAAGGGGAGAAAAATACATACATCACTTAGTGCTTTGGATTGAACACCACATGCATCCATGTTCATGCTATTTGTGTTTGGTGCGGGAGCAGAAGCAGCCGCAGCTGGTTCAGATGAAGCAACAGTCTCGTGTTTGATGACGCGAGGGCCAATGACGGCATCAACAGCCCTGTGAGCCATAGCAGTTCCGGCACCCCATCTAATACCTACGCATAAACAACGAAAAATAAATAAATACAATTCATTTACAATAGCCTATAAGAAATTCTAATTGTAAGCAAAAATAGCTTTCAACTAACCATCTACAATGGCAACACCGAGTCCATTTCCTCTTTGCACAGGTGCTGGAGGAGGGGCAGAACTAGCTGCAAAAATCAAAACCCAATTAAGTTCATTAAACATAACTTGAGAGAATAAACTTCAGAAACAATGTTTCATACAAGCTTCAACTCAGATATCAATTCTGCAAATCAATAAGAAAATTCAAATGGAATATACAATGCTCAATAACATGCTACTGTTCACTCTTCTTACTGAATTCCCTCTAGTTTGTGTTAGAATTAACATCGTACAGAGGAAATTGATTTCCAACTCGTCACTACTATGGTAAGCTACAGCTACTAGACACTTTGAACTCCATAACATTTTTTTTTGGAGGCCAAAACATTAAAAACAACACGACAAGAACTAACTATTCATAAAATCAATAAATTAGGTACAAGTTAAGTTTCAAGTATTCAGTTTGGTATTTAATTGCGTGTTGATTACACATGATTTTTCCATTCCAGTTACGTTCTTTCAAAATAAAACGAAAATTTTCGTGGATTTAGGAGATGGATAGAAAAGGAAAAATTCGTGAGTAACCAAATATTAACATTTAATTATAAATCAAAAAAGAAATATGCAATAAATTTTAGCATTTAACTATAAATTAAAACTTAATTGCACCCAATTTATTCTCAAATTGTTGGAACTATTTTACATTTGATTTTTTTAGACCAAAAGATTAAAAATAACACCACAAGAATTAACTATTCATAGAGTCATGTACAGAAAAAGTTATTCATAAAGTCAATAAGCAAAAATACCGGGTTTCGAAGGAACGTTGCTCGATGGTGCACGAGCAGCAGGCCTTGGGGCTGACCTTCCTGCAAAAATCAACATTTCACTTTTAACATATTGTGGGGATTATAGGTCTAAAACTACCAGGAAAAAGGAGAAATAGTGAAAAAAATCGAATAAAAAATCCAATAAAAATGAAGTGCATCCAATATCCGCACGTATAAAATCCTCGAAATAAAATTGCCGAAATTTCACAATCGCTAATGACATAACGACGGGAATGAAACGAAAACCGAAAATTACATTAAATGAAATAAATTATTATCTTTACATATCATGACAAACATTGATTTATTCAAATAAAATAAAAAAAAATCAGAGAAAACTCCGAAACGAAGACATAACATAACATAACTAAGAAGCGATGATCCATAAAAAATCCTAAATTCATACACATGATGAAGATCAAAACCTAAATCATAACCACAACATACAGCATTCGATCTTTAAAAAAATACTACAGCAACAGGAAGAAATAAACGGATCGTTTACTTACCTCCAGAGCTTCGGCGAGGCATTGTTAAAAGAGTGATAGGTTAAAGCTGGGAAAAGCGTGAACGATATATAAATGGTACAGATTGGCAGGCTTTGTTGAGAGTCGTAACGCGCCGAATGATAGGCATGGCCTTTCGCTATATATAGGAGTGTTGTTGCTTGGGCAATAAGTTCTGCGTTTTTCATGGCGAGGCATTGTTAAAAGAGTGATAGGTTAAAGCTGGGAAAAGCGTGAACGATATATAAATGGTACAGATTGGCAGGCTTTGTTGAGAGTCGTAACGCGCCGAATGATAGGCATGGCCTTTCGCTATATATAGGAGTGTTGTTGCTTGGGCAATAAGTTCTGCGTTTTTCATGGGCTCCACGTTTCTAGCAATCCGATTTGATGGTAGTTTAGCTTCTCTAGAACATTCTAATTTTGAGTTGACTACTGGGTTTTATTTTTAAGCCATAAGTATATAAGCCCGTTATTGTGCTGCGGGCCCAATTCGATTCAAACTTGGGACATTTTTTAATATTAAAATTCACATCTAATTAGACTTGTTCATAGGTTGAGTTATTCGCTTAGGCTCGAAGATCTGTCCAAAATTTGGGAGGAGTTATGTAAAATTATTAGGCCCAAAAAATAGACTTAGACAAAAAAATTAGATCCATTCAAGGTCGGGCTTGATCATTCAATGCCCGAGTTTAGTCCAGCCTGTTTTTAAGTTTATAATACTTTATATTATATTATTTTTATATATTAAGTAATTTAGAACACATTAAAAAAATAAACTTATACTAAATATATAATAGTACTCTAATGTAAATATTAAAATAATGTTAAACTGATTATAAAAAATTTCAATAAATAAAAAATGTATAAAGTTATTAAATATTAAAATAATATAATATAAATATTTTTAAAAAATTTAAAAAATAATATGAGCGGACCTAAAATGGGCTTGAGTTAGTTTTTTACAAATATAGACGAGTTTGAAAAAAAAAATTAAGCTCATATTTTGGGCGGGACTGGACTTGGACAAGTATAAAGTATATTAATATATACTTAGACCCAATCCAACCCGGCCCATAACTACCTCTATACCCAATTCATATTAAATATTTCACATAAATAATTTTTAAAAAAATTTACCTGAATACTTGTAAATTAAATGATAAATATATGTTTATTTTTTTCTTATTTTATTTTGATTTTTAAATTCATACTAAATAGAAATTCATCCACTCTGATTCAAAGTCGATATAAATGCAATAATATTTCTCCATAATTTTAAAATATCAAATCTTTTACTCGATTTCAAAGCCATTTAATGTAAATTTTATTTTATTTATTATATTTCTTTTTAAAAATCCAACATAATTTTACGTTTATATTATTTTAAAAAATAAATTTTAAATTTTAAATTACTTAATTATTTTTAGATTTAAAAAAAAATTAAAAACAAAAACAAATATTAAAAAATATAATCTTCTTACACACATAGGATGTTCTGAAAATTCACTCGTGTATAATGCTGTTTTTCTCTTGATAAAGAAATGTCCTTTAAGTAATGTTTGGAAAGCAACCTAATAATTGAATTTGAGTGCAATTGCTTATATTTACATAAGGATGACATATTTGGGTAACAATTGTAATTATATAATTTGAGCATCCCAATTACACTCTAAAATTGGGTTGGTTGTGACAAAAAAAATTCTTATATTATAAATCTTAAAAATTTATAATGTTATGACGAAAAATTTATTATAATCAATATTTTACATGTTATAAAAGTGTTATAATATATTTATTTATAAAAAATTGTGGTCAATAAGTATAGACATAACTTATTTATGTATTCATGTTATATATTATAAAAATAATATACTTATTAATAAAAAATGTTATAGTTTTTTTTATCATAATTTATTTATAAAAATAACTTTCTTAAGTTATGTCAAAAATCTATATTATTTTTAAAATTTGTTATGAAAGTTATTGGACAATTTATAAAACCTTATTTATAAAGGTTATATATTATAAATTTTATATATTTTTTACTTAATTTACATATTATAAAAAAGGATATAACTTAGTATAAATATTTCTTCAAATTAAGTTTATATAAGTTATTTTTTATATAATTAAAACTACAAATTTTTGAACTGTGAACCCAAATATTATAATGTTAATGTTAATTATACAAATATAAAATATTTTCTTACACCATATTGTGGGGTATGATACCATTTAAGAGAATTATGACAAATACAAGCATCATATATAACTCTCGAACTCTTTAATTTGAGACATTAAAGGCTTCGAAATGTGATTGATAAGACATTTGTTGTTCTAAAAAAATATTTCTCATATTAACATCACCTTAGTATTAAAAAAAAAAAAAAGAACGAATCATACTAGCATGTTACATATTTCATAACTTCATACTTTGAAGACTACATGAACTAAAGAAATATTAATAATCATAATGATAATGAACTCGATAAAGGACCAAAAGATGATTATAAAGAGCATATGTTAAATATTAAAGAGGAAATAACCTACCAAATATGCACTAGAATATTTGGATAAAATTGCATATGACATTTATTTTTTTTGTTATTTCTATTAGTAATTGTATTATCAACTTTTTTTTAGACTAACAAAATAAATACGATAATTTAATTTAATTTTTATCACTTGTTTAGAAATTATTTTATCATAATAATATTTTTCTAGTAATTAATATTTTTAAAATATAAATTATATAAATGTGTAATTATAGTTTGTACTACCAAACATAACATGTCTAGAAAATTACAATTTTTTATAATTATAACATAATGTAATTATTACCCTAATAATTATACTTTCATTTAATTACTATATACTTTCCAAACAAACTCTTAACTAATTCCAAAATTACAAAACACAATGAAAAAGATTAGCTATAAACACACTTATTATATTATACTACTATATATGAAAGGAAAGTGTTTTTTTTTTTTTTTGACAATGAGAAAAAATGGTTAAATTTCAATTTTAACCTCTTTACCTTTTCATGATTCTATGAAAATGATTAAATTTCAATTTTAATCTCTACATTTCACTCAAATTGATATTGAGCATTCCTTATAAGACAGTTAACATAAAAAATGGTTAGATTTCATTTTTAACCCCTCTACCTCTTTACTATTATATAAGAATAGTTAAATTTCAGTTTTAATCCCTATATTTCACTCAAATTTGATATTTAGTATCTGCACTTCAATTTTTACATAATTTAGACACCTATACATTTTTTAGCTTTCCTTTTGACTTGAAAAATTAATGGTTTAACTTCAATAGCAATCCCTCTACATTTTTAATATCATATAAAAATAATTAAATTTTAATTTTAATCCCTATATTTTACTCAAATTTAAAATTTAATCTCTACACTTTAATTTTAATATAATCTAAACACTTGTCCATTCTTTATTCTCTATTCTTTTAACATAAGAAAATAATGACTAAATTTCAATTCTAATCCATCTACTTTTTAAGATTATATAAAAATAGTTAAATTTCAATTTTGACCCCTATATTTCACTCAAATTTGAGATTTGATCTCTATACTTAATTTTGACATAATTCGAATTAAAATGCATAACTCTCTATTAAATTCAAGTTCATTGTAAAATCATTTTTTATACATTGATACCAAGGGAGTTATTTTTATTTCAAAATCCCACACTAGCAAATTTAACACAAGGATTTTAATGATATTAACAAATGAATCTAAATTTTAAAATTCAACAAAATAGAAGGATTAAATTCCTAAAAATAAAAATATGAAGATTAAATTCAAAATATATGAAAAGTGAACATATTGTAATTTTTTACTTTATAATTTAATAAAAGAAAAAAGGAATAAGTAATCAACCCAACCCAACACAAAACATTGGAGGTAACCACACTAATTTAAAAGAGACGCAATCCCTTAATAACCATTGACACTTGTATGACACAGCATTTTGGACCGCCTCCTTTTATTAACCATTGACACTCAGTGTAACACAAATAAGCATCCCATCATGCTGTATAAAGTACTAAAGAAATCACATATTATGGAACTAGTAAAAGCAGTAGCCATTTTTAACCTATCAAATGTACACAGATTAAAACAAGGAAAACCTTCAATTCAAAGTTTATCTAAATGACAGCCAGAAAGAAAAGCAGCACCATGTACTTTCCCAATCACAAGCTGATTACTATACTTTAGGGTTCAATGTCAAGCTGGTTTCCTAATTATGGTAACTCATACAATCTGGCTATGTTCGCCTCCATATAAACATGGTAATCTTTTCTTTTCTTTTTTCAACTGTACCAAGCACACAGATGCAAGAGAAACTACCTGGGGTAAACGTGCGTCTAATACCCACATCTTGTTAAATTGTTGGATTGGGAGCCAAATTGAAAACCTTCTAATCGAAACTAGAAGGAATGTCAATTTCTGTATCTGATGGATTAGCAAGCTCAACCAGAGGTTCCTGCGTTTTGTATAAACTATATTATTTCATATAAGTCTGGAACACATGCAGTTAGTAAAACCGCTTTCTAGAAAACAAATGGTCATTGTAGTAAATAAGCCCTTGAACTTTGTCAATTTATCTAGATAAGCCTTTATACTTTCATTACACCCGAATAAACCCTTGGAACTCTAATTTAAACTATAATTGGTATTCAAATAAGCCCTTAATCTTTAACTGGTATCCAAATAAGCCTTAACCTTAACTTATACCTAAATAGAACTCTTAATATAAATCAATATTTCAGTTGAAATAAAGGCTAATTTAAATACAAATCAAAATATAGGGGGTATTTGAATATGAAAAAAGCATAGGGGCTTATTTAACAAAAGTAAACTAGTTTAAGGGCTCTTTTAGTAGTTTTACCAAAAAAAAATACTCCACTTCCTCATTGGGACCTACAAGAAAGTAGAACCATGTCTAAACAAGAACATGTCTGTGCTGTAGGAATTATATTAGGGAAAAACAGAACTGTTTTTAGTTTCAAATATATATACACACTAATGTTATATACCTCTGTAACAATCCCTAATGTTTTACCTGCTCATCATCATCTGCAGAGGGATGAACAATTCCCACAGGCAAAGAGTTTTTAAGATCCTCTGCATTTTCATGTAAATCCTGCACCAAGTGGAAATGCAAGTTACAAAGAAAAAGAACAGATTACCTATTAGACTGGTTCAATAATTTATTTCAGTTCTGAGAATTGTTCTGCTGAATCTTGTTCAGTTGCTTCAATATGTAAATAAATATCCACCTAGAACACAAAATTTAAGATTTAAGAATTTGTCCCTTCTAAGAATCTATGCCCATAAAAATCCTACTCAACAGAGATGGCCCAATCAAATACAAGAAAGAATCAATACATAACACCAATCCAGAAATGAATTTGGTCTTCAAGTCGATACCTATGGTAAAGTATCAACCAGGAATAAATGCATAAATGAGGAATAACAATCATCAATATTTAAAGATCACATTTAAATGCTATAAGATGAACTTCTTTCAGGTGGTAACAGATTTTCCTTTCAAAATAAAAACATGTAATTCAAATTAAGTTAGGATCAGAAAACCTACTTCTTCATCTGGGTTGACAGAAGCATTATTGGATCCATCAGTGACATCTTTTAAAGGATTCCCCTGCACAATCTATGTACATGTTAGAGGAAAGAAAACAACCACCTTAAAAAGCTCGATCATAAAGGAGAAGATATGTACATGTTCATCCTGGTTACCAGGGAAGTTCCCTTCCATAATTGAAGGCTTAACATCAATTGTTGTTTCCTGTATACCATATATATAATTCATTCAACAATTTTTAACCAAAGTAGCAAGTGAAAATAATAAAATAAATAAATATTTGCAATGTAGAGAATACCCCCGTGATACTTACAGGTTCATTTTGGTCCATGGAAATACTCCTTCCTCCTTTACTAAGATCTCTCAGCGTTCCCTGTACGTTCAACATGAAGTTACAGAAAACAACAAATCACAACAACAACAACAAAAAGAAGGATTGTTGAAGATTACCAGCAACACTCCAAAAACTATGCTGACGTACTATAACTATACAAGATGATGCTTAATAGAGAATAATATGGGGACAAGCATGCAGTATCAAATGTGAAAGAGAAATAATAGACCATGGAACTGCAAATCAAGCATCCACAAGGAAAGCATCATTCAAAACTAATTTAACAAACCTTATTGGCCCACATAAGCCCACATGCATTACATAAAGTCCTTGGACCAGCTGGACCACGACGCATTGCTGGAGTATTATTTTCACTAACACCACAATGCTGACATCTCCGGACACTATAACACATTGAAGATATATTTCTTCAAAAGGTTCAACATGATATTTATATCCAAATAATCTGGTAACATGCAAGTTTGGAACTCACACAGTTTTTGGACGAGGAGTACCATCTTGAAGGTCAGTTTGCATGGAATCCCAGCTTGAAGTACTAGTACTTTCCTTTAAAGATGCAAACTGCCCATTTTTACGGTGCATCCTACCAGAATAAAACTATCAGCTGCACCACTGCCACTTGTATATATCATAAAAATGCAGTAATACATTTAGCACTAATGTGTACTCATCTCCACTCACTATTCTATTAGTCTCATAAGATAATCAGTACATAAAATTGTGAAATTTAAATAGCCTATACATACAGCAGACATCAAAGTCCACGCCTACTTTTATGCCTGCCTCTCTTTCACAAGAGGCAAGAACACATGGAAGCTTTTAAATTTGAAATTAAACAAAACCAACTGCTTGCCGTATTAAACACTTCTCAGGATGGCAACCTATAATAAATGTCTATAGCCCTTTCCACTGCCACCAAAAGTTTTGGATAGTTGTTGTTTCCACTATTAAGTTCTACATCAAAGAACATAATTTCAAAATATTAAACTGTAGACCTAAACAAATTGAGGACAAAAAGTCATACCTCTGTGCAACCTCTTTCCGTACTGTATACCTAATTTTCTTGTCAAAACATCTCTCTTTCCTTTTCTCACGGAACCTAACCAAGGATGCTATTCGTCTTGAAAGATTGGAGCGCTTCGGAAGATCACCTACACCCTATCCAATATGATATATGGAACAAAATGAAAAAAAAAAAATTTAGTGGAATGCAATTACTCAATTGTTTATAATTATTTTAACAGCAGCAATACCCTGTTATTTTGATCAAAAGGTACTTCAACTGTAGGAACATCGGTGGGCATATCACGACCACCTAGAAGCAATAGAACAGCTTGAACCTATTGCATACAATCAAACAAAAATGTATGCTTATTCAGAAGAAAAGGGAAGAAACTCTAAACCAGTGCATGCATTGAAAGAAAAGAATAGTAAAATAAATTACTTATTACTCAACCGATACAGAAAAAGCACATAAACAATTAAAACCACTTCCTCAAAATGAAAATAAGGCAATTAAAACTCTAATGCACAAAATCAATTTACGGGCTGACTATAGTAAAATAGCAAATTGTCATTAATTTCACCGATGATTGATGGACACATATTGAACAAGAAAAAGCACAACCAGCATATTAGATTTGGAGACTTTAACTTGAATCCAACATATTTCCTACCAATTATTAAAACATAAACTTCTAGCTAGATTAAGAGTGAAACAGTAATTTGCCAAAGTTATCAGAAGTTATTATCAGCAAAGAAACAATTGTTTTGCTTCCATAATTCAGTCAACAAACTATTCAATGAAATTAGTACTTCAGCCACAAATCAATAATTAAATCCATCAACCATATTCCAAGAAATGAATTCAGCCTCTGCATATTAAACCTTTTATTTAAGAATCGTATAACAGGCACATTATTACACTTCCAGCTAACTTGGTCACATTTCTCACGTCAAAACATTACTTTAAAATAAGAATACAAAAGGGGAAAAAAGGAAATAAAAATGTAACAGTACTAATCGAAATTTGCTTTGCAAAAACAATTGGACTCACAGGAGAGAATTATTTTGTTACTAAAATCAAACAAAAAACAACTAGCAATAAATATAATTTTTATTTGAAAGAGGATAAAGAGCTAAAAACCTTTTCAGGCGTAACAGCAGGGAACACGTAAACTTCTCCTTCAAAAGAGAGAGTAAGCTCGCTAGTTCTCGATGCCATAACCACGCCTCCGCCACCATTAACGCCGCCTACTACTCCTGTTCCATGCTCCGCCACATTCACAGAGTTGGCATTCGCGTCCTCCACGTCATCCATGGCGTCATCTTCGTAGTCTCCATCGTCGTCCTCGATCTGTATCGTCCCTCGCGCGTGGTCCACAAACGGACGCGCCTGCAGTGGCTGAGGATTCGCCGCCGCCATATAAAAACAGCAAAAAGGAACAACCAAAGGCCGCACCTTTCCAACTTTAGCGAAAATCGATGTCCCCTCGAGTTAGCGATTATCACCTGTTTCATTGAAAAGCCATGGCTTCCGTCGGGTTACTGGTTACATAAAATTCACAATTTCTATATTTTTTATCAATATTTTTCCATTTTTCTAAACCCTAACCCTAGATAGAATATTTTTCAGGTTGAACAAAACATCGATAATTAGAAGAAAAAAATTGAAAGAAAAAAGAATGATAAAAGGTTGAAAAATAACCCTAAATATAGCTAAGATTTGCAGGGGCCTGAGCTCGTGTTTCCTTAAAGAAACTCAAATTGGAAAATTTTTCTCTTTTCTCTTTTATTTTTAAATTTTATATTTTTTGATAGAAAGAAAACGAGTCGCCTTGTCGAGAATTACTATTTCCCTATATGAAAATAAAATAAAATAAAATAAATGAAAGAAAGCAAAAGGGATTCTGATAGGTGTTCTGCGGGAGTACGGTAGTGATATGTGGCGGATAAAGTAAGATGGTCTAATTCTGGTTTTAGTCCTTATACTATAATTCTACTTTTGTAATAATATTATTTGGATGTACCGAGTACGGTATAATTATAAAAATAAGTCTTAGTAACTACAAATATTAAACTATTACAAATTAACAAATTGATATAATCCAGGCTAAAACTAATAAATTGAGACTAAATGAATTAAAATCCCTACATATAATGAAATTTATAAACCTATACATATAATTGTACATGATAGATTTCGAATCTGAGTACTCTAAATCGAGAGCCTCTACTTGTCACACCATTATTTTTTTCCATTAAAGTGATGCATGGTCATTAAATTTAGCCTAAACATATTAAATTATGTTAAAGTAAAGTAAATATATTAAATTTTAATTTTTTTTTAAAAAAATATTAAATTTAAAATGATTAAAATCATAATTATACCAAGTGAGACAAAGTGAGGTCCAATGGAATTGATGAATGATAAACTTTGGAAGAGGTTGGGCCCACAATGATAGAGAATTAGAGATAAATCTGGGAGGGAATAAAAGAGATCCAACGGCTCTGGATTGAAACGACACAAGCGTGCGGTGAGGATTGTTATATTTACTAGATAAATGCACGCAAGTATACTATTATATTTGAATGGATAATTCACAATAAACTTAAAAAATAATATATATATATATATATATATATATCACTAAAACAATTTAAATGTTTAATAACTTTATTTATTATAGAATTTAAATTGTATTAATAAACAATTTGTATTTTGTTTCACTTAATTAAAAAATAGGAAAATTAATCTTTGTACATTAGATTAAATACTAAATTAGTCTTTTATGTTAAAATTTTTATTCATTTGTACTTTTAAAACTGATGTGGTTAATAGAATAACTATACAATGACTTTTGGCATGTCACGTGTACCTCATGCTGATGTCCAAAAATCAATTTTTAATGGCATAAATGGATAAGATTTATAACAGAATGACCAGTTTACTTTTAATCTAATATACAGGGACTAATCTATCCATTTTTTTAATAGAGAGGTAAAATGCAATCAGACTTCTACTACAAGGATCTCCATAATACTTTTACCTAAAATATGACATAAATTGCAATTATTTGAACATGGTTGATTAGATTTAACAACTTTCAAATTCATAACAACACAAACTTAATATGAGAAATAATAAAAAATAAAATAAAACGATATAAAAGACAATATAAATAAACACATTTGTTAAAAAGGTCATTTTTTGTATACAAGCAGTAAAAATTTTTAACTTCATAAACAGAGTTGAGATTTTGTCACATGCTTTTTTTTTTTAAAAGAGAAAATATTTGATGCGCTATAAGTGAAATTTAAAAATTCTATAAGGTTAGATGATGACAAGTATATATAATATATAAAGGATGTGATATATGGCAAATTTATAATTTTACTTGTGAAATTTAAAAAGTGCATTGCCAATGTATCAAATACTTTTTTTTTTAAACAACTTAAAAGATATGCGGCAAAATCTCAACGCTGTTTGTGAAATTAAAATACGGTACGAAATAATTATATATTTTTTAATTAATTTGTCAAATTTTCTATAAAATGATACTGAATATTACTATAAAAAAAAATCAATAAGATATATGACACAAAAAATTGAAAGTTACTGTAATAGTATCGATTTTGTCATGTTTATGTATTCATGTTCGTTCATGTTATTTTTCATATCATATTTATGCTCATTTTATTTTTGTGAGTTCGGAATATTATAAATATATTTTTACATGTTGATAATTTGTTTTATGTGATTAAGGTTTTTTTTTTTTTATCATTTAGTGTTTTGCTTAAGTTACTATAGCTACTCAATTTATAGTAATTTGTTTATTGATAAATTATAACATTAGTTATAATATGGTCACTGAATTATTCAAAAAAATTTATTTAAGTTACCAGACTGTTAAAATTGATATTATATAGCTTTATCTGTTTACACTGTCTACACCAATCGAAAGCTCTTTTTCCCTTCTCTTCTACAATTCAGTTTTTTTCATGAAAAGGCTTTAGATGTTACAAATCTGCGAACCAAAATTCAAACTATTTTTTCTTTGATGTCCAACATTAATCGTCAGATTAACCTGGATCTAAGGTATGTTCTTCTATTCATTGATGGGTACTAATCTACTATACCGATCGTTAAATTGTTGATTGGAGCTCACTATTGGAACTTTTAAAAAGATTTAACAACCTAGTGACCTAAATAAAAACATTTGAAAAGTTTAGTGATTAAATTGTATTTTTTTTTAGTTAAGTGATGAAAACGAAAATTTACCCATATTATTTCACGTTGTTCTCACATGATTCTTAATTTTTATATTTGCATAATTTATTATAATAATTTTACTTTAATTACGAATTTATCTGGTTAAAATTAAATAATTGCATGTGTGATGGGTAATCTAAATACTAATGTTTTTTAAATCGAATCGGTGTCAAATTGATCAGGCCACTAATTTGTTAGTCTAAATGGTTTAACTGGTTCGATTTAAAAATATTAAAAAAAAGGAGTTAAAAAAATTGAAGCGAAAGTTTTTTAGTCAGTTTATATCGATTCCCAATTTAACCAGTTCAAAAGCACTTTTCAAACTGATATCTCAACTCATTCAAACCACACTAGTCATTAGTCTCATTGGTTTAACAAAAAAGTAAATTGATTTAATTACCCGTCATAATAAAAAAAACCGTTGCTTTGTTATCTTGTAGTTAAGGTTAACCCTAAGTAGTGGCCTATTAATCGGATATTTATCTATCTCATAAACTGTTTAGGTTCGAATCGTTGTTGCACCAAAAAAATTATTGTTGTTAAGGTAGTAACTATAATGATAAGAACCAAAATAATTTCACCATTTTTAAGCAATATATTTATAAATAGATAAAATATTTGGTAAACTGTGAATGAAGTTTTTAAACTCTACAAGTAGGGTCGGGGTTGATAAGTGTTTTATATGAACTCCCAACCATTTATGCGCTGGAGAAATTATTTCTTATTTTGTGTTGAAGCAATTTATAAATCACAGGCTGAAACAGGTGAAATCAAAGGGCATTACTTAAATGCTACTGCAGGTATATGTGAAGAAATGATCAAAAGAGCCGTGTGTGCTAGAGAATTGGGAGTTCCTATTATAATGCACGAGATATAATAAATTATTAAAAAATACATATTAAAAAAAAAGATAAATGTAAAATATTTAAGATTATTTGTAAAATAAAAAAAGTACACCGTCAATCTATCAAATACTTACCCTTGTAAATATCATCAAATAAATAGTAAATAATAATATTTTTACACTAGGGAAGAGTAAAAAAAAAAGTGTGCAACAACTTTTTTTTTTTTTTTTTTTGAAAGCAAATATTTGAATTAATTTAAAATTAAAAGCAACAATTTCATATAAATAAATAGAGGTATAAGTATCTAAATTATACATGAACTTTTATCTAATGTATAATGTCATACGTGAATTTTAATTTTATGTAATTTTATACATGAAAATTTTGATTTGATTCAATTTTCATAAATCACTGACAACATTATCAAATTAACACCATTTTACGTTTGATATATTGTATATGAACCGTAATTAATAAAATCAAAGTTTCGTGTATATATATGAATCATAATTCAAGTTTTATGCATATAATTGCACCGAATCAAGTTCATATTATCAAATTACACATTGGACCAAATTTCATGTATAATTTAGAATAATTTGTATAACATTTGACAAGCTTAGGTACCAAATTAGAAAAAAAAAAGTTCTAAATTCAAATATCCAAATTTGTACAACCCCATGACTCAAATTTTATTATTATTATTTTTTAAATTATGACTTAATCAAATCGAGTTATTTGATTTATTCAACTTTATTAAAAAAATTGATTTTTTGAGTTCAAGTTAATTTGAATTTTACAACTCAAATAATAAGTGGGCATAAGCACTTAGACATGTTAAATTTGAAAATAAGTAAATTGACCTCTTTCAATAAAAATATATAAAAAATAAAAAAATTCATAAAAAAATTAAAAAAGAACAATTAAAAGTTAGATATAACATTATATAAAACTTTAAAAAATATATAAAAATGAGAATTAAAAAAAATCAAAATGATAAATAATTATCAAATTAAGTTTATGATACTAAAGTATCTTGTTTTTCTTTTCTCTTATTTTGCCTTGAAATAGTTCTGTAAATATATATAATCTTAAATTTATGTACTCTAACTTAAAATTAACCATATTGTTAATAAAATTTTAATTTGACATGTCTAATTTAAAAAAAAATTAAACTCAAACAGTTTCACTCAACTCAATTTAAAAAATAAATTCAGATCAAATTAAAATGATAAAATAAAACTCATCAACTCATCTAACTCTAAAATTTTCACTCAATTCGAATAATCTATCTAACCTTACTTTGAATCTAAATGGAGGTTAGACACCCTCCCCATGTAATTGGTGCGAATAAAATTGACTGAAGTTGCGGCAAAGTTAACCCATAGGAGAACGAGGAAATTCGATAAGTAAAAAGGTAGGTCGGTCGGTCATGACAAGGACACTACTAGGCCTACTACTAATCCTACAAATGGAAGCTAATGGTCAACCTATAATAATCAAAATCGATGGAATATATAATAAAAATGGAATAAAACAACTACCATGCTATTGCTACCACATTCACATCAAGACATTCCATAGTTGATATTCTTTGGTATTTTCAGCTTGGCTCAAATGACCAAAAAGAAAATGGTCCACGACAAGGATCTGACAAACAAGGAATAATATATATAAGAACTGCAATTGACTCTTTATATAAATGATTATTCATATTTTACATGAACTAAATACGCATTTGATTATTTATTATATATATTCAGGAGAGTATCTGCTTTACAATCTCTCTCCCTCAATGGTGGTATTGATCTTAAAATGCATTTGATTATTTATTATATATATTTAGGGAGAGTGTCTACTTCACAATCTCTCTCCCTCAATGGTGAAGGTATTGATCTTAAGATGTATGCTCAATTTTAACCTTAAATTTTTATCTCCCTATTTCGAAGAAAGCCCAAAGGAATTCACGAAATTTCGACAAGAGGCCTAGATCCACCAAGGAAATATTTCATCATTTGGGCTCTCCTTGGACTAGAGAAACAAAAAGATAACTACAACCGAATATAGACATCCCAAAAACAATATCTCCACTGTTAGGGAGTGAAAAACTCCAAAGCAGATCCTCGCCCTCAACAATATATATATACATATATGAAAAGAGGCTTAGATAGTCGAGGGGTAAAGATGCTGGAAGCTTATGGCATATGAAAAAGGATAGTTGTTGAAGCTTCAAGTGATACATCTCAAGTAGCTTCTCTTAAAAAAGAGTTTTAATTAATGCAAAAGGTACAAACTCAAGGAATAGGAGGAGAAACCTCGTATATTTGATCAAGGCAACTATGATATCTGTACACGTAGGACAAGTTTTAAAGAAATTACTAATGAAAGATCTAGCTGACTGACACATTGGCAAATATTGGCATGGATGATTAGTGCTCGGCAATGCCGATTAGAGCTGAGTCATCCCCGTTTGAGAAAGGTACTACGTTGCTTTCTGTAGGAATAACAGTTCCAGAATCCGAGTCATTTGGTTCGCTTTCTCCCTATGTCAGAAAAAAAGTTTATGTTAGCAGGGGGTCCAGACGTCGAATAACTTCACAATCTTATGAAACATACCTGCTCAACTGGAGTCGGGGAATGTTCATGAGTTTTCTTGGGAATATCCCTCAAAGTACCCTGCATGAAGTTACAATAGTTAAGAACTCAAAGCACATTGAATGTTATGAAGAGGGGAAAACATTAATCTACATGCAAAACTAAAAGTAAATTTAAAAAAAAGTCTGTAAAGAGACGGTGGATAACACTTGTAAGCAAAAAAATCAATATCGAAAAGGTAAAAATGGGGAGGGAATACAAATGTCCGTAAAAGTACATTTCCTTTTCTTGATGTAGAATCTTGTGGGCTGGCGCACATGCAAGGAGAGAAATATGGGGGATGGGTGTCGGGAAAAAGGAGGCAGAGAAAAGTGTAGAAGAAATATCTTGGAAACTTAAAATACAGCTACAATCACAATCTTCAACTTCTATGCACACAAAAAGAGATAAATATTACATACTATATAATTGCATAATGTGCAGTCGGCAAGGACACGAATCACATTCCCCGTCCCCATCACTCTGGATATTTGTTTTTGCATGTAGAACAGAGATAGGGAGAAGTGCGAGAGTTACTTAGCTCATACTGAAGGCTAAAGCAACTATGTAAATCTTATTCTTTGACAATAGCTTTATAGAGTCAGTCAATGAGATGTCACTGAAAATTTTTAATTGGAATCTTAATTATAACCAATCCAATTTAATAAATCTTCAACAAGCAGTTAAAAACTTAAAAGTGACTTAAATACATCTAAAACTGCCCAATATATGAGCAGAACTACAATGACAATGCCGCAAAGAATCATGGAACAGCAACATTCTCAATTGTAAATGAGAAACGTGGAGAAAGTGAAGAAAGTGAAGAAATATGAACTATCAATCACGGTAGAGAAACCAACCTTGTTTGCCCAGAAAAGTCCACAAGCATTGCATAGGGACCTTGGACCAGATGGACCCCGTCGCATCATAGGGGTGGCCTTTGAGCTAATGCCACAGTGCGTGCAACTGGAAAGATTGTGAAAATGACATTATATAGTAACTTCAATTATTGGATCTTATCTTGAGATTTCTCCAGGAAATCTTATAAATGAGAGAAATGATAAATATATTGGCAGTATGCCTGAAGGTAAAACAGAAAACACATTTGCAAGATCTTCATTGAAAGAAAATGCAAAGAACAGCACAGTTGAAGATGGTATAAAACTCACACAGTATCTGCTAGGTTATCATCATCCTGACTACAACTGCCATAATCACCATCAGATTTTCTGGAAGATGTAAATTGACCCTTATTACGCTGCATCCTGATGCAATCACAGAGATAAGAAATTACCAAATATCGAACAATAAAAGTTGCCAATAAGTACAGACAGTAAATAAAACATCCAAGATATTAAGATTTCTAGACTCCTGTTCAGTAAATAAAACATCCAAGATATTAAGATTTCAGTTTCCATGAACTCAATAGTGCGTCTATATATATTTTCTTTCTAAATTATTCTGTTACTTAATCATTAATAGAGATGAAAATTCCCTAAAAGATTAAAAGGGTATGCTCTCCCATTTGTTTGTGTAGTTCTCCTATTGCTCCTAGAGCAGACAATTAAACATTGAAGGAAAATACTTTTTGCCATTATTTGAATTCTTCAAATTCCTTTCCCGTTTGTGAGACCATTTATTTATCAGACTTGACCAATATAAGACACATGTCAGACTGAAAACAATTTAAAGAGACAACATCGATCATGAAATTAGGTGTTTTCAGTGAATATAAATCCCCTAAATCATCAAATATTAGGTGTTTTCAGTGAATTCAAATTGAATTTTTACACAACATCGATCATGAAATTAGAAATATGAGCTTATAGTGATTCTTAAATGAAACTTTTATTCAAAAGCAGTTCTTTTCAGTAATGGCTTCTTCATTAAATAAGCACTGTATTAACTTATAATAAGTTTTAAGGACATGAATAGATATGCCAGATCCCAGCTTATTCCCAGTAGATATCCTGCTCTAAAATTTTGTTGATTGAGTTTGATAATTTTGTAGCAAAATGAACAATGCTGAGGTCAGCGACAAGCAACAAGAGCATCCATGAATTAATAATTAAATTTGATGATCGTGAAACTAAACAGGTGGAAAAATGTTATCCTAGTACAGTCTGATGTTCTAAGAAATATTACCTTGTAACTCCTGATTTGTTAATCTATCAGCACTATATATACTCCCTAGATCCTAATAATTTTGTTAAATTCTAACAGTTTTACGGAAAACTAGACCCATAGAAGACTAGACGACACTGCAATATCTTGTTAACAAGATTCCTCAACATAGAAGACAACTTTAATAAAAGCTTATCTATCTGGGCTACATGAGCCTGCAAAAATGATTATTTATTGCTCTTTAGAATTGGATGGTAATTTATCAAACACTTATTTATAAAGATCCTCAGATTCTAACATTAATGAATAGCATGCATAAAAACAGTGAAACTAATCTTAACATTATCGATGCATGTGATGATCATGCTCATATAATGTATGAATAGGAGAAACATAATTTGCATAAATATAAAATTTGCAATAAAGATAATTTACATTAACAATCCGGTAACACCAAACATATCTCCTGTCGTATATAAACCATAACCTCCTTTAAGTATTAATGCTCATGTAATTCCTCAAACCTCAAAAGGGCCATTGTTACTAAAGCTATACTAGTTCCCAGGCAAAGTTGTTAGCATCAACTGCAAGATCAATAAAAACAACTTTCCTAGTTCAAAATTTGATGAAAACATTCACAAGGCACTTCAGGGAAGGAAAATGCAAACCTAAGAGCAACTTCCTGGCGAACACCATATCTAACTTTCTTATCAAAGCATCGTTCTTTTCTCTTCTTGCGAAACCTGTCTAGCGACGCTGCTCTGTGTGGTTGATTAGATCTCGGAAAGTCCATTCCACCCTAAGCAAAAAGGGGGAAAAGGTAAGTAAAAATCATAGCAAGAAAAGAGAAAACTAAACAAATTTAAGAGTACTACCCTTAGGTTCTGAGATGACATTTCAACACCATGGGGGCCTGAAGTCAGTTCACATCCACCCAACAGTAACAACACTGCATGAAACTGCAAAAATTCGATTCAAAAGGAAAATCTTTACAATGTGCAATTTTATTTTATAACTTAAAATAAGTTGTAACGAAGTCACATCACTCCCCAGTTTAAGGTATCAATTTGGCACTTCAAAAACAAAAAATCTAAGCAAACCCTAACTGGCATAATTGAAAAAAAATAAAAAAATATCAGACCTTCTCAGGAGTAATAGCATCAAATACATAGACCTGACCACGAAACGATAGAGTGAGTTGGCTGGCACCATCGCCTCGTGGAACAACATCCAAGCCAGAGGCGGAAGTAGCGGCGGCAGTGGCGTAGAAAGGATTGGTGGCTACGTCGTCTACTCCACCACCGTCGTCGAGGGAGGGAGCCTCGTAAGTAACGATGTGGTGGTTATCGACGGATACGGAGGCTGAAACATCGTCGTCGACGTCAGCACCGGAGCCGGCGATCTGAGGGGGAATGTTCATAGGCTGAGATTGTCCGTACATTGAGGAAGCATTTACAGGCAATGAAATCGAAAGCGCAAAAAACCCTAAAGGATGAATCGAATAGGGAAAAAAAAGTTAAAAAGAGGCGAGGAATGTGTGTGGAATAGTATAGAGCGCTACACTTTCAATTTTAGTTGCAGTGAAGTGAACAGAGTTCTGTTAAGTGTTAACCTTAATGAAAAATAATAATAATTAAATTAAAAGAAAAGAGGGGTTCTGTTTTTCAGAGAGAGGAGAGAGAGTGAAATACAGCTAAGGTGTGGTGGAGACTGGAGACGATATGGGTGAGATTATATTAATACTTTTTTTTAATCATTTCATTTTTAAATTTTAAGATAATGGTACAATACTATTTTTTTTTTGTATATAATAAATTATCGAAAATCAATCGGATCAACCTAATTGAAATTATTTGGAATTGGACTGGTGGCTAATTTGGTGCAAATCACCAATTTTTAATTTTATGTGTCTGATTGATTTCAACGGTTAAAGTAAATAAATTATTAAAATTTAAAAAATAAAAATTATTTAAAAAATTTTAAAAATTGATTCAATTAATCTTTATCTTAACTAATTTTATATCTCTCACTAAATTGAAACCTTGATTAATTTTTGAGACCCTCATCTCAAAATGTTATCATTGCTTTGACTCAATCAAGAATTGATGTGTTTAAATTTAGTATTCTTGTTTAGTATTGTATTTATCACTGATTTGTCTTTCCATTGGACCAGAAGGGAGGCTAATAAGATGGCTCATAACTTGACTAGGGTGGTCATTATGTTACACCTCTTTTCATGAGTTTGAAATTCCTCTAAATACTCTTTTACCTTTCCTTAAAGCAACATTGTATTGAGTGCTTACGAGGACGAGACGCATAGTTTTGTGTGTACGAGATAAGTTTATTGGCTTAGGTTTTAGTTGTGTCTCTTTTGTGTGTGTTTTTTTTTGTTATCATTTTTATTATATGAAGTGAGTTTCACCCTCAAAAAAGAAAAAAAAGAAAAAACTCGTCTCTCAACTAAGGATGACAATGAAATGGTGCGAGACAGATGTTATTGAATCCATCATCGCCCTCATAGTGTGCTTTGCCACACTTCCTGTCCCACTTCAATATAAATGTATAATTTTAAAAACCATTATGATTACCATCTCCATAGATATTAGATACGTTTATCCATTTCTTATCATGTACATAAATAACATTTTTTTTTAATTTTTTCTTTTTTAATAATTTTATTCAATAATAATAAAATAATAAATTTATATAGCAAAATAAAACTGAGCAAACAATTACTACAACCGTTTTATATTCATCTTTTCCCCTAAAGATTCTCTCAACCCAATTCCTCTTTGCCTCAATTTGATTTTTAGTAGTTACTACTAATATTTTCTTTCTTTTTAAAGGTAACCAAATATTTAAATATAATTATTTAAACATATTTAAATATAAAATATAAATAACCCTTCATATTTGTCTAACCATAACACATCATATAAACTAAAACACATATTTAAATAATAAAAAAATCTCATATAATCAATAAGGTTTTAGTTTGTTGGTTAAGGTATAGGCCCTAAATTTTTGAGACTTGAGTTTTACCATACACAAGAATGATTGCGAGTTTTTGTCTATGTGTAGGTTTTATCCAGTTATTTTAAACATTAGAGAATAATCTATACCCTCAAATTTTAGAGATATTCTAAGATGTTTATCGAGAATTTCAACACTGTTATGAGTTTTATTAAGGTGAGATGGTTAAAGTTTTGATGACGGAAGCGCCGATTCTTACACTTCCAAAATTTGAAAAGTTGTTTGTCATTGAATGTGATGCATCTCAAGTAGGAGTTGGGGCTATTCTCAGCCAAGAAGGAAAGCCTGTTGATTTTTTTAGTGAGAAGCTATCCGATGCTAAACGACGCTATTCCATTTACAACGTAGAGTTTTATGCTTTGTCAAGGGCCGTTCAACATTGAGAGCACTACTTGGCTTATTGAGAGTATGTGGTTTATTCAGATCATCGATCATTAGAGTTTTTGAGTTCAAAAAAGAAACTTAAGGATCGACATGCTAAGTGCCTACCTTAATGAGTTCAATTTTTCAGTGAAGTACAAAACCGGTGAGACGAATGTCGTGGCCCTCACTTAGTAGATGTTCTTCACTACTAGAGACAATGAGTGCGGAGGTGATGAGTTTTGAAGAACTGAGGAATCAATGCAAAAGTGACCCATATTTTGGCCCCATAGTTTCTGAATTGGAAGAATCAAATAAACACGAACATTTGCCTTATCGATTACATGATGGATATTTATTTAGAGGAAATCGTTTGTGCATTTCAGAAAGTTCTTTACGAGAATAGGTTATGAGGGAACTACATGGAAATTGCTTGGGAGGTCACTTTGGAAAAGGCAAGACCATGCAATTAGTGGCGGATCAATATTTTTGGCTAAGAATGTACAAACATGTGGACAGGTTGGTGAAAATGTGTCCTTATCAATTTGGCAAAGGTAATTCGCAAAATACAGGGTTATACACTCCGTTACCTATGTCGGAGGTGCCATGGACTCATTTAAGAATTAACTGTCTTTGGATTACCAAAGACAACAAAGGGTTATGATTCAATCTTAGTTGTTGTGGATTGTTTCTCGAAGATGACACATTTCATTCATTGTTTGAAAACTTCTGATGCTACTCATATTGCTGAATTGTTTTTTCAAGGAAGTGGTAAGACTACATGGCGTTCCTACATCTATAGTTTCAGATAGAGATGTAAAGTTTGTAGGACACTTTTGGAGGACTTTGTGGAAGAAAATGGGAACCCAATTGAATTTTTCCAGCATTTGTCATCCACAAACAGATGGGCAAACAACGGTTGTTAATCGAAGTTTAGGAAATTTGCTTAGGTGTCTTGTTGGGAATCATTTGAAGAGCTGGGATTTGGTTATTCCTCAACAATTTTGTGAATAGAACAACTAAAAAGACACCTTCTGCCTATGGAGTCAAACCTCAACATGTTCTTGATTTAGTTCCTTCGCCACTAGGAACTAGATCAGTGAGTAATGATGGAGAAGCTTTTGCTGATCATATAAGACAAGTTCATCAAGAGGTGATGGATGCCTTAAAAGCAAGCAATGAGGGTTATGCTAATGAAGCTAATCCACATCGTCGGATTAAGGAGTTGAAGAGGGAGACTTAATTCCGGTACATTTGAGGCGACAAGGTTTCTAAAGGGTACTTATCACAAGTTGAAATCAAAGAAGTTTGGGCCATGTAAGGTGTTGAAGAAAATAGTTCTAATGCTAATGTGATTGAGCTGCCACCAGATTTGCACATCCGCCCAGTTTGTAATGTGTCTAACTTATACTCTTTGGAGGGTTTTGATGGAAATGCTGCTGAAATTTCAAACCAAGTGCAGAAGACGTGTTGGATGTGAAAGAAGTGAGGTCTAGAAGGGGTAACAAATATAGGAGGTTTTTGGTGAAATGGTTAGGGAAACCAGCTAGCGAGAGTGCATGGATTGGTTTTTTCAAGCCCTTTATTTGCAAGGAAGTCCCTTATATATATTCTGTATGGAATTTACAGCAGCAGATTCTTATTTGCAAGAAAGTCCCCTGCATGTGCATTTTATCGCAAATTATTAGCTTCAATTTTAAATTATAAGAGGTAGCAAATTCCAACTTGACATCTTATAGCATGGCTGCCCTTTCACTTGCAGTTGGCATTATATTATTAGTAAAAAAAAAATGATTATAATATCATGAAAACCCTACATTCCATTTCATGCCAAGAAAGATTTCAAAAGGTTTTAAGTTAAAAACAACCCACCTTTGCCTTGTTGACTTATTCTTAGCCTCTATCCATATAGCCCTTTTTCATCATAAAAAATATCTCAAATCTATAACATTGTGTTTTTCCTTTCAAATCATTAATTTGGTGTAAGTAACTAGTGCTAGTTCAAGTTTTATATCCAGTGCTCAATTCAATGGAGAAGAGCAAATCTCTGCACATAGTGATGTTCCCATGGCTTGCAATGGGCCATTTCATCCCATTCTTTCGTCTCTCCAAGCTTTTAGCTCTAAAGGGTCATAAAATCTCTTTCATTTCAACCCCAAGAAACCTCTCTAAACTTCCCAAAATCCCACCAAATCTATCTTCTCAAATTACCCTAATCTCTTTCTCTTTGCCTACGGTTCCCAACTTACCATCCCTCGCAGAGTCTTCCATGGACATTACTCATAACCAGCAACAACCACTTAAACACGCCCTTGATCTGCTACAACCACAACTAGCTTCCTTCCTTCAATCCTCGAAACCTGATTGGATCATTTACGACTACGCTTCTCATTGGCTTCCCTCGGTTGCAGCTCAGCTAGGTATCTCACGGGCTTTCTTTGCTGTTTTTACAGCTGCTTGCTTATCTTTCATGGGTTCACCGTCGACGTTGATCGGCGGTGGTGATGACGGTGATGATGCAAGATCAACGGCTGAGGATTTCACGAAAATCCCCAACTGGGTGCCTTTTGAATCTAACTTAGCTTATCGTTTGCATGAAATCACTAAATATATTGAACGAACGGACGAGGATAACTTTGGACCGCCCGACTCGGTCCGGTTCGGTGTTACGATTCAACAGAGTGATGTTGTTATCGTTAGAAGTTCTACCGAGTTTGAACCGGACTGGTTCAATCTTTTAGGCGAGTTATATGAAAAACCGGTGATACCGGTCGGGTTTTTACCGCCAATACTGGAAGAATCCGATGAAATCCAAGATGATGAAAAATGGGTTTCTGTTAAAACATGGTTAAATAAACAGAGAGTCAACTCAGTGGTTTACGTAGCGATGGGGACTGAAGTTCATTTAAGTAAAGAAGAACTCACTGAGTTGGCTATTGGGTTAGAGAAATCAGGTTTACCTTTCATTTGGGTATTGAAGAACTCACCGGGGACAGGTGAGTCAGAGTTGGAGATGTTACCTAATGGGTTTAAGGAGCGAGTCAAAGGACGTGGGTTTCTTTACTTGGGATGGGCTCCACAAGTGAAGATACTGAGTCAAGACTCAATAGGGGGATTCTTGACTCACTGTGGTTGGAACTCAGTTATAGAGGCATTAGGGTTAGGGCGAGTTTTGATAATGCTTCCAATGTTGAATGACCAAGGATTAAATGCAAGGCTGTTGAATGAAAAAAAAGTGGGGTTAGAGATACCGAGAAACGAGTTGGATGGGTGGTTTACGAGCGAGGCGGTGGCTGAGTCGGTTAAGTTGGCGGTGGTGGAGGAATCGGGGAAGGTGTTGAGAGAAACAGCAAAAGCCATAAAGGGGTATTTTGGGGATTTTGGGAAGAACGATGGGTATGTAGATAAATTTGTTAGTCAGCTTGTGGATAATAGGAAATGAGCAGGTGACAGCAACTGCTAGCTTTTTATATTTGAATAAATATGAGAATATGTACCAAATTAATAAAATCTAAAAAAAAAAAGGGGATTTCCGTCTTGATTGCCTTCTTAAGACTAGTAAATTCTGAAACTCACAGCATTCTAATTTTCAGGAGATTGGCTGCTGAAAAGCAATCATTTTGCAATCGAATCTGGTGAAATTAATTATATTTCAACCGATTTAAATTAAATAAATTATTAAAATTTTTATAAAAATAAAAAAAATATTAAAAACTTTTATAACACTTAATAAAACATTTAATCACATTCAATTCATTCATATCTATACTCAATGTGAACTAATATATTGGCCGATTAAATTTTAATCGGCCGTTACTAAATAGAATTTTAAAACTTTTATAACACTTTATAAAATATTTTTTCCTATAACTTTTAATTAATTTTTTAAAACTTTTTCTTATAATTTGTAATTTATTTAATCTTGTAAAAATTAGTATAATATAAAAATCATATAATATTTTACTACGAAATGAATTGAAGTCACATCATCTTTCTTTTTTCTGGAGTTGAATTCAAGTGTTAAAAATTTCAAATAAATCGAATTCAGAGAGGGGTTAAAAGTCAAGTCGAGCTTGGGACAAATAAAAATCGACTCGTTTTACCCATTGCCATCCCTAGCAAGGAGAGACTACAAAAAATGGACTTAGGCTTTGTTTACCATTGAGGTTGAAAAACATTTTTCAATCCAACTCGTGATTTCAAATAAAAGAAATAGTAAACATGTAGCTTTTTAAACTAAATCTTGATTTTAAATTGGTTTCAAAATTTTTAGCTTTTGGTTTTGGAAAAGTGTTTTTCAATGAAATTATTTTTTCATTCCCTCATTAAATCTTCTACATTATATCATATCTAAAATAGACATTTTATATTCCCAAAAATAATGGTAAACACTATCAAATTTTTTAAAACATTTTTTTAACATTTTTCAACATCAATGGTAAACTAACCTTACTTAATAGACTCCAAGTAAACCTGATGGGGAAAGCGTAAAATCAATGTTTTCCTTAACAGAACTGGTATTTACTTGCTCAATTACCAGTAGTGAAGATCAGCCAATGTGAATCAACTTACCAGCACAATCAGAGCACTTGAATATCTTGCCAATGGTGATGCTTGAAAAGAATAGGGTATTTTTTCTTCATTCAATTTAGAATCAGGCATGGTAAGCCCATCTATACAATGCTAGAGGGTTGATAGTTCTTGACATTTTGTTGTTTTTGAGAAAACAAAAACAATGAGCTGAGAAAGATGCTGGAATTGATAATACAAATGAATTGAAAACCTAGGCTAGTAGTAACCAAAAATTATTTTACATTATGTGTTAAATATCCCAATTTCTGTCTCAGCTCATCATGTTATAAACTAAAAGTAAACCTACCTGCCTATCTCTGTAGTGTTACAAAAATGGTTATAAGAAGGCTGTATGTATGTTGGATGGATCATGCAGAAAGAATCATCAGAAGTATTCATCTTCATGCACTATAAAATATATGGTTGAAACTAGGAGCCTATAGTTTTCATAGCATTTCCTGTCAAAAAGTGAAAAAAGAAAATGATGAAAACGGAATACAAAAGGCAAGATATTTGTTGAAATAAAGTTGAGCAAATCCCTTCTTCTATTTCCTAAATTTTTGCTAAGCACAACTAACTCTTTTGAAAAAATCCTACATGCTTTAAAATTCCTTGAAATATTTTCAAAAAACTGGGTCTTGAATGCATGGAATGATATGGTTAAAATATGTCATAAGTCCCTGTGTTCTTCGTAAATTTAAAATTTAGTCCCTATACTTTTATTTTTAGGAATTTAGTAGTCCCTCTACTTTTTAAATTTCAAAATTCAGGTCTAACAGTTAACACTGGTAAAATTATTTTGTTAATTCTAACAGTGTTAACAACTTGAATTTATCAAAATAATTTTAACAATGTTAACAATTAGACCAGAATTTTGAAATCTGAAAAGTAGAGAGAGACTAAATTCCAAATTTGTTAATTTTACAGGGACCTATGAAATATTTTAACCTTTGACATATTATATGTATAAAACCGAGTTAAACCAACATGATATTTTATATGCCAAAGAAAATGGCAGTAGAGACCTTTCAAACAGCTATGCAACATACTTGATCAACATAGGCCACAACAACCACATTAAGCAGGCTTTTATTTTACATGCTGGAGATCAGCTTAACTAAATGCATGCAGTGGAAATAGAAGTTATGAACTGAATTAACTTAATTAAGTTAAATGAATGAAATGATTAAAAATAAACACCAGTGAGCATAAGACCTGAGATCTTTTCACCAAGCAGAGCCTAATTGTCAGCCATTGCCATCCTGAATCATAGCTTAGCTTGGTATCATAACTCTGGTTCTTGGATTCCGAAGAACAATTGCTTTGCGTTGAGGATTTTCTATAGAATATACAAGAAGGTTTCCATCTTTTGTCCCAGCCAAGAAGCATTCTTCTGGAGTCACTGTTAGGGATGTTATTACCTTTCCAACCCCATTATATCTTTTCACAACCTCGAGTGCGTTCATAGAGCGAACCACAACATGTCCTTGGTCACCAGCACAAACCAAAAACTCACCACATCCACTGAGTTCAACACAGTTAAGGCGCCCGTTGGATTCGGAAGAGGCAAGGTGTTTTCCATTAATAGAATAGAGGTTTAAACTGAGATCACCATCGGCATAAAGTACTATCCGTCCATGCTGAGAAGCTGCAAGTTTTGACAATGCACTGCCAGATGGGTGTTTTAAAGATCTTACATATCTTCCATCTCTCAGGGTATGGAAAACACAAGTTCCGTCTTTTGACCCACTAATAACTATGTCAAGCTCAACACTGACATACAAGCATGTAATTATATCATCATGACCACAAAGAATATGAAAGGGAGTTTCAGCAATGATACAGTCCTTACGAGGAACTCTCTTTTCCGGGGATCTGACACGAAGAACCTCCCACACCATCACCGTAGTGTCATAACTTCCAGTAGCAAGAATGCTTCCATCAGCTGTAACTGCAGCAGATTATCAATTTTCATTAATACAAGAAAGACTACAAGAAGCACCACTTATAACACAAACAGACAATTTCTAACAAAAGTTACAAAACATTTATTAAATACAGATTGCTACATCCTGTCAGATTATATTTTCCTAATAAGGAATCTTGAGTGTATCAGATAGGATTCTGTAAATATTTTATTAATTGCTATCCCTAACTTTAAGGCTGTTTTTAAGGGACAGCATCCCTAGAATTAGTTTGTTTCCTAGTATAGAGTTTCGTAAGTTAGGCTCACTATGTATATAAATATTAGTGTAATTCCTTGTGAGAAAATATAATAGAAAAAGCCTATTTCTAACATGGTATCAGATTAGCCCAATTTCTGGGAATTTTTTTCTTTTGTCTGGCATTTTTTTTACTCCCGCTCAACCCTCAAGCCTGTATATTTTGTTCAAAAGAAATATGGCTGAAATTGTCCAAACCACTACCAATGGGGATATTTCAGAAGTCTCTATGAACAACTCCAACCCAACAAGTGAGTTGCAGAACATTCAAGTGGCCTACTCTGGTTAAATGGGAAGAATTACTCAAGTGGTCTCACTGGTTCGCACGTTCTTGAAGGGAAGAGGAAAGTCGAGTCACTTACTCGGAACAGGACCTAAAGGAGATCCTAAGTTTGATGCTTGGGATGAACAAGACTCTATGGTAATGTCTTGGTTATGGAATTCTATGATGCCGTAAATCGTGATACATGCATGTTTCTTAACTCATCCAAAGATATATGGGAGGTCGTGGAAGCAGACTTATTCCAAAGTTCGAGATGCTACTCAAATCTATGAAATCAAGACTAAGATTTCATCTACCAAGCAAGGAAGTCGGTCAATCACGGAGTATTCCAATCTGTTGCAAAGCTTATGGCAAGAGATGGATCATTACCAGTGCATTCAGATGAAGTGCAGGCGAGATGCAAAGACTCCTAAAAAGGTTCGTTGAAAAGGATCGAATTTATGATTTTCTTGCCGGACTAAATGTTGAGTTTGATGCGAAGAGTCCAAATACTTGGAAAAAGGAGCTACGAGTCACTAAATGAGACAATCGCGATTGTTCGTGTTGAAGAAGGAAGAAGAAGAGTTATGATTGAGAGTAGTCAAGTGGATAGTTCCGCCTTAGCTACAAAAGCTGTACATGAGAGGAGATTTGGCACTGGAGCGACCAACTAGCAAAGATAGTAGGCGACACAGAACTTATAAGGCCTATTAAAAGGGAGTCCAGTATGGTGCACCTCATTGTAAAAATCCCGTCACACTAAAGAAAAATTTGGAAGCTCCATGGGAAGCCACAGACAATTAAATTTTTTTTTTGAAAACCGTGGACAACCAAAGGAACAAGGGCGAGCACATATAGCAAGACAATTTGGATGGAGAAAAGAATTCTCAAGAATCACTGTTGCATTTAATAAAACGAAATTGAGAAGTTGAAGAATTTGTTGGGATCATTGGAAAAGTTTTCTTCAACAGGTACTTGTAGTTTGGCTTTTTCAGTACCACATGACCCACTCCTCACAAAAATTTGTTTCATATACACCTTGTCCTAGTAATAGAAAGATAACAATGAGCGATGGTTCTGTGATCACGATGACGGTCAGTCGGGGTGATATTGTTATAAACAAGACTCTTACTTTTAAAAATGTCCTTCACGTTCCAAAACTGTTTACCAATCTTCTCTCCATCCAAAAAATTACCAAAGACTCTAACTGTAGTGTGGTTTTTTATCCCAATCGATGTTTTTTTCAAGAACAGAATACGAGGAGGATGATTGGACATGCTAAGGAAGTAAATGGCCTATACTATCTTGAAAAATCCAGTGGAGAAGTTAGTGCTCTGAATTCCTCACCATTATCTTTCATATCCAAATCTGTTAAAACCAATAAAGACCAAATTTGGCTCCATCACCTCCGCCTTGGTCATCCATCATTTAGAGTCCTTAAAATTATGTTTCCTTCATTGTTCAAAGGGATAACTGTTGAAAAATTCCATTGTGATGTCTGTGAACTTGCCAAACCGGTAAGCAATAAAAGAACATCCGCTCCTTTTACTCTTATTCATAGTGATATTTGGGGACCATCCACTATTTCAAACATCTCTGGGGCTCGGTGGTTTGTATCATTTATTGATGATTGTACCCGTGTGTCTTGGATATTTCTTTTAAAATAGAAATCTGATGTAAGGTCTCTGTCTTTTCAACCTTTTACAACATGATCAAAACACAATTTGGAGCTGAAATAAAAAGGTTTAGGTCAGACAATGCCAAGGACTATTTCAATCAATTTCTCTCCCCATATTTTCAAGAAAAAGGCATTATACATGAGTCATCTTATGTTAGCACACCCCAACAAAATGGTGTTGCCGAAAGAAAGAATGGTCACATTTTACCTATTACCAGAGCTCTTTTGTTTCAAAAAAATGTCCATAAACAATACTGGGGGGAGGCTATTTTAACTGCTACTCATATGATAAATAGATTGCCTACAAAAGTCCTTTAATCTCAAAGTCCTATGCAAGTTCTAGCAAAATTCTTTCCTGATTTCAATACCTCAAACCTTACTCCCAAAATATTTGGATGTGTTGCCTTTGTACATGTACATTCTCAAATTAGGGGAAAACTCGACCCACGAGCTGTCAAATGTATCTTTCTCGGTTATTCTTCCACACAAAAAGGGTACAAATGCTATCATCCAGCCACCAAAAAATTTTATGTTTCAGCGGATGTTACTTTTGCAGAACAAGAGAATTTCTTTACTCGTCCTTATCTTCAGGGGGAGATCTTATTCATAGAAGATAAGGACAGAAAATTCTTTCTTCTTAAATTTCCAGCTCCTGTCTAGCAGCCAAACATTCTTGATTTTCAGCTCCTGTCCAGCAGCCAAACACTCAGTCATTGCCTACCAACCAGCCTGCCCAACTTGATTTTCCAGCTCCTGTCTAGCAGCCAAACATTCTTGATTTTCCAGCTCCTCATCCAAAGCAGCCCAAACACTCACCCTTGCCTACCAACCAAGCCACCGCCCAACTTGAAGCTATGCAACCCGAAATAGAGCCTAATACACCCAAATCACAAAAAGGGATTCAGGACACTACTCGTTCTTTACTGGTTTACTCAAGGAAGAAGGCACCAGTGCAAGTTCAATCATCTTCTTCGGATATACAACCTGCTACTCTACAACCCGAGGTAATTGCTGAACCTACTTTGACTACTACTGAAAATTCAGATCAGAGAGACTATGATTTTCCCATTGCTATTAGAAAAGGAACTAGAGCCTATACAAAACATCCCTTGTACTTATTCATGTCTTACAAAAAATTGTCCCATAACCACAAAGCCTTTCTTACTAGCCTAAATTCTATCTCCATTCCCAAAACTGTATCCGAGGCATTAGATGATGAGGATTGGAAAAATGCCATGAAGATTGAAATGGAAGCCCTTGAAAAAAAATAAGACATGGGATTTGGTAAATTTACCGAGAGGAAAGAAACCAGTGATGTCGTTGGGTGTACACAGTGAAATATAAGTCAGAAGGTTCTTTGGAGAGGTACAAAGCAAGATTGGTTGCTAAAGGGTACACTCAAATGTATGGAATAGACTACCTTGAGACATTTGCCCCTGTTGCAAAAATGAACACTGTGAGAGTGTTGTTCTCACTTGCTGCCAACCGAGGCTGGAAATTACAGCAATTTGACATCAAAAACGCCTTTTTACATGGTGATCTTGAGGAGGAAGTCTATATGGATGTTCCACTGAGATTCGGTCCAAATACTGGGAGATGTAGTTTGGCAGACTAAAAAGGCTTTGTACGGACTAAAACAGTCCCCGAGAGCTTGGTTTGGAAGATTTACCAAAGTAATGCTCAAGTTGGGGTATAAACAGAGTCAAGGAGATCACACTCTGTTTGTAAAGCACTTATCTTCAGAGGGAATGACCGCTTTATTAGTCTATATAGATGACATTATAGTGACTGGTGATGATCCGGAAGGAATGGAAAATTTAAAGAAATGCCTAGTAAAAGAATTTGAAGTCAAAGAGCTTGGTAAGTTAAAATATTTCCTTGGTATTGAAGTAGCACACTCTCTGGAAGGAATCTTCATATCTCAGCAAAAATACATAATTGATTTGTTGACAGAGACAGGCAAGTTGGGATGTAAACCAAAGAGAGACACCCATAGAGGTGAACCACAAACTTGGAGATGCACTAGAAGATGCAGCGAGCTTGATAAAGGTTCATATCAAAGACTTGTGGGGAAGCTCATTTACTTGTCACATACTAGACCGGATATTGCCTATGCAGATTGGTGTTGTAAGTCGGTTCATGCACAACCCCAAAGAATCACATCTTCGAGTGTGTATCGATTCTACAAGACTTAAAAGGCACTCCAGCAAAGGAATCCTATTTAAGAAAGGGAAGAATTTAACCCTTGAAGCCTATCTCGATGCAGATTATGCAGGTCTATGGTTGATAGAAGATCAACCTCGGGCTATTGCACTTTTCTAGGAGGCAACCTTGTGACTTGGAGGAGTAAAAAGCAGAATGTTGTGGCTAGATCTAGTGCGTGAAGCTGAATTTTAGGCGATGGCTCTTGGAATTTGTGAATTATTATGGCTGAAAATTATTTTGGAAGATTTAAAGATCAAGTGGGAATGTCCAATGAAGTTGTATTGTGATAATAAGTCCGCTATCAATATTGCACATAATCCGATTCAACATGATCGCACGAAGCACGTTGAGGTTGACAGACATTTTATAAAGGAGAAACTTGATAAGTGGCTTAATTTGCACTCCATTTGTGTCCATCGATGGTCAATTGGCGGATATACTTACCAAAGGATTATCCGGGAAGATCTTTCGAAACTAGTAAGCAAGTCGAGAATGGATGATATCCACTTCCCGACTTGAGGGGGGAGTGTCGATTACATTTTCCTAATAAGGAATCTTGAGTGTATCGAGATAGGATTTCGTAAATATTTTATTAATTGCTATCCCTAACTTTAAGGCTGTTTTTAAGGGACAGCATCCCTAGAATTAGTCTGTTTCCTAGTATATAGTTTCCTATGTTAGGCTCACTATGTATATAAATATTAGTGTAATTCCTTGTGAGAAAATATAATAGAAAAAGCCTATTTCTAACACATCCCAACCACTCGAACTGAGCAATAGGCTCATGAACGGTAAGAACAAACCCCTCGGAGGAACCCTACGAGTCAACAGCCGAGCGGGCCCCACTCATTATCTGCTATGCCAGACATCTATCACTACATCCTGTCCGAAGTGACACAAAGCACATTATAGTGCCACCCTACCTAGACCTATGCCATCATACCACTTGGCCACTTGACTCTAACCCACCAATAATGGTAAGACACATAACACCTCAGGACAAGTAGCTAATGGTATATAAGGCCCAGAACGCATAGATAGAAGAGAGATCCCTTTCGACTCCCACTCTCTTACCCTCCTTCACCTATCATCTCCAGCCACCCAATTCGATGGCTCTCCGCCCTATATTAAAGAGGGTGAACTGTACATCTCTGCTACAATCTCTGCCTTGCACCAATCCATCATCGACACAGATCATCTTTAATCAGACTTAAGACAAGATACAATTCATATCCAAGTATATTCTCTTCTTTTCCTACTTTGAAGTACAACACTTCTTACCATCAGTACTTGAATTTATTCATTTCTCATATTGCTAACACGAACCACTTCTATGAAGAAAGATTGACAGTGAAAGAAGAAACTTGCAAGTTTGAGAAGATTATAACTACCATTAGGAAGTTGAGGTCATATTTTCAAAGAAATTTAACATAAGTTATTCACGTAAAATGCAACTTCAGAAAAAGGTTCCAGATGACTGGGGATACTAGCTGAGATTTGTATAAAACTAAAATCAAGCTTCACATTTCCTTTTTTCGGCAAATTCAAAGTATTCCTTAAAAGAAAAATTACCTGCAACGCAGCTGACAACATCTTTGTGCTGTCGAATGCTTTGAACCATTCTTCCATCACTCAAAGATATGACCTGGAAGCTGTTTTCCCAATTACCACATGAAATTAAAAAGTTCTCGGATGGTGTTTGCATTGTTGCAAAGCATTGTGCACCAAGTTCAACATTTTCTGCTAGAGGACTCCCAATTTTACGAGGAGAAAGAATATCAGAACCAACTCCAAAGAAAAGATCCTGAGAAGTTTGAACAAAAATATATCTAAGGTAAGTTCAAGACATCCTAAAGATTCAACTTAAAAAAAGAAACAATATGATAAAGATCTAACCTGAGAACCTGAGAAGGTGAAATTTCCACCGAATTGGAGTTGGGTTGTCAACCACATCTTAACAGATAAAGTAAGCCCCTGGTTCACAATGACAATGTTCGAGTCCAGTAATCCAACGTACAGAACAGCTGATGGTGGATTACTCATGCAAGAAAGAATAGATGTCAAACTAATAGAAGCAGGTGCAAAAGATAGAGGATGAGCAATTGGAATTGGAGGCCCTCTTCTAGGGTGTCTTTTACGGAAAATCTGGATAGGCGTCTGACCAAAATTTGCAATCTGATCTTCAATTGCTGATCTCTGAAGATCATCATCCATGGTGTCCAGATCTACAGCACCTTCATAAGTTAAATAATAGAAGATATTTGCAGCCTGCAAAATCCATTAATTTTAACTTAGATCAGTTTGGATACAAAAGATAAAAGAAGAAAATTGAGATATAGTTGTTCACAGGATACCTCTACTGCTGGTTTACCACGCTGCTTGTAACCAAATATCAAATCAATCCAGTGGTGGAGATTTGAGCTAACATACTCACTTTCTAGGGCTTCTCTATTTTTACTTACGAACAATTCAGGTGAACCCTACAACAAAGCGAAAATAAGTTTTTCATCAGGACAAATTTACCTTAAATTAAAAAGGATTCTTTAGCTCAACAAGTGAAGGACTCAAGGGGAGCTTAATTTGCAGAGAAAGCAAGTCTTAAACAATACAATTATGTACTTGCAGAGAATCAGATTGAGGATAAAACACATTTGATATGATAAGAACTATCATACAAAGCATGTAAATATATTATAAACAGAAACTGTTAGGAATTAGTTATAGAAGTCTCTATCACCTTGCCACAATTTAGATACATTATATACCTTGTAGCACAACCATCATATTTATTCCTTGGTTAAAATATGCCATAGGTCCCTGTACTCTTAACAAATTTGGAATCTAGTTTCTATACTTTTATTTTAAGGAATTTAGTCCATTTACTTTTCAGATGTCAAAATTCAGGTTCAATTGTTAACACTGCTAAAATTATTTTGTTAAATTTGTTGATGTGACAATTTGAAATAATAAAAAAAAAACCTCACTTGGTAAAAATGTAACTAAAAATAGAACGTAATGAACCTGGATTTAACAAAATAATTTTAACAGTGTTAACATTTAGACCTGAATTTTGAAATTTGAAAAGTATAGGGCCTAAATTCCTAGAAATAAAAGTATAGGGACTAAACTTCAAATTTATGAAGAGAATAGGGACTTATGGCATGTTTTAACTTTATTCCTCCTATACAAATCCAACAACATTTCTGGCTACAAGATGATTCGCAGATTGACCAAGTAGTTTCATAAGGAAGGTCCCAACAACATAACACAATACAATATTTCTGACTACCAGATAATCCTCAGATTGAACAATTCGTTTCTGAAGGAGGATCCCATCATCATATAAACAATAGGACAACCATAAACTCTGGAATGTTCTTGAATCAGAAACAACCTTTTGAGAAATCAAACAGACCCTTGACAATGTCTGAAACGTGACATTCTCGAGGGGAATTCACATACCTTAGCCCAGGGAGGAAGAGAAACATCACTTATGAGTTCACCATCTTGTTTCACCCCAAGATGATAAGAGTTTGAATTGATCAGAAACTCAGGCATGTAAAAGAACTCGGGAATCAACTCCTTAACGTCACTTGTATTAGAAAGGCAATTCTTATATGTTCCTTCGATGCATTGAAAAAGACGATCTGCATGGTCAAATTTACCACCCTGATGAAAAATTGATGAATTAGTGAGGCTTGCTTGCTATGAATTGACACACCAGTTAACTGATAAACAAGAAAAGGTTAGAAAACCAAATTGCATACAAGACATAATAAATGAAAATGAATATTCTTCATGTCAGTATTTGAACCATATTTAAAGCAATCATACCTATGAAAAATACATAATCATCAGACTTTGTATGACTACTGCAATCACTTTTACTCCCTACATTTTTTGTTGGTAGAATATAGGTGAAAGAATTAATTACTGGGTTCACACAAAACTCCAGCATTTACATGCCCTTTACAAACTAAATGCTAATAACCATTTCATAACCTTATTCATAAATGCAATTGTTATATATATATTGAAAAACCTAAGTATGAAGTTCCATTAGCAATGGAAACTTTTCAAGTAATAATTTCAGATGTACTCAACTTTCCTCCATATGGAGGGAGTACTTTTCTGCTTGCTACCAGTAAAAAAAAAAAAGGCGCATTTTGCAAAGGTCAAACCAAAATAAATGCTTTTAAAACTGTTTTATTGAGTACTCAGAACATCACTGCAACAAAGAAACAGCAGATCACCGCATACTCTTGTTACCCTTTTATATTATTACTATTAGATTAGACAAGGTGCTGCTTTAAATAACAGGCTTCGCATGATTGAAAAAAGATACCTGAAAATTACAGTGAAGAGATGAGAAAGGTTCCATTCGAAGGAGGTAATAAAGCACAATCCCCATGCTTGAGTAATGAGACCCATAATAGAAACTGCATTAGGAAGTAGATGCAGAGCAACACATTAGACAAATTACCTAAAGAAAAATCTATAGAAAGAAATGACAAATGTCCTCAAACTATGATTGGAGGTTACCTGGGTATATCGGGATCACAGAAGTTTTGATATCTGTCTTCAAACACCTGAATCATGAAGCAACATGTTGAGATATGTGGAATGAGAAGAGAAAGGTGATATAGAGGAATGAGCCAAAGAGAAGTGACCTCAAACCGTTTTGAGTCCAGTGCTCCAACAGGCTTGGAGAGATCCCGAAAAGTTGCTGACTTGTTAAAATCAAGAACCTCAGATGAGTAATCAGCCAAAACCCAAGGAAAGACAGGATACTGACTCAAATCATTATAAGATCTTCCTGAAAGTGTGTTGAGAATCATCAAATAGTCAAAGTTCGTTATATCCCTTCTCTTCCATCTCTCTCTAGCAGTTTCTGCCATTTCCACTGCCACACGTCTATCAACAAATGAAATAATGCCACTCTTGTCCCTACTACTTCCTCTGGGAAACAACAGCTCATTTCTGGTAGAAACTATCAGGGTTCCAATCTCTTTCGCATTCTTTTGTGAAGCAAAGTTTATAAATATGGGAGCAATAGGATCACTGAAGAAAACCTCAACTGCATTGTATCTAAGCAAATACCGAGTCCAATGAACAGCTTTTATCTATGGCCAGCAAAGCAAACAAGAAGATATCAAAATGGAGTAAGCATACAAACAATACAGCTAAAGAAAAATTAATGGTTCCCTACCTTGCCAATATTCCATCTCCGATGACGCTTAATAGTTCGTAATTCCTTCTTATGCAAATCTTCTGCCTCCATATTGTCAGGAGAAGTCCCCTTCTCAGAAAACATACCAAGATGGATGGACCAATTGAAAGACTTTGGCTTGTGATCAGCCTTTGAGGACTCGGAAAGGCTTGATTCATTCAAGTTCTTGAAAACTGAAGACCCCACAGTACCTTCAACCAAAAATTCACCAAAGAAATGCAAAACATCTTTCATGACAGCCAATCGACCTGCCAGTTTTCTTTTTGGGGCTATAAGCACACATGGAACTGACATAAGAACCTGCAACATCAAACCACAAATTACCAATGAAGTAACTTCAGATGTTTTAATGAGAAGAAATATAGCTTGCTTGTTCCCATGATACAGATAAGATATACCTCACTAGTTTCTGATTCTTGAGAAGGTGATGAAAGTTCTTTTCTATCTGGCACAATGTCAATCTGATCACTACTGCTTTTAATAATTTCTGCACTGTGAATGTCAGAAGGATCATCAGGTTCAGCACCACTCTCAGCAGGTTCTGAGCTGCCGTCATCAGTTATCCTGTGTACTCCTTTGAGCAGAAACTTCTTCATTTGCTCAGGAATGTGCCCCACAAAACTCGGCTTGCTCTCGCTACTTGGCAGAGTAGCTTCATTACAAGGAGAAGTGGAAAGAGGATGACACAACTTTTCATCAAAATGATAATTCCGCCTTAACTTTGGTCTACGCCGCCGTGTATCTTCGGTCTTATCAAGTTTCCAATGTATCACAGCACCATTAGGAAATGGATTAGCAGACCACGGGCCCCTTTCATCGATTAAAGTACGAAACATGTGCATCCATTTTTCCTGTCCGAAAAAAAAAATTATTTACATATATATGAGCACAAAATCCAATATAATTAATTCATGGAAGAACAGCAAAAGAAACAAAGACAGAGACAATTAAAGAAGTGAAGGACCAAAAGAAAGGCAAGTTCTACAACAGAAAAACTTTTAGCATACAGCAACATTTTGCTGCTCCTCCTCATGGGCAAGCAGGAATGCAGCCCTTCTGCTCTCATCTGAAGCAAGAATACTGCGTAAGCTACTTTGTATCTCGTCTTCAAATGTCTTCTGGGTATTAATTTCTGAAGAGGAATTTTCATCCATTTTAGCACGAAGCTCCTGCAAGTGTCTGCTGCGGTCAGATTCCAACATCTTCACATACTTGGACTCATCAGTAACCTGAAATGAGAAAGTAGAGAACTGAATGGTGGATAACCAGCAAAACATTCATGGAAGTTCCTAAGCCCAGGAGATGACAAATTTGAAATTTAGAACAAACCGCAGAAAGCACTCGATCCTTCTGAATTAGATTGTGCAAGGAGCCCGTTTCTCTTGAGAGGCTGCTTGTATTGAATAAGTCATCCCTACCAATCATGCTAGTAGCAAGCATTGACTTCCCAAAATTTACAGTTTCTCGAATCACATGTGCTATAACATGAAAACGAGCACCATCATCCAACTTTCCATACCGGGATCGTACAAGAAGCAAAGACCTGAGCACAATGTTATAAGGCAAGAAAAAATTACTAATCTATAGCCTTCCTCAAAACTAATATAACCAGTTGTATAACAAAAAATTTGGAGACTTGGGGCATATGGTAAACACTAATACCAGATGAAGAGTTGCAGTCTACTCTTGCTTTGCTCATCATCAGTGCCCAAAAAGGAAGGCAGAAGTGAGATGAACTGTTGGACACAGCGTGATGCTTTTTCTAGGGAAGCTCTGCAGAGATATATGATTAGTAGTCGAAATACAATTCTTGGACACCTTTCCCCCCTCAAAGCCATGGCTTTATCAGCAACTTTGTTTTGTTTTCCACTCAATGCATTGCCAAAGCCCCCGGATATAACAACAGCAGCCATTTCTGTGGCAGGGATATTAAGAGATTCTACCAAGTCACGTGCTCTTTGGCCAAAAGATGGACCAACTGATACTGTAATTCTAGGCAGCATCTTGCTTGGACCCTTCCCATTCATCTCACTAATAACAATCCATAAGTTGTCAAATAAGTTCCACCACTTATCATTAGTTATGTCATCTTCACTTGTTATTGATTCCTCAGAAGCCAATGCATTTCTGACAATGAAAAAGAGTCACACAAAATACTAAGTTATTTATCACTGGACATCTTATATACCCACATGATGATGTATTCAATTCTCAGGCTCACAGCAAAAAATAATTCAAACACAATTTTTGATGGTGCAACTTAAAGATAAGCAGCAACTGCTTTGCCATTAATCGATACATGTGAAATCATGAATTCTACATCTTAGCATGAAATATGAATATTCAACTTTAATGAAACTGAGGCCAACTTGATATTCCTTATTCTGTTTGAGATATTGTAGATGCCATTTGTGCAAAAGAACAAAATGCCAAGTGATGGCACCCTAGATCATCTCAACTAAAGCACAAACAAATGATATAAAATATATCAGTTCCAGAGGCAAAGAATGAAACCAAGCTAGCAGTACCCAGACACTTTGTCATCAAATTCTCCTCGCAAGACCTCATGCAACAAAGTGGTATAATCTTTCTGGCCTTCTACCATTAAAGAATCCAGAAAAGACTCTGAACTAATAGCTGGAAACTGTAAGAAATAGAAATATCAAATTAACGTCATACTTAAGTGGACTAGCAAACTTCTCTAGCCTAAAATATTTATATAAGAATAGATGTAATGCAGTCAAATTCTTGAGTAAAATGATACCAGAAGTTTAATTCCAGCTTCAGATATAAGCATCTCATCAACCAGTCTCAGAAAGTATAATGTGTTGTCACGACAAGGCTGTGAACTAAAAATATTCTCCTCAGAAGATAAATCTACCAGCCTTTGAATCAAGTTGTCATATATGTCATAAAGCAAGTCTTGGCATGATATGCCACCCTAACAATGACAGAAATCAAAGTAAATTATCGCTAAAAAAAATCATTAAGTAGATTAAAATAAATACACTTTGTAGCATGGCAAGAAAATTTGACATACTTGCTCACAATGAACAAGAAGAAAATTTACAGTTTCCTCTAATCTTTGCCAGCCACTTTTTACAAATTGTATGTAATGACAAAGCACAACAGAGAAAACCTTCATCACAAGATTTTTCTCATTTGCCTCATAGTCACCACAATATCTTGAATCAGGCCTATAGGGTTTTACAATGTCAAGTGTCACAGAAGCTGTTAACCAAGCATTCCAACCATATTCCTATCGCAAAATTTGAATAATTAGAAACACTTTTAAAAGAAGACACTGAACAGAAAAATATGAATAATTAATTGTATGCAGTACCATTAATGCCTCTATATTCAAAGTATTTGAATCAAGAAGTTCAAGTAGATCACTAATTATTTTCATTCTTGCAGAAGCATCTTTGCAACCAGATAGGAATCTGAAAATCAGAACCAACATCTGAGGAAGAAAAAAATGAGAATTTTTGCCTCTGCTTCTCTGCTTGTCCGTTGTACTATTTTTCTGTAACACCTGAAAACAAACAATTTCAAGGAATAGCTAGAACATACTAAACTAATAGAAAAATGAGGAGAAATTTCCATGATTGGTCTATCACCTGTTTGGGGCTAGCACCACCTAGAAGAACATCAAACAAGGTTGCACACAAACTATCCGTCTGTGGGAATTTAAACAACCTGTCAGATATAACTGAGAAGAGTGGTTGCAACCTTGAGCTGACTTTCTTGTTGTTTTCAGAAAGAGGTTTTGTTCTTCCAACTGCAAGATTGAAAAACCTTGTCGCCTTTTTCTCCGATGGGAAACCAACCAAAAGTCTTCCTATAAATTGCAAGCTGAGCAACCTTATTGGTTCATATTCCCTATATGAAACAAAATTGGAGGGTCACTATAAGACTTTAATTCTTAGCCATTGATTTAAACCAGACCATGTTTACTGTTTCACATCAAAGCAATTCCAGCCATTCAGAAGAAGGAAACACGTTAATTAATGAAACTATAAGCTTAGCTATCAGAATACAAAATACTTAATCAAGCACTTGCTCAGAAACTTGAACATTTTCTGCAACTGCATACTCTTCTAATCAGCAGTTGGAACAAACAAAAATAGTTAAAATTTTTCAACAAAATTGCAGTACACAATAGCGTCACCACATAGTGGAAAAACAGAAACATATCAAACAGGACATTGTCTCTCATGCCAAAAGTTTGCACATTTAACTCTTAATGCTGAAGGCATACCTCTGTAGCAGATTGACAAAAATGCGACAGCCACCTATCAGATTTACTTGTTCAAGGAAGGACATAAGTAATGGTTTTTGAGAAACAGCACGTATAACCATATTTAAAATATCCTCAATGCACGTCATATCATGGCTTATTTCAAAAAAAGCTATAAGAGCTTTTATATCAGCCGGTGCAATGCTTTGCCTGCATACAACAGTTTTGTACCCAGTAAAAATAATAATGTGTTATATGTGTCGATTAAATTACTGTACATCAGGCAACACCAGATGCTCTCACCCAGTTGAGACATATACCTGAGGCTCATTTCACCAAGACTTAATAAAAGAAGACGAATTTTTTGTATTTCTTCTCTACTAGGTCTTTCTCCAATAACTTGTTTAGTAATAGGATGTAAAAGAGGTTGGCCTCCAATTGCAAACCGAGATTTCACATTATCCCAATAACACTGCCGTATTATGTCAATAACACGAGGGAACTGGCACAAACTTTTAAGCAGCCTCGGATCATTATCAAACTGTTCAATGAGAAACATGTATAGTTCACGTTGCACCTTGTAAACTGTGTACAGCCAGGTAAGGGGATTAAGAAAAATAGAAGATATGATTTCTTCTATGAGCAGCTCTGCCAATCCTAAAGAGGAAACTGGAAACATCAAAAGATGTATTAAATGGTTGTGAAAAGAACTACAAAATCATAAAACTATAGGGTTCATCATGCATACCACAGGAAGATACAACATTAAACAAATTCTTCAATGCAGAGAGAGTTTCCATATTGAGTTGCTGAGGTGGAACTGATTGCAATAAAAATCCCAGTATTGAAAATCCAGAAAGAAGATGCATCTGTTGTTGATTTGCTAAGTTCTCATCTAAGACAGAAGCAACAAGCTCAATAACTTCAGCAGTCAAACGCTCTTTTGCAACTGGGAGGACTAGTGTGCTTTCTAAAACTTGAATTTCATCATTTTCATATCTATCAGACTGAGATATAAGAGGGAAAAACACAGAAACACCTCCAACACAGTAAATTATCTCTTTGAACAAGCGCCGGGAACATAACTGTGTACCAACCTTTATAGTTGCTTCAAATAAATTCTTATCCAATGCATGATCCAATACAGGTGAAACATTAAACAATTTCTTGCCATCACTTGCCTGAAAACAGAAGTCGATATTTAGGGTTCTGCTATACACAAAAGCAGATTTACCTTTAAGACAAATGTGTGTATGCATGCATGTTCCCAAAAGGTAGAGATAAGGAACCTGTGCATTGAGCCCAAACACAATTTTTGATGCAAGACCATCTTTTGCTTCAAGAATTCCACTAGGGAATGGGTTAACACCAAATGCAGTAGCTTCATTATCCAGGAAGGAATACATATAGCTCGGTCCAAGGGAATGTACAGCCTTAACTTGCTCAGAGGAAATGACATCAGCAAACAAATAAAGTGGACCGATCTGACCAAAAAAAGGCAAAAAATCCGGGTTGGAGTTCCGTGTATTATCTTCACTTTGAGGCCATACCATTTTTGTACCAATGGAGCAGTTAGTCAATAATTCACTGACTTTTGCATATCTGAGGCATGAATATGATGGTCAGGGAACTTACCAGGGCTGACGAACTATGTACACTTGAAAAATGTTTCAATGATAAAAGAAGAATACGAACTGAGAATGATTAAAGGTGGCATGTTACCTGCATCTTTCAGAAGATACAAGATTGCCATCAAGATAACATCTAAATAGGCTACCCCCAGAAAATGCTCTTCCAATGGTATGAGTAATACAAAGAAAGTGCCATTTCCTCTTGACTAGATTAACATGTGTCTGAATAGAATATTGTTTCAGATTGATAGACTGTGAAGGACATGAGAAGTACATCAGTAACTGCATGAAATTGGCAGTAATGCACAAGACATAAAGTGAAGAGAAAACAAGCCAATCCTTTTTGTCTAGAGTAATTTGTGCTCGGGGTGGAGAAGGGAACTTCTTTTCTAGGTAAAATATGACATAGGTCCCTATACTCTTCACAAATTTGGAAGTTAGTCCCTCTACTTTTCAGATTTCAGAATTCAAGTCCACTTGCTAACACTTACAAATTATTTTTGTTAAATGTGTTAGTGTGACATTTTGAAATAATAATAATAATACTCACTTGATAACCATGTAACTAAAAAAATGATGTAGTAATGAACTTGAATTTAACAAAAATAATTTTAACAGTGTTAACAGTTAGGCCTAGAGGGACATATGGCATATTTCAACCAAGAATATGAATTAAGCTTTGGAAGAACATTTGTAGAAACAAACATATAACACATCTTTTACCTTATATATAAGCTTATCTTTTGCTACTGCTGCTAAGAACCCTCTTCTATTTTCAGTGAAGAACTTGAAAAGCCCCATTGTTCCATTCTTGGGGAAGTCCTCCACCCTAAGCCAACATGAAAAAGAAAAACCCTTGTACAGAGGCCAATGCACAGGTGTTTTAATTATGATTCCCTTCAAATATATATATAGGAATGTAAATATCAGTTACAAATTAGTCAAGTGACACAGTAATTGAATGCAAAAGGTTCCAAAAGGACTTGTAACAATATGAATATCAGAAGAAATTGTAAGGGCTTACAGAGTCATTTCCATTGAGATCAAAGAAGGTAGTTGGTCCTTTCTCATTTAACATTGATAAAACAGTAGTCAACAATAATGAGCAGTATTGCAGTTGAGTCCCCACTTTCTCACTTCGAAGGAGAGCGAAAATCTTGCGAATATCCTTCCCGGATATGCTATAACCACCGATAACCTGAATCAATTGCGCAATTTTCAAAATGACACTGTCATCACCTTCTTGGACAAACCAGTCAAGAAGAAAATTAAGCATTCCTGCCACGACACATGAAGCTCGATTGGAAAGGGAATCCCTAAGCAGCTGTTGAAACACACCGAGACCATAATGCCGCAAAGATTCACTGCTCTGGGCAATCACAAAATAGCAAGTAATGACATCAAATTTAAACAAACTACAGCTTATATATATAGTAAGAATCATCTATAAAGAGGAAATTTAGTAACTATCACATGCAGAAGAAACAAGCAAGAAAAATGAATTACTAACCTTCTGTAGGACACTCAAATACAGTATGATCACATCTTCATTCTGAATTAAAGGACCAAAGAAATACATGTGAGAAGAAAAAACAGTGGCACCATGAGGAAAATGACAAAAAGACTACAAAATTAGTTCAGATGGTCAGACAATAGGGATGTAACTACCTGTTAATGCTATGAGCCATCTGCTAAAGCCAAAAGATCAGCAGGAGGATTGGGCAAAAATATTAAATTCAAAAAATAGATGAGTCCGAACTTGAACATTCAAGGCCTGAACTTGGTATGGTGCTTTTAATAAAATTTATAGTGTTTTATATTATATTATTTAATTTATAATATATAAAAATATAAAATTTATAGTAATATATAATACTACTTCAATTTAAACACTAAAAATGTTCAAGATGATTATATATAAAAATTTAATAAAAAATATATATATCTTTATTAAATATTAAATTAAAAATAATTTAATTTTTTTAAAAAAATAATGAGTAGACTTAAAAAATTTAGGCTCATATTTTGGGCTGGGTCAGGCTTGAAAAAATATAAAATATGTTAATATTATGCTTAAGCTTGACGTGAAACTAGCTCGACCCATGAACATCTTTAGATCTAACAATGTATCAAAGAGACATTTCAGAAAAATAAAATCACACCTTTATATGAGGGTTGTCTTTTATATCAAATTTTCCATCAACCAGCATATCAAGAAGTGCATTCAAAAGTGCTTCACTTGGATGCCATTGACAAAAGTCTAATAGCAAACTTTGCAATGTCTGATAACCCTTGCCAACAAGAGCTCTAAAAACTTCCTGCAAAAATAAATAAATATAAAATGCACCATAAAATGAGAATAATAGAAGAATTCCAAATGCATCATTACATATGGTAAAGCAAACTAGACCTTTTGAATGGATAAGCATAAATAAAAGTCCTTTACCAAGAAAGATCACTTCCTTTGCACCCTTAAGGAAAAGCATAGATAAAGGATTGGTTAAATTTTGCTATTAGTCCTTGTATTTTGCAAAAATTCTGAATTTAGCTCATGTACTTTAATTTAGTCATTTTACTCTTTAAATTTTAAAATTTCACTTCTCACCAAACTATAACTATTAAATTTATAAAATAAAGTTCTACTATTTTCAAAATCTGATGCAATAAATATATTATTATACGTGAAATGTCATGCCCGCTTGTTATTTCCATATATTACTCATTACTAATCTAGTTAATGGATCAACGATTGTCATTTGTGTCAAGATTGGAATTTCAAATTTTGAAAATATAAGAACTTAGAATTATCCAATTGAAAAATATGAACTAAATCTACAAGCATATGCATAGTACATAACTAGTAATTAAATAACGAATTTAACTACTACTATTTAGGTCATGACTAAAATTTCAAAATTCAAAAGGTACATACACTAAAATTGATCACTTCAAAAAGTACAAAGACTAAATCTGCAACTTTCACAAAGTACAATGACTAATAACAGAATTTAACCTAAAGCATTCAATTATTCCAAAAAAAACTAACCAACACGGAAACAAATAAAACAAAAAAATGAAATGAAAATTACCTTTGAGGCATCATTCCTTGCAAGCAAAGAGGTAAGAGTTTGTAAGACAACCAAAACCAACATCTCTCCATGTGCTTCATCAAGAGTGCCATTCAATAAAGAGACAACATGCAAAAAGCATCCTCCATCTCTAAATAAAGCTTGGTAATGCTGATACAAACATCAAATTTGTAAGACAAATTCAACTGCCAAGTTGCCAAAGGGACACACAACTTTTAGGGTATGCTTGGTTGGGTGAAAAAGTGGAGAGATGGAAGGAAAAAATGAAAAAGCGAAAAGGAACTAAATCTTAAAGTATGTTTGGTAGGGAAGAAAAGTGAGAGGAAAGAAAATAGGAAAAATTATCATTTTTCATCCTAATGCATAAAAACCAATCATTCCAAATTAGAATGATGAGAGGGGGGAAAATGAGAGAGAAATGTATCTTAGTTCAAAATTATATATTTTTCAAATGTTTTATTTATTTCCTTTTGTTTTTTAACCCTACCAAGCAATGAATGAAAAGAAAATTACTTTCTTTCAAATTTTCCATCTTTCCTACCAAGTACACCTATAGAAAGAAAAATTATATTTTTCATTTTTCTATTTTTCTACCCTTTCAATTTTCCATTACACTTTACCACACAAATCCTAATGGTAAAGTGAAAAGAAAATTGAAAAAATGGAAAACTGAAAGATGAGCATCACGAAAGTGAGCACAGGGAATATACCACTAGATCAGTCTGGAGTATATCCATCATTCCATTCAACAGATTAATAGACAGCTCAGCAAATCTTTTCTCCTTTTCCTTTATAAGATTGAAGGTCTCTAAATATTTTGAGCATACATATAACATTGCTTTACGATCTTCTCCTGATAGTGATACAACCTAAACAAATGGGAAAAAAAGAAGAACAAGTCTATTTATTAAGGAGTTAATAAGATAAAAGTACTGTGTAGACCCCTGTATTAGGAGTTAGATTGCAGTTTGCCATTTTTATTCAAAAAAGGAGCAAATTCATCCCTGTATGTAAGATGAAAGAGCAAATTGACCATTCTGTAAAAAATTTCATCCATTTTACTATTAAGTACCAATTTGGCTAATGGAACAACCAAATAATGACACTTGACATGTCACGTGTACCTTATGCTGACATAAAGGAATTGATTCAAGCAAAATGGATGGAACTTTTACCAGAAGAAATGGATGAAATTTTTGACATGGAGGGACTAATTTAAGCAACTGGATAGTAATACATCACTCAACAGTAGAAGTAGATGAAATTTTTAACAAGACCAATTTGCTTTTTGATCTAACGTACAAGGATCAATTTTCCCATTTTTTTAATAGAGAAAGAAAAATGTAATTTGACCCCTAGGGGCCTCTATGGTACTTGATAATGATAATAATAACCAAAAAAATAAAATATTTACTTCAGCATCAAAAACATACCTTCATGAGGTCAAGAATGTATTTAAGAACATGATTTTTATAGCCTTCTTCCCAAAACAATTCAAACAAACAGTCAATGCAGGTAGAATCATGCAAAATTAGACTCTTAGCATCATCTGCTACTGAGAAAAATTCCTTAAAGATTTCCATGCATGTTTCCGTGCCTTCAATTATGAATATCTCACGTGAATCAAATCTTTGGAGACCATTAGACGGAAACCCTTCCAAATAATTATTATCAGTCACAAGGCTAATGTTGCTTGACTGTTTTGATTCTTGGGCCAAAATGCAAGCAACTTTAAGAACCCTGGAAACTGCATTTAGTGAGTTAAAGGAAGCAATAGTTTTCTCAACTGATTGCTGTAATATCTGAAGCAGACTTTTTGCGAGAACACTGGCAATCTCAGGGTTACAAGCACATTGTTCAAGAGCCTTTATTAAAGCAGACAATTCAGGCTGTCACAACATATAGTGAGGAAGTTAAAAGTTAAACAAACTCAGAAGCACAAAAATACAACCCTTTAGGTAAAAGTATTATAGAGGCTCTTTTACTAAGAGTCGGATTGCATTTTGCCCCATTTATTCAAAAAAATAGACAAATTAGTCCTTATATGTTAGATCCAAGAGTAAATTGGTCTTTTCTAATAAAAATTTCATCTATCTCTATTGTTAAAAACGGGTTTGGCTCACAAAATAACTATACAGTTATACATGACGTGCCAAGTGTACCTGATTCTGACATACATGAGTCAGTTTTTAATAGTAGAAAGGGATTGAATTTTTAATAGAATAACCAGTTTGTTTTTTTATTTAACATACAGGAACTGTTTGTCTATTCTTTTAGTAGAGGGAGCAAAATGTAATCTGACTCCTAATACAACAGCCTCCATGGTACTTTTACCGACCCTTTACAACCTAATCAAGAATAAATCTTTTATATGTTACTGCTAGAAGTGTAAAACAAACTGAAACATTCATAGCATAACACATACAAGCACATATATGCAATGAAATTAAAGGGTAAATAAACATTTTGGTACCTGAACTTGGCTTTGAGATTCTAATTGGTACTATAAAGGGATTTTTTTTGTCCAGTAAAGTACTTGAACTTGGCTTTAAGGTTCAATTTGGTACCTAAAATTTAATTTTGTCCGACTAGGTACCTGAACTTGTTTCTTGGTTCAAATTTGTACCTGAACTTATTTGAATCAATTTAAACTATGAACTCAAGTTCAGGTACTAATTCGAATCAAAAAGCCAAGTTTGGGTACTTAATTGGACCAAAAAAACCTTAAGTACCAATTTAAACATTGAAGCCAAGTTCAAGTACCAAAATGTATATTTACCCAAAATTAAACAATGAGTCAAACATCCAAATCATACTTCAATTATTTTTTTCATGAATGAAGTTTAATGAAGATCAATTGTTTCATAAATAATACCTTAGATATGACAACCACTTACCAAGTTATTGAGACTCCCATTAGATGTTGCTACTAACTCCACAAAAGTTATCACTTCTCTTTGAATAGTTCCAACCCCATTATCCTTTAGTTGAACAATATTGCTCCTACAAGAAGAGTACTTTTCAAGCTTTTCTAGAGACCCTTCATTGTATGTACTAATCTCTTTAAACGGTTCCTCGGAAGCTGATCCTAAATAGAAAAAATTCTCAGAGAAGATAAGGTCCCATATTCCGGCTTTGCGAAACACTTCAAGCAATGTAGGTGAAGAAGTAAGAATCTTTTTGAAGGCCTTGAGAACACAATGTTGCAAGGTATTGATGAAGACCCTTCAAAATGTGAAAGGTTATAGACTAGGAGATGAAAATAATGCTAAAAGAAGAATAGAAGGTTAAAATATGCTATAAGTCCTTGTACTCTTCGTTTCTAGGAATCTAGTCTCTATACTTTTTAGATTTCAAAATTCAAGTCCAACTATTAGTACTGTTAATTTTTTTATTAAAGTCAAGTTCATTACAATGTCAACAAATTTAACAAAACAGTATTAATAATTGAACCTGAATTTTGAAATTTGAAAAAGTACAATAACTAAATTCTAAAATTTTGAAAAGTATAAGAACTTATGACATATTTTAACGAAAATAGAATCATCGCTCGCAAGAGTCTGCATGTTGCTTAATACCCAGGGACGAAGCCAGAAATTTTACTTTAGGGGAGGGGGCCTAAGATAAAATTAAAAAAATTGGAAGAGCCAAAACTATAAATTTTGTGTTAAAATGACTTAAATTGATTAATTAATTTCTTCAAGGGGGCGTAAATGCAAATTTTCCATTTATTTAAAGAGCCAAAAGAGATTAAATTAAAATATCCAATTCAGAAAACCTGAAAAGGCAATCATACCATTCAACCAAGGACCTGCCCGCCCCCTTGGCTACGCCCCTGTTAATACCGCAATAGAACTACAATAGAAAAAAAACACAGAGAAGCCTTACCATAAATGTCTTGGAAGTTCATTTTTATATGCACATGTCTTGATGGATGGGAAAACTACAAGCAAAACCTTTATGACCCATTTAATTGAAAGTTCACCATAAATTGAAGAAATTTGTTCATGATGAGATTTAACATCTTCTGGAGCAAGAAGGAATGAGCAAAGGACTTTGCTTAGCTTCACAATACAGTCATTCCAAAGCTGAATACAAGAAGCCTTGTCAATTAAAGGAATAGAAGGCTCCATCAATGAACTATTAGCATTATCCTCATTTGTTAAGTATAAAATGGATGCTTGGTTGCCGTCTTGTTGCATAAAAGAATCCTTCATTTGTTGCTTGTACTCTTGAAGCATGAAAGCAGGTGAACAAAAGCCATTTGCAAATTTATGGACTCTTTCATTTTCACATAGGAATTGTAGGTTACTCACATTCTCAAAGCTGATTACTTGTTAAGGTCATTAATATGCGTTTAATGCACAACTGATAACACAAAAAGGTGAAAGTACCTAAGAGATACTGTATCAAATTAGTCTTTGTTATTAAATGGATTAACTTAATCCCTATACTATTAAAAAGAATAAAATAAGTCTAAATTATAACAAAGTTAACATTTATTGTATAAAAAAAATCTTGATTTTTTTTTCGGTTCTAGTTCAATTCCAGATAAAAGATATCATTTGTTGATCCATAAAAACTTTAAAAATATTAACTTTGTTAAACAATAAATGATATTTTTTAAACAGTAAACGTTAACTCTATTCTAATTTGGTCTTATTTGATACTTTTAAATAGTACAGGGATTACACATTTAATAATACAAAAGCTAATTTGATACAATTTCTATAATACAAGAATCTCCTAGATACTTTCACCATAAGATACTCTTTACAACACTTTGGAGGAATCACAAAAACAAAATAGGTGTGCTGTATATTACTGCACTAAACATAAGATTTAAGATAGTATAGCATGGTAGCAAATATGCACTTATATAAGATATAATTGTATCTTCAAGAAGTGATATAATTCCAATTAGCATTCAAAAGATTAAGAAATTTCATTTTTCACACAGAAACAAGTAAAGCATTAACTTGCAAACAACAAAACCACACAAGATTTTGAATACAAGAGAAATGGTATATAGGATACACGGCTTCCCTAAGAACTTCTAATGAAAGAACATGGAGCTCAAAAATTTTCAACAATGTATTTTTTTCTCTGCATATAAGTTAACCACCAGAATAAAAGATCAAGAAAGAGAAGTAGAAATAAAATATTCCGCTAAAATTCCAAGATTTAAATGCAGAATGCTTTAAATAAGGGTTAAGATCCACTCCATTATTTTCTCATCCATTAATATTCAATACAATGATCATCACCATTTAAATGTGTAGGACCCATGTGAGATCCATCTATTAAATGTGAAAATCAACTTGTGAATGGTGATTAAACATGTATTGAACATTTATGAATGAAAAAAGTAATGGAATGGAGCCAAACCCCTTTAATAGAGAGTAGAAATCTAATGCAAAATAAACTAATTGTACAATATAAATATGTGGAAATTTGGGGTTCTTATTCCAAGATTATTGGGATTTTGATAGACTAAACTGAAGGGATTTGGTTGACTAATTTGGAGAACTGTGTACAGCTAAATAAGAGAACTATGCACAGCTATTACATTCTTATGATTTTTCTTAATGGTATCAAAGCCATTTGGCTTTTTTAATTTAAGATTTTACCCATGTTTTGCCTTTGTTTGTTCAATTTGAAACAATTGACTGATACAATCCATTGCCCAAAAAAGTGTTGTTATGTTGAGCATTGGCAAGATTATCTGTTTTAAAGCCTCGTACCACATGGCAGGTAATGCATCATTTTTACAAGAATGCAACCCTTGTCACGAGAATTATAAAGTCAAAAGTGTCAATTGGTCACTTTCATAAGTCATTGGCAATGGGAATATGATCATGTCCAACACATTAGTACTTCAATCTATCCTTTTGGTTCCAAAGTTAACATGCAACTTGCTGTGAATTAGTAAACATACTAGAGATTAAAAGTGTACTGCTAGGTTTTCCTCCCATTGCTTATTTTAGGATTTGGATTCGAGGAAGGCGATTGGCATAACTAAGGAAGTTGGAGATCTCTACCAAATTAGGGCTAACGATCCTTAGAATGCTTAGACTCGTTATGTTGCCTCCTCTACTGTCAATGTTTCGAGTTTATCTTCATTTCCTGATAAAGATAGTACGATAATTCTATGGCATTTTTATCTAGGACACCAAATTTCATGTACTTGTCTAAGTTGTTTCTATCATTGTTCATCAATAAAAGTCCAAAATCTTTCCCATGTGAAGTTTGTTATTTGGCAAATTGTAACACCTATCTTCTTCAATAATACAAACCATCTCAACCTTTCTCAACCATCCATAGCCAAATTCGTGGACCATTTCGGATTCCAAATATTATTGATGCAAGATGGTTTGCATTCTTTGTTGATAAATACACCCAAATCACCTAGTTATTACTCATGGAAGATAAATCTGAGGATGGGCCTTGTTCAAATTCCATGCTTCAAAATCAATTTCAAGGTAGAATTTATATATTCAGGACTGATAATGCATAAGAGTACTTCAATTCAATTTTAGGAAGTTATCTCCTAGAAAATGGGATTATTCATTAGAGTTCATGTGTAGATACTCCTAAACAAAAGCAGATAGCTAAAAGGAAAAACAAACACCTTCTTAAGGTACCTGGATCCATTATGTTCACTGGTAATGTTCCTAAACATTTTGGGGGGTGGGGGAACAATATTAACTGCCACATATTTGATCTATGGCCTGTCATCACGAACCTTGAAATTTGATGCCCCTTTCCACCAAACAGAGTCGTGACTAATATTCCACCCAAAGTCTTTGAATTTTAATCTATGTCCATGTTTCCTCTCATCAACAATGTACACTTGATCCAAAGTTAATCAAATGCATCTTTCTAGGGTACTCATCTCATCAAAAGGGTTACAAGTGTTGTTGTCCCTTAACTAGGAAAATGTAGAACACTATGGTTGTAACCTTTGTGAAAAATGTGTCTTATTATCCCAAAACTCCTATTTAGAGGGACAAATTACAAGGCCAAGAGAAATATCAATTTTGGTAAGGTTGAAATTGTGTATATATAAGATACCGTAAAAGCTGTGTTTTTTAACATTGAATTAAAATTTTAATGGATAAATTCACTACAGAAAGGCTAAAATAAAGGGATTTTGAGTGTGCTTTTTCTTTCTTACTACACTCTACCTTTCTCTATATACAAGGCTGAAATTTCTTCATCTTAATTTCTCTTATATATCTTCATGAATTCTTAAAAGTTTCTCTAAGAATTCTTCATGAATTCTTCATAATTTCTCTTAGAATTTCTAATACACCTTTTCACATTGCATGTATCTATGTTCGTTCACTAAATAACTAAAAGGTTCAGGTTTTAAACAACAAATAGAAGCGGACAAAAAAGAAAGAAAATTTAACCAGAACAAAAAAACACATGATAAGCTTAGTTATGTCATCAAGCGGCCAAAAATAAGGTGAGGAGGAGATGCAGCTGATGGAAACTTAAAAGGAGGTGATTAGGAAACATTCTAGTTTTACCTCCTCAACAACAAAACCAAATGGAACTTACTGGTTCTAACTAGTAAGTTCAATAGAATATCAAGACACAAGTGAAAACCCTAAATAGTTTCACAAAGTACCTTGGCCCATCAGCATTTGAGTCACTCTTTAAAAGTAGCATATTAATTGGTGGAAGTGCAAGTCCATCCAATAGAACTTCAAGCCCTCCAATGCTTTTGAAATGATTTTGACCACGAGAATTATTAGAAAGCGCAATACAAAGGGTTCTCAAAGTCAAGCACTGCAGTGGCATATCTGTCCAATGTTCTTTCATGCTCAACCTTCTCATGACACGCATCAACTCTGAAAAACAAACAGTTGTGATGAACAAAAATAAATGCAAAGAATATATTGAGTTAGTTTCAAATTGAGAAACATTTCAACTAAAAACACAACTAAGATTATAATCATGGTTTAAGTTACTTTCAAATTGAGAAACATTTCAACTTAAAACACAACTAAGATTATAATCATGGTGTAAGGTGGTAATCAAATAGTGGGTGAATCTTCAAGGCCCTAGGTTTCCGAATGCTGCCATCCTTTTAATACAGTGAGAGGGCTCCTTGAGGTTTAAGGATGGAGTCAACGTCAGAAAGCAATAAATAAAGTACACAACTCAATAACCCTCAGCAAATTCTAATTTAGGAAATTGAAAAAAGAAATGAGAGATGACAACATAATCACACATGCCAATCAAGTTAGTCTTACACTCCCAAAATGAAGGTTAATTTGGGATGGCCAAGTGATTAATTAAATTAATATGAATGCAACCAAACAAATTGAAATAATGGGAATCTAAACTTTTTATAAGCAAGTTATAGCAAGCACACAAAATGTTTAAACAAGATAGAAATAATCAATGCTAGAAAGTGTAGAAAACAGAGTAATTCTCTGTATTTTTCTATATTTTATTAACTAAAGAACTGAATTTAAATAGAGAAAAGAGTCATAACCTAATTGGGAAAATAATTCCCTTATTCTAATAAACTACTAAAAGATAAGATAAAATAATCCTAAAATATCTCAAATGATTTATTCTAAGATTTATCTACATAAATAAGATTTATCTATTTGTAGAAAACATTTAATATATTTCTACAATTCCTACACTCCCCCTCAAGCTGGAGAATATACATTGTATAATCCCGACTTGAATAGGAATTTATTGAAAATGTGCTTTGGCAGAGCCTTAGTGAGAATATCTCGCAATTTGTCCTTTTGAAGGAATGTAGGAAAGAGTGGCTGTCCTTTTGTTGACTTGGTCACAATAAAATGCTGTCAATCTCCACATGCTTTGTTCGGTCATGTTGGACTGGATTCTTGGCAATTTGAATAGCGATTGATTATCACACAAGACTTCAAAGTGATCCTCCCGATTAGTGCCAAGTTCTTTTAGTAATTTAAGTAGCCAAATTCCTTCGCATATTCCCAAAGCTAGTGCTCTAAATTCGACTTCAAAGACTACTTCTTGAAACAACAGATTGTTTTTACTTCTCCAAGTTGTAAGGTTACCCCAAACAAAAGTGCGCAGAGCCTACTAGTGGATCTTCTTTCGGTGAGGTCTCCCGCCCAACTAGAGTCTGTAAAAATCTTAACAGATTCTGTCTTGTGTTTTCTTGAACATTAAGCCGTGTCCTGAGTTTTCTTCAAGTACTTGAGAATTTCTTTTGCCGCCATATGCTCTTCATTAGGATTAGTCATGTGTTGACTTATCACATTTACAGGAAAGGCTATATCCGGCCTTGTCGAGATAAGTAAATAAGTTTCCCAACTAATCTCTCAAATTTCTCTCTGTCTACTAAAGACCCATCTTCTTTGTTGAATCTCAAATTTGCCTCCATTGGTGTATTAGGTGGCTTACAACCAAGAAAACCAGTTTCTTTAAGTAAATCAAGTACATACTTTCTTTGATTGATCACAAGTTCTTCTTTTGATCTTGCCACCTCCATTCCTAGGAAATATCTTAACTTTCTCAAGTCCTTGATTTGAATTCCTGCTTAATGCCTTCTTCAAATTGCTAATTTCTTCCTCATCGCTTTCAAGAAGAATTATGTCATCAACATACACAATTAGGATAGCTTTCTTATTTGTAGAAGTTACCTTGATGAAAAGTGTATGATCGGCAAAGGATCGCTTGTAGCCGTTTTCGAATGACTTTAGTGAACCTCTCGAACCAAGCTCGGGTGATTGTTTTAGCCCATATAGAGACTCGTTGAGCTTGCACACCTTGTTGCTTCCTTCAACAGACTTTAAGCCACGTGGCAATTTCATGTAAACTTCTTCCTCTAGCATGCCATTAAGAAATGCATTTTTACATCAAGTTGATGTAATTGCCAATCGCAATTTACACCAAACTTAGGAGTACTCGAGCGAGTGTTAAGCTTTGCCACGGGTGCAAACGCTTCGTGAAATCTATCCCATACGTTTGCGTAAAGCCTCACAGCCACCAGTCTAGCTTTGTATCGTTGGATGCTTCCATTGGAGTTGTACTTTACAGCAAAGATCCATTTACACCATGACCCCTTTTTCTTTGAGGAAGGTGCAGAATCGTCCAAGTAGCATTTTCTCTAGTGCACCAATTTCCTCTTCAATAGCCCTTCTCCATTTAGGATCCTTTAGAGCTTGACTATGCTTGTGGGAATCTGTTCTTTATCCAAGGTTCTTTGTAAATGCTTGAAAAGAAGGCATCAAAGAATTATAGCCAAACAAATTTTTCAATAGGATGCTTGGTGCATTGTCTAACCCCTTTTCTAATAGCAATAGGAAAATCATCTAGAGTAGAGGACTTATCGATTTCTTCTTCCATTCCTAAGAATTTGGACCCAAATCCAATTCTCGGCAAGAATCAGATTGCAAAATGATCTGTGGATATTTTTCTTTTTCTTGTGTAGACACGAAAGTCGCTTGGGTGGTGATGTTTGTTGAAGATTTTCAATAGGAGTAGGTGTATTTTCGGGAGGGGTGTTTAAAGTAGGTGTGGATGAGGTATTGATAGGTATAACAAAGAGAATTAATCTGAGTAGTCACGGGTGACAAATCAGTAGGTAAAGGTAAAATTGGTGGCAATTTTGAAGGTTGAGAATGGAAATTAGGAGAAGATACCGATTTGGTGAAAATCACTCCATGTCTCCCGAATTTGTTTTGTGTGAAATAGGGATCCTGTTCATAAAAAGTGATATCCATAGTGGTAAAAATCGCTTTGAAGGAGGATGAAAGCATTTGTATCCCTTCTTAAGTGAAGAATATCCAACAGATTACACATTTTAAGGACTTGGGGTCTAACTTGGATTTATGAGGAGCAATATTTTGGATAAAACTCATGCGACCAAAGATTTTAAGTGGCGAGAATTGAGGAGATAGGCTTAAAATGAGGAAAATGCTGCAAAAATATAGATTGAGGTGTTTGAAATTTTAAAACCTTACTAGGCATTCGGTTGATTAAATAGGTAGCCGTTAATAAGGCTTCCCCACAGATATTTAGGAACATTGGTAGTAAATAGAAGGGAACGAGTAACTTCTAGGAGATGCCTATTTTTCCTTTTCGGCAATGCTGGATTCATGTTGTGGGGTTCCAACACAAGAACTAAGTTGAACTATGCCCTTATCCCTGAAAAAATTACCCAAAGACCTAGCAAAAATTCACTTTGCCATTATCAGATTTTTAAAGAGCTGGATTTTAGCCCCAAATTGAGTGAGAGAACCATGTTATAAAATTGTGCAAAAATATCAGTTAGATTTCATATTTGTCTTTTAGCAAATAAGTCCAAGTTACCCTACTTGTGATCATCAATGAAAGTGATAAACCACTTACTATGATCAGCATTCTTCACCCGAGAAGGGCCCCAAATATCACTATGGATCAAAGCAAAAGGGTGAGAAGGCTTGTATGGAGAAGGAAAATAAGAAGATTTAGTATGTTTAGCAAGGGAGCAAACTTTGCAAGAAAAAGAATTTGGCCTTTTATTAATAAATAGATCAGAAACAATTTAGCAAGGTATTGGAAACTAGGATGGCCTAAACGAAAATGCCATAACATAACAAAGATCAATCTGTATTTAAAGTCAGTAAAAGATTTGAAGATCTCGGGTTTAGGAGAGGAAGGGAGGATGTAGAGACCATTCTGCAAGCTGGCCTTACCAATCATCTTCTTCGAGTTCAATGCCTGCAAAGTACAATTAAGACCGTTAAAGGTTGCAAAGCAGTTCAAGTCCGAGGAAATTTTACTTACGGAAATGAGATTGCAAGCCGATTTAGTACAAAGAGAACATTATGAAGTGCAATCGATCATCGAGAACAACAGTTCCATGGCCTTCTATTTTGCATAAGGACCCATCAATTTGTTTTTGTGACTTTACCAACTAGTTTGGAAAAAATTGTGAAATAAGGCCTTATTACGGTCATATGATCCGTAGCACCGTAATCGAGGATCCAATTAGGAGTGAAGCGAGAGGAAAACAATCTTTGTGAAAGAAGAGTTACCTTACGGTTCTTTCATGACCAGATTACCCGCACTAGACCCTGAAACTTTCCAAAACAGCTTTTTGAAGTTCAAGCAATCGCGCTTTGGAGAAGCTTGTGACAGATGTCGATCGGCAAGGCTGGATTTATTATCTCCGGAGTTCTTTGACTTCAGGCCGAGGCTTACCATGAAGCTTCCAACACTTTTCCTTGGAGTGACCGGGCTTTTGCAATGATCACACCAAGGTCTCCCCGCTTGGAAGAGGAGATGATTGGTGTGTCACTAAGGCAGATCCTTCAGAGTTGAATCCGTTTCATCAAGCAAAGATCACACTTCGTCGGCTTTCTTCCTTCTTGACCATGGAGAAGGCCTCTCAAAGGGAGGGAAGTGGAGAAATAACCAAGACCCCGCCGCGAACCTCATCCAAACTCCTTGTTTAGGCCGTGTAGAAATTGAAATAGCCTTCTTTGAGTGACAATTTGTCGATAAAGGGCAAAGATCTCTTGAACTCGCCCAATCATCTTTGTGCATACAAATCTAATTCACGCCAAAGAGCGGTAAGGGTATTGTAGTAGAGAGTGACGGGCATGGTGCCTTGCTTAAGAGTGGTCGCTTGATTTTCAACATGATATAATTCAGCAATATTATCATTCTTTGGAGTAGGTTTCATGGACAAGACTCGCATTTCAAAGTTTGTGTTATAAAGGAGAAAATTTCGCTTATACTTGGAGTCATGGAATTAAGGAGCCAAGTCATAACCCGACCATTGTCACGCATCCACTTAGCAAAACTAAAGTGTCGAGCACAAAGCAGTCGCTTGATTTCACCAAAGAACATAGCCTAATCTATCTCTTCCCAAGAGAAAAATCTTAACCGATTGGGACCACTCTAGAAAATTGTTGCCATTTAATCTATGGCGGGTGATATTCAGATTTGCACGAGTCCGATTGAGCATCAGAACCAGAAAAATTTTCTAGATTTGAGATAATCTCCGGAGTAGGAGAAGGATATGTAGAAGAAGAAGTTTCTGACATGGGCTAGGGTGGAAAGGAACCGTAACCTAAGCTGATACCATGTAGAAAATAGAGTAATTCTCTGTATTTTTCTATATTTTATTAACTAAAGAACTGAATTTAAATAGAGAAAAGAGTCATAACCTAATTGGGAAAATAATTCCCTTATTCTAATAAACTACTAAAAGATAAGATAAAATAATCCTAGAATATCTCAAATGATTTATTCTAAGATTTATCTACATAAACAAGATTTATCTATTTGTAGAAAACATTTAATATATTTCTATAATTCCTACAGAAAGATAACAACTAATGATGGAGAATATTGGAGAGGAGGTCATACTAAGTCTAAAAGAAACCAAAAAAATCAGTCTTGAAGATATAAGCAAGCATAATCTAACAAATAATGAGAGTATGAAATGTATAAAAAGAAGAGTACCAATTACCAATTATAAGGTTATTATTTTTCAATTTTTAGCATAACAAATAAACATATTACAGCCTCATGGTATCTTCTATTCTGTGGCTGTTCAAAGTAATATATGTTTTGCAGCCATAGCAAATGGTTCACGCATGTTAGTAAGTTGCATAAGATGATAAACAGAACTGCCTAACTTACCTACTAACCAATTAAGGCCACCGGCTTCCATCACTGAGACAATAGCCTTCTGATGCCAGTGTAGTCTTGCTTTAGAAAGAGAACCCTTTAAACTATTAGAAGAGTCAATTGAAGATGAAGCACCAATTTCATAAGAACCTTCAGTAATATTGTACATCTGAGCTTTCTCATATATAGTTGAATCTAAATCAATTAAGCTACACATGATTGACACCACATATACAAGTAGTCGCTGTAAGAACCCTATTTTCTCTGTAAGAAAATTAGAAAGATTCTCATTGACAGAAAGTGAACCAGTCATTGTTTTGAGTTGGATAACTGCCCCTGGAATATCAAAAAAGAAAGAAAAAGGAAAAAAGGAATTCAGCAATAAAATTCAAACTCCCATTTAAGTTTAATTAGAAGTACAAATAAAAAAGGACAAGTTCGTGTCAGAATTAATGGGAAAAATCAGAATACAAAGAAGAATCAAATTGAAGAATTACTAATTAGAATAATCCCCTGTTGAAAAAGATACATAATTAGTACCAGTTAAGCCTCAAAACAATCCAAGACCTGATCGACAAGTTTTTACAAAATAGCAACATCACAAGAAATTTGACCACTACAGAAAACATTAGACCTCTAATGACATGCAAATTGAATTTCAGTATCAGTACACTACAAACAAAAACTGACAGTATCTAAAGTAACAATACATAGGCCATTAATAAATTATCAACCTTTCATTAGTGCTGTAAGTTTCTGAATTCCATCATAGTAGCCAAAAACTCTGCAATTATGCAGTGAACGAGCAATAATTTTTAAAGCATACAAAACAGGTAACCCTTCGGAAGTGATTATGAAGCTTATGGTTGATGCAGGAAGGTCTGTTGTTGTGCGTCCCGCACTAGTATTTACTGGATTCATAATGAAAAGAACAAAGAAAATAAAATTACCTATTAGACATTTATACTAGATACTCAATCAATCAAAATATAAGAAAAGAGAATCATAAAAATGAGAGAATTAAGAGAGCATACTACCGTTTCCATCCATAATAATCTCCAGTAACAGTGTCTTTTGATTGATAGTATTTTGAAAAATAAACAGTCAATGTTTTCCAGTAAAGGACATAACAATAATGTGATAACATAAATAGGAGTTCTAGCAATTACAAGGGATATCCTATAAAACTACAAAGAACAAACAAAATTTTAATCAATTGTCACAGTAAAAAATGATTATCAGAAAATTTATCACATTAAAAAATAAAACTTTAAACTGAACTTTTTTTTTTTTTTTAAACTGAACTAGTTCTTAACAAAGTTTAGGTTGCATATAAAATTTTATATTTTTAAGCATAGCTAACTCTTTTTTTCTTCCTCAAAGAACAAAGGTTTTAAAACGTAGAAGTTTTTCCCCATTCTAATTCAATTTCCAATTGTTGTCTTTTTTCCTATAAATGTGATAAAAGTAAGTCCTTCCTACCAACAAATAATCTGCCCAAATGAAAGCAACTTCCTTAAAAGATAAACATCAACTTACTCTCAGAGACCAAAGTGGTTAATTGCAAAATCTCTTCAGTCAAAGTCAAAATTATCTCAGAAGGATGCCCAGCAAAACAACCAACAATATCATTACCACTTGTAGAATTCTCTCCAGGTTGAATAGCCGTTGAGGCAGCCTCTGGCAACTGGCCATAATTAACAGGCTCCCAATTCTTGAATACTATCAGAAACTGCTTGAGGAAAACATGAAACAACCTTTTCTTTTCCTCCTAAAGTCATGCAAATTGGGGAGGCAAGACATAAATATAGAAAACTGAAGATAATTTCATCAATAAATATAAACCTTAAAGATGAACGTTAATATTTTGGCATAAATATTTCAATAATAAGATACTATTTTTATAAATAAGAGCATACATGTAAAAGACCTAAATTCCAGGAGGGAAAAAGAATAAACCAGAAAAGCAATTGCTCAAAACTGATGAGAGGCCACCTAAAGTGAGAAAACACCTAAAAGACCTAGTAAAGTTATTTCCAAGCATCACCTAAGAGCCTTTAAAATTGTGAATTGTATACTCTGTGACTAGTTAAGAATACTACAATAATACTAAACAATCATGAATGAACTTCCCATGCTTGAAGGTTCAAGACAGGTTTCCTCTCTAAATCTTTTACCTTTAGCATAATGACCACACTCCATTTAGAGGTAGTCTAATAACGGCTTATATTATATGTCATTATCACCTCCTACCAAGTTGTTAATAGATCATTCCTTTTCTTGGACCAAATCTAGGAAAAAGAACACATGAAACTCATTAACTAAAATGAGTAGGTAAAAGAAAACTCTACAAATGCAGTGAAACTAGAACTACTTAAAAAGGATTCAGAAAAGTTTTAACGCATGAAGACATACCTTATCAGCAGTGTTCTCGTATCTCTCCCACAGTGAACTCAAAACTGCCTCATCGTCTACTTCACTGGAAGAAAAATGCCAACATGAATGAAGAACTAAATGAACTGTAATGGAACTTCAGGAATAAGAAATTAAGGTAAATCAAGTGCATGCAGCATCACCAACAGATAAATCACACCTCTAAGTATAGCTAGACCCTCACCAAATAAGGAACTAATTGTTGAGGGTGCATTTGTTAGTCAAACCTACAATATAAGACAAGCAACAAAAAATCTGCCAAGGGCATAATGGCAGCAAGAATAAGTGATTAACCAAGCCCAACTTACACAAATCTGAATTATTTTGCTAGTAATTTATCTCCTATAATTCTGTAATTTATTAATGTTTTCCTTTTTAAATAATATAATGCCTACTATATAGAGGTCATCGAGAAGAAAAAAATGGAATAAGCATAAAAGTTTATTTCTATTATTCTTTTGAGGTCTGAAGGTTCTCTCTAAAGATCCTTTATTATCCTTTCCACCGTAGGTTTGTCCAAGAAGGAACATAGCACCAACTAGGGAAATCCACCCTCATCTTTAGGTTCATCACCCCGTGACTTGGGCCTATTCTCATGCACACAACAATTTGGTATCAAAGCAGCTGATAGTCCAAGGAAATGTATAATATGAGGAAATGGAGGACACATATATACAAAAGAAAAGGTCGTCTAGAAGAGTTGTCCAATCAAATGTCACAAATCCAATGTTTATTCAACCAGCAACAACCCGGGGGTGTGGCAGTAAGCTCTAGATGCCAAGGACACCATCTTGACCAAGATGATAGACCCATTAGGACTCAAACAACAAACTTCATTTCCAAGCACACCAAACTTGATTTTCCCACCTGTGACGGTACTAATGATCTTTGGGCTGGTTAAATATGTCAGTAGCTTTCTAATAACCAGTGCGCCAATGATATTCATAAGTTTCCATTAGCATCCTTCTACGTGACAGGAGAGGCCCAACCTTACCTTGGGTGTTGTGCAAAGAATACTGACGATTTGAGGCTTGGTCCACTATTAAGGAGCAAATGATTAGGAGAGTTCATCAACCTTTGCCAAATCAGCATTGTTGATGATTATATGAGGAAATTTTCATGGCATTATTAGCTCAAGCCATTTCAATCCAACCAGATCAGTAAGTTGACAATTTTACCACAAGCCTGTCAAAGTAATTATAAGAGTGGAAGTCAAACTTCAGTGTCCCCAAAATCTAGTTACAATCATGAGTTTGGCTTGTGCCTTCGAAAGAAAACAAAATTTGGCTCAGCCCAAGAAGAAACCATAACTAACCAAGAGTTAGACATCATCAAAGGCCTTCTCACACCATCTATTCCTGCAATGCGGACTACAAATTTAGCCCAAGCAAAATTAGCCTCAATCTCAAGCACAGGCAGCACCAAGGAACCTATCTTTAAGTGCTTGACACGAGTTGAAATGGAAAAATGCAAGTCTAAGGGTGGTGCTTCAATTGCAACGAACCCTACACTTTTGAGCATCAGTGCAAAAAAACTTTTTTGGCTAGAAGTAGAAGATTGGACCCAGATGAAATAATCCATTCATGCAATCAACATTCAAAAACCATGCAATTGTTAGCACAAGTTTAGAACTACCCTCTCACAAATTCTGGTTTATTTAGGCAACATATATAATTTTCTAAGTGAAAATGCGGCCAAGAAATTGGGACTTCCAATCAACAAAGCAACTTGTATGAAGGTGAAAGTGGAAAATGGTGCAAAAATACCTAGCTTCAAGTTTGTAAGTCCATAAACTTCAGTGTCCCAACACTCTTTTATTACCATTTTTTTGTCATTTCACTATATTGGTTTGATTTTGTTTTAGGGTAAAATGGTTGGATTTAGGACTAATATCATGTGATTTCTCTTTTCTAACCATGGGTTTTGAGTTAAATGAATAACATGTGAGTTTGCATTGGTTGTCAACAAACAACCAGCCTAGAATTTGCACAATAAGAGCCACAAATAAAACCCATGAATTAGAAGACTTGCTGGCAGAACTTTCAGATTGTTCCAAGAGCTCACTAGGCTTTGTCCAACTTGGGCATGTAACCACAAGATAGGTATGCTTCTAGATCAGGCGTTGTGGTGGCTTACCCTTATTAGTATTAGCATCTGTAGAAGGATGAATTTGAAAGACAATGTACCGAAATGTTGAGCCAAGGAATTATCCAACTCAATACATCTCCCTTCTCTTCACCAACCCTATTGGTTAAAAAGCAAGATGGCACATGGACAATTTGCATAGACCACAAAGAATTGAATGCTTGAACTATCAAGGATAAATTTCTAATTATAGTGGTAGAACTACTAGATGAATTACATGGAGCTCTACTTTGCACTAAATTGAACCTCAAATCAAGTTAGCATCAAACTAGAATGAACTAAACAAAAATTGAAAAGACTATCTTTCACATCAACCATGGTCACTTTGAATTCTTAATCATATAATTTGGATTGACGAATGCCCCCTCAACCTTTCGTGCATTGATGAATGAGATATTTCAACCCTATCTAAGAGAACTTATTCCCGTTTTCTTTGATGATATTTTAATATACAAGTCTAGGGAGAAACATCTTCAACGCATCAAGAATGTCTTGGAACACTTAGGTGCTCATCACTTATTCTTGAAAAAGACTAGATGCACATTTGGAGCTAAACATGTGACATACTTGGGGCACATTATTCAGCTAATCAATGATGTTGAAAACAAACGGGATCGGACTGTTTAACAGATTCAACTAGGAACCGACAGGTTCAGCAATTAATTACATATATTCAAACTAACATGGGAAACCAATTTAAAAAAGGGAAATTATTTGGTACCCTGCCAATGGAGTTTTTAGACTCCAGAAGCAGGGTCAAAGGGTTAACAAGTGTCCTATAGGGGTATGATAAAATATTAAAGATAAATAAATGTTGGAATCCCTAGAATTAAGGATAGATTACTAAGGAAATCTTTTGTAAATAGGAACTAATCATAGTTACTGATTCTTAGGACAATTACAACTTTTTAGGGATTATTTCCTTCCTTAGGATAGTTTATCTCTTTTTATACTTGTAAGCTAATTAACAGTAGCAGTAATCAGATTACTAAAGTTTCTACATGGTATCAGAGCTTTAGAAATTTTTCGATCCTCTATGTGTGGAATAAAGAAAGCACACAAGGGGGATTAGCTCTATCTACTGCAAAAGAGGATACTATTATGCTATGGCACCGTAGGTTAGGACATCCAAATCTTTTGTACCTAAAAAAGCATCATCCATTGTTATTTGAAATAAAAATAAATTCCTTAAAGTGTGATATTTGTGAATTGTCCAAACATACCCGTGTTCCATACCCTTTAAAACCATACACTCAATCCAAACCTTTTCATTAATACACACAGTGACTTATGGGGAGCTAGCCGAGTGAAAAACATTACTGGTGCTAAGTGGTTCATTACTTTTATTGATGATCACACTAGGGTATGTTGGGTCTACCTTTTAAAAGAAAAATCAAACACCCAAAGCCTTTCAAAAATTTCACTCAATGGTTCGAACCCAATTCAACTCTACCATCCAAACTCTCCCACATGCAGACAACGGGAGAGAATACTTTAATTTGGTCCTAAGTTCATACCTTTCGAGACCAAGGAATCATTCACGAGTTCATGTCCAAATACCCCCCAACAGAATGGGATCTCCCGAGAGGAAAAATCGACATCTCCTTGATGTTGCTCGGGCCTTAATGTTCACCATGAATGTCCCAAAATATTTATGGGGCGAAGCTGTTCTTACTGCCTGCTACCTAATAAATCGGATGCCATCAAAAGTCCTAAACTTCCAAACACCTCTAAACACTCTTCACAAATCTTTTCCTCTATTTCATGTTCCTAACCTTCCACCAAAAATATTCGGTTGCAAAGCCTTTGTCCATAATCATCAACCAAATCAATCCAAACTTGATCCTCGAGCCCACACCTGTATATTTGTTGGGTATTCCCCCACTCAAAAAGGATATAAATGTTACTCACCAACCTTGCACCGACTATTTGTTTCTCGAGATGTCACCTTCTTTGAAACCGAACCTTTCTTTAGAGCTTCTCATCTTCAGGGGGAGACTTTTAATGAAGATGAGAACCTTTATACCCTTCTAATCATACCGCCAGACCCTACCACCACTATCACTAAGCCTAAACCCAACCTAGACACTGTTATTGTTCCTCCTATACCGCAAGAACCTAGCACTATAATTCCTGATAACAACACCATCACTGAACAGTCCCCTGATCAAGGAAAACAGCAACAATAGGTGCCTAAACTGCAGGTTTATTCCAGACGTATTCGACGTCCCCGAAATCGTCATAAAGCCAGTTGCCACTCCCATCTTCAACCGAGGACTATTTCGAAAGGAAGTATCACCATCCATCTATCTTCCAATTGCAATGAGGAAAGGCACGAGGAGTCGCACTCAACACCCTATCTCTCGGTTTGTATCCTATGGAAACTTGTCTAAGTCTTATCAAACCTTTGTGAATAATGTTGATTCTATTAAAACTCCAAAAAATATAGAAGAAGCATTTAAGTCAGCTGAATGGAGACAAGCCGTGATGGAAGAAATGGAGGCCCTCAAAAATAATGGAACGTGGGAAGTTTTGGATCTACCTAAAGGAAAGAAACCGTGAGGGTCGCAAATGGATTTTTACTACTAAATTCAAACCTGATGGCCAGATTGACCGATACAAGGCTCGTCTTGTGGCTAAGGGATTCACTCAAACTTATGGGCTTGATTATGAAGAGACATTTGCACCGGTTGCCAAACTTAACACAATTAGAGTCCTTTTGTCCATTCTTTGTCAATCTTAATTGGCAATTGACTCAATTGGATGTTAAAAATGCTTTTCTCAATAGAGAGTTAAATGAAGAAGTTTACATGGACTTCCCACCCGGATTTGAAGAAAAAAGGGTCAAGTGTGTAAGTTGAAAAAGTCTTTGTATGCGGGTGAAACAATCTCCAAGGGCGTGGTTTAGTCGATTTTGAAAGCCATGATGAGCAGTGGAGTATACTCAAGGACAGCGAGATCACACCATGTTCTACAAGCATTCGGAACAAGGAAAATGTTGCATCCTAATTGTCTATGTGGACGATATAATAGTGACAGGAGATGATACAAGTGAAATTGGGAGATTGAAAGAGTTTCTTGGAACAGCAATTTGAACTTAAAGATTTGGGAAATCTTAAATATTTTTAGGTATGGAGATAGCAAGGTCTCAAAAGGTATTTCTATTTCCCAAAGGAAATATGTCCTTGATTTGTTTGTCGGTTGGGTTGATGGGGTGTAAACCAAATTTGAAACTCCTATGGAGTTTAATCTCAAGTTAGTAATCGATGAAAATGGAGAAGAAGTTGACAGGGGAGATATCAACGCCTAGTAGGGAGACTTATCTACTTGGCTCACACTCGACCGACATTGCTTTTAGTGTCGGGCCGTCATAAGTCAATATATGCATGCCCCAAAGGAGAAACACCTAGAAGTCGTGCATATCGGATACTTAGATACCTAAAGGGAACTCACGGCAAGGGCCTATATTTCAAGAAAAATGACAGCAGAAATGTGGAAGTGTATCACGTCGATCAAGGGCGGGATCTGTTAATGATGACGGTCAACCAAAGTGGTTATTGCAGCTATGTTTGGGGTAATCTAGTGACATGGAGGAGTAAAAAGCAATTTGTGGTAGCACGCAATAAAGGCGGAAGTCGAGTATCGAGCACTAGCGCATGGTATTTGTGAAGGAATTTGGATACAAAGGGTGATGAGAGAACTAAAGGTTCCTTATAATAGACCTATGCGATTTGCATTGTGACAACCAAGTCACGCCAAAGATAGCTCACAATCACGTGCATCATGATCGTACCAAACATGTTGAGATAGACCGACACTTCATAAAAGAGAAAGTACACTCAAAGCGAAGTGAGTGTTACCTATCTTCCTACCGGACAACAAAGTTGCGGATATGTTGACAAAAAGCTTAAATAAAAACATGTTTGAAGAACATGTTGGCAAGTGGGGTGATAAACATCTACACACCGGCTTGAGGGGAGTGTTGGAATCCCTAGAATTAAGGATAGATTACTAAGGAAATCTTACGTAAATAGGAACTAATCATAGTTCTTGATTCTTAGGACAATTACTGACTTTTTAGGATTATTTCCTTCATTTGTATAGTTTATCTCTTTTTATACTTGTAAGCTAATTAACAGTAGTAGTAATCAGATTACTAAAGTTTCTACAATAAATATTTTAAAAAAAGATACACATGTCAAGTTTTCAAGGCTGCTTATGGAATAAAAAAAGTACACTGCCAGTGTACCAAATACTAAACCTTTAAAAAAATGCTTTTGAATTTTTTTTATTACTTTTGGGCTTTTTAACTTTTAACTAATAAGCCCTAAACCCATTAAGTATATCTCGAGCGCAATAACCATGGATAATGTTATCATTAACCTCTAATTTGAGTCTCCACCTTCAAATTTAGGCATTTAACTCATCTCTATCCCTTACCCAAAAGATTAGGGTTTAAAATATCTTCCAAGTCGACTCATCTTTCTAGCTATTGTCGAACCTATTAGTTCTTACTTATCAAAAAACTATTACAAATTCGTCAATCATTTTTGTGTAAATTGGTTGAAAATTGAATTGAAAAAAGAGAAAAGGAATAAGGAAAGAAGATAGGAGATAGGAGATAGAGGTTCCTCACAAGAATAAGGATTAAAGCTAGGAAATTGATATAAGCTGGGAACTAGAGAAACAGGGGAATAAAAAACCAAGAAAAAAGTAGAAGAATTGAGGTAGGGAGATCAAAAAGATATCAATGAATTTATCTTTATTAGTTTCTTCATGCTTTAAACATGGTTAAATGGAAAATTTAGCAACAAGTGTATCTCACAATTCCTATAATTTGTTGATATTGTTGCCATTTTGATAAAGGCAAAATAATTTGCAATAAAACCTAATTCCCATTATGTTGATAGTTGCCATTCTCACAAAGTCCAAGCAAAGTAAAAAGGCGGTATAGCTCAACCCACTAAAATTTTCCAATTGAACCGAAAACCAACAATTCCACTGTTTCGACTATCAACTCAGTTTTTAAATCATAGCAGCCAGTGGAGTTTCAGCATATCCTAGAAAAATCAAGACAGTAAGAGATTGGCCCAAACCACATTCCACCAAAGCTCTTAAAGGATTCCTTATATTTGCTGGGTATTATAGAAATTCATTCAAGATTATAGACGATTAGTAGCACCCTAAACCAATTTACTAAAGAAGAATTCTTTCCACTTGAGTACCGAAGCTATAGAATCATTCCCTCAACTCAAGGCTACCTTTTCTGTTGCCCTGTCCTTAAGCTGTCAAATTTCACAAACACCCTTTTGGTAGAGTGTGACACTTCAGGAAGAGGAATTAAAGTTGTCCTACAGCAACAAAGACACACCACAACTGTTTTTAGTCGCAAATTGGCAAACCATCATTTCAAGTTACCTACTTATGAGAGAGAATTAATAGGACTCAGCCAAGGCAGTCCAAAACTGAAGACCTTAATTGTGGTGTCTTGCCTTTCTCATACAAACATATCACTACAGCCTCAAATACTTGTTAGAGCAACAGTTAACTACTTTCCCACAACATTGGCTCAATTCCCAAAGTTGAGTACAAGGCAGTAAAACTCAACAAGGTAACCAATGCCTTATCTCACAGAGATGAAGAAAAGTCATACTTGATGCAGTATCTGATCCTTCAATTTGAGAAGAGATAAATGCCTTGGACACTCTCAAAGAGATGCGTACCGAAATTGAGCAAGAGGCTCTTAATACTTGTTAGACCATTCGAGAGAGGTTAATGATGTAAAAAAGGAAGGTATGTCTCTTACTCACTTCCCTTCTTGTTACTATTATAATATTAGTTGGCAGCATAGGGGAAGGAGTGCAAAGAACTCTCTAACAAATTCGTGGAGACCTTTACTGGAAGGGCATGAAGATGGATATTCAAGCTTTTGTGGCATCCGGCCCCACCTACCAAATGAACAAAGTAAAACAATTACATCCCAACGCACTTCATTGATGGCTTGCCAAAACCAGAGGGAAGTCGTTACTATTTGTCATGGTTGATAAATTTTCCAAACATGCACATTTCATATTTACGACCTATACATACATTGTCGTTACTATTGCTCACCTTTTCTTTTTGCAGATTTTTCATTTACACAATTTACCTTAATCAATTGTTTGTGACAAAGATGTTTTCACCAGCACTTTTTGGAAGAAAATTTTCAATTATGCAATGCTCAACTTTATTTCTCTTCTGCTTATCATCCATAAATATATGCTCAGATGAAAGGTTCCAACCGCACAGTCAAAATGTATCTTCTTTGTTTCGTAAGAGATAATCCACGAAGTGGGATCAACTAGATGTCTTAGTTGAATATTGCTATAGCACGTCTTTTCACACAACCCTCAAAACTTCACCTTTTTCAAGTAGTCTATGGTCACAACCCTCCTCGCTTACTTCCTTACAATCATAGGCTTTCGCAAGTGGATGCAGTTGACCAAACATTAATAAAAAAAAAAAAAGATGAAATGTTGACTATAATTTGATATTGCTTATTGCAAGCACTGAATCACATGAAGACCACTTATGGCTAAGGCCACCTTGATCTTGAATTTCTCCTGAAGAATAGATTTGGTTGTGCGTACAACCCAACAGTAAACTTCATTGAAAGGTCAAGTACACTCCAAATTCTCACCTAATATTTATAGACCTTTCCAAATCATACAATGAGTCGGCCCTGTGGCCAATCAATTGGACCCTTTGCCTACCAGCAAGCTCCATAACGTGTTTCATGTCTTTCTCCTCAAAGTTTTTAAAGAAGACCCCCCCAACTTCCATTCCTAGTTTGACCCCACTACTGGATGGTAAAATAATTCCCCAACCTTAGCATGTTTTGTGATCATACCTCAATCGTGGAACATGGGAAATTCTGGTGCAATGGCAAGCCATTATCACAGTTGATGCTACATGGAAACTATTCCAGAATTCCAAAATAATTACCCTCAATTCAAGCTTGAGGACAATCTCTTTCTCTAGGGAGGGAGTTTAGGATACATTTGTTGGTCAAGTCTATAATAGAAGACAAACAACAAAGAATCTGAAGGGCCTAATGGAAACAAGAATAAAGGGATTAAGAAGATAAAATTTGACCAAGTCCAATCAATGCAAATATGAAATTATTTTGCTGGCAATTTTTCTCCTATAATTCTGAAATTTATTAATGTTTTCCCTTTTAAACAATATCATCCCTACTATATTAAGGCCATCAAAAAGGAAAAAATATGAAATAAGTAGAAAAGTTTGTTTTTTTTTTTTCTCTTCTTTTAAGGTTTGAAGGTTCCCTCTAAAGAGCCTTCATTATCCTTTCTACCTAGGTTCATCCAAGAAAGGACACGATCCAAAAAGGGTAAATCCATGCTCTTAGGAGAATTTTTTGGTTCACCGCCCTTGTGACTTGTTCTTATTCTCTTGCACACAACACTAATCAACTTGTTCAACAATAAGTTTACACAAAAGTGCTCAAACATTTTTCAAATTTTACTCACTCAGAAACTCCATTATAGTACACATTACTGAATCATGTGTGATAATAAAAATTAGCTAGCATCATGTACCTGAAGCGAATCCTTGGAGTGGGAGGAGACAGTCTCTCCCCTTGTGACCCTGGCGATTCTCCAGTGTGACCACTAGATGACCGACGAATAAGGTCGGCAACACCTTTCACAATGTTCATGCTTCCCGCCAATGCAACAACTGCAGCTTCATAATCCAACAATCAATAAACAAATGGCCATTCCAGACCATTACTTTCCGCCAATATCAACCCAGCTGTTCAATTAAACCACATTCAAATGCTTCAATATAGTAAACTAGACAGTTTTAAATTCAGTATACAAATAATTAGCAACATTCTTTTTCTTTTCTTTGTTCTTTTTTAAACAATTGTTATCATCAAGTTCTAATTTCTTCTTCTTTACAGAAAATTTTATGCCAATATATATAAGAGCTAAATTCATTTTAATCAACTAATATCAACCCCAGCTATTACATTTTTCACGAAGAAAATTAAATTACAGAGAATGATCAAGTGGAAGCCAATGCACATTCTTTAAAATGACGAACATTCAAAAAACACGCTATAAGAGATTAAGAATATTGACAGGAAAAAGAAATATTGAAGCGAATCTCATCAATATTTGCCAAAAATTCAATCAACTTAAATTAAATACGAAAAAATAAAGCAATTGTTAATTATGAAAAGATGGCTATACCAAACCGAATCAAACGGCTCGAGTCATGCCTTGAATTCTAGGGTTTATCATTCTCGATCTGAGTTTGTTTCCTTAGCTTTTTTTCAATGTAGTGAGGAATGAAAAAAAAAAATTGAGCGAATAAAAGAAAATAGAGAGATAAATTGGGGGGGGGGGGGGAATAGAAACAAAGGTGGAATAAGAATATCTTCAAGTTCGTTTAACGATATAGAAAATAAAATAAAATAAAACAAAATAGAACGCCTAACAGAACTTCATCTGGCCTTAGACGATGTCGTTTTAAAACACTTGAACTATACGGCGTCGTTGTCTTTAGTTAATTGGTCTTATCTTCTTGATGGATACATTAGAGATTCGGATTTTTTAGTTTGCGACGAAATGTTGCTTTCTTCATGTTTGATGTAGGCTATCTTTATCATTTTCAAATAATAAATAAAGGATTAATTGCATCAGAAATCCTCAACTTATTGCTTATATTTTAAATTACTTTTTGAAGTTCAAAATATTTTAATTGAATCCTTAATGTATTAAATATCGTATCAATCGCGTCCTTCCACCAATCTAGCTCTTAGCTTGAATGCTAAATAACATCTCAAATATGGCATGGAATCTATTAAAAACTTGCAAATCAAATTGTAAATATATGTGTACCTATTACATACATACATAGTACAAAGGAAATAGCATTACAGGTTGGCTTTTTCTATGCTAGTTTGTTTATGCAATGGGTAAGGGCTAGTAGGAGCCCTAGTCCTCCCTAAAACAGAAATTTATTTACTTTGGGTTCCTCTAAAAGTTGTAATTGAATATATTAATACATGATAAAGTTACATTTTGATCTCCTAATATAATATAATTTTAATTTAATCTTTCTAAAAATGTAGAAATATAAACTAATATAATAGTAAGTTTTCATTTTGGCTCTCATAAACTTTTATAATTCAACTTCAGCCCTCAAAAAAAAATTCTTACTTTGCTCATGGTGATAGGCACATACAAATTTATAATTTGATATACTTATTTTAAATATATTGTACATCATATTTGAATCGCATTTAATACCTAAATTAACAATTAATCTAATAGAAGGGTTTGATTTTTACAATGCTGATAATCTAAAGATTCAACTAAATGTTAGGGATCAATATAGAATTTAAATAATTTAATGATATTTGCTTAAATTAACCCAAAAATGAATGTTACTTTATCCAAAAACAAATATCTTAACACATAGATATGTAGTTTTTTAGGCGGTAATGTATTCTTAATAACAGAATAAGGAAACAATATCAATAGTGAAGCAATTTGTACTTTGTCGAGCAGTCGACTGAATCCCTAACAATTGAAGATATTGTCTCCATGTTGAGGTTTTGTCTCTAGACTTCGTGGAGAGTTGTATACGGTTATGAAAGATGCCTTTAAGCCTTGGCGGTTCAAATCCCCCCACGCACATTAAGATGCCTTTAAGCATTGGCGGTTCAAATCCTCCCACGCACATTCTCCATAATTAATATTATGTAGAATACTAACAACTCTCCCGTGAGCTCTTGCAGGTCGCATCCTCCCCCCCCCCCAATTGAACTGAACCATTCACGCTCTTCGCGATGATTTAGGATACCTTTGATTGTTGGGGGTTTGGTTGGCTACCCGACAGACTACACTTCAAAGACTTCTTCCGAAGGGAGCTGACTCACCCTCAACAATAAAAAGGCACATTTTGTTATCCATTTTGAATTTCGAGACTGCCTATCCTAACAATGTCGTTTCCAAAGTTCGAACTTGTGTTCTTCATTTGAAAGTGCAATGTATCGTACCATTATAAATATTAAATTTATTGACTCATACTTAAATCTATGAATAATAAATCACAAACAAACAAGTTTTTACTAAGATTGAGCAACCAAAAATATGAAAAAAAAGCGAATAATCTCTTAGTATAGTGGCATGAGTATTATGTTGTGAACATAAGATCTTGGATTTGATCCAAAAAAATCTCATTCCCCATCCCTAATTATAAAACAAAATATTGAAAATAATCAATTAAGTTTACTCCCATTACTATATAAGTCTATTCGGTTTAGTTTTTATATTTTGTAATATAAATATAAATATTATATATAAATCAGTGAAAATAACTTGAAAAATATAAAAAAATATTTTAAAATTTTGAAAATGATGAACCAAACTGGATATATTATATTTTAAAAAATAATAATACATGGTAACCTCGGTTTTTTTTTTTTAAATTTATCCGTTTCAAACCATTATCATCCTTAAATTTTATCACTAATGCCACGTTAGGTTACTAATGTAATAACATAAAGAAAAAAATTATTTAATACATATATTCTAAAATAGTTAGACATAAAATAAAGAATAATTAGTATCAGTTTAAATATGTAATTAAAAATGAATAAAAATTATTATAAAAAAATAAGACATTTTTAAAATAAGCAAAAAAAATTCTTTCTTTTTGCCACAAATAAGTCATGTGAGTGATTAAAAATTACTAATTGTGATTGATTTATAGCTAACCAATAACTAAAATATAGGAAAAAATAATACTCCAACCAAAATGTAGTAGAAAATATATAATTAAGAAAAACATATTTTTTTTCTAATTAATGAGGGTGATGGGTTTTGGTTGAATGGTGACGAGGCTTGGCTGGACCTACACCAATCCTAAAACGTATTAGTAACCCAATAACAATGGGGCTTTCTTTTAAGGACGAACATCTAAATGAATAAAAATATATTGGATAAATTATGTCTCAAATCACTTAATTATCGTCGATATTTTTTTAATCATCTAATTATTAAAAATTTTAAATTGATCATCGAATTAATTGGATTTTTTTTCACTTTCCATTAACTGCTGCTAGATGTTTAATGACAGGGTGGCAATTCAAAATTTGGAATAATAATAAATTTATTCTTATATTTTTACGTAGTGTATCATTTAAGTATAAATTTAAAAATTTAACCCTTAATATTTACATATTACCTTAATTTAGTCATAATTCTAAAAAAAATTAAAGAAATATATAAAAATACATAAATATTTTTGAAAAATATATAATTTTTTTATTGAATATATAAAATTCTTAAAAATGTATACAACTTTTTAGTTCCTTTATTTTTCTCTTCAAGAAAAGGTTCAAGTGCTTATTGCTTTCATGGGCATCATGATTTACCTTTTTTTCTGCCTGTTAAATCCTGAATCAGTTGAAGCTGATAGAGAAGAAGAAGAAGAAGACTCCCTTAAGAAGAATGGCAAGGGAGTAACAGAGCCTCTATTAGGCTCAAATACTGAGATCAAGGAGGGTTAATAGCAGGGGCGAAGCCAGGGGGCTGGCATGGGCCCCGGCCCCCCCTAAAATGTAATATTGTTATTTAGGCCTTTAAATTTTTTTAAAAATTTTAAATTAGTAAAGGTAAAATTACACTTTGGCCCCCCTAAAATTATAAAAATTTGATTTAATCCTTTACAAATTATAAAGATATAAACTATAAAAAATTAAAATTTCATCCGACCCCCCTAAAAAATTGTCCTGACTTCGCCCTTGGTTAATAGAAGCATGGAGAATCCTTAGGGTTCATAAAAACAAAAGGAGATAAATAAGATGAGAAAAGAGGCAGCAAGGACAAAAGTCAAAACCAAGTTTTCTTTTCTTAATTTATTTTATTTTTAGCTATGGGCCTAACCATAGCAGGACCTTAAAAACTAAAAGTTTGGTCCTAAGTTTTATTTTAAGTTTTTTTAATAATATTATTATTTTATATTATTAAATAGTAAACGGGTTGGATTGATAGTAAAATTGATTGGATCAGTCATATTGAGAATTAATGGTTTGACCAGTTTGACTACCAATTCGATTCTAAAAACATTGACTATGATAACAGCATAGATAAAATCAGTCCAATCGGTTCATTATGCATGCAAAATAAAAAGTATATTGTTGTTTGAATTATATTGTTGTTTTTGAAATTATAAAAATATAAAATTATAAAAACATTCAAAATGAACTTGGATAAATGGTTGTCTAGTTTATTATGCATGCAAAATAAAATATATCCAAATAAAATAAAAATATATCCCATCACTTATTGACAAAATAAATACAGTGACAAAATAAGGATATCTGTGGGAGTGAAGGGGCGAAGGGCCAAAAGTCGCCACAGATCTCCATTAAGCACAAAATTGGACTGGGGCTGCGAGGGCGAAGTCTCCGCGGTACGGACCATACAACACAAGTTGAATCCATATAGAGCTATTCTTCTTCTATTTGACTTTGATTAGAACATGGTCTTTCAACTCTTAAATAGATGTAGTTGAAACTCCTCTTGTATCATTTGTTTTTGAACATTAGTGAATTTCTCCTACTCTGCCCGTAGTTTTTCCCGAAAGGGTTTTTTCACATAAAATCTATGTGTTCTTATTTTTCTTATCTTATTACTTTGTAGTCTTTCTACCGTCATTATCGATATTTATTTATCACAATATCCGAGCTAAGGATAATTTCTCTCTTAAAACTAGTTTATTGCACAATGTCCATACTTTCTTTTAATTGGGGCTTGTTGTTTTGATCTAATGGTTTAAAAATGGTGTAAAATTAATAACTTTTATATTGGTAGGATCCACTTATATAGTGTAAAAACTAAAGTAGTTTTATAGATTTCCATAATTATTTATATGATTAATATTTTAATGATTTAACTGTTGAATTTACCAATATATTTATACATGTCATGCATGTAACTTTTCAAGCCAATCAAATATCTTTATCATATCAATCTAAAATTCTCTCTCTCTCTCTCTCTATATATATATATGTAACGATCGACTTTTTTTTACATAAAACAAATAGTTAAAAATTTTAAATTTATATTAAATTTAACATATATAATCTACATAAATAGACTAAAAAATATAACAATTAGATCGTCAAAATATTAATAATATAAATAATTACAAAATTATATATAACTATTTTAATTTTTACATACACCACATATCTTATAAATTATTTGTCCATTGTCAAAAGTATGCATTGCACATAGTCCATTTCCAATGAAACTTTAAGATTTTATAATCGGGATACCAAAGCATAAATTAAAAATAAATAAATATACTAAATCTTTAATTTGTTCTGTAAAATTTAAAAAAAAAAAGTCTCAATAATAAAAACAAACCCTTTCTTTTATAATATATTAGTCTTTCCCCTGTGTTGCACGTAGGATACACATTTGTTAATTAAATAAAAGATAATAATATATAACATATTTAATGCAAATAATATTTTATGAAAATATTTATCTAAATATACTCAATAGATTAATGATAGTTAAATTACTCTGGAATTGTAAATTACCTAAACAATCATAAAAACATAATTATAATAAATATTTATAATTATAATTTACGAAGTAATTAAAATATCATAAAAGAATAAATATTTACCGGCAATTTCTTAGATGCTACTCGATTGATTATGTCAAACTACTATATTCTATTTATAGAATTAAATTTAAATTTTAATTAATTTATACTTTAATATTAATTAATATAATTCCGAATAATCTCATTTTAGATTTTAATCATATCCACTTTTTTTATTTAGACAATACCTAGAACTACTCATAGCCCCTCCATAATCTATAAATAAGAGGATAATGCGCTTCAGGGCACTTGAGCCCATGTCCTCCTGCATTGACAACAATATTCATGCCAATCAAGTTATGACTCAATTGACAATACTATATTTAGTTTTAAATTGTAATTATTACGTATACTATAATTAGTTTTAAAGGTGAATTAATAATTTTAAATTAAATTATAATTACATTTAGGTGTGAATTTAATAATATGATAAAAATAAAAGAATATTTTCATCAATTTAAAATTGTATATATTATAAATTATAGATAAATATACAATTAATCACTTAGAGGATGCCTTTAGATATTTTGTGGAGAATCAACTTTTTTTTTAAGATACATTGTTAAATATGAATGCACCTTTTATATATATATATAAATTGATACAGTGGAAAGTGGATTTTGCAACCATAATGAATTATTTAAAATATTGTTATCAATGCTAGTTGCTTTGCATTTAGATGCTCTCTCCAATAATCATATCTCTTTGTCAGGATTTTTCATTAATAAAACTCCTCCACTAATGCCTTTATATTGTTTTTTCCCCTTAGTGGGTGACTAGGCCCATAAGAGTATCCACATCAATAACTTTTTTTTATTTTTCTTTCATTATTCTTAACCCTTTAGATTCATTCATAAAAATCATGTGAGCTTGTGGAGATTTTTTCTTTTCTTTTTTGCTTTATATGATAGAGATAATTTTGTTTAAATTTGGCTGAATTAAATTTTGATTTTTTTCTATATTTTTTTTAATAAATGGATTAAACCTCTTAAGACTGTTCGCTTAAGAATTAATTTTTTTAAATGGTGATATAAAGATATCACCTTAATAAAAAGTTTTGAAATTAAGATTAAACTTTTCAAAATAGTCAAATAAGAGTCAGATCCGTTCTTGATATTTTTAGGGCCCTAAGCGAAATAATAAATTGGGCTCCCTTTTAAAAAAAAATTATAAAATGTAATACAATAAAAGTTGAAAATTTTGAAGCCCTTGGAGATAAAGTATTTATGGTGAAAATTTAAAAGTAGTAGGTATTTAATTAATTTATTTTAGTCTGAAATTTTTTTCTCACATTAAAAGTTGAAAAATATTTTTTTTGAGCCCCTTCCAACCTTGCGTCCTGGGCAGCTGCACTCTCAAACAACCCCAAGGTCGGGCTTGATAAGAGTAAATATTTTTAAAGTGCTCGAATAAGGGTTTCTCAAATTATGTTTTGATTACTTTCTTTTCTTTTCAAGCAATATTTCAATGAGATTTTGTAACATAATTTTTTTATCTGTTAAATTGTAACTTTTAATGTAAAAATTAGTTAAAAAAATTATATTTCATGATAATTTAAAAAATACAAAAAATTAAATAAAAAAATTATTGAGATGAACCAAAAATTAGTATCCTCGTAATTTTTTATATTCCTCATAATTTTCCGTACATTCTCGTCTTTTTTAGTATTCCATCATAAATTTTGATACTTCCTCAAGTTTTATAGTATTCTCTCGTAATTTTTTGTATTCACTCATAACTTTTGGTACATCATCATTTTTTTTACATCCTCATATCTTTTGGTATTCTCTCATAATTTTTCGTACTTCATCATATGTTTTGTGGCACATCTTTAATTTTTTTTTTTTGTATTCTTTCATATTTTTTGGTACTTCCTCATATATTTTATGGTACATCTTTAAATTTTTTGGTACATCCTCATTTTTTTATACTTCCTTAGGTATTATGGTATTCTCTCATAATTTTTGATATTTTCTCGTATTTTTTAGTATTCTCTCATAATTTTTTGTGTATCCTCATATTTTTTTGGTAATTCCTTATAATTTTTTTATATCTCTTCATGTTAACTCTATTCCGAATTGGTCTTATTTGAATTTTTTAATAATACAAGGACTATATTGATCTATTTAATAATAGAGGAATTAATTTAATCCAATTCTTATAATAGAGATCTCTCTCAAAGACATTCACTAAAGAAAAACATATAAACATACTCAAATCTATTAATAAATTAGTTTTATATATGAATGGGATATAAAATTAACTAAAATGGAAGATTGAAGAGTAACCATTGGTGAGCTTTGTCCATTTACAATCCCTGGAAAGATCATTTTCATTTCCTTTTGGAGAAGTCATACATTTGACAATCACGAATTCATTGGTTTCACAAGTTTAGTTAATTTAGTCCATTTTTAATCATTTTTTACTTTTTTTATTATCTCAAACTATTGGCTCTTTTATGTTAAAAATACAAAAAAGTGGATCAATTTCCCGTGCAATAATCGTCGTTAAATTTTATGAGATCGTGACTTTATAAATATAATATAATATAATATAGTTGAGTTTTTTCCACTTCTTGCTTATTGTTTCAGGGGAAGAGATTGGCCTATCCTCTGCAAGATTAATTGGTACCAGCAATAATCTCAATATAATATGGTTTAATGATTATTAAAAATAATATGACAAATTCAAAATTTCTTATGAGTAACATTTTAATAATTCATATAATAATTTTCGATTGAGTCTTAGTCCGATTGGTATTAGTATTGTTATTAGTGTAGGCAAGGGCGAAGCCAGGAGGCTGGCATGGGGCCCGGCCCCCCTTAAAATGTAAAATTACTATTTAGACCCTTAATTTTTTTAAATTTTAAATTAATAAAAGTAAAATCGCACTTTGGCCCCCCCTTAAAATTATAAAAATTCGATTTAATCCTTTACAAATTATAAATATATAAACTATAAAAAATTAAAATTTCATCCGCCCCCCTAAAAAATTGTTCTGGCTTCGCCCCTATGTAGGAGGAAATGGATTCGAGTGCGTTGAAACGCATTATCCTCCTATTTAAGAGTTGGAGAGGGGTTATAAGTAGTTTTAAGCATTATATTAAAAAAAAATAGATATCATAAAAACTTATAATGAGATTAATATTAAAAAAATAATATAATAATTATACTGGTTGATACATTATATGGTTTATCGCATTGAAGAAGTCTAAAGATTTTATTTTTGTGAAAAAATAAATTTTAAAATTTTAAAAAGGATAAAGCATGATTTTATTTTTGTATACGCTTTTTATTTTAGAATTTTAAAGGAATTGAATTGAATCTTTTTCATTTTTAGGTGACAAAGTGTATTTTTACAATTAAACTAACTTATAATTTTAATAAACTTAAAAGGATAAAAATGATAATTCGCCATTTGAGGCCCTACCCCCTTGGCGTGGTCCCTGGTTTACGAGGATGGTGGTGAATCATACGAAGTGGCAAGAGTGGTCAGAGGTAGTTTTGATGTGTAAGGGGAGATTTGGCCTTCTCGAGTATTCATGGCACCTTTCTTCTTGAACTTCTAATGCTTAATGCCTCTAGAAAGTTGTATAGGCTTGCCTTTAGTAATACCGATCAGACTTTAAGGTATGTTACTTTATGCCACAAGTGTGCATGCCTCCTCCCTTGGACTCAACTTGGCAAGTGTAGATATACATAGAAAAATTTGAGGGATAGGTTTACTTTTCATATATTGATTTTTAATACATTAATTATCGCTATTTAAATTTGTAAAATTTATCTATGAATTATAAAAGACATACATTTTTTTTGAACTAAAACAGATTGGGCTTTTATTTCTTGTAAAATGAAAAAGAAATCAACATAAACATATTACCTAATTGTCCGGCCCAACAAATTGTTAGTCCGGTGAAAATAGAACTTACAGTAATAAATAAAAGAGAGAAAACTACTAAACATGAATGAAAAGTCTAGAAGTAAATAGGCTGTCACCGCCCTAATGCCCAATCAGCAATCCAATTGCCTGTCATTCCATCATTTCCATCCTTTCACTCTTTAATGGCTTACAGCGACTGAGGGAGTCTCTTTTCATTGTATCTGTTTGAAAAACTTCAAATTTTAACCCTCATTTCTATCTTTACCTTCCTTATCTCGAATCTTCAGTCCGGCTCCCGCATGCTTTCATTTCTCGCCTGAGTTTCGGCATAGTAGGGCACGCTTCCGATCAGGTACAACTCATCTTTCTTCTTTAATGTTTCAGTTGCTAGGATGTGGGCTAAATTATTTGCTGATCTAGGAGTGTACTCAAAACTTAGCTTCTTGATATTTGCTTTCATCTTATGGATATCATGAATATACGCCCCAATCTGTGATTTATCTGGCACTGAAGTCTTATATTTTTTTATAACTGTTAACGAGTCACCTTCAATAATAATCTCTTCTCTCTGTATGTCGAGCCCTACCTGTATTGCTCTCTGACAGGCAATGGCTTCAGCAGCAAACGCAGAAGCCACCTCCCCATGTAATGTTGAACTGGAGACGAGAACGATCCCTTCACTGTCTCTGACCATTATCCCTGACGCCGATTGATGCTTTTCCTTATCATATGCTCCGTCAAAGTTAATTTTCACAACATGTTTGGGTGGGTGCTGCCATCTGCTATCAACCTTAGTGACTTTACTAATCTTTCTTCCCACTCCATCTAATTCTTTAATGTAATTTATCACATAGTTTGCAATCTCCTTACCCGTTCTGTTTGTTTTTTCATGGATTCGAGCATTTCTATCCCCCCAAATGGCCCACAACGCCCTACAGAAGGTTCTACAAAGTTCAGGGAGAGGAGATCTAAAATCTTGGTAAGCCACTGATCAAAATCAAGAGTAGGAAACTGTAGAAAGTCTATATCTGATAAGTTTGTCCATACTGCTACTGATATTGGGCATTCTCTATATAGATGATTCATCGTCTCTATTTCCGAGCCACAACGGGGACATAAGGTATCTGTTATTAGCTTCTTACATAGTAAATTTACCCGAGTGGGCAGATAATTCCAAGAGATTCTCCAAGTAGTTATTTTGATTTTTGTAGGTAGATCAATACTTCATAATTTCCTGTAAAATTCGTTATAGACATTTTGTACAGCATAAGCTCTAGGATCAAAGCTTTGTAATAGTTTATAGGTGCTCTTAACTGAGAAATCCCCCGAAGGTTCGCCACTTCATGCCAGAAAGTCATCATGAGGTACCGTCGCCAAGGAGATGCGGAGAATCCTTTCCGCTTCTTCTACTGTAAAGGTATTAACAATCACTTCCCTATTCCATTCCCTTGCATGGTTATTAATGAGCTCATCAACTTTACTTACATTCGAACCTTCAATATCAAATAATAATCTAGAATTAACATGATTTGGAACCCAAACGTCGTTACTAATAGAGATGCTAGTATCCGTTCCAACTTTCCAAATCAGGCATTTCTCCAATACAACTTTTGCCTCCCAAATACTACGCCAAACATAAGAGTTTTTATTTCCCAAACACGAATTAAGAAAATCACTATTCGGAAAATAATTAGCTTTGAACACCTGTGCTACTAATGAATTTGGATTAGTTAAAAAATGCCATCCATGTTTTGCCAAAAGAGCTATATTAAATTGAGTCATATTTTGAAACCCCAATCCTCTTTTATTTTTATGACGACACAAATACCTCCACTGACACCAATGAATGCCTCTTCTTCCCGTACCTTTTTGCCACCAAAACTTAGCAAAAAGACTTTTCATCATTCCACACAAGGAGTTGGGTAAAAGGAAGTAAGACATCGAAAAAATTGGTATAGCCTGTAGGACAGGTTTGATGAAAACTTCCTTACCCCCTTGGGATAAAAACCTATTACTCCACCCTTCTATACGCATGGAAATTCTATCAAGAAGATTTTGAAAAGACTCTTTTTTCCTTTTACCAACCATATTAGGGAGTCCTAAGTATTTCTCTGGATTTGTTCTTTTTCGACTCTAACAAAGCCCGACATGACTTTCTTATTCTCTTCAGTTGTATTCGGGCTATAAAAAACTGTGGATTTGTTAAAGTTCACACATTGACCCGAACAACTTTCATATACCTGTAGTATGTCTTTCAGAATTTTTGCCCCTACTCGTTGCTTCTCCAAATAATACACAATCGTCTGCAAATAACAAATGTGAAATCTCTGGCCCACGTCTGCTTGCTCTAGCACATCTTACTAAGCCCTTTCTCTTAGCTGTTCTCATTAGAGACGAAAGTCCCTCACTACAAATTAGAAAAAAAAGGGGCTTAATAGATCACCCTGTCGAAGTCCTCTAGTAGGATGAAACAGACTTCCCCTCCTTCCATTAATGTTTACTGCATAAGAGACCGTAGTAACACATCTCATTATAAGCTCCACCCATTCTCTAGCGAACCCCATTTTTATCATCACTTCTTTTATAAAATCCCACTCCACCCGATCATAGGCTTTACTCATATCAAGCTTTACTGCCATAAAACCTTTTTTCCCTGTACGCTTCTGTCGGAACGTATGTAAAATTTCGTAAGCTAGAAGCACATTTTCTGAAATAAGTCGCCCTAGGACAAAAGCACTTTGAACTCTATCAATACATCTATCAATGACATTCTGCAACCGGTTAGCTATAGTCTTAGCCACAACTTTGTATATAACTGTGCACAAATTGATGGGCCTGAAATTAACCAATTTTGTGGGCTTTTGAACTTTTGGAATAAGAACAATATCTGTCCGATTGAAATCTTCAAATTCCTTTTTGTCATTCAAAATTCCTAAATAGTAATCGATGACATCCTTCCCTACAATATGCCAGTACCTTTGGAAGAATAGTGCTGGAAATCCATCTGATCCTGGTGCTTTCGTAGGACCCATCCCTTTCAAAGTTGTTTGAATTTCTTCTTCCCGAAATGGAGATAATAAAACTTCATTTTCCACATGCGATATTGTTTCTTCAGTACCTTTTAACACCTTGCATGGATTCGCCACTCCCTTCGACTTAAATAAATCCTGGAAAAATAGTGAGACCGTATCCATAATTTCTGATCCCTCCTCAATTTTCTTCCCATCCTCCATTACCAGCTTTGAAATTGTGTTGGCTCGTCTACGGGCTAAGGCACACTTGTGAAAGTAGGTCGAATTTTTATCATCAAGCTTTAACCAATTTGCTCTTGCTCTTTGTTCCCAATACATTTCGTCTTTGTCGATTTCCATATTCAAATGTATTTTGGTGTCAATAATTTTTGCCATAGTGTCATCGTCCCTTTCCCCTTCCAGCAGAAATTCCAGCTCCTTTGTTAACTCTCTTTTTAAACCCTTCTTTTTGCTTTTATTTGCACGCGCCCACTCTTTTAAACGAATATGCATTTTTCCTAATTTCTCCATTAACGTACCTTTGTCTGACTCTCAAGATTCTCTAATGACTTCTTCTAAAGATTCTTTCATGGTCCACTAAGCTTCAAAGTGAAATCTTCTACTCCCTGTGAATGCAACTGACTTTTTTGTATTTAAGAGAAGAGGGCAATGATCTGATGTAGAATAAGGAAGATGTTGACTGATACCCATTGGAAATAACTTCATCCATTTTTCATTTGCAACCCCTCTATCCAATCTTTCTCTTATATTTGTTTCTGGTAGGTTTCCTCTTTCCTATGTGAACCAAACACCCGAATACCCAACATCCATCAGCTGGCAGTCCTCTAACGTCTCCCTAAAGACCTCTATTCTCTTTTGATCCCTTTGCACTCCTCTACTTTTCTCAAAGGAATAGAGAATTTCATTGAAATCCCCTTCAACAAGCCAAGGAAAGCTAACCTCTTGACCTAGGCTTCTAAGTGAATTCTATACTATATTTTTATCTTTCAGATAAGGGGAGCCATATAAACCTGTGAACCTCCATTCTTCTTCAATATCACCCTCCTTAATTAAAACGTCAATATGCCATTTAGAGAAACTTCTCAAATTAACTCTAATGTCGTCATTCCATGCTAAGCAAAGACCACCCCTAGATCCATCAGCTTCAACTTTAATTCCATTCATGAAACTGCATCTTCTCCTGACCCTTTCCATCCGATTCTTATCTAACTTCGTCTCCATTAAGAAGACCAGGTGGGGATTGTACTGCTTAATCAAGTGACACGACCTCCAGATGCGCCGTGTGGGCTCCCAACCCACGAACATTCCAACATAAACTTTTTATTGTGTTCGGTAGGCTTACCTGGTGGCAGCCGCCGATTTAAAAGTGTTTGAAACAACATTATCTTCCAAGATCTCGATCGTTTCCCCCATAAGAATGTCCTTATGACCCACTGAATCTTCAAATTTTAATCTTTTCGCTCCTTCTACTCTTGAATTCTCCTCACAGTTTCTACCATCATCTTCTTCAATAAATTTCCTCTTACCCGCAGCCTGTTCGCTCTTCCGGATATCTGTCATATTCCCTGAATCTATTCTTCTCTAACTCACCTTTTTGGGGGCTTCTGGAACTTCATCCACCGTTTTGTTCACCAAACCCAACTCCACCGTACCATAATCATCTTTCTGATGCTTTAAGCCTTCCTCCCAATTAGCTAGCTGTCTTCCACTTAGTATTTTTTCTTTCTTTACAATATATTCTGCCAAATTGACAAGACCATCAAACTCCTCCTTCGAACAACCTGTGTATGAACATTGAGGTCCCAGTTTTTTCGTAAATGCAGTGAACTTCATACTTTCTTTTTCCATTGCTTTTGATTCTGCTTTTAGTGCAATAGAAAAAGAAGGGTCATCTTTAATTCTATTTTTTCTACAGGACTTAACAGCACACAATCATGAAGGCTATGACCCAATCTCCCACAGCCAAAATAACAAACTGGTAATTTCTCATATTTGAAAGGGATCCATGCTTTAATACTGGTACTACTTGAAACAAAAATACATCTTCTTAAAGGTTTCTGAACATCTAAATTAATTCTAAGTCTGCAAAAATCACCATTAATCTCCGATCTGATAACGCCTCCAAAAGTACTTCCGATTGCATGTAAAAGATCTTTTTTGTCGAATTCTGGTAAACATGGACCGATCTTGATCTAGTATGGCGATGAAGTAAGACATATTTGATCTCTATCAATTGGACTAATTAATCGGTCAAATAAAATAAGATACTTACGAAATAACCAGGGACGTCCTTTCAGAATCAACTCCAAATCTTCTTCTAGATAAAAAATTATTGAGAATAGGTTTTGCCCTTCCAGTTGGATCTTAAACTTCTTCTTCGTTTTCCAGATACTCTTCAGTTGCGCCTTAAAACTTTCTGTATTGAAGTGTTTTTTCATTCACACTGAACAGATCAAAGTGGGTTTCTCAGTCGGTGCTACCATTGATCTTTTAATTGATAATTGAATGAGCTCTTCCGCTAGCAAGGAGATCTCCTCACTACTTCCCCTCTCTCCGCCACCACTCTCCTCCATCCTAAGCCGCAACAATTACTGCTCTCTCTAGGACTCTATGGACAGCACTCTTGGTTTCAGAGGGTTTTTTCTAAATATTTAAAAGTCATACATTATTAAAACTTATATATAAGCAAAAATGATGGAACCAAACCAATTAAATATACTATGCTCAAATAAATAAACAATATAAAATTTGAATCTAGGTGAGTTGTTTTCTTCCCACTTTTATTGTTTTGTTGTTTGACACCAACCAAGTTCTAACCATGTTAAGCAAAAAATATATATTTACATAAATCTATTTACTATTTTAATAATTCAGTTATTGAGCTGATTGAATCTTAATTCAGTCGGTACTGTTGTTATTGCAATAACGAAGAAGTCTTCTAATTTAAGGGTTTACAATGGGTTATGGGTAGAAGTAGACTGTAAAAAAACAATTTAATCGTTGAATTTATTAATATAATTATATTTGTTTTAAACGTAAAGTTTCAAATCGATCTAATATTTGTATCATATTGGCAAAAGCAAATCCCAAAAATTAATTGTTAATTTTTGGAAGGGTCATAGTGCAATTTTATCATTATATTAAATTGTAATTTCATAAAATTTGAAGGACTAAATGGTAGGTTTGCCATTTGAGGGAAGAAAAAATGAATTATAAATTTTGGGAGAGGCCAAAGTACAATTTTACCATTATATTTTAAAGTGACTAAATGGTGGTTTACCATAGGGGGAGACCATTGCCTAGCCCCAGGGGTGAAGGCAACAATTCGTTATTGGGGACCAAAATAAAAATTTAAAAGTTTGGGGGTAAAAGATAAAAGTTTTAAGAATACTTAAATTGAATACCTCATAACTAAAATGGACTAAAATTGATATTATACCTTTGGCTAAAGGGTGGTCGAAGGCAATGCTTACACACCTCAACTATCTACGCCTCGAGATTTCAATCGGGATTATCATTTTCATCAATAGATATTAATAGTTGAAGGTTTTTTTAACATAAAATAAATAATTAAAAATTTTAATATATTCAAAGTTGAACATTGTTGAGCATCGACATGTATAAACAACAAAATAAAATTGATAGAAAAGACCAAATACAAATTTTACATGAGAAACTCATCTGAAGAGGATAAAAATCACGAGCAAAGTAAGTTTCTCTAATCGACAAACCAATGAAGATAGAAAAAAAAAAACTTAAAAGAGCAACCCAAAAAAAAGTCGAATACAAAGCTTTCTCAAAAACTCTTCATCAAATCTCACATAAGAGATATTCTATTAACTCTCCAAAACAGGGTTATAAAATCCCTTTAAATAGGCTAATATTAAAGTCCTAATATGACTAAAATATTCCTAGATTAATATTAAAGTTCTCACACTCCTTGTCATGATGTCGGGCCTATTTTAGGCTTTCTTTGATCGATCGTCTTTCTAAATACTTGCAAAGAATCCAATAAATACGAAATACATCCCGCAAACATACATAACCTATAAATAAAAATATTTAAAATATTAATAGTTAAAACATTAACTTTACAAAAAATACAAAAGTGTTTAAAATAACTTTACTTTATGTGAATTTCATTAAAAATGTGAGTTTTCTTTCCCTATCACTTTGACATTGTCTTATTGTTGAACTATTTTTTTATTAAATTACTTTTTTAATAGACAAATTGTGTTATTCTAATGTGATATGAATGGCAAAGAAGCATTATAGATTGCTTGTGACCACTCCATAATATTGGAATTAGGTGGTGTTGATTGGTGAGATTAGGTCTAATCACTCATTATTAATTGAAATAAATAATATTATTTTCGAATGTTAGAAGCTAAGCATGGAATAAACCCCAATGTACTCATATTCTATTCTAATGCAACTTGCATGTTTGAGATACTCAAATTACCAATTTCCACATTAAAATAAAAGGAAAATGAAAAAGTAGGGCCTATCTCATAAATTTCAGTTTAAAATTTGTCATAAGTCCCTATATTTTTCATATATTTGGAATTTAATCCTTATACTTTTTATTTTTAAGAATGTAGTCTCTCTACTTTTTAATTTTCAAAATTCAGGTCCAATTGTTGACACTGTTAAATTTTTCTTGTTAAATTTATTGGTGTGACATTTTGAAATAAAATAAATTCACTTGGTAGCTATGTAGCTAAAAAAAATGATATTGTAATTAACTTGAATTCCACAAAATAAATTTTAACAATGTTAACAGTTGGACCTAAATTTTGATATCTAAAAAGTAAAGAGACTAAAATTTTAAAAATAAAAGTATAGAGACTAAATTTCAAATTTATAAAGAGTATAAGGAATTATGATATATTTTAACCTATATTTTTAATTATATAAATATTGTTATAAATAACCACTTTGTCGATAAAAATATCATGAAGGCTCTTGTACTAATAATCGAATTGCATTTTACCTTCTGTACTCAAAAAATGAGTAAATTAGTTCATGTACGTTAGATCAAAGAGTAAACTAATTTTCTACTAAAAATTCCACCCATTTGTACTATTAAAAACTAGTCCCTATATACTAGAATGAGGTACACGTGGCTGGTTATTCTGTCAACCATATCAATTTTTAACAATAGAAATGGATGAAATTTTTAACAAAAAATGACCAGTTTGCTTTCTAATCTAATGTATAGAGACTAATTTATCTATTTTTTAGTAGATGGAGTAAAATACAATCTGACTCTTAATACAGGGACCTCTATGATAATTTTACCTCACTTTGTTATGTCAATTCTTTTATTAAGGTAAAAATTAATATTTGATTATAAAATATTGTTTATGGCTTTCAATTTATGGTTCGTACAACATATTGGACCACCACAATCTATTACTTTTTTTTTTTTTTTTTGGTTCCATAAAATCTAATGCTCTTAATAAGATTCACAAATTTATAAAACATAGTAAAGAAGCGAAAGTTAGCTAAAGCATTGTTTGTCACAAGTAAAGATTGTTTTAATTCACGTGTAATTTGGGAGTTAGTCAACCAAACTTTATCAGGCTGTCTCACATTAATTTATCACTTCTATCTAAAACTCTTTTTTTCAAAGTCAGACCGGGTTCACCGGTCAACAAAAAGTCAGACCAGGTTCAATGGTACCAATGTGATTGATATTTCCTTTTTGGTGAAAAATGTGATTCACAATTTGATTACATTAAGATAAAATTCACACATAATTCTATTAGATTCTTAATAAATTTGGAAAAATCTCTATATAGTCAGATGATTGTTATTTAAATTAAATTGGATTGATCAGTTGAATCGAAAGTAAGTCGATATGTTGATTCAAACATAGGGGTTGAAAGTTCTCTAAGTGAATTGCTCGAAACCAGTAAATAATCGAAAATTGAGATAAAAAATCAGTTGTTAGATCAATTATATATATATATATCTAATAATCTCTTAATTTAGTGACTAAACCATTATGTTGTAGGCGTGAAAGCTTGAATTCAATCCTAAGCAACCACATTACCCTCCCTTAATGATTAAAAAAATTATTATTGGACCAATGATCAAATTAGTAGTCAAACAAATCGATACCAACTTGGTTATTAAAAAACATGGGGTGAGACTCGAATTTAAGACATTTTAGGATTCGCGTCAACTTTTTTTAGTCATAAATTAATTAATTTATATTTGATATATTCAAGGGTGAAGTCATAAAAATTTTCTAGGGGTAGAATTCAATTGTATATTTTTTATAAGAGCTAAAATGTAATTTCATAATTTTATTAATTTATATCTTTATAAACTTTAAAGGATCAAATCAAAATTTATTATTTTTGAAGGACAATAATATAATTTTACTATTTATTAAATTAAAATCTTATAAATTTTAAAATACCAAAAGTGCAGCTTTTCATTTTAGGGTGGGTTTGGATGGGCGGTGCGTTTAGCTGCAGTTAGTGTAAAAATAGCGGTGGCGGTGAGATTAGATACTGTAGCAATACTGTAGCGTGAGACAAAAAGTAAGCTAAACGCACCGCACCGCACTCAATCGCCCATCCAAACCCACCCTTAGAGGACCAGCGCCCTCGATATATTGATTTTTTTATTTAATATTAATCACCAAATATTAATTCAAATAAATTTCAATTTTTCTTAGCAACTAAGGATTAAAAAATAGGATTAATATAAAATTTAGTTTTTCGAGTTTGATACTTTTTTCTAATGTAGTATTTGTATTATTTTTTTGTCCAATGTGGTCTCCATATTTGACAAAAGTTATACATTTGGGTTCTTAAAGATAATATTGTTAATTTTTTAGTGTCTAATTTGGGTTTTAAAATTAATTTGATAAAAATTCATAATTAGCTAATAATATTAACAATGGAATTTTATTAAATCAACCCTAAAACCGAAATTAAATCACATCTATTGGAAACAATGGAATTTTATTAAATCAACCCTAAAACCGAAATTAAATCACATCCATTGGACTGTGTTTGACAAATTAAAGTAAAATTAAACAAATTCACAATTAACACAAAATATATTCTATTAAAAAGAGCATGAAAAATTTAAATCTAATAATATTAGCAATTAACTTTCATCAAATTAGTCCTAAAACCCGAATTAAACATTAAAAAGTTGCCACTATTACTTTTGTGTACTAAAATGTATCACTTTTATTAAATACAAGTACCTTAGAGTAAAAAATAATATACGTACCACATTAAAAAAAGTATCAAATTTATGTACCGAATGATATATTAATCTAAAATATATTAAGGGAATATTGTAATGGTTGACAGGAGCACTCACCAAGATCGTATGTAATTTTTTTTTTGGGAATAATTGTATGAAAAAAGAAGTTAGATACTTTGATCCCAAGGGTATCGAAAATTGCTATGGAGAACCTTTTTCTCTTTATATTTGTTTTTGGTCAAAAATATGCTGTTACTTTTATTAAAATTTTGAGATTTAATTTTTATTATTTTAAAATTTAAAAAATATTTTTTTTATTTTTAAATTAAACATTATAATCCAATCATTAAAATTTATCATTTTGAAATGTTTAATTTCTATTAATTATATGTCACGTGAAACAAAAGTAATCTAACCAACATGTCAAATTAGCAAATTTTGATTGGGGTATGATTTTTAGATTGAAAAAGTATGAAGACTTAATTGTTAACTTTGAAAGTACATAGACTAAATCGTAAATTTTCACAAAATACAAAGACAGATTACAAATTTTAACCTTCCTTTTATCTTTTGGTTAAATAGTTGAATCAACTTAATTAATTATTTTTTTTTCCACTCTTACTCCTACTCAAGATAGGCTATGTTCTTATAGTATATTCTAAGAAAGCTACCATAATGTTTATATTTCATTGTCAAATATGGACCCACCGATGTGATATTTTGTCTCTGATGATCAGAACAAACTATATTAATCTATATTTCACTTTGTTTTTATTATTTATTGGAACTTGGAAATACAATATATAAATAGATATTAAAAATTATCTCAAAGCAAAATAATTCAAATGAAAAATTATAATTTTATCGATTGAATCTTAGTTCGATTAGTATGAGTATTGTTATTAATATTGAAGAACGTGAGTTTGAGTATACTGAAGCATATTATCTTCTTATTTATGAATCGGAAGGGACTATGTGTAATTTTAGATATTATGTCAAAAAAAAAATATGACCAAATCTATAATAAAATTATTCAAATAATAATAATTTTAAAATAAAATTTATTGCAAAAATTCATTCAACCAAATTCAACTGGATTGGTACTATCAATACCATTTGATATAACAAAGACAAATGCTTTTACTCGTCTTTTAGAAGGATACAGCTATGGGTCTGAAATTCCTTCATGTGCTGGACAGGAAACGATGTCGCATCAGCAAATATGCCATTTATCAACTCGCGACGCCTTTTGTTGTCAAAGCATGCAACCGAAACTCCGGAAAGAAGAAAAAGTATTTTCGTCTTTTCTTAAAAAAAATGAAATAAAATATAAAAACATTACATAAATATATCAATTAATTTTTCGGAATTTATATAATTGTAATATGATAATATATATAAAATTATTTAAAAAATCACATACAAGCCAAAAATTTTATTTAGAAAGATTGAAAAATATTTTTTGAGTATGCAGAGTTAAAATTTTTGTATTAAAAAATTTAATTTTTCAAAGGAGTCATAATTCTTTTTCTTTTCATTTAAGTAAATGTTATAAGGATTTAAATTGAATGATTTTTATTTTTGGAGGGTTTAAAAGTAATTCTACCTCTTGTCCTTCTATTGATTTGAAACTTCAGTAGACATTAAACTTAGGGTCCGAATCTCCACAACCTAATATTATCATCCACTAAATTTTTTGTTTAAAAAAATAAAAATTTAGCCTTTAATGTCTATATTTTTCGAGTGAAATTTGATCTTTAATCTTTTAAGAAGAGTTGAATTTGACTATCAACCTTTCAAAATGAGTTAAATTATTTTTTAATGAAAATACTGACTGAAATGTCAAAATTTTAAAAATGACAGTTCGCATGACAATCTATGTGTACTTTTATTTTTTTGTTTTTTATGAACTTATTTTTTTGAATATTTTTATAATTTTTAAATTATTTGCTAACATGACATATAAGACAAATAGTGTCATTTCAGCATGAAGTACATATGAATTGCCATGTTAGTTGCGACGCCTATATCATTAAAAAAAATCAATTTTTAGTTAGCGTTTCCATTATAAAAAAAAAATTGATTCTTTTTTAAATGTCAATGCTGAAATTTAGCTCAAAAAAATAAGTGTCAAATTGACAAAACATGTAATGTTGATACAGGGTACAACAAGGGAGGAGTGGGAGGTGGTGCTGAGGAGGTCGAATCACATAAAGAGACAGAGAGTCGGTAAGGAACAAAAGGTCAAACTGATTGCTGGAAGAGAGGATATTTGTTTAGAGTAACTTTGGGGGCTCAAAGTGTAACACCATATACTCGATCCGATCATCGGGTTCAAGCTACGGTGTGCAACATTCGTTGTTAGAGCAACTACGATTAAAATAAATACAATTCAAACTATTAAACATACAATTTTGAACATTATAAGCAATTAATGTGATAAGTAATCATTCTCGGGTCTCATACAAGCTTACGAAAGCTCTAATGCTAATCCGATATCGATTTAGGATTGAATTGTAAAGAAATTCAAGTTTTAGGGTTGACGTCGCGACGTGAGGGAATTCCTTGTCGCAACATGACATACTGTTTGGTCTCGTCGGGACGTCGGGGTTCCTTGTCTCGTCGCGACGTGGTACATTTGACGTTGCAACATCACATACTGCTTCTACAAATCCATTATACACAAACTTGCAATTTTAAACATACCAAAGCATAATCAAGCCTCTACCTCATTTTAACCAAAAATACAGTACCTATAGGTTTAATATTGAGTCATAGCACTTCTATACATAGAAGCATCATTTTCTATTCATCATTTACTTCCAATCATCCAATCATTCTCATCAACTAATCTAGCATTCATGATATAAGAGATGCAAAAATATATATATATATATATATATATATATATATATATATATTCATATATCATATTTTATTACTTTATTAACCAACACGAACTCAGAACAGATGCATAGATCTGTCGCCCTGGGTTGCCCGACAACAATGATGCTATGGAAATATACTCTACCACCCTGGATTGCCCAACAACGATGGTTTTTAATCAATAATCTAACCCTATGGCATGCCAACTATATCCGACATGGTTCGAATAACTAATAGGGTATCCAATTCTGATTCATTATATATAGTTCAATTTACATTCAAATATTCACAATCCATCAACATTTCGCAATTTCATAACATATATAACATGATTCAACATAGGTTTATATCAATTATCACATATCAAGTAACTCGAAAAATTTGTACTTTATTCAATTTAGTCTCTATTTTGATATTTAACCTCAAACACATCAATTTGATTCAAGTATACTTCAATAACTTACATTGAATACCATACAATGCAAAATGACATACACATGCAGAAAATTAAGTGTTTCTAAATCATAGAAATACAAACTAAAATTCCAAGCTACTCATCGACAGCTTTGGATTTTTCTTTCCCTCTCGACGAATCTGGTTTGAAGTTAGCTACAGATTGACATAAAACATATAGCACTATCAATAATCAACCAATTCACAATCAATTCAATTTTTAAAAACTTTACAATTTATTCAATTTAGTCCCTAAAATCGGGACCAACCTAACTTTCAATTTAAAGCTCCGAATTGAAATCCGATTTCATTATTACTCATTAGGGACTTCCTATTTTTTATTCCTACTTTTAATTTTTAGTTTTATTAAATTTGGTTCCTAATGGACAAAACTATCGATTAAGTTTTAAAATTTAGTTATTTTCTCAAACTAGGCTTAATTTCTATCAATTTAACACCTAAAACTTCAAGAAATCAACAATGGAAACTTCCTAAAGCTTTAATAGTTTTACAAATTGGTACATGGGCTAGCTAAATCAAGCTCCTATGACATCAAAAACATAAAAATTCCAAGAAAATTGACTAAGTTGCACTTACCAATTAGGGCCGAAAGTTTCAAAGCTTCCTTAGTTTTTCTTTCTTCTTATTTTCGGTGTTTAGATGAAGACGATGATGACATTCATCTCTTTCTTCCACTATCTCTAATATGCATACCTTAATTAAGTTAATTAAACTTAATTTAATTAAATAAAACTTAATTTAATTAAGCTAATGCCCCTTAATTAGCCATCCACTACCACATAATTTTGACATGGTCTAATTGTTATTTTAGACCTTTGGTTAATTGCAATTTTAGTTCTCAAGCCATTTTCTAATTAAAAATCTATAACAATTAGACTATATAATTTAGTCCTTGGACCCTAAATAAACACAATTTTGACTAAATTTTTTATCCAAAATTCAATTCACCAATATAATAATTTCGTAAATTTTTTTATTAAATAATTATAGGCTCGGTTTACGAAAATGGGATCTCGAAACCGCATTTATCAACACCAGTGAAAAGCGAGTCGTTACACAAAGGTCAATCCATTCTTCATCCGTAGGAGGATATTTATAGGAGAGATCATATTGTCCACTAGCGTGACATGGCAAGTTGTTATGAAGAAGATTGTCATCATGCAATACGTGAAGGGTGTGCACCGCAGGACCCATTATGTTATGTCTTCAATCAATATGAGGTTGTTACGTCCATGTGAACCCCTATTGTCTTAAGGGTGTGTTCACACTTGAAGTGTGTTCACACCTAAAAAGCGAGTGCTTCGTCTCATCTTAAAAGAGTGGAAGGGTTTGTCAAAAGACCTATCAAGCGAATGGTCATGAGAACGAAAGGTTGATACTCCTCGAACCAAGACGGATGATCAAATGGGATGCTTTCTCACGTGAAGTCACCGATGTCTCTGCTGCTAACACGTATCTAGATAGTGGAGATTTATAACATGTAAATCTTGAGAACAAAATTTATTGTCATGTCTAAAAATTAATCATGTTCTCCATTATATACAAGAAAAAATTAGGTGAATTTATTAAATTAAAGTTGATAAGCTTTTTTAAAAAATTTGTCCTTATGCTTTCCATTTTCAAAGAATGAAGGAAACCGTGATGGGTCAACATCTACTCTCTCTATTTGGAAAAACATCTTTTATTTATTTTAATCACTTCGCTTTAAATAATAAGAAGAAAGGAAATAAGTGTTGGGTCACACTTTCTTTTGTCTACAAAAGGCAAAATGCCCCACGCTTCGAGTTTGCGGTTTCGAGGCTCTTTTTCTATTAACTGAAAAATTCAATTCAAATCAAATCTACACAATAAAGAAAGCTAATTACCTAACCAAGAAATTAGGGTTAATTATGTTACACGTCCCCATGTTACTGTTTATTAGTCCCTAAATTTTAAAATTTTTTGAATAAATTTTCAAAATATCAATATCATATTGGTTAGGTTTTTCAACCGACTTGTTAGCTTAAGCGTTAAATACAGAGGCGAAGTTAAGAAATTTTTTTAGAGGCTAAAATTAAATTTATTTTTTATGAGAGTTAAAATGTAATTTTTTTTTTATCATTGCAAGCTTATAATTTCGTAATTTTTAGGATTAAATCACAAAATTAACATTTTAAGGAGTCCAAAATGTAATTTTATAATATATTAATTTATAAGTTCTTAAATTTTAAAGGGTTAAATTATAATTTTTCTATTTTAAGGGGGTTAGGGCCCTTTTTTGCCCCATCTAACTTCGCCCTTGGTTAAATGTTAGTTCGATTATGGCATGTGACATATTTAAAAGATGTAAAACAAATTTTAAACATGTTTGCACCTATCATGTGAACAATTTGGATTTGACATATTAAAAAAAAAATAAGAAATTACCTTCAAAAATTTTTATGACACTATTTTAACATGTCAAGTCCAAATTATTAATGCAATAAGTATGCACGTGTTTAATCTTTTATTTATGTCTTTTAAATAAGCTCTAAGTCAAATTAAAGTTGACATTTAACACCCAAGCTAGAGTTACGTTGATGGAATGACAGAATTGATAGGATACTGATATTTTAATGACACAATTAAATGATTCAAACAAATTTATGGACCAATTTAAAATGTAGACTATTTTTTTGGGATGTATAATGTAATTAATCGACAAAATTAAAGTAAGGACTTCACTTGACTTCATTATTTTTATTTTTGAACAATCTCATTATAGGTTCTGATCATATCTGTTCTTTTTAACACAATGCCTAGAATTACCCATAGCCCCTCACAACCCATAAGTAGGAAGATAATGTGTTTCAGCGCACTCAAACCCATGTCCTCTTACATTGACAACAATACTCATACCAATCGAGTTAAGATTTAATCTGCCATAGTTTATTTTTTTATTTTTATATCTTATAGATGAACGCTTTAATTGGATTAATTAATTAAGAGAAATTCAATGGATACCAATAAAGAAATTTCAGAAAACGACAAATATAATTAGGCTAACAACCTTATTAATTAAATGATAAGTTGCGTCAACGATTATACTAAAATATATATTCCTTTTTCAAGAGAAAAATTAGTTAAATTTGAGTAAGAAAAATGCAAATATTAAACCTTTAAAGATTAGCTGATGCCATTTATAAATTATTTTCATATTAAATAAAATGACGAGTTTTTTTTTTTTAATCGTGTAATACAATAACATAATTTTTTTTTCCCTTTGGATAAGAGCTATTCATAAGCAAATTCTTGAAATATTAATTTAATATTTGTAATATTCTTTTTTTTTTGGAATTTAGATAGATATTTTAATGATTGAACTAAGGTATTTTTAATATCCGTTTTATGGTTCATAGAAACTAATCTTATAAGGGTTCGTGATTGTTCTTTCCAATAATATTATTTTCAAGATTCAAACTCGAGTCCTTCCCTTAAGAGTAAATTATGTCTTATCATTGTACTCAACACTTGTTGATATGAATTCAAATATTTCAATTACCATTCACCACGAGTTCGAAATGGATGAATATATTAATAATTTTAAATTTGAAAATCAGAATTCATTACGCGTATTACTTTTTAAAATTTTATATTATTTACTTACTAAATATTTATGATAATTAGCCGATAATTTATTTAATTTAATTTATATTTAAATAATAATATTTGAATTTTTAAAAATAATAAACATATTTTTATAAACCAAACCTTTGAATTTGAATAATTCAATCAAATCCTCTTCTTTTTAACAAATTTAAAAATAAATAAATAAAAAAAAAAAAAAAAAAACACTTGGATATCCTTAAATAGAAGCATGCACATCAACCACGTGAATGTGCATAATTAGTAATAGATTAATCCGTAATATCTACCCAACCAATTTTATATTTTAATATAAATATAAATATTAAGGAATAATTCACATGGATTAAATACATTGAACTTATCACATAAAATAAAATTAGCCTATGAGATTTACTTACTTTTGTCGAAAGCTATGCTCAAAATCGAGAAAGTATGAGGCAAGCATTTTCTTATTTTATAGGAAAAGGTCACAATTTGCTTACTTAAAATATATACTATGGTGGTCCATTAAAGTTTATCCCTACCATAACAACAAAATTCAATAATAATAATAATAATAATAATTTGATTTTTCAACATTTTATTTTATTTCAATAGAATTTAAATCTTTATTATAGTTATTAAAAGATTTAATACGGTAACTGAATTCGATACTTTTCTAATATAATATTTATGTTATGTTTTTTTTAACGTGATATCTGTATTTGATAAAAGTTGTAAATTTTGATACCTGAAGGTAACAGTGTTAATTTTTTAATGTTTGACCCATGTTTTAGAGTTGACTCAGTGAAATTTCGTAAATTAGTTAATAATATTAGCAATTAACTTTCATTAAATCGATTTAAAAACTCGAATTAAATCATATTCATCAAATTATATTTGACAAATTAGGCGTAAAATTAAATAATTAAGTTCACAATAACACTAATTTTATTCTATTAACTGAATCATGAAAATTTCAAACCTAATAATATTAGTGATTAACTTTCATCAAATTCACTCTAAAACCCGGATTAAAAATTATAAAATTAGCACTGTTATTTTTAATAGCAAAATATATAACTTTTATCAAATATAATTACTAAATAGTGTGAAACTTGAATACCCAATTAATATAGGGTAAACTATCAAAATAGTCACTTTTGTTTATCTGAGGTTATATTTTGAGTCACTTATGTTTGAAATATTACGTTTTAGTCACTTACGTTATCGCGTTTTAACATTGTAGTTATTGAGCCGTTAATTATCATTAACGGTGTAACGGTAAGCTGATGTAACACGTTAAATCATCATTTCAAATAAAATTTTTAGATTAATTTATACAATTGGTCCTCATATTTTTTCGTTTTGAACAATTTAATTTTTTTCTTTTATGTTCTTTTAACTTTCCTTTTTTTTCCCCATTCTCTTCTGCTTATCTCTTTGTTTTCCTCCCTTCTTCATTTCTTTTAACGTGATTTTTCTATGTTTTCCATTTGTTAAAACCAGTCCTTATACTTTTGTTTTTTTTAAAACAATTTAATTTTTTCTAGTGAAGCGAGTTTATGGACTAGTTTTAACAAATGGAAAATATAAAAAAATTACGTTAAAATAAATGAAGAAGGGAGGAAAACAGAAGGATAAGCAGAAGAGAATGAGAAAAAAAGAGTTAAAGAAACATAAATGAAAAAAATAAATTACTCAAAATGAAAAAAATATAAGGACCAATTGTAGAATTTAACTTAAAATTTTCGTTTGAAATGATGATTTAACAAGCCATGTCAGCATACCGTTGATGATAAATAATGGCTCAGCGATTAAAATGTTACAACACGATAACATAAGTGACTAAGACATAACATTTCAAACATAAGTGACTAAAATGTAATCTGAGGCAAACAAAAGTGACTATTTTAACAATTTACCCTATATTAAGCTTTATTAAAAATTTAATTTCTAGATTAAATATATATGGTTTTCTTAATCGATTCCCAAAAAATGCCGTAAAAGAACGAGACATTTGTTTAAGTCAAAAGAATTTGCATACAGAGCTTTGTATTAGTCAAACATCATAATCTAGATTAACACTTAAAGACATAAAAAAGGAAATTTTATGAGGAAACAACAATCTTATTTTAATAATAAATGATAAATTAGGAAACCCAAAATCCATAAACATCTAAATTAACTCAAAAGAATAAATTTTATTAGAAAACAACAATCTTATATTTTAAGCAAATTTTGATAAATTAAGAAACACAAAAACCATCAACATCACTCATTTTTAGAAGGCGAAGATAAGAACAAATCTAAACCGTTCAATACTAAAATATCAATCTCTAGGAGTTTTTAATTACAATATGGTAAAGATAAAAAAGAAATTTTATATTTATACTAATTTTTTTGTCACCCAGTTATTTTGGATTTTTAGGTGTTTTCAAATTTACTTTAGTTAGTTGGTTATAAAAAAAATTGAATAGTTGAGTGACTATTTTGTAATTTTTTATAATTGAATGACAAAAAAAGAAATTCACTAATAATTGAGTGACTATTAATATAATTTAACTCAAAAGTAATAATTTTTTTTCAAATTTTGTTTAATAAAGCAATTTAATCATTGAGAGGAGACTATCTCTTTCAAGAGAGTCTTTAAAGTATCATTTGTTTAAAGTCGACGAGCCTTTCAATAGGCTACTATTTCCCTAATCGGGGTTTTGTCTTCCAACTATGTGAAGAACCTGAGTGCTTGAGGCGATGGGTTCAACAAAGTGAGAATGCCTTATTGAGATGGTTCATGCGTAGCGTACAACCACTTACAAAAAAAATATGAGCATTTATACTTGGTAGGGTTTAAGCTCATGTCTTACAACATATAGGGCACTTGTGGACAACTACGCTATCACTAAGACTAGCCCATGCATGTTCTATCTCGACGAAACGTCTCCACTCTATTGAACTCACCACCTCAGACACTCAAGTTCTTCATAAAATCGGAGACAAAATCTTAATTAAAGACAATACTAATCTATCAAAAAATCCATTAATTCTAAGTAAACGACACTTTAAATACTTCACTCAAAAGAATCAGCCCCTTCAACTGTGATTATCAGTCAAGCTTCAATTATTAAATCAAACAATAAAGACTAAAATTTTAAACATACAAAAAATATAAGAACGGAAAGCATAATTAGATAAAAGTTTATTCATGCACAAAAGGAAACGTCACATGCCGTCAATCAAAGCTAACCGAAAACCTGTCCAATCCCGTTATTTGAAAAAACAAAATCTAAGAAAATAATTTTCGTCAATTTTCTAATTTACCTTTATTATTATTATTATTCTATTTATTTGTTTTTTTGGATTTTTTCCCGATGACGATATAGCCCCTTCTCATTCGCCACCATTTCCACGGCCAGACTGTACGTGTTTAAATCTCCTGTTTTTTACTTTTTTGTTCTTTCCTCCCTTTCTTTAATACGAAAAACCCGCGGGGACTCCCAATAGCCATGACTGCTGCTATCCTACGCCTAGGTGCGCACATCCACAGCTCTACGACTACGTGTCATCTCCAGTTTGCTTCTAATTTTACGTGTGCCGTTTTTACGTAAGGACAGGTCCACGCATCAGGTGCACGTTAGCTTTCAACACCTTCTTCACCTCCCTCCTTTTATATTTTAATATTTCATAATAAATTTTGCCACCGTTTCTTTCTCTTTGCTGCACTACAGAAAAAAAAAAAGAAGAAGAAAAAAACCCTTTGAAAACCTTTTTTAGACTTCAGCTTTCTATTCGGTTATATTACTAATACTAAAAGCCAAGCCAACTTTACGTTGTTCTTTCGATATTATAAGCCTTTTGTTTTTTCATTCATAAAATTTGATCAGTTTCGCTGATATCATCGGGTTTATTTTTTTTCTTTTTATCAGAGCTTGAATCTGGGTTTTTGGGGTTCTTCTCATTTGTAGCTTGAATCTGGGTTTTTTGGGTACTTTCATTTGCAGGAGTTGTACGGAATGTGAAGGTGGTTTTTGAGTTGGGTGTTGAAAGGGGAGAAAAGAACGAAGAGAAAAAGAGAGTGGAGGGTAAGTGATCTCGTGAGGCCCGTGAGAAAATGCCTCATCGAACGACTTACTTCTTCCCTAGGCAATTTCCCGATCGTGGGGTCGAAACATCTACGAAACAGCTATTGGATCACGAGAAAAAGGTCGATAAAGAAACATCAGCCGTAGCTGCTACAACAGCGGCTAGTGAAAATGAACGGAGCAAGTCGATCTCAAGGGCGGCTGCTCAGAAGGAGTTTGCGGTGGAAGCTATTAAGCCTGATTACTCGCCGTTGTCGGATCTTTTCACCGACGAGAAGCTTCAAGCTAAGAAGCAACAGCTCGCTGCTTTCCGCGATTTGTTATTCAAGAAAAAAACTACTACTGACAGATCACGTTACGTGAAACCATCGATTACTGATCATCATCATGAAGATCGCGAGTTGTTGTTACCTCCAGAGCCAGCTCCGACGCCTCCTCCTCCCGTGCCGGAAACCACCGTCGTTGTTAATGACCTTAGTGTTGACCGAAACTTTGACCGCCAGGTATCACTGCCGAGGTTCTCGAGTGGTAGCAGTTATGAAGGGAGCTTGTTTTCTGGGACGACATTGGATGGTAACTTGTCAAGTGAGGTTAAAGATACATGGACTAAGGACTCATCTCCAGCGGCTGTGCCGGCGACAGGGGAAGTACAGGAACCGGGGTCGGAGGAGAAAAAAGATAGCTTAGCTCTCAAGTCAAAGGAGAGTTATTATTTGCAGATTATGCTAGCTAGAAGGCTTACTTCTCAAGCAAGTCTCCTCAGTGAACCCTTGCTTTTACAAGAGTTTCGCGGACCTGGTGCCACCGATGCAGAAACTGTTTCTTATCGTCTATGGGTATCTTATTTTCTCGTCATTGTCGCTTGATTTTTTTCTCATATCCTGAACTGGATCTTAATAGTTTCTTTTAGGTATTGAATGTGAATATGTGATTGTTGTATGCTTAATTTGCAGGTTAGTGGGTGTTTATCATATAGTGATAAGATTTCAGATGGTTTTTATAGTATTCTTGGGATGAATCCATATCTATGGGTGATGTGTAATGAGTTTGAAGAAGGAAGACGCTTACCACCTTTAATGTCTCTTAAAGAGATTGAACCCAACGAGACATCTATGGAGGTTGTTCTTGTTGATAAACGCGGGGATAACCGTCTCAAAGAACTCGAAGATAAAGCACAAGAGTTATATTGTGCTTCAGAAAATACCTTAGTGTTGGTCGAGAAGCTTGGAAAACTTGTTGCTATATACATGGGGTAGGTTTCTCCCTTTTTTCCCTTAAGGTTAATTTTTTTCACTATTTTCTAATCTATTTTCCTTTGTGTTTGAATTGATATATATTTAGGGGAACTTTTCCGGTGGAGCAAGGGGATCTTCACAAACGCTGGAAATTGGTCAGTACGAGATTGAAGGATTTTCATAAGTGTATTGTGCTTCCCATTGGCAGCCTATCCATTGGACTTTGCAGGCATCGTGCAATCCTCTTTAAGGTGCCAAAACATAGCCTTTTTTTTGTTGTTCTAGCATATCATCTCAAATACTTATGATCAACCAACACGTACACAAAGAAAAACGCTAGAGAAAAGGTTGTGATGGAAGAAGTACTGATGTATAAATTTGTCTAAATTCAAACCCTTGTTTTGTATAGGTAGTAGTGGACGTTAGACGTTTATTTTTATTGTACTTTTTAAGTGGTTGGGTGTTTAAATCTTGGGTTGAACTTCTAGTATTAGGTCCCCTATAGCATCGATGGAACTATATTCCTTGTTTTGTTTTTGGCAACGACTAAAACTTTGAAAAGGAAGTTCAAAGTTCAATTGGGGTAGAAGTAACTGCTAGTAAATGCTGGGATGTAGAACAGTAAGGCAGATTGTGCTGGGGTAGAAGTTGGGAACTTTTTGAGTGATCCTAGTTTGAGAAGGGTTCTTCATATGTGATCTTATTTACCCTATATGTTTATTTCTCTTATTCTCTTTTCTTTGGTCTGAAATTCTTCTGGAATGAAAAGCATTTTCTTTGTGGGTGTATATATACTGTATGTATTTTTGAAGGTCTGGATTGGATAAGTTTTCTTTTATTTTGACTGCAAGTGAGTGTTTCAAAAATTGTTTTATTGGAAATGACACTCTTGTATAAGTTTCTATTTCTCTTATTCTCTTTTCTTTGGTCTGAAATTCTTCTGGAATGAAAAGCATTTTCTTTGTGGGTGTATATATACTGTATGTATTTTTGACTGAAAGTGAGTGTTTCAAAATTTGTTTTATTGGAAATGACTCTCTTGTATAAGTTTCCAGTAACAAGGACTACCTTTTCCTATAGTACAAGAACTTTTTAAACCATATATGAATGTCTTTAACAGGGGGCATTGGTATTGCAACTGAATTAGGAGCATCAGTGACACCCAGAACTATAGCCAGTCTATTATGAGTTCTCCCTATTCCATGATCATTCAGTGAGGTATTTGTAGCCTGCCATGGTGAATTCACAAGGTTTTTGTGAAATATTTGATTCTTTTGGGGTCCTCATGGGAGGACCAGGCCATTTCCCCTCTTAACAATTATTTTTTCATTTTTTAAGAATGGATTTTGCTTTCTGAAACCTGGTGTTGTAAAATGAACTTTTAAAGCTTTTAGATAAAGACATTTTCTCTTCTTCAGAATTTAAAATATTTAAAAGACATTAGCTTGTTCCCGAGTGTTGCACTTCATGATATTCTCTTTGCTAGACCAGGATACCTGATGAAGAATGAGTGTTCGATTTTATCGATTTATGAGTTTATGCTGGTGTGTAAAATGTTCGTGTACTTATGGCCTGGTCACCCTAAAAATGTAGATGTCTTGCAGCGGATGGCTCTGGTTTGGGACTTTTCACTAACATGGTGTATTGTTTACATATGCAGAAATTGGCAGATTATATAGGCTTGCCGTGTAGGATTGCTAAAGGATGCAAATATTGTGCAGCAGATCATCGTTCTTCTTGCCTTGTTAAAATTGAAGATGACCGACAGTCATCAAGGTAAGCTACACAAAATTTTAGTTATTCTACTTAATCTTGTTTAGTTGTCTGAGCGGTGTAGTTATTTTACACTTAATCATCACAGTTCTCACCACTCCATTATATTGTTATGTCAGGATATAAGAAAGTGCATAAAACTTCCATTTTTTAATAGAATTTCATTCGTTTCCAAAATTTTCTCTTTCTATTATATGTTTGTTGCTAATACATTGTCTAGCAGGGAATATGTAGTTGATCTTGTTGGGGAGCCAGGAAATGTCCATGGTCCAGATTCATCTATCAATGGAGGATTCCTTTGTTCCATGCCTTCACCATTTCAAATTTCTCATCTTAAAGAATTCCAGCAACCTTACATGGATAATTCATCTTACTGTCAGATAATAGACTCAAAGAGTTCTAGTTCTCATTACGGGAATCCTCTACATTCTGGTAAGTCATTTGGATACATATTCTGCAAAATAAATCAAACTCTTAAAAGTGAAACTAAACAGTGAAGTTCAATCTCCTGCAGTTGGCGTTGAGAAATCTCAACAGTTGAAGGACAATGGTTTGCTTGGAAACCAAAAGCCATCAATACATGCAGCAACTGACCGACATTCTTTTGGAAAGGGGATGCCTTTGGAAACAGCAGCTGGATCAACAATGAATTCTGGACATTGCAGAGATAAAGTTGCCAAAGAACAAACTCTTAAAGAAGAAATTGGTGTGTCTGGAAGTCCAGTGGTAAAAAGTGAAAAGCAGTTGAAAGTTAACTTACCTAGTCAGTCAGATCTAGAGGAGATAGGGGCTGAACTTGATAATCAAGGCAGGTTCTCCACTGTTTCCATCCCGAGATATCTACATCTTGAACCTTCTCTTGCAATGGACTGGCTTGAGATATCATGGGATGAATTGCGTATTAAGGAGCGTGTTGGTGCTGGTACTTCTCTTAGGCCTTTTTATTTGGAGATAAATATACTTCATCTTTCCTTCTCTTCAAGCATTTTAAAAATTGGGTCTCTCAGAAGATAAACAGTGAAGCTCGTACTGACTTTTTTGTTTCAAATCTCATTTTGCAGGCTCATTTGGAACAGTTCATCGTGCTGAGTGGCATGGATCGGTTAGTACTTTTTCTTTCTTGCAACTGAAAATCATTGGCGTGTGGATTTAATGGATGATGGATGATTTTGATATAATTCTTTTCCCTTGGTTAATGAATGTAAAGAATGCGGGGTTGCTGTAGTCTTATGGTAATAAACAACTGCTGTTCCAATGCAGGATGTTGCTGTCAAAGTCTTGACTATCCAAGATTTTCATGATGATCAGTTGAAAGAGTTTCTGAGAGAGGTTTGTAGTGGATAAAACCTAAAAATCAATAAATGTTATTATCCGTATTGTGTTAGAACTACACATTTCCTTTGGACAGGTGCCATTTTCTCATTGCATAAGTAATACATGTTATGCAGCAATTATTTCTGTGTATTGAGTTGAGGCATGCTCCTCATCTAATATCGTACCATTAAGTTTTCTGCTTTTTATTCTTATTCTTTTGGGATTCTTTTCCCTGCATGATCTGTTTGTGCGCTTTATCATCAAAAGCAATCATCTAATTATTACTTGTATTTGTGCTTGGAAGCAGGGGAGGATACCAAAAAAATAAAAAAATTTCAATTCAGCTGCTTTATAGATCATTAAATTATAAATTTATATATGGTAAAGTTGCACTTTGGCCCTCCCAAAGAAGAAAAAAAAATTCTGTTTTAGTCCTTTCAACAATGATGAAATCATAAACTAATATATATGATAAAATTATATTCTACCCTCCCAAAAATTTATGGTTCAATTTCGGCCCTTACTAAAAAAAATTCTAGATTCACTCTTGCATGGAAGGCTATTTCTTAGTGATGCATTGATGTGAAGGAGCACGTGTCATGTTACTAACTTCTATAAATTCCTGAGTGAGATGGATGTAGTCATTTGATATTAACTATAACTTCTGTTCATATGCATTTTTCAGGTTGCTATAATGAAACGTGTTCGACATCCAAATGTGGTCCTTTTTATGGGTGCTGTTACAGAAAGGCCTCATCTGTCAATTGTGACAGAGTATCTTCCCAGGTAATAACTGTTATATTTTAAGATAATGAAATGATATCTCTACGAGAAATAACACATGGCTGACACCTGGTTTTTGTCATTGTCAAATAGGGGTAGTTTATACCGCCTCATCCATAGGCCTAGTGCTGGAGAAACACTTGATCAGAGGCGGCGATTGCGTATGGCATTGGATGTGGTTCGTACTGTTCTCTACTTGCACATTTTATCTATTGTTGCAATCTGCTGTTAGCACACATTAATGTTCTATGTTGGAAATAGGCCAAGGGGATCAACTATCTTCATTGCCTTAATCCTCCCATAGTTCACTGGGATCTCAAGTCACCCAACCTGTTGGTTGATAAGAACTGGACAGTTAAGGTATATAAATAAAAAGTTCTTCATTTTGCTTTTTTTTTTTTTTGTTTGTTTATTTTGCAATTTTTCTTTTCAAATGAACAATTTCCAATTTCTTATGTCATGCCCAGGTGTGTGATTTTGGGTTGTCTAGATTCAAAGGGGGCACTTTTATATCATCAAAATCTGTGGCGGGAACAGTAAGTACCCCGTAACCTCCTTTTCTCTTGTGTACTGGCTGTATAGCTGGTGCACACACCAGTAGGTAGCTTGCTTTTAAAGACAATTATTTCAAATATATCAAATATATACGTTACCACAGCTATTGTTGGTTTGCTATGTGGGTGATTCCAAATCATGACATTAAATCTATATTAAAGACAACAATCACAATCATTATCATAGAACCCTGTCCTTGTTCAGTTTTGTACAATGATGAACAGATACAATCATTGTAGACTTGCATTCTATATGAAGTTGGATGTTTCTTTCAATCTCATGTACCTTGAACACTTTTCTTCCTATTGCATCAATCAGCATCTAAATCTCTTGTTTTCATTTTCAGCCTGAGTGGATGGCTCCGGAATTCCTTCGCGGAGAGCCTTCAAATGAAAAATCTGATGTTTACAGTTTCGGAGTAATCCTATGGGAACTTATTACCATGCAACAACCATGGAATGGACTCAGTCCTGCCCAGGTTGATAAATTTGGTTTTCTTATTTTTCATTATGGTTCTTTTCTTATTCTTACCAAATGCAATCATAAATATCAACGTAATTGACCAACTGTTGAAGTATTTCAATGCTGTATTTCTTAATTCCGTCGCCCCGTTTCTTGTGGTGCTGCAAATTGTAGGTGGTTGGTGCTGTAGCTTTCCAGAATAGGAAGCTTGCCATTCCTCCTAACACCTCCCCCAAGTTGGTTTCCCTCATGGAATCTTGTTGGGCCGAGTAAGTATATACTTTGTCCTAGATATATTCACTGCACTTAATTTTATATGGTGATGAGTTAGAATAGGGAAGTCTCTATAGCTATCTTTTCTCTGTATGCATCGGTCCGGGTAGGACCAAGGAGCAGTTTTAGGGCCAATAAGGAGAGAGATTAGCGGTAGCATACTCTCTAAGTAAAAGAGAAACGAAAAAAAACAAACCCAAGTTTCACTGAACATACTTGAACTTCACGGTCACATCTATCCCGACTAACATAGGTGCCAAGTATTTCTTGGATTTGCTGGAGTTATATTTGAGAATACTAAAAATTCCTGATGATAGTTGCTATATGTGCACTTTTTGCAGTGATCCCGCTCAACGGCCGTCTTTTGGTAATATAGTAATAGCACTAAAGAAGTTGCTGAAATCTCCATTGTAGCGATGCAGAAAGGAAAACAGTAACAATGGGTGTCGTTTGAATAACCTGAAAGCAGCTGATTTTGGAGATTCCACTAACCTTTGTTTTTGGTTCCAGGCAACTGTAGATGTTTTATCTAACCCATTTGGAAGGCAGTTCCCGTTAGAAGTTGAGGCCTATAACGATAATTAATAATAAGGGGAAAAAAATATAGCAAAGCTGTAATGAGTTGCTGTGTTTATTATATGTAGGTTTTGCATGGGGGGTTGCCTTTTCTTACATAAAGCAATTTGCCAGTGTATGTAAAATCCGAAATGTTTATGAATTCGGATTGGTTATGATATGTTGGTATGTTTTTGGTGTTCTTATTCATGCCAATGATGGAACAAAAACCTTGGGAGATGATTCAGCAAGAAAAAAAGTTTGTTTTAGCCCCTACTTTTGTATTCATTTTGCCGTGTTTATAATGGACTGGAAGTTGAGTTAAGATCCTGTCAAACCAGCATTGAATGAGAGTGAGGGTGGCAGTTAGATAGAATATTGTACTGGTGTGGTGAGGTATGTGCTTGAATCTGTGTTTGGATTCAAGAATAGGAAGTGGTATTTTTAATAAAAATATATTATTAAAAGTATTTTTATACCAGTTAATAATATACATTAAAATTGTGTTTTATTAAATTACTCCAGTGTATGAACAAACAGTTTCTCAACTTCTGTGAGGGTGGGATTGGATTGAACCAAAACAAAATTAAGTTGCTCTAGAGATCCCATCGTGCTAGAGGCGTGATTGCCTTAATATTTTCAACGTAAGTAATTATTTATTAATCATGTTTAATAATTTTTTAAAATTTATCAAATATAAATAAATATTAAAGATTTTCATTTCATTCAACATAATGTCTTCGTCCTTTATTCTTTAATAGGAGTTACTTCAAAGCATAGCATTGACAGCACCATAATTGAAATTGGAGAGAGGTGAGAGGTGTTTGGAGTCCAAGGAATCTGCAGAGTTGAAAACGTTTAAAAAAGAAGGCTTAATCTTATTCTATGGTGTATTCGGCTTCGTGCTTTGCAAGACCTTAATCTGCAAGTCACCAACCATTGAGAATGGAGATAATATATCTGTCAAATTTGGATTTAGGGTCTTGCTATAATTAGATTATCACATACCTACGATATTCACATAAAAATTAATTGTTTAAAATTTATTCCGCCGTGGTTCAAATATTGAGGTTAAATTTTTATTGAATCTTATATAAAAATATAAAAAAGTATTTTCATAATATAATTTTCTTTGTATACAAAACAATATTTTAGTAATTTTTTAATTAATTTAGTGTTTCGTTGATTCGTGACGTTAATCCAATTAAGTTTTAAATATATTATCAAATAAGGATATGTACAATTTTAAAAAAATGACCACTATGTATATTAAAGATCATATGTATTTTTGTTATAATAAAGTATTATCTATGTTTGTTTTATTATTCACTAAAGTTAATTATTTTAGGGATATATAGTTATCTTTTCTAATAATTTCGTTTTTAAGATTTAAACTTGTATCACTCTTGAGAATGTAGTGTGTCTTATTCGAACTTGCACTCTCTCTCAAAAGTGCAATGTGCCTTCTCATTATACTCAACACTTGATTAAATAATCATATATTAAGTTCGAAATAAATGGAAGAAATTGAAAATTAAAAAAAAAAAGGTAAAATAGACCATTAGTCACTAAACTATGGGTAAGTTTTCATTTTGGTCACTTAACTAAAAAAGTTATAATTTAGTCATTGGACTATTCAAAAGTTTTCATTTAAGTCACTAGGATGTGAAATCAATGCTATATGGCTTTCTATGTTCGCATTGCCTGCGCTAATCAAAAGCTCTCTTCTCTTTCTTTTCTATAGTTTATTTTTTTTTCACGAAACAACTTTGGATGTCACAAGTCTTCGAAATGAAATTCAAATAGTTTTTTCTCTGATCTCTGAAACTGATCGTCAAATCAACTTGGTTCTATGATATGTTCTTTTACTCAATGATGGGTACTAATCCACTATATCGATCATCAAATCATCGCTTGGAGCTTGTTGGCGGAACTTTTAAAAAAAAAGAACTTAATAGTCTAGTGGCTTAAATAAAAAACTTTTAAATAGTTCAATAATTTAAATGAAAATTTTTTAATAGTTCAATGATCAAATTGTAAGTTTTAGTTAAATGATTAAAACGAAAACTTACCCACTAATAATATAGTTTGCTCAAAAAATAAATAAGGAAAGATTTGTTGAGGGAACAAAGAGTAATAATTAATAAACCTCTCTCCTAACCCATTTAGTTTTTTGACCAAATAAGTTTCCTACTAAGAAATTAAATTTTTTATTAAAAATTAAACTTAATTCAATAGTTGTTCCTAAATTATGATTTTTTTTAGTTAGGAACTTAAATTATTTTTTGGTCAAATCAAGTACATAAACTTTATTTTTGTAACTAATGTTGACCCATAATTTAAATAACTAAAACGAAAACTTACCTATAATTTAATGACTAATAATGTAATTTACCCAAAAAATAAATACATAAAGGTTTATTGAGGGAACAAACACTAATAATTAATAAATTTCTCTACTTACCCCCATTTAGTTTTTTTGACCGAATAAGCTTCCAACTAAGAAATTAAATCTTCTATTAAAGGTTAGCCTTAATTCAATAGTTGGTCCCTAAATTATGATTTTTTTAGTTAGATATTTAAATTATTTTTTGGTAAAATCAAGCACATAAACTTTATTTCCGTAACTAATGTTGACCCATATCTTTACATCCATTAAAAAAACCTTGCAACCAATTAGAATGTGACACGTGTCATTAAAAAAAATTAGTTTACCTTAATTTAACTAGAAAATGAAGAAAAAAATAATTAAATAAAAAAATTATATTAATATTAAATAAAATAAAATAAATTCTCTTTCCATTCCTTTCTCCCTCCCTTTCCCTCTCCCTATATAAATTAAGTTGGAGAAGATGACAGAGAGAGTGTATTTATTTTTTATTAATTTAATATTAAAATATTTTTTTTTTCAATTTTCTAGTCAAATTCAAGTAAATAAATTTTAATGAGGTTACGCTTTTTAATTAAATATAAAGGTTTCTGTTAATTAATATAACGGTAAAAATAACATTGGTTACGAAAATAAATTTTAAGTACGACTAAAAAAAGTTTAAATACTTAACTAAAAAAAAAACATTTAAGGGTCAACTGTTTAATTAAGTCTAAAAATTATGCATGATGACTCAGTGAATTAACTCGGTTTCTAATCGGATATATAAGACGACAGTGAGGTGTCCTTTGAAAACCAGAAGCTTGTCATCTCCATTGCTGTAGACCATTTGCTTTAAGAAAAAGTCATCAAAGAAAAAAAGAGTGCAAAGGACACACACACACACAAACAAAAAGCCTAAACAAGCTTTCGATTCATAACAATGGCAACCAAATTGAAGAACATGAACCAGGCTATAATATTCCATGCCCTGCTTGGACTACTCGTTGGTATCCTTGCTCGCACTTATTTTCATGGGTCACAAAACAATGAAATTGGAAGCTATCTTGGTGAGTTCAATGTTGAAATATTGTTCATAGTCATTGAACTACAAACTGATAATGTTATTCTCTTTCATTTTCTTTTTTTAAAATTGGAAATTGTACTAAAATTTTGCAAATTGATCCCTAAAATTTGCAGATGAACTTGCTTGAAGCACTGTGATAAGAAGTATCAAGGATGGATTTGTTACATTGGCAGTCAAATTCCTCCATTTCTTCATTGCTAAGTGGTTACAGTTTAGATATTTGGGATCCCCGCTTTTTGCACCTTCAACAATGTCTTTGTTATTCTGGGTTGCATTTACAAGATCAATCTCATCAATGGCTGATAATCTTTTTCCTCTGTAAACTATTGTATATTTAAAACACATTAATCATGGTGACTTGGCCATTGGCAATGTTTTGGTCCAAAATCTGGCAGGCAAAAGAGATTTTGGAACTGAAAATGACTGTCAAGCCAAAGTAATGGTGTTACAAATTGTAGGGAAAGGAAAAGAAAATGCTAAATCAGTTAAAAATCAATCATGGGATTTAAGTATAATTTTCAATTTTTTTAACCATTTTGTTTAGTTCATTGGTTCTTTAGCTTATAGCCATGAAGTTGTGAACAAACAATCAATATTTGACCTTCATTGCAATATACACATTTGTTTAGTTCTTGGAATGCTATGTTATTTGATTGGAAATGTGAAAATTTGCTAGTGCCTAAAGAGGAGCAATTGGCAAATAAACAAAATAATAAGATTTATCATAAATTCTAAAGTGGCTAGGAGTATTATTTTCTACACACATTTTAATATGAGTTAACAATAATCTAATTAAATTGCTAATATTTAATCACACCTATGACTTATTTTGGTAAAAAAATTTGAAGAGATCTTATTTTTTTTACATAAGCTTTTAATTTCAAACTTAAATTTGTACTAACTATTATATTACATATGCAATAAATAAGTTTTTCACTCGTATTATTACGCTAGTAACCAAATGAAGCAAAAATGTTTTATATAATTTATGTTTCAAAAAGAACATGAAATTGATATGAAAAGATCTAAGGGCCAAAAGTAGATAATTTATATTTTAGGTCACTTAGCTTTCATGTAGGTCACAAACATCAAGTTACATCACTGAAGTTCTACTGAAGTTCTACCATTACAAAATAGGTCACTTGTACTAATTTTGATACAGAAATTACCTTACCATGTATACTTAACATAAAATAAAATTTAGAAATCGATCAGGCAAAATTTGGCCTTTGTCATATAAAGTAAGTTGTTAGGGATAAATCTCAAAATTATACATAAATTTTAATTTAATTTATGATTGTATACATTAACTTTAATTTGGTTCAACTATACACGTGAAACTCTAATTATGGTTCAAATGTATACTTGAAACTTTAATTTTGATTTAATCATGCACATTTAAAGATATAAATACATCAATTTATTTTTATATTGGATAAATATAATTATTTATGTATGCAATATATAAACATAAAATGATGTTATATCAATAATTATGTTAATAATTTACAAAAAAGTTAGATTAAATCAAAATTCATGTATACAATTGCACATTAAACTATAGCTTATGTATAGTTTTGGTATCTATCCCAAGTAACAATTAAAAAGAAAAGAAACTAGCAAAACTTTGTAGTTTAGAACACAAAAGGAATATTAAAATTTGAATTTCTTAAAAGATATCAACTTAAATTAATTAAACTATATTCGAATAAGGGGGAAACCCCTCAAGCATATGGAAGATTTGAGTTGACATAACAACGTATATTCTACAAAACAAAGAAGTTGACTTCGTGCTTGGCAAGTTTCAAATCAATCAACCACACAAAACCAACATATTTAAATGAAACGTAAGTACTAACTAATTCTTAATTATATGGAATCCCCATTGTTATTGACTAGAGAAGCTTTTCATTGAATAATATTTGTTTATAATATATGAACAGTGAGACAGCAAATCAACTTGTTTTCTTATCATGTATATAAGAGAAATCTGAGACCATCGAAAACCCAGAATTGTTCCCTATTCATTTCACCTGGGTTGCTTCTTACAAACCCAGAAAGCAAGTTCCAAACTATAATGGCATCTAAGTTGAAAAACATGAATAAAGTTATCCTTTTCATTGCTATGTTTGGGCTAGTTCTTGGTATCTTAGCTCGTTCATGTGTTGAGGGACTGCTAAAGAATGTGGAGGAAAAGAATGGAAGCTATTTTGGGAAACAATTTGGTGAGTTTAATGTTTAATTTATTGTCCTAAACTAACTCAACATGATTCGGTAAAAGTACCATGGAGGCCTCTATACTAAGAATCAGATTTCATTCTGCCTTCTCTACTTAAAAATTGGGCAAATTAATCCCTATACGTTAGATCAAATAACAAACTAGCCTTTCTATTAAAAATTTCATCTATTGTTGCTGTTAAAAACTAGTCCCCATATGTCAGTATAAAGTATACGTAGCACGTCACGTGTCATTGTCTAATTATTCCGTTAACCACGTTAGTTTTTGACAGTACAAATGGATCAAATTCTTAACAAAAATGACCAATTAGTTCTTTGAACTAACGTACAGGGATTAATTTGCCCATTTTTTGAGTAAAGGGGACTAAATGTAATATGAGTCTTAACAGGGGCGTCCATGGTACTTCTACCACATGATTCTGTTAGGTCCTTTCATTTGTTCTCCATGGTTTTGATTTGACTAACCATATTGAAATTGGGATTTGCAGATAAATTGTGCAGTGATGCGTGTACAAGTGTTCAACAGGGGTTTGTCACTTTAACAGTCAAATTTCTACAATTCTTCATTTCAAGATGCTTACAGTTTAGATACTTACCAGCTGTATTTCCGGCACCTTCGATCATGTCGCTGTCTTTTTGGGTAGCATTTACTCGATCAATCTCATCAATGCCGGATAATCCTCTACAATAACTTTTGATTCATCTTTGAGTTTCGTGATCCAATGCTACTATATTCCGAGCCACATGATGCACTCTCCATATTTGGGTTGCAATTGTAACAAAATCATTGCGACAGCATAAGACCAGTCCAAGTTTCAGAGAAAGGCAAAGAACATCGACCATAGAAAGTGGATTTTCAGAGTTGCTCATGTTTTAAAGAAATGTTCTAACCATGACATTAAAACAGCCAAAAACAAAAGTAAAAAGATTGTAACTTTTTTTATTCTCACTTTGGGTCTAGACCCGAACCTGTATGAAGTACAAATTAAGCAAAAATGGTGAAAGTTGTATAACTAGTAGCTGCTAAGGGGAATCTGAGATGCAAGGAACCCCTAAAGCTTAAAACAGCAAGAACGCCATAAAAATTAAAAGTAAAGTACTTTTCTTTTGTTGGTACAAAGATTGAACTATGGTTTACCTCTTACAGCCGATAATCATCCCACATACAAAATAATTGGTCAAACTTTTATTCAATGTTTTATGACCAACACCTTTTAACATTACAACATCTTCAATAAGTTCTCATGCTACGACAAGAAAGAGTCTCAAATTATAACAAGAATATGGTAATGTGTGGGAACTAAAGTGGATATCAAATGTAGAGATTACCAAGCAAATATATTGAAACTCAATCTAAGAGTTTGCCATCTAGTTGCTTAAGTTTAGGCATAATCTTAACCAGAACTGACTTAAACTTTTCATCAGCAATTGTGTTCCCCACTATATCTAATTGATTCAAGTTGAAGTCTTTAAAAATATAAAAAGCCTCCCAATTGTTAATAAGAGCAACATCGCTGGTCACGGTTTCATCCCTGTTCAATTCACTTCCAACTGAATGAGACAAAGGAGAAGAGCACACGTACCTTGTTGTGTCAATAGAATGATCACCAATCTGGTTGTATGAAATATCCAGTATTCTTAATGACTTGAGCTTTCTCAAAGGCTCCAGAGCAGTTAAACTTCTCAGTTTATTGTTTCTCAAACTCAAACAAGAGAGGAGCTGCATAGCTTCCAATCCTAACATTAAAACAATACATTCAGTCAAGTGTAAATTGCTAAAAAGGTTCTACTCCAAGTCAGTGCAGACTAGTAGGAAAAAGGCCCAAAAAAGGAGCATCATGCATTGTTTACATTCACATTGGATTCTTTGTTTTCATACGTTTAAGAATAAAAGGGTATGAAGTGGAGTGGGAAGACAGAAATCGAAAATTTGTAAGAGACACTAACAACAGCTCAAGTATTAAGAAACTTATTGAATAGTCTCCAATTCGACAAACAATATTTTGAAACATTAGTGTGAGTACAGTACCTTCAATTGATTGTAGTTCATTGTGGCTGAGATCTAACATTTGGACCCACAATAATTTCTCAAAAGCACCCATCCGTGATAGTGATAAGTTATTCAGCCGGAGACAGATAGGACGACATATAGCTGATGAAACCGAGTCCTTATACTGAAAGCAATGTTGAAGTAAAGACTCTTTACTAGATGTCACCTACAGAATAGATAGACAAAAGGTTCTCAGTTAACCTATATGCAAATCTAACAATCTATACCAGAAATTAGTACAATAGTGAAAAACGAAAAAAAATTAACAAACAAGAGGACCAAACATGCACAGAATCTTTCTAACACAAAGTTTAGCTTTCTAGGGGAAGGTTTTTTTTCCACCACAAAGTACCAATTCAAATAAACATACATAAAATACAGTAACCTAACAAGTAAACATACATTTTAGAAGTTGTAGAAAAGATCTGGCTACTTGCACAAAACATCGGAAACAACAACAGTCCAACTCTAAAGCTTAAATGATGATGCTTTTAGTGACCAAATCACTGAGAAAGTATGCACTCACCTTCTGTAGCAAGACAATGCTATGTTCATCCTTGTAGAACTGGTAATGTGTTGGATCCAATTTCATCAAATCACTATACAGCTCAAGAACTTCTTCTGAATGCATCAGTTTGTTAGCGAACGGATGTGACATTGCATCATAAGCCTTCAGTAATCTAGCAAGTGTAAGCTTTCCAATTTTACTACAGAAAAGGAAGAAAAAAACAAAAATAAGAGACATTATTAAAAATGTGCTTCCTAAGAGTTCAATAAAGGTAATATAATTAAGTTATCCAAGTTCACCAGTCCACCAACGATAACAGTTCACGGAAGCATTCAATCTCTTTAGCTAAAGCCTCAAAACGCCAGTTAGATGCAGTTGTTTCATGACCATTCTTGATAATTAGTTGATCAAAAGAGTCAATAATTGATTCCTCCGATTGTGTTCCATAGACCTTAAAATTTTCTTCTCTCAATGAAATACTTTCTACAACTGAAACTTGAGAGGAATCTCTTTCCATAGGCTGTACATTTACTTTAAATGAAAACATTGAAGGATGGCTATATTCAAACCCTCTTGTTGAAATGATTCCCTTAGAATGTCCAACACTAACTTCAACTGTAGAATGAAGATCTGAAGATGGAACTTTCAAATGTGCAACCCAAACTCGTGCAGTTTGTGAGTTACTTGCAGAAAGTGGTTTCCAAAGAAGATCTTCATTTTTATTAAATCCACATTCAACAGTAACTGTAGATGAGTTTACACCCCCAACAGGTTGATTAAAATAAAGAACAATGGGAAATGACCCTGAATCAGAATGCAAAGCTGAAAATGGAGAAAATGCAGAACCATTATAGCATCTATCTCCCACTAGAAGGACATCAGAACCATGACCAGGCCAAGACGAAGCAAGGAGAGGAGTCTCAGTTCTAACTGTTTGGTCTAGTAGCCAAAGATGATAAAACCATCCACTTTGATCATCAGGGTCTGTAAATATGGCTTGGTGTATGCATTCATATTCCTCTGGCAAGACCTTCTCTTTCAAGAGAAATCCTTCAGCCTTTTTCTCAAATAAAGCAGACAACAATACACTGCAGAAATTATTCATGCGATTCATATCATTAGCAGATATATTGAGCATGGAGAGAAACATTATACTCCATCAATCAAGATTCTATTTGGAATAATTATTCATTAAAACAAAAATTGATAACGCAATTAGAGCCTAAGTCCAACAACAAATACCATATCAAGGGCAGGATTACAGTGAATTGCTTGAACTTATCAATACACTTTGACTATAGCTCAGCGAAAAGAAACTTGGCCACAGAAAACATCAACAATTATCTAGCACAAATAACTAATATATTTATCAAACAAGGAATTGGTATTCACTTCCTATATACAAAATTAAAGCACCATAAAGAAACATTATGACCTTAGATATAAGGAAACAATTTTACCTTCGATTATGCCATGCAGAGTAGTTGCTAAAATTTGTGTAAATCATATCCTCAGTATATTTCAATTCATCCTGGTCTGATCTCTTCATTGACTCTGCAACAAATCTGGGAAGAATAATAAAAGAAGACATGAATGGCACAAAGAAATAATTCTCCACACCTACACGCACCAAGATTAACAGAAAAGGCATACTAATTTCACCTCCTAAAATTCCATGCATGGAAATTACGAGAATCAGCCTTCTGGAACTTGTCCAGCAATCTCAGCTCATTATCGATTGATGAATGGCCCTTGCTGAGAACCCATTTTCGATGATGCCATGCTCCATATGACTTAAAATTTTGCCTCAATGCGTTCTCAACCTGCACAATTTCCTTCAATCAATAAATTTCAAAGAAGGAATATCTATATGTTCTTACACGCAAAGAAAGAAATATAATTCTAAAATAAAGTGAAATGGGATAAAACTATAGCATCATTCAGATCCTAACTAATCCAAACTGGAAAATCTCGATCTCTAGAAAATGTAAAATAAAATCACATTTGTTTAACTAAAATAGGGCAGTAAAATGAAATCCTTAAAGCAAGTAAGCAACGCACCACTCTGAGTTCATCATCTAGAACAGACTTGATCGAGTCAGGATTACAATCGGGCAGATTCAGATAGTGCTCAACAGCGAGTTTCCTATAGTTCCAAGCGGTGTACGATTCAGGATTGATCTCAAGAAGCTTGGCACTAAGTTCAACCGCCTCTTTGGTGTAACTGACCAATTTTAAATACCAAGAAAAATCAAAATGATAACAAAAAATTCATCCTAAATTAGATCAGAAAAAGTTCTAAATAATATTACAAATTTAACCCAAAAAAGAGAGAGACAGAGGATTACATTTTATTATGGTGAAAGGATAAGAATTGAGTTTGGAGAGCGCGTAGCTTCTGGGCTTTGGCAGACGAAGCCGCTTCATCTTCAGGTTTCGGTGCTTTTCGGGGCCGGCCGTGCATTTTTCCTTTTCAGTTCCTCTGTTTCTCAAGTGGCTTTGGCTTGGCGCTGCGGTTTTCTTTTCTTTTTTAAAAAAAATATGTTAAGTGATTAGAGATTTAGAGTGACATTTGATAGCGTATTTTTTCAAGTAACATATAGTGAAACGAATGGATTGCAAAACTCAAATGCACATACAAGCTGATGCAAAACAAGTTTCTTTAGGAAAAGTGATATGAGAATGATTATTTTAGCACGATAATGTAGTTATTTTGAGCTTTGCAATATGCATATACTTCCAAGAAAGAGACCAAAGTTATTGTAAAAAAATAATATCTGGCCTATAAGGGAGACAATGATCAAATAAAAAATTAACCATGAGAATATCCTATAGTTAAAATGCTTATTTGTTTTTTTAACAGAAATACTGATTAAATAATTAAAATTTTAAACATGACAATTTATATGTACTTCATGTAAATATTTTAATTTTTTTATTTTTATAATTTTTAAATTATTTTTTTACACAATATACAAGATAAATGGTGTCATAACAACAAAAATACAATTGAGTTGTCATGTGAGTTGCCATGCCAACATTGTTAACAAATTTAATCCATTAGTCAACATTTTCATTACAATAAATAATTTGACTAATTTTAAGAGGTTAGCAGTCAAATTTAGCTAAAATAATAATAATGACAAAATTAATTAAAAAATTGTGAATATTAAAAGTTAAATTTGTCATTATACCTAAAAATTATAGCTTGAATTTCGTATTCCAACAAAAGATAATGATTTGGTGATTACAATTAGTAAGAAATTTCAACACAATAATATTTATAGAGGCAAATTTAGAGGTATATACACTTTCTTTTTTAATTAGGGTTTTAACCAAATGTAGTTGTTTCTACATTGATTTTGGTTGTTTTAATCGATTTGCACTGTTTCAATAATAAACCAGTGCAACCAACTCCCTTTTTCGCATTGATCTATTCTACCCAATTTCAATCACACTAGTTAGAACATTATGCACCGGTTGGTACATGAATAATATTAAAAAATATAAATTTTCTAACTTTTTACTAATATGGTATAAATAATAAAAACTTTATCGAAACATTGTGCATCAACTGGTGCATAGATATTTGAAATTTGTTCAATATCATTCATTTGATATTTGAAAATAGTTTTATACACATCTATAAATATTTTTTTAAAATATTGATAAATTCAAAATGATATACCAAAACATACTGGCACTGGTATACATAAGTTCCAATAGAAAAATGATGTGGTCCATCAATACGGTACCAACTACATTGATTTTACCCCTTTATGATTAATTGCAAATAGCTCCTTGGTAGGACAAAAGCGCACCTGTAAGATGTATTTTTAAACTGGAGATACTGCCAACATATTACAGGGTTAAAGCGCACCCTATAGAAAATTATATAAAACAAATAGTTAAACATCTTTAATTTACTCAAAATCTTATATGTATGATATACAAAAATTGAACTTGAAATATAACAATCGGATTACTAAAATATTACTCATATTAAAAAACTATGAAAATGTGTAAAACTCTTATAATTCTACATTGATGAAAGTGTATTCCTCCCCTTAATATAAATATCATTTTTAAAAGGCTTAAATTTAAAATTAACCCCCTAACTATAGTCATTTGTCTCACTTAGGTACATAGTTTTTTTGTAAAAAAATATTTAAATTATATTTCCTTTACAATAATCACTTCGTGTTAACTCAATTAAAAAATCCATTAGCCAATAATATAGTGACACGTAACACCGTTTTCAAGTTAAATTGGAAAAAAAATATTTATATATTTAATAATTTTTTTGGTTTCTTTCTTTACCATTTTCTTCTTCACTTCTACTACATGAACAACAACAACAACAACAATCATCACTTCGTAAAAAGTTGCTTATATGACTTGTTGGAGTTGTGTGACCCAAATTCTAAGATATTGCTTGCAAGTCAAGTTAAACAAAATATATCTTCTTTCTAGAAGATTTAGTATTTATGAGTATAATATATTTAACATTTATTAGCATAATATATTTTTACTTTGATTAGAATTAGGATTTTTCAACCTATAAATAGATGTAGTCGAAACTCCTCTTGTAATCATTCAAATTCGACATAGTGAATTTTTCTTCTCCTCTGTCCGTGGTTTTTCCCCGAATGGGTTTCTACGTAAAATCTGTGTGTTCTTTATTTTATTTCTCATTTCTTTGCGATATATATTGTCATTACCGACATTTATATTTTCACAAATGGCGTCTTTGAAGTATGAAATTCCGCTGTTGGATCGCAACACCAGATTCACGTTGTGGCAGATAAAGATGCAGACAGTTCTTGCATAGATGAATTTAGAGGAAGCCTTGCTAGGGGTAGATAAGATGCCTTCGACATTGACGGAGGAAGAGAAGAAGCGCAAGGATCGAAAGGCGTTAACACGATTACATCCGCATTTGTCTAACGAAATTTTGCGAGGATGTGATGAAGGAGAAGACGCCCATTGCATTATGGAAGAGGCTAGAACAAATATGTATGTCAAAAACTCTAACCAGCAAGTTACATATGAAGCAACGTCTTTATGCTCATCGTTTGGAGGAAGGTGTATCTGTGCACGAACACTTAACAGTGTTTAAAGAAATTCTCTCAAACTTGGAGGCCATGGAGGTTGGTATGATAAGGAAGATCTAGGGTTGATTCTACTTTGTTCGTTGCCCCGTCTTATTCAACCTTCAGAGACACGATTTTATATAGCTGTGAGTCTCTCACAGTTGATGAGGTTTATGATTCTTTGACCTCATATGATAAGATGAATCATCTTATGGTTAAACCCGACTCTCGGGGAGAGGGTATCATTATTCGTGGGAGGCAAGATCGGAATGCTGATGATTATCGTGGAAGGACACAGGAACGGAATCTTCGCGGTAAATCTAAGGGTAGATCGAAGTCTTCAAACAGAGGTAAAACTTGTATACGCAAGAAGAAAGGGCACATTAAATCGAGTGCTATAAACTACAGAACAAGATTAAAAAAGGGAGGTGCGAATCAAAAGGAAAACAACCAAAAAATTAGGTGAAGGCGATGTTGTAGAACACTACGGCGATGGTGAACTTCTAGTCACTTACACAACAATTCTAAAGTGAGCGACGAGTGGATACTTGATTCAGGCTGCACCTTCCACATGAGTTCCAATCGGGATTGGTTTACAAATTACGAATCAGTGTCTGAAGGTGTTGTTTTGATGGGAAATAATGCTTCGTCTAAAATCGCAGGTGTTGGAACAATTAAAGTTAAGATGTTTGATGGAGTTGTCAGAACACTTGGTGACATACGCCATGTTCCAGAATTGAAGAGAAATTTAATTTCGTTGAGTACTCTTGATTCAAGAGGGTACAAATACACAGTTGAAAGTGGGATTTTGAAGATTTCCAAAGGTTCCTCGTTGTGATGAAAGAAATGAGAAAGACCGCGCCAAGTTATATGTTTTTGAGGGTTTCTATTATTATTGGTGATGCATTTGTCGCTTTCTCTTCCTTGTCAGATGATGATATTACTAAACTTTGGCATATGCGCCTAGGGCATATGAGTGAGAATGGCATGGCAGAATTGAGCAAAAGAGGACTTCTTGATGGGCAAGGAATTTGCAAACTGAAGTTCTGTGAGCACTGCGTTTTTGAGAAGCAAAAGAGAGTTCGATTCACCAGAGGAATCCATAACACGAAGGGAACGTTGGAGTATATTCATTACGATCTGTGGGGGCCATCAAGAGTGCCTTCAAGAGGTGAAGCTAATTATATGCTAACTTTTATTGATGATTTTTTGAAAAGTTTGGGCATTCTTCCGAAGCGAGAAAAAGCGATGTGTTTTCCGCATTTAAGTCTTGGAAAACTATGATTGAAAAGCAGACGGAAAACAAATAAAATACCTCCGCATTGACAATGGCTTAGAGTTTTGTTACGATGAGTTTAATAAATTGTGCAAGTCGAAGGATCGTGAGACACTTGACGATTCGTCATACTCCACAAAGCAAAGCGGCGTTGCGAGCGAATGAACGTAAGCGATCATGGAGAAGGTTCGATGTATGTTGTCAAATGCCAACTTACCAAAGTCGTTTTTGGGCGAAGCAACCTCATCGCATGTTTTTCGATCAACCAATCTCCATCCGTTGCCATTGAGAAAAAGACTCCACAAGAGGTATGGTCAGTAATCCCGCTAATTATTACGATTTAAAGATCTTTGGGTGTCCTGCGTATGCTCATGTTGATAATGGAAAATTGGAACCGAAATCCATTAAATGTGTTTTTCTTGGTTATAAAGTGGTGTAAAAGGGTATAAGTTATGGTGTCTGAAAATAGAAAAGTTGTGATTAGCAGAGATGTTTTTTTTATGAAGCCGCTATGCTACCTAACTTATCTCTTAAAGACTCTTCCAATAAAGAAAATCAAAAGCAGGTGGAGCATGAGATTAATATAGAGTCGACTCCTCAAGCCAGTACAAAAATTGAGAATCGAGTTACTTCTTCACCACAATACTCTATCGCCAAAAACAGAACTAGAAGAGAAATTAAGCCTCCAAAGAAGTATGCTGAGGCTGATCTAGTTGCTTATGCTTTAAATGTGGTCGAAGATATAGATGCAAACCAAGAGCCGTCTAATTATTCTGAGGTGGTTAGCTGTGAAGACTCAAAAAATTGGATGTTTGCTATGCAAGAGGAGATGGAATCACTCCACAAAAACAGAACATGGGATCTTGTGAAACTTCCTAAAGGTAAAAAGGTTGTTCGCTGTAAATGGGTGTTTAAAAAGAAAGAAGGGACTCTAGGAGTTGAAGAACCCAGATATAAAGCAAGGCTTGTTGCAAAGGGTTACAGTCAAATTCTAGGAGTGGACTTCACAGATGTGTTCTCCCCAGTTGTGAAGCATAGTTCGATTCGAGCTTTGCTTGGTATTATGGCTATGCATGATTTGGAGCTTGAACAGTTAGATGTAAAAACTGCATTTTTGCATGGAGAACTTGAGGAAGATATTTACATGCAACAACCAGAGGGTTTTACAGTCTCAGAAAAAGAGGACTATGTTTGCTTGCTAAAAAAGTTCCTTTACGGTTTGAAACAGTCACCAAGACAGTGGTGTTGTAACCATTTTTAAGTTTGGAAAAACGGGGTCGACTTTAGTTTTGAAAACGAAAATAAAAACGGGAGACGCCACCAATCTTTTTTTGATGAGGTGTGATCGGGTCACCTCGTAATTCAATTATTTCAATAAAAGTTTAAATTTATTAAAATGATGATTTTTGGTCTACGAAATCGAGAAAACGGGTTCGGGAGTCGGTTATGCACGAGGAAGGGTTAGCACCCTTGATACGCCCAAAATTGGTACCTAGTTGATTAATCGATGTCTTAGTGTCGAATATTTGAAAACTTAAGAATTCAAAATACGATCTCTCCTTTTTTGTTGATGCCTAAAAACATTTGGATAAATTGAAAATGTGTGCCAAAGGCTGTCTCGTCTCAAGGTAAAATGTCATATCCAATACGTTAGGACACAACACATCGACCTTCGAGGCTAAACTTGCCTTTTATTCGAAACTTATGCATTTAATTGAAAGGATATTCTGTTATTTAGAATGGACGAGAAAAATCGAAACCCAATACTTTAGGGCACGATCTCTCGAATTTCTAAATACGGAATATTGCCTTGGTTTAGAAAATCTTATCTCGGAATAACAAAATATCACATCCAATGCATTAGGACACGACATCTCGAGTTCTCGAGAATAAGCTTTTTATTAAAAAAGTATTTGTTTTAAAAGGATATTCGGTTATTTAGATTAAACGAGAAAAATCGAAACCCAATACTTTAGGGCACGATCTCCCGAATTTCTAAATACGGAATATTTCCTTTGTGAAAGAAAGCAATTTTGTATCGAGCGAAGTACAATATGAATTTATGGAAAATTGCAAAAAGTGAATTACGATGCTAGCAAGCATATAGAATAAATGCATTAAATACAAATGACAATAATAAAACGAAAATAGAATAAAACGAATAAAAATAAGCTAAAAAGATAATAAATAGAAAATAAAAGAATAATAAGCAAAAAGGAAGTTTTACGAGAAGAAAAGGAAAAAATAATAATAATGATAATAGTGATAATGAAAATGATGTCAATATATATATAAGTAGAAATATATAGAAATGTGTATAAGTAAAAATATATAGAAGTATATGCTAGTAGCTATAATAAAAATAATAATAGTGAATAAAATAATAATAACAAAATAAATAGGAAAAATAATATATTAGCAAAAATAATGTTAAGAATAATAAGTATTAAATACAAATAATAATCATTAAAATAATAATACAAATTAATATTAACCAGCAATAATGAATATAATAATACTAACATAAATAATAATACAAATAATAATAATAAATTTGAAAAGTAATGAATTTAATAGCAAAATAATTAAAATAATTAAAAAAAGGATTAAAATCGAATTAAATACGGATTATCGGGGCAAATCTTCAATAAAATAAGGAGGAAAGGGTCTATTTGAAACGCGCGGATTACCTGGGGGACTAAAAAAGGCAATAACCCTTCCCTCCCAAAACGCGCAGCATAGGCAGGGACTCGATTGAAAATCAAACTGACATTCGGGGCGAAATTTTAAAAAATTAAAAACCTGATTTCAAAGTAGAAAAAGACGGAAGGGCTAAATGCATAAATAACCCTTCCGCAAGAAAACACGCGGATCCTGGGAGCGGGTCGGGTCAGAGCGCGGATCCCATGGGTGAAACGACGTCGTTTTGGCGTTAAAGGCCAGTCCCAAAACGACGTCGTTTTGGGTGGCCTTTATAAGTAAAAAAAATCCCACTAAAATTTCATTTTTAGCTGCTTGTTTAAAAAAAAAAAACTTTTAACCCCTTTTCTTTCTTTCTCTACAGGGCCTGGGATTCCGGTCGAAATCCGGCCGCCGGACCACCGCGCCTCGTCGTCAAGCCTTGCCGCACATGATTATCGCGACGTGATGGCGGAACTCTTTCCTCTATTTTTTGATTCTAGTTTTTAGGGTTTAATCTCTGCTTTTGTATTTGTGTTTAATCAAATGTTTGTTTTTGAATCTAAAATCTTTCTTTTCATTTCTCTCTATTTTTATTCAATAAAAATCCTCCTCTTACAATGGTTTTTAACTGGCTTTTATAGCCATTTTTGTTACAAGCTTTATGTCTTCTCTTTTTAATGCTTGGCAGGTGCTTGGTGGCAGGTGGAGCAAGTGGGAGGGTCGGTGGCCGACTACGGCGGTGGCGATGGGCGAGAGGCAGAGGGCAGAAACAAGTGGCCCTAGGTGCGGCGCACCTAGGGTTTGTAAAATTTTTTATTTTTCTGTTGTTTTTTTTTTTATTGGGCTAGGTTTTTTTTGAAATTGGGTTGATCTGTTGGGTTGTTTGGGTAGGCTGTAGTGGGTTTGTAATTGGGCTTCGGGTTTGGGTTTTGACTGGGTTTTTATTGGGTTGGGGTAATTTAGTTTAGGTTTGGGTTGGTTTAATGGGTTTTAGGTGTTATTGGGCCGGGCAAAATTGGGTTATACAGCTGCCCCTCTTTGCTCATTATCGTGTAACGGGAATGGAGCAAAGACTTTCAAGAAAGACCAATTTTGCCCGGTCTTGCTGAGTCTTGACTTCTTCGGTGCTCCTTTTCTTCAAGTAGTCTCATTCCAGTCCACCGCATCTTGTTGCTTTGACTCGCACCACCGCCACTTTAGAGGGATGGGACCTGTAGTTTCAATCTGCTCCACTGCAAACTCAGAGAGATAAGATTTGATGCCTTTGATCTGCTCCTGAAACTTCAGGAATGCCAGATTTGCTATCTTCGATCTGCTCCTGCAACATCAGGAATGCCAGATTTGCTATCTTCGATATGCTTCTGCAACTTCAGGAATGTCAGACCTGCTAACTTCAATCTGCTCCTGCAACTTCAGGAATGCCAGATTTGCTATCTTCGATCTGCTCCTACAACATCAGGAATGCCAGATCTGCTAACTTCGATCTGCTCCTGCAACATCAGGAATGCCAGACCTGCTATCTTCAATCTACTCCTGCAACATCGGGAATGCGGATCGATATCTTCGACCGCTCCCCGCAAGCTCGAGGATTGCGATCGATAACTTCGACCGCTCCCGCAACATCGGGAATGCGGATCGATATCTTCGATCTACTCGCAAGTCCGTGGATTGCGGTGATATCTTTGATCGCTTCTCGCAAACTCGGGAATCGCGGATCCGCTATCTCAATCGCTCCCTCGCAAACTCGTGGATTGCCGATCGATGTCTTCGATCCGCTTTCTCGCAAACTCGGGAATTGCGGACTGATGTTTTCGATCCGCTCCTACAAACTCGGGGATTGCCAAATCTGCTATCTCCAATCGCTCCCCGCAAACTCGGGGATTGCCGGTGATGTCTTCGATCCGCTTCTCGCAAACTCGGGAATTACTGCACGATGTCTTGATCTACTCCCTACAAACTCGGGGATTGCCAATCGCTATCTCCAATCTGCTCCCCGCAAACTCGGGGATTGCGGTCGATGTCTTCGATCTGCACTCCTACAAACTCGGGGATTGCCGAATCTGCTATCTCCAATCGCTCTCCCGCAAACTCGGGGATTGCGGATCGATGTCTTCGATCGCTCCTACAAACTCGTGGATTGCCAATCTGCTATCTCTAATCGCTTCCTACGATTGCGGACCGATGTCTTCGATCCGCTTCCTCGCAAACTCAAGAATTGCGGACTGATGTCTTGATCGCTCCCTACAAACTCAGGGATTGCCAAATCTGCTATCTCCAATCTGCTCCCTGCAAACTCAGGGATTGCCAGACTGATGTCTTCGATCTGCTCCCTACAAACTCAGGGATTGGCAAATCTGCTATCTCCAATCTGCTCCCTGCAAACTCAGGGATTGCCAGACTGATGTCTTCGATCTGCTTCCTGCAAACTCAGGAATTGTCAGATCTGCTATCTTCAATCTTGCTACATAACCTGTAGAATGAGTATATGCTTATGTCTAATAATAAAATGGTCCTAATTAGACATGTTATGATATACGAAAATGTTATAAAGATGATTCTTATTTCAAGGATTAGAATGTAATGACCGGAATGAATCAAATGCTCCTAATGAAATTTGGTATGATACAAGAATGTTATGAGTATGATTCCTATTCTAGGTGTTATCACTCATTTGTTTTTCCATTCTTGTTCATCAATCATGTTCTGCTCAACCAGCTTTCCCCAATGTAATTTATGAGTCAGCCCCGCTTGAACCTTAAGTCATGAAGTTGGTATTTCCTACTGCAACTTTAGGGGAATGACATTTGATTTCTTCCATATTTCTGTTACCACTCAGAGGGACAGAACTTGAATCACTTTCAATCTGTTACACCATTCCCTGGGTATAATGACCAGATGTATGTGTCTGAATGGATGCAGGGTATCTCGACAATGATCCCCTTTTACACTTGGATTGACCTTGTTCGTTATTTGTCGATATGGTGTCACTAACGAAATTGTCTTATCCAATAAGACTTTGAAGAGATAATCATTTTTTGATATTTCCAGCCTTTAGGCTTGGTGAGTTCTGAACAATAGTCATATTTCATATTCCTCATATTATTTAGAAGCTTCTAGAATAATATGCGAAACTCCTTTTATAAAAGTGTTTTTAGTCCATAGATCGTTATTTCAATATAAATGCTTGAAAAAGGTCACAAAAATGGACGAGAAAGAAATTAGTCAGGAGCATAGCTCAGAAAAATAATTTAATCAAGGATAACCCAGGCAATAAAAGGAAGTTGATTTGGGTATATCTCAAAAAGAATAAAGCAATCGAAGATAACGAATTCAAAAATGGGTAAGATAGAAGCTAGGTGCCCCAGATATCGCAGCCTGAGCTTCTTTGTTCCAACTTCTCGAGGACCATTTTAAGCTCAATATGTGTTTAGGGGATCCGGAGTACTTTGTCAATGCCCCAAGACGTAACATACTTCTTCATTACTAATTTAGACGTAGCAAGACTACTGTATGCCCCGCTTTTTAGTCAAAATTTGAGCCGCCCTTTTCAGGTTTTCAACTCAAATCCTCTTTGGTCTCAAAGCGCCCTTTCCGGGTTTTCGCTTTGGCCTCTCCTTTTTTCATTTTTCTCATTTTTTTTCGAGGCGCCCTTTACGGGTTTTTACCTTGATCTTTCCTCTTTCAGGTAATATCTCTTGACTGAACCTGAATTCATCGGATTGGGCAAGTCTTCGCCACCTATCTCGGTCAATATCAATGCTCCTCTAGAACAGGTCTTCTTTGGCATCCGCTCTCCTCTAAAATCGTTTTATACAGGAAAAGTCTTTTTCAACATCAGGTTTCCCCGTGGAATTCTCTAGGATGAACCTCTTTGTCATAAGCTTGGATAAATTTAACCTTTTCTTCAACTAGGTTCAATTAACAAAATGTTACAATTCCATAATGGGTAAGATGTTGCCCCAGTGAAGGTTCTGGCCAACGTTCAAGAAACATAGAGAGTAATGATAGCTTCTTATGCCAATTTTTACAAGTCTTAGCCACCCCTTTTTTTTGGCGAATTTGATGGCTATCGACTTTGTAACATTGACATATAAAGCTACTTACACCCTCTTAGTGAAGTAGACGACGACCATGACGGTAAATCGATGGCAACTTGAAACGTTTGACGAAATTGGACCCATAATATCCATGCCCCACATATAGAAAAGTCTGTGAAGAAAATAGAAGAGTCACATAAATCTCGTCTTCTTCAATTCAGTATTTGTGATATGACTGATGCAATCCCCTTCCATGGTAGACCAACAGTGCCCTATCCTATTGTTTAGCCCGCGTATTATTAGTCCAGGCATATCCTAATATGATCGCAAAAACATATTTGAATTCTCGAGGATAACTCAATAATGTCTCGCCTTATTTCTGTGATGAGCTAGACTACCATTCTCACTCATTTCCTATGCTCGCAATATCCAATGACCCTTTGTAGAGTAAGGTCTGTTTTTCATCTTGTTTTACCATTCTTAACAAATTAGAAGATAAGTTACAATCTCTGTTATCTTCAAAGTCCTGAGATCCTCTAGACTCATATCTTATTCAAAGAGGGAGTCAGTAACAATGTCGCTCATGTCATTGATATCTGGGGACCTAGTATAGGTTCGAAAGAATATTTCAAAAGAATAAATGATTCCAAGAACAGTTATTTGTATGGTCATGAGTAAAGAATGAAAGAATATTGTACAATATGAAATGAAAAGAATAAAAGAATATTTGCTTAAAAATGCATTTTATTGAAATAAAGTTTCGGACATAAGCCTATTTCACAAAAGAGTTCTTATTGCCTCTAAGCTTAAGACAACAAGCATGTTTTGCACATTACTATAGATCAACTTTAAAAATGCAAGGATTTATTCCACAATCCTATTATTCAAGACACTCCCAAGTATGCAAAGGCTTGGAAACTTCGTTCTCTGATTCCCTCTTCGCTTTCGATTTCTTCAAAGGATAGCAACTTTCTTGTCTCCTCCTTCAATTATAGCATTTACTGCCTCTTCAAAGTGATCAGGTTTTGATAAATCGTTGACTTTCACAATTCCCATTTTGATGAGTCTCTCAACTACCTTTTTGAAGGCAGTGCAATTTTCTATAGAATGCCCTAATATTCCCGCATGGTAATCATATTGGGCATTCTCGTTATACCATTTTGGGAACGGAGGTTGCAACGGTTCCAAATAAAATAGAGACACCACGTGTGCGTCAAACAAACTTTGATATAGCTCTTTATACGTTATTGGGATTGGCGTAAATTGGAGTTTTTCAGAGTTTTGCCTAGTGCCTGATTCTTGTCTCACCGTCCCTTGTTGCCCAGCAGTGATCACCTTTGGCTGGTTAACAGTAATTGCTTTTGAGTTCCCTTTATTGTATGTACTCGTATTATTCACCTCGTCATTCTTCTTCCTAGGAGCAGACCTTTTAGTGGCTTCCCCTGCTTCAATATTGCCACATCTTATGGCATTTTCAATCATCTCTCCTGCCATCACTATATCCGCAAAGCTTTTGGTGGTGTTTCCTATCATATGAGTAATGAATGGAGCCTTCAAGGTATTGATGAATAGCATTGTAGTCTCCTTTTCTATGAGTGGTGGCTGAACTTGCAGGGCGACCTCCCTCCATCTTTGCGCATACTGCCTGAAGCTTTCATTTGATTTCTTCTCCATGTTTTGCAAAGTGATTTTATCAGGCGTCATGTCCGTGACATGGTTGTATTACTTCATGAAGGCTTGAGCTAAGTCTCTCCAGGAGCTAATGTTAGCGCGGCTGAGTTGATTGTACCACCTAGACGCTGCCCCCACCAAACTGTCTTGGAAATAATGAATCAAAAGTTGATCATTGTTCACATAGCTCGTCATGCGTCTACAAAACATAGTGATGTGAGCTTCAGGGCAACTGGCCCCATTGTACTTCTCAAATTCCGGCATCTTGAATTTATGAGGAAGTACCAGATCCGGGACCAAACTCAAGTCATTGGCATCAATACCGCGATGATGGTCAGCATTTTCCAAAGCCTGGAATTTTTCTTCCAACCATCTACAGCGATCCTCCAACTTCCTTGAGGATTCAATTCTTAATCCCTCTCTGTCCAAATCCGAGATAACGGGATTGGTTGGGTTATCTCTTGGGTTAGATCTTGAGCCGACCTGGAAGTTTATGGGCGGTCTATTATCAGCTTGCCCCTGTTGAGGCCTAATTGTGATAGGTGGCCTTTGGGGATACTCTTCAGGTTGTGCTGACGCATGTGGTAGGGTAAAACCCGGGGGATTGCCTTCACTCTCTTCTCCAGTAATGGCCATGGGACTCTTTCCTTTTTCCAGCATCCTACTCATCATCTGGGCCATTTGGGCCATCATGTTCCTCTGTGCCTCCAACATTTGGTCCCTCATCTCTTGTTGGAGTTTTGCCATTTGCTCTTGCATCTCGTCTTGCATATATTTTTGGAATTGTTCCATTCTTTGATCCATTTTCTTCGATTTGGCGCGTGTACCGTAAGGATGTTCAGCTTCTAGATTTTTCTTTTCTCTCTTTCTCTCATTTTTTTTCTGAAATAACTTCAACTAATTAAGGTCTTTCTACAAATTTTAATGCATGTAATATGATGTAATGCAAATGCATGAAATGCGATACAAATGCATGAAATGAATGCAAAAAGAAAGAGAGGTGTTGATTATGAATTCAATTCCATTAGAAGAACTTTTCTAGAAAATACGTTTTTTTTACATAAAACGGATTGCATATACGGCTTTGTCCTCATAGTCCAAGTGAAAACTAATCCTCTTCTTCGTATCCGGATACTATGGTTGTGTCCCGTGAACTTTCCCAATAGATGCCTCTTCTAGCTCATTGTTGCTTGGTCCAGGCCGTACATCCTCACTCACTTATCCTCCGCGATGTTCATAAGAAGATTGAGACACGATGACTCTCGAATAATCCTTGTCGGCTTGAATCCTCGGGCAAAGTCTTGTATTCTTCTGCTGGCTATCAGCTCTCTCTCGTTGTTTACCTGGACTATGACCGTATTATAAATCCACTTTATCAAGTAACACATTTCCTTATGACAAACTCTCCTATTTAGAAATCGAATATTAATCAACACCTCCTTTCTATGATGATGCAATACAATGCAATCAAAATAGAAGAAAACACGTTAGTACAAGAGAAATAAACAACACATAATAATTGTCCGGGCAACCACTAGGGTTTGGTGTGGCTCTATCTAGGGTAGACTCCTAGGTCTCTCTATATGTGGTTTGGTTCTAAAGAAATGGTACCCGAACCAGCAGATTCCTCGATCTTCACCCATTATAGACTCATATAGATCGAGTTCGGTTTAGGGGGATACATTTCCCTATGGCTGCACGGAGATGAAAATCTCACGAAGACATAGGTACGGATGTATCCCGAAAGCGATCAACTATCCTGCACGGAGGTGAAAACCTCACGAATGAGTAGCTTTTCACTCCCACTTAAAAGGTGTGATCCGGCGGTCATGCAATATGATGCAAAAGTATTTTACAAGACTCAAACCAACAGTAGTCATATGTCACAAACAAATGCAAATGGAAGGATCGTAATTTTTTTCAAATCAGATTTTCAATTTTCGACAACAAGACAGAAAACAATCAATTTTACGGCTTGACTCTTTTATTGTCCCCAGCGGAGTCGCCAAGCTGTCGTAACCATTTTTAAGTTTGGAAAAACGGGGTCGACTTTAGTTTTGAAAACGAAAATAAAAACGGGAGTCGCCACCAATCTTTTTTTGATGAGGTGTGATCGGGTCACCTCGTAATTCAATCATTTCAATAAAAGTTTAAATTTATTAAAATGATGATTTTTGGTCTCTGAAATCAAGAAAAGCGGGTTCGAGTCGATTTACGCGAGGAAGGGTTAGCACCCTCGATACGCCCAAAATTGGTACCTAGTTGATTAATCGATGTCTTAGTAACGAATATTTGAAAACTTAAGAATTCAAAATACGATCCCTCCTTTTTTGTTGATGCCTAAAAACATTTGGATAAATTGAAAATGTGTGCCAAAGGCTGTCTTGTCTCAAGGTAAAATGTCATATCCAATACGTTAGGACACAACACCTCGACCTTCGAGGCTAAACTTGCCTTTTATTCGAAACTTATGCATTTAATTGAAAGGATATTCTGTTATTTAGAATAGACGAGAAAAATCGAAACCCAATACTTTAGGGCACGATCTCTCGAATTTCTAAATACGAAATATTGCCTTGGTTTAGAAAATCTTATCTCGGAATAACAAAATATCACATCCAATGCATTAGGACACGACATCTCGAGTTCTCGAGAATAAGCTTTTTATTAAAAAAGTATTTGTTTTAAAAGGATATTCGGTTATTTAGATTAAACGAGAAAAATCGAAACCCAATACTTTAGGGCACGATCTCCCGAATTTCTAAATACGGAATATTGCCTTTGTGAAAGAAAGCAATTTTGTATCGAGCGAAGTGCAATATGAATTTATGAAAAATTGAAAAAAGTGAATTATGATGCTAGCAAGCATATAGAATAAATGCATTAAATACAAATGACAATAATAAAACGAAAATAGAATAAAACGAATAAAAATAAGCTAAAAAAGATAATAAATAGAAAATAAAAGAATAATAAGCAAAATGGAAGTTTTACGAGAAGAAAAGGAAAAAAAAATAATGATAATAGTGATAATGAAAATGATGTCAATATATATATATATAAGTAGAAATATATAGAAATGTGTATAAGTAAAAATATATAGAAATATATGTTAGTAGCTATAATAAAAATAATAATAGTAAAAGTAATAATATAAATAATAATAAAAAATGTTGATGATATTAGAAGAAAAAAATAATAAGAATAGTAATGATAATGGAAATAAATAATAATAGTGAATAAAATAATAATAACAAAATAAATAGGAAAAATAATATATTAGCAAAAATAATGTTAAGAATAATAAGTATTAAATACAAATAATAATCATTAAAATAATAATACAAATTAATATTAACCAGCAATAATGAATATAATAATACTAACATAAATAATAATACAAATAATAATAATAAATTTGAAAAGTAATGAATTTAATAGCAAAATAATTAAAATAATTAAAAAAGGATTAAAATCGAATTAAATACGAATTATCGGGGCAAATCTGCAATAAAATAAGGAGGAAATGGCCTATTTGAAACGCGCGGATTACCTGGGGGACTAAAAAGGGCAATAACCCTTCCCTCCCAAAACGCGCAGCATAGGCAGGGACTCGATTGAAAATCAAACTGACATTCGGGGCGAAATTTTAAAAAATTAAAAACCTGATTTCAAAGTAGAAAAAGGCGGAAGGGCTAAATGCATAAATAACCCTTCCGCAAGAAAACACGCGGATCCTGGGAGCGGGTCGGGTCAGAGCGCGGATCCCATGGGCGAAACGACGTCGTTTTGGCGTTAAAGGCCAGTCCCAAAACGACGTCGTTTTGGGTGGCCTATATAAGTAAAAAAATCCCACTAAAATTTCATTTTTAGCTGCTTGTTTAAAAAAAAAAAAACTTTTAACCCCTTTTCTTTCTTTCTCTACAGGGCCTGGGATTCCGGCCGAAATCTGACCGCCGGACCACTGCGCCTCCGTCGCCGGCGCCGCCACCGGTCACCACACACGGTGGCTGGAACTCTTTCCTCTATTTTTTTATTCTAGTTTTTAGGGTTTAATCTCTGCTTTCGTATTTGTGTTTAATCAGATGTTTGTTTTTGAATCTAAAATCTTTCTTTTCATTTCTCTCTATTTTTATTCAATAAAAATCCTCCTCTTACAATGGTTTTTAACTGGATTTTATAGCCATTTTTGTTACAAGCTTTATGTCTTCTCTTTTTAATGCTTGGCAGGTGCTTGGTGGCAGGTGGAGCAAGTGGGAGGGTCGGTGGCCGACTCTGACAGTGGCGATGGGCAGAGGCAGAGGGCAGAAACAAGTGGCCCTAGGTGCGGCGCACCTAGGGTTTGTAAATTTTTTTATTTTTCTGTTGTTGTTTTTTTTTTATTGGGCTAGTTTTTTTTTGAAATTGGGTTGATCTGTTGGGTTGTTTGGGTAGGCTGTAGTGGGTTTGTAATTGGGCTTCGGGTTTGGGTTTTGACTGGGTTTTTATTGGGTTGGGGTAATTTAGTTTAGGTTTGGGTTGGTTTAATGGGTTTTAGGTGTTATTGGGCCGGGCAAAATTGGGTTGTACAAGTGGTACAAGAGGTTTGATTCTTTTATGACTTCTCATGATTTTAAAAGAAGTAGTTTTGACAGCTGTGTTTACTTTAAGAAAAACAGGGATGGTTCTTTTGTGTATCTAGTTCTTTATGTTGATAGCAGCAGAAGATAAAGGAGAGATAAGAAAGGTCAAAACTCAACTAAGTGAAGAATTCGAGATGAAAGATTTGGGACCAGCAAAGAAGATACTTGGTATGGAGATTCTCAGAGATAGAAAAGCAAGTAAATTGTACCTAAGTCAGAAGGGGTACATTGAGAAAGTTCTTTGCAGGTTCAATATACAGAGTGCTAAGCCTGTTAGTACTCCTTTAGCAGCCCATTTTAGACTTTCATCGGCTTTGTCTCCACAATCAGATGATGAGATTGAGTACATATCACATGTTCCATACTCTAGTGCAGTGGGATCTCTAATGTATGCTATGGTTTGTTTACGTCCAGATTTATCATATGCAGTCAGTGCAGTTAGCAGATACATGGCGAATCCCGATAAAGAACATTGGAAAGTAGTTCAGTGGATTTTAAGATACTTACGAGGTACTACTGATGTTTGCTTACGAGTTTGGAAGAACTAGAGATAGAGTCATTGGGTATGTTGATGCTTGATTTTGCTTTGGAGACCTTGATAGAAGAAGATCTCTCACTGGTTATGTCTTTACAATCGGAGGTTGTGCAATCAGTTGAAAGCTACATTGCAAACTACAGATCGCTTTGTCTACCATCAAGTCGAGTACATGGCGCCATGAAGCTTGTAAAGAAGCTATTTGGTTGAAGGGACTCTTTAGTGAGCTCAATGAAGACTTTCAAATCAAAGCCACGATATTTTGTGATGACAGAGTGCTATCTTCCTTACAAAAGATCAAATGTTTCATGAGAGAACAAAACACGTTGATGTTAGGTATCATTTTGTTCGTGATATTATTGCTCGTGGTGATATTGTTGTGAGCAAAATTAGTACTCATGAAAATCCTGCAGATATGATGACTAAGTCACTTCCTATAACCAAGTTTGAGCATTGTTTAGACTTGGTTGGTGTTCATTGTTGAAGTTAAACCCTTAAGGAGTTTTATGGAAGAGGTGAAAATTTGTTCGTTGAGAATTCGTGTCAAGGTGGAGATTGTTGGAGTTGTGTGACCCAAATTCTAAGATATTGCTTGCAAGTCAAGTTAAACAAAATATATCTTCTTTCTAGAAGATTTAGTATTTATGAGTACAATATATTTAGCATTTATTAGCATAATATATTTTTACTTTGATTAGAATTAGGTTTTTTCAACCTATAAATAGATGTAGTCGAAACTCCTCTTGTAATCATTCAAATTCGACATAGTGAATTTTTCTTCTCCTCTGCCCGTGGTTTTTCCCCGAATGGGTTTCCACGTAAAATCTGTGTGTTCTTTAATTTAGTTCTCATTTCTTTGCGATATATATTGTCATTACCGACATTTATATTTTTCACATGACTCATTAAAGACAAGATGATATTGCAACCTAACCTTGGGCTTGCTTGTGAAGAACCTACATTTTGCACTCCTAACCCAAAATTTGTCATAAAATTTCCTTAACTTCAATAAGTATTGGATTAAAGGTGGACTTAATTCCTTTACTCTATTCTCATAAAATAAAAATAAAAAATCTTTACCCTATATAGTGTTCTTTGTCCTTAATTTACAAATTCTCAATTAATCCAACAAATGTTTACATTTTTTTTTTAAAGTTTGGGTTTTGATTCTAAAAAACAAATAGAAGTGAAAAAGAAAGTTGTTTTAGTAAAAATAATACATGATTTATGAACTAGAGCGAGAAATAAATTAAAATCGAGGTTTAAAAAAGAGAAAGAACTAGTTGAAATATAGTTTCGTCGTCGGAAACTGAGTTTGTATGAGTTTTTCGAAAAATTCTTAAGGTGAAAAACAAAAAATGAAAATTTATTTTAAAATTTTCTCGTGACGATAGTATTAATTGAGTTCAAATTAGTCTTTTTATTACTAAATGGATCAATTTAGTCCTTAGACTATTAAAAGGAATCAATGAGACCAAATTAGAAATAGTTAACATTTACTGTTTAAAAAATAATAATTTACGGTTTAACAAAGTTAATATTTTTAAAGTTTTCATGATTTTGTAAATAAAATCTTTTATTTGAAATTGAACTGCAATTGTAAAAAAGATAAATTTCAAGATATTTTTTATATAAAAAATTAACTTTGTTATAGTTTAGACTTCTTTAACTCTTTTTAATAGTATAAGAACTAGATTAATTTATATAATAATAAAGAGACTAATTTAATATAGTTCCTATAATACAGGGATCTCTTAGGTACTTTAACCTTAAAAAGTACTGCATTAAAAGATAATAACAATATAGTTATGCAAATTTTTTATGTAATATTCCCATTTTTGAAACTATCCTTAGGTTAAAATATGTTATAAGTCATTCTACTCTTCGAAACTTAAAATTTAATCTTTGTACTTTTATTTTAGAATTTAGTCATTTTACTTTTCAGATTTTAAAATCAGGTCCAACAGTTAACAATACTGTTAAAATTATTTTATTAAATTTAAGTTCATTACAATGTCAATTTTTTAGTTACATTAAGTTAATATATTTTAATTTCAAAATGTTATACTAACAAATTTAATAAAATAAACAGCGGTAATAATTGAATTAAATTTTTAAAAATAAAAAATATAAAAACTAAATTATAAATTTATAAAGATTACATATTATTTTAACCTTAATTATACAAACCCAAGTTGTTTCTTGAGGACTGAGGTTGAGTGGGATTGATGAAAGGGTGGGTTTCTCGAGGGAAGGTTGTGCTGCTGGGGTGGAGATTCAGATGGTTTTGGGTTGCTGGATTTGGGATAATAGAAGGGGAATGGCGTGAGGTTTTGCTGAAGGGGGCAGTGTCGTTTGAGATTTTCATGTTCTACTGAGATAGTCATGGAACTGGGATGAGATGGTTTTTGGGAATTTGAAATGGTCTCAGTTAATTTAGTGGTGGCCAGCTCTTTGATGTGCTACTTTGTTTTATTTGTTTGTTTTTTCTTTTGTCAATTTTATTATTTTATTAATAATAAAAAACTCAATTTCCCTTTAAAAAAAATATTTTGCGGCTTTTTTACACCAATATTATAAAATAAAAAATTAAATTCGAAAATAGTATATATATCTAATTATATATGAAAATAGATCGTTTGTGGAGTAGAGGGTAGTGTATAGGTGACACCACTCTATTTTTTCTAAAGAAACAATTTTATGTAAAAAAATATTATTTTAATAGATCACGCCATTATAATTGTTGGCACCCAGTTAAAAGGTTTGATATAAATTAGGTATAAAATACATGTATGGTGCCACAAAGGTAGGCGACACCAGTCATGCCTCCTTAACAGGTGGCACTGGTAACCCTTACTCAAGAGGCGGCATCGTGAGTAGATTTGGGGGACCTTATAACCATGGTCCCCCTGTAGAGAAAAAGAGAAGTGGTAAAAAAAAAAAAAAGAAAGTAGTAGAGAAGAAGAGAAGAAGAGAAGGAGAAGAAAGAAAGAAAAAAATGAAAAGAAAAAAATAGAAAAGAAAGAAGAAGATAAAGCTGTTTGTTTTTTTTTTAAGAGGAAGCAAAAGGTATGTTTGTTTGTTTTTTAAATAGAAGGGATTAGGAATTTTATAAATTATTTTGTTAGTAATTTCTTTAGTTTGTTTATTGTGATTTGTTATGAATGTAATTTTTATGTTGTTTTTAATTTAATTTAAAGTTATTTTGTTAGTAACAACTATAAATTAAATGTTAGTCAGTGATGACACTAGAAGAAAATAGATAAATACTAAAATTTGAAAAAAAAATATTTTCTATTATAGATATTAGAAGAATTGACAATAAATATGATATTGCCTGATGAGATAACCACTTCAGCACAAAAGGGAGAAAGTTGATAGAATGATGAGAGAAGTGCAAGATTTACAGTAATTTTTTTATTAAAGTATTTTCTTTGCTGTTCGAAATTGTATTGAGAATTTTTATTTCTTTTTTGACATATTTAGTATTGAAGATGGATAATTAATTTTTCGTATGCGTTTATTTCAATGGAATAATTTTGACAACAACAGTTGGGTGTATATTTGAATGTCGCCAACAAATAGCAATGATATTTAATAGAAATGTCTCATTTGATGATATGAAGGAAATGATTACTGCAAAAATTGTTAGACATTGTGGCAGAAGGATCTCGAAACTTTTCTACAAGTTTTCAGTTTCGATAGATCCCATTAAATTCACTGAGATGGAACTTGTAGACGATGATGACCTAGAGACACTGGTCGCTCTTTATCGTGGGAATTGGAGTAACCAAAATGCATCGATTCAGTTATTTACTGAGTTAACTGATGTGGATCCAACTGAAAGTCCCACTCCATTAGGTGAAGAACATGGAGCTCAAGAGTCGTGTATGGTGGTTTCGATATTATACGTTAATAGTCAATCGACTGTATGCGGGATCGATATCAATCTTAATGATGCATTCGAGACTGATGTGGTTGGTGATGATGGATACGATAGTAGTAATCATTCTTATCACGAGGTCGATAGTGATAGTGGTCCTGATGTAGACGAGGTCCCGAATGATATTGATGACGAATGCACGAATGACAATGAAAATGTTAACGTGTCTTCGACCAAGAACCAGATTCGACGTATTGTGATACACAATAATCTTGGGGCACACATGTCGCTCATAGACCCCGATGTGACGCATACAACCGAATTTTCAGAGTACCCTGATATACTACCTGCTCACCGACTGGCCGTAGATTCCGATCCTGAGGAGTTATTTGTGGGCCAGAAATTTGAAAGCAAGGAAAAGTACATATTTACCATTAAGCGGTATAACATGAATGTGTTAGTGGATTACAAAGTCGCTATGTCTAAACCGATATTATACATTGGGGAGTGTTGGAGGTCAACGGAGGGTTGCAATTGGCGAGTACAAGCTATATTTATCCAGAAGTCGCAGATGTGGGAGATACAAAAATTTGTTAGGCCTTACACATGCACTTCAACACTTATAACAAAATATCACTGGAAACTTGATTCCAAAACTATTTGTACATGCATCATGTTAATGGTGAAGGACATCCCGACCATTAAAGTTTCGGTACTGATTGTTTAAATGCAAGCATGATTCCAGTATTGAGTATTATACCGAAAACCATGGATAGCTAAACATATGACAATTGAGCAATTATACGAAGATTTTAATGTGTTGTATTATGAGCTACAATGGTGGATGGTCGCTATGTAATAGTACGTACTGGGGACTGTCATTGAGTTACAAATACGACCTTATTACGGCCCGGATGACCAACTACAACCGGGAAAAAGAATTTTCCAACGAATGTTTTGGACGTTTGATCTATGCGTACGTGCATTTCCCCACTGCAAGCCATTTGTGCAAGTAGATAAAACCTGTCTATACGATAAATATACGCATATCATACTTATTGCGGTTCTCAAGATGGTAACAAGAGTGTGCTCTCGATAGCGTTTGCCATTGTGGATAAGGAAAACATGGAATCATGAGAATTCTTATTCACGAACCTGCGGAGGTATGTTGTTAATGACAATAATATCTGCATCATCTCTGATAGAGGGAAGTGAATAATTGCCGCTATTAGATGTTCTAGTGTACCATGGAGATCCGTTTACTGCATCCGACATATCGCGATAAACTTCTACCGAGAGTATAAGAATGCAGATTGGTGGAGACAAGTTGTGAAAATGGGTAAAGGATAATATTATATTTTTAATATATGTTTTAATATTTTAATTCGAGACTGTAACTTATCTTTTCTTAATACATCTATAGCATACGAGCTAGAGCCACACTTTTTCTGGTAAAGGATGACTTGACTTGAGAGTGACATGAAAGGTGAAATGAACACACTTTTTCGACAGTTGTTGGGTACTATGGAGTCGTGGCAATGGGCTCAAAGTTTCGACAAGCAGTTTCACTACGGTCATATGACCACCAACTTGGCAGAGGGGGTTAACTCTGTGTTAAGGAAAACACGACATCTTCTGATTTCATCTATGTTCTCGGCTATGTTATACAAGCTGGCTACCTTGATGCCAATAATGGGGCAACAACAAGTCAATTAGATGGAGGTGGGACACGTGTTTTTTGAAAATGTTAGGGATGCAATGGTTGCAAACTGTTGAATGGCAAGGTCAATGAATGTAAAAATATATTCACGATATCTTCAAATATTTTGAGTTACAGAGACCATCGATTGTCGACCTATTATACCACCTAGGTCTTACGAAGTTGATCTCTAAAACAGACAGGGTGATTGTAGGAGGTTCCAAACACTTCATTATCCTTGCACGCATGTCGTGGCAGCCTGTGCGCGTACGTCTCTTGATGTTGAATAATTTATCGATGAAGTGTACACTCTCGAGCACACGTTACGTATCTGAGAGAACAAGTTATCTGTCCTACCTAACCTGTCTACATGGGAGGTGCCTTCGACTACTTTCGACCTTGTTCTAGACAAAAGGTTGTGTAGGAATCTAAAAGGTCATCCGCAATCAACCAGAATCCATAATAAAATGGACATTAGGGAGAAAACCGACGGGAAGCTTTGTGGCGTATGCAGATTAGCTGGGCATAATCAGAGTAAATGCCCGCAGCGAACTTAATATATTGGACAATCGTCGCGATCTGATAGAAATTGAGCTAATGTATTCTAATGTATCTAATTTATAACAAAGTTTGTTGCAATGAATCTAATTTAAATTACAAAATTTGTTTCAATGAATCTCAATTAAATAAATACAAAGTTTGTTCCAAATTTGTTCCAACACATGTCATTTAAAATTACAAAGTTTGTATTTTTGCATTTATATTTTACTACAATTAAATAAATACAAAACTTGAGTATTTAAATTGTAAAAACCCCTAAAATTGATGGTTTGATTGTGTAGTCCTAGGGGTATATTTTTGTGGTGGTCAGTGTTCACGTTGCGGATGATCACGGTGATCAACGTTCTCTTCACTCGAACCTGGGGTTGTGCTAAACATAGAAGAAAAATCATATGCCCCAAACGTCATTGATAAACTTGGGCTGGGAGGAGTGGATTACTGCGGTGGTAATGGGCTAAAATGAGTGGAGTACTGTTGTGGTAGGTGGCTGAAGATATCAAACTCTGAATTATATCTATGTCCTGACAAGCCCGGGAAATAGTAATCGACGCCCAAGTCCAGATGATAAGAGCTATCCCCAGAATATGGCTTTGGCTCTGGCTCTGGCTCGGGTGCAGGAGACAGATGTGAAAGGGGATGAGACAGTTGCCCAAGTCATGTCATGTGCAGAGGGACTATCACCGACTGCCCACCAAATAAATACGGTTTTCCCATCTCAAAGTACCACTGTATGTACTCTAACGAGGGCTACAGATCAAAATAATGACCCATCTGAAGTATCCGCCCCGTCCTGTTGTTTTACACTGCAATATATTGTTGATGTACTACCGCCCAATTATTTTCATGTTTCCCCCTCTTGTTAATCCCATGAATGTCCCTCAACTGTACTGGCGTGGCCGAGATATACTATATACAACTGAACTGCCGGAGTACTCGATCCCCGTGATACCACTCCACTATCTGAAAATTTATAATTGGTACGTTAATGCACTATAAGTCTGAGTGGAGTGGGTAGACGAGGGAATAACAGTTGCAATTTCTAGGAGAGAATAAGGCATCAAGATGAACTGTACAATTAATACCATGGTTATATTAACGACGGTCGAGTAAGATAAAATAATTAAATATCACGAATATTGGAATAACTTACCCCCTCTCCAGCATGATTCTCAATCATCAGACGATATATCGGAACCATGTGTGACCTCCCGATACTCGGATTAGTACTCTATCTATGAAAAAAAAACTTGTTAGAATAATATCATAATGCAAAAATGTCAAATAATTGCTATAATGGGTAAAATTTTATCACCTATTCATGAGTAGAAATACATATGCTTGGTAACTAATAGATGCTAAGAATGGCATCCGGTAAAGCGCCCAAGACTATAGCAATATGAGGCATCCGCCTATGTCCACGGTAGAAGGATTTTTCGTTCAACAAAGTTCGCAATACAACATAGCTAGCACTGCGGACCCCAACTATACGAACGAATGTTATGCAAATAAGATAATATGGACAAGTACATCAAGTGGACCTTGTTGTTGTTTGCATCTAGCATGAGTACACCCCCTATGATGTGCATAATGTATGTTTGAACAGCGTACATCATTTCTCTTTTAGTGGTACTACTTGGTAAATGCTTGAAATTAGCCTTCAGCCATGAAAATCTCAAACCCGTAAATTTCCCCTTATTAGGCGAGCGTCCAAGTAAGTTATAGTAAAGGGCGATCGGCTCAGAGATCGAACTTACGCCCGTGATCGCACTCCCGTTGATGGGGAGCCCGAGTTGCAGTGCAACATCCTGCAGAGTGATGGTGCACTCTCTATACGACAAATGAAATGTGTGGGTCTCTAGGCGCCATCGCTTGACCAAAGCGGATATCAAGTCGTACCGCAAATCAAACGCCTGGATCAATGCCGCTGATTCGAATCTGGCTAACTCCAAGTATGGCACGAGGTGTTCATCCGACAGATAGCCTACATTGTTCACACGCCCCCTCAATGGGCGGTACAGACCCTAATACTATTAAATTACCGAAATAGTTAATATAATCTAATTTAATTCTGTAAATTACGTGAGTAACAAATAACAATTTTTTTACCATCTCCATTAACAATTTTTGATATGTGATCATCATTATTAATCAAAGAATCCATTTAGTAAGCTGCAATTTAAAAAAAAATGAATTTAATTGGTTTGTTGCAAAAAACACAGTACAATAGGAAAATAATTTGGATTTTACGATAAATATAGTACAATAATAATATAATTACAATAAAAACTCATAAATTCTCATATTTTACCTACATAAAAAATTATTTTAGTTTACAGTAATAATATAATTAAAATAAACCAAAATTATCTAAACAAATAAAATATACGAATCTAAAAATAAAATAGAAACATACTTGTTTAGTTTCTTTCAAACAACCTATAGAAATATATAAAAGCAAAATTAATCAACATCTCAATAAATCAAAAAAAAATTATCAAATAAATCAAAAACAAAAAAATAATAATTACATTCATAACAAATCACAATAAACATTAAACTAAATAAATAATTAACCTAATCATAAATTACTAACAAAATAACTTTAAAATAAATTTTAAAAAAACATAAAGATTTACATTAATAAACTAACAAATCACAATAAACATTAAACTAAACAAACAATTTATAATAGTTACTGACAAAATAACTTTAAAATAAATTAAAAACAACATAAAAATCACAATAAAAAAACAAAACAATACTAACAAAATAATTTATAACAATTCCTTCTATTTGAAAAAAAACAAAAATACCTCATCCTTATCTTTTTCTTCTCCTCTTCTTCTCCACAGCTATTGTTTTCTTATCGTTTCTTTTGACTGTTTCTCTCATTATCTACAAGGGGGACCATAGTTATATGGTCTCCAAATCCCTCACCCTATTTCTTCTCTTTCTTCCCGTGGCCTGAGGATGGGACTAGATAGTACTGATGGACGAGACTAATGCCTGGCACCAGTGTCGCCTGTCAGAGAGGAGTGACTAGTGCCACCTACCTGCCTGGCACCATCCCCTGCTGACCTATACCCGTATTTTATAATCAAATTTAGTATAAACCCGTATATTTTGAGTGCCGCCAATCATAATGGTGTGACCTATTAAAATATTAATTTTTTTTACATAAAATCATTTTCTACCAGAAAAAAATAGGCTATGCATCATCCTCCACCCCTCAAACATCCTATTTTCATATATAATTGGACATACATACCATTTTTCGAATTTAATTTTTTATTTTATAATATTGGTGTAAAAAAAAAAAAAGCAGCCTTGTTTTGCATAACAATAATAGATTAGGTGCCATAAAGAAAAGAATAGGGATTTCCACCCATTTTAGAACGTGGAAAGCATTAAATAAGTCTGACATTAGTTGGTAATAATAGCATCCATGAACTCCTTGTCATTTCCCAAAGCATTCAATGTCTCAGGTGAAAGACATGCTTCAATATCAATACTACCTTCTTCAGCTCCACAATACAAAGTTATTTTTCCATCAAATTTATTTGCCGCCCCACATCTTACAGCTATTGGCTTTCCCCATCCAAAATCATTGCCATACATGTCGAACCGAGGTGAACTGCTTGTGATCAAAGTCCGACTCGATATGGTCGACATCTTCAACAGCTCAGGGCTTGCAATCCATGTCTCAATGAACTTGTTGAAATCTTCACCTGTATTGGCAGCAATCACCTTGTTCATTTCCAATGCTATGCTGCCAACTCCTTGTTCTAACAGTTGTTTAACTTTCATTGTCACTTTTTGGGTCTTTATCACATTCCCAAAATACTCTTGTGGCAAATCATGTAATCTTTGTCTGCCGCCAATGATAAAGCAGTACTGGGTGTCTTCATTTGGCTCTAAATTTTTGTTGCGAATAATAGATTGCCATAGATGGGACAAGAGTGCTTGAAGTGATGAGATTTGTACCATTTGGTTGGTGGTGGTGGTGGTGCCGGTGCCGACCTCTGCATTGGCTCTTGCTTTAAGGGTTACAATGCTTTGTTTTGAGAAATGGAAAACCCTTTCTTTAAAAAGTGGCACAACAAAATCGTCATGGAAATTCTGGACATGAGATTTAGGTATCTGAATGGGGAAATTGATGCTATTAAAAAACCGACGTTGAAAAACAGGGAGCTTCGGTAAGTGGATTAAACCTCTTGAAATGGCGGACCATGAGTTAAAGAAGTGCCAAAAGGATGTACCATCGACCACGGAATGGTTCGCCGTGATACCGATGAAAATGCCATCCACAAGCTCAGTCACTTGCACTCCGAGCAATGGGTTAGAAACGCCATCTATGTTTTTATCACCGTTGAGTGGGAAAAACGAATGAACAATCGAAGGAACATAAACAGGTTCGATAATATCGGAAATGGTCACTCCATCAGCTTTAGCATGGATAAACAAGGCCCCGTTATTATTACAATCGATGAAAAACGAAACCTTTTCGTCGTCATGTTCGGTAGTGGCTAGGCGTCCCGAAAGGGGTGGAAAGTAGAGTAGAGTGTCGGAAAGAGAGGCTTTTAAGTGGTTGATAAAGGAGTTTTCATGTTGTGGTTTGGGAAAAGGAGACCCTTTTGGACTGGACCGACTAGAAGAAGCTGAAGATCCCATGGAGTTAACTCAACCCTCAGCTGGCTCAACTCGGCCTTGTGAATCACTGCCTGAACCATATCACTCGAGATATATTCAACCCCTGTCATATCTTAGATTCTTACGAGATTAGCTAATAAAAGTAGCCTTTTTAATTTATTGAGAAGCTATGGCCATTACTTATGCATATATATATATATATACACAAACACGTGTATATATAATATATATACTCCGTATGTATACGAAGTTGACAATAAATTAATGGGTAAACTATACCATTGCTAAATTATGAAAAAGTTATCGTTTTGGTCATTTAATTAAATTTTTTTACTAAAATGTTTAAATTTTAAAATCGATGTTATATGATTTTTTTTTGTTAAATGCAGTTTGCATTAATCGAAAATTCTTTTTCTCTTTATTTTTTAAGTTTAGTTTTTTTTTAATGAAACAACTTTAAACGTTATGAATTCGCGAACTAAAATTCAAATAGCTTGTTTCTTCAATCTCCGACATTGATCGTCAAATTGACTTGGATCTAATGTATGTTATTCTACTTGGTGATGGGTACTAATCTACTGTACCGATCGTTTAATTATCGTTTGGAATTCACCGATAGAACTTAAAAAAAAGCGAAATGTTCAAAGGTGACTTAAATAAAATTTTTTAAATAATTCGTTGACTTAAATGAAAATTTTTGAATAATTCAGTGACTAAATTGTAACTGTTTTAATTAAGTGACCGAAACAAAAATTTAACTATAATTTAGTGACTAATGATGAAATTTACCCTAAACTAATTTATCGAAGAAAAGGTTTCCAACAACCTAACCTACCATTACCGTTCGGATTTAATACGGTGAGACACACAATGGGCCACTAAGATATTAAATGTTGGGTAATTTACCAAAATATACCGAAATTAAAAAAAATTACGGAAATGGGCCGAAATCTGAAATATTTACGGAAAAGGGCCATTTCCCCCCAAAACGCGTCCACGTCAGCGCGTTTTGGGGATCTGACTTTGTGCCACATCAAGACAAAACTACGACGAGGACGCTTTTGTTTGATGTGGCACAAAGCGCACCCTCAAGGGCGCGCTTTCCTGCTGCAACGGTCAAATTTTTTTTGACCTTTGGGCCTCCAACGGTCAAAAAAAAAAACCTATAAAAACCCCCACCCTTTTATTTTTTTCACAACAAAGTCCTTATTCATTTTTCTCTCAACTTTCTCTCAAATTCTTCTCAAATTTCTCTTAAATTCCTTGAAACTTCCTCTCAAATTTCACAATAGTCCTTTAATATTTACAAAAAGCCCTTTTTTAAATTTTTTGAAATATATTTTTTTGATAAATTTTAAAATATTCGATCGTACTTCCAATGGCCGGGGAATTAATTCCGTCTCGACGATAAACACATCTCCGTCGATCAAATGCAAATGGTAAGTTTTAATTTTAATTTTTCAATACTATTTAATATTTTTAGGTTTATGCAATTTTAATTAGTTTTTATTTTATAATTTTTTAAGCAGTCTATAGATCGGGTGTTGCAATGCTATATTCGCAATATACCCGGTCCGCCATCATCGCTTATTATCGAGAATTATCTCATGGAAGCGGGGTTTTGCCACGTGGCCACGATAGGCTGGGGGTGCAAGTTGGAGCCGAAGTTAATCAGTGCATTGATAGAGAGGTGGAGACCCAAGACACACACTTTCCATCTTCCATGCGGAGAGTGTACTATCACTCTGGAAGACGTGCAGTTGCAGTTGGGATTGCCGGTGGATGGGTCCGTAGTCACCGGGTCCGCAACTTCTAGCGATTGGACCGCCGTATGCTACGAGCTTCTGTGTGCCATTCTGGATAACATTCATGGAGGTCGGATCGAGATGGGTTGGTTACGAGACACAATCCCGGAGCTGAATAATGGTTCGACCGAAATAGAAAGAATACGGTATGCTCGGGCATACATTCTTGAGATGATTGAAGGCTATCTGATGCCAGACCTGTCTCGAAACCTCGTACACCTGAGATGGCTGCTGAAACTCGTTGATTTTAGAGCAGCCGGTGAAATGAGTTGGGGGTCTGCCGTGCTATCAAAATTGTATCGGGAGATGTGCAGGGCGACGCGGCCGAGTAAAGCGAAAATCGGAGGTTGCCTATCACTACTGCAGTCATGGGCACGGTTTCGATTTTCATTTTTACGTCCTCGAGTCGACCACCCATATACATTCCCACTCATAACGAGGTAAATTTAATATTATATTTTACAATTATTACGTAGATTTAAAGTATAATTGTATGCTAAAAATTTATTTAATTTGGTAGAACCATTCGGCGAGTTATGTTGGAATACCTACCGAGCTTGAAGATATACGGCTTCTATTAGAGCAACGGTCAGAATCACAAGTAAGTATTAAATAAAATATATTTTCGTAATAAAATTGTCGTTTTGAATTTCGTATTTATAATTTAGTATTTCGTATTTAGTATTTAGTATTATGTATATAATTAATATATTGGTCATGTTAATATAGTTTCAATGGACACCATACGAGGATCCGACAATTCGGGCAGTAATTCCGGAGGAGTTCTTGCTAAATCCGAACATTTGGCATGTGAAGGTCTCATTGATCAATGATAAACCGAAATAGTAACATATTTTAGACCCACATTTAGCATGCTTTTGGGTGATTTAAGCCTTGAATTGTGTAATTTGGTGCCCTTAATCCTTTGTTTTCATGTTTTATTTTCAGGAAAGCACCAGAGGATGAAAAGAACGAGAAACAGGCTTAAAACGGACCAAATAGGCCAAATCACGAATTCAAACATGCGGGCCCATGCAACACGGCCGTGCCCCTAATCGGACTGAACACGGCTGGCCACGATTCACACACGGGCGTGTGCCAAGGGCGTGTCCTGCCGTAGAGAAGAGGAATTTACTCGGATTTGGATACTTAGGGTAAAGAAACACATTCCAAAAGCATATATAAACACCCTAGAGGCCAACTTTCAGGGGCGCCCATCTAGACCAAGAGCGAGCCAGAAAGATCGAATTGTGGAAATTACTCAAGAAAGCCGGTTGATTCATCTCAAGAAGCCGGAGTTATACTCAAGACGGAGGATCTCTCTTCAATTCCTTCAGGGGGTTTTAGAGTTTTTCTTATGTTTTGTTTTACCTTTTCTTTTGAGATGTATTTTGTTATCATTATGAACTAAACCCTCAAATACCTGAGGGGGATGAAACTTAGATGAATCTTGTTATCATTTGCTGAACTATATGATAAATATTTGACTTGTTCTTAATTATGTGTTCTTAATTCTTGTGTTGATATTTCATGGATATTAATTCAAGTTTGATGTGCTTAGGTGGAGGAGCAAAAGTCCCTGCCTAAGAGTAGATCTAGCATAATTAAGCGGAGTTGATCGCATGCCTAGACATAGGGTGACGAAATTTTGCCGGATTAGGGTGAAACCTAATATGGGAGTCCATAGATCGAGTTAATGTAATCTTAGTGGTTTTAATTAGAAAGAGATTTTAATTAATCAACCTAGGGTTAGACGTTAGTAGCCTCGACGGAGGTATTAATATAACTTAGGGAATCTTACGGATCAAGTCAAATGAATAAATAAATGCAGTTCGAGTTAGATAGCAAGTGAAGTCTAGGTGGATTCTTCCTTGGGTATTGTTTTAATCAATTGGTTTTTCCCACAAGTATTTCCCTAATTTTATTCTTTTTTGTCTCATCGTCTTTAGCTTAGTAGTTAGTTAATTTTCTAGATTAAACTGATTCACTTCAATTTTAAGGCTAAATAATAAAAAGAAGGTTGGTATTAGTACTTTCGGTTCCTTTGGGTTCGACAATCCGGTCTTGCCACTAAGCTATACTACTGTTCGATAGGTACACTTGCCTCAATCGTTGTCATAGTTAGTTTTTAGGCTCGATCATTCTCATTATAAATTTTAAGACTTTGACATCGCATAAAAATAACGATCAAGTTTTTGGCGCCGTTGCCGGGGAACTGAAATATTAAGAACACTCAATTTTTATTACTTTAGCCATTTTTTATTTTCTACAATTTTACTCTTATTTTATTTTTTATTTTCATCTTTCTAAATTTTAGTTTTTACCCCTTGTAGGTACCTCTAGTTTATGACTAGAAGGAACCCGACAGGACCTTTAATTTACAATAGTGAGATCGAAGCAACAGCTCATAGAAACCGGAGAGAAATTAGGCGAAGTCTACAATACACAGAAGAAGAGCAAGAAAACATCACCAATACCACCGAAGAGATGGACCAGAACAATCCACCACCTCAAGAGATGGCCGAAAATCATGCTCCTCGAACTATGTATGATTATGCTAAGCCTAGTTTAGTGGGTACTGAATCTAGTATTGTTAGACCTACTATTGCTGCAAATAATTTCGAATTGAAACCTAACACTATACAGATGATACAACAGTTCGTTCAGTTTGATGGGTTGCAGGATGAGGATCCTAACACACACTTGGCAAATTTTCTGAAATTCTGCGACACTTTTAAAATTAATGGCGTTACTGATGATGCCATCCGCCTTCGGTTATTTCCCTTTTCTTTGAGAAATAAAGCTAAACAGTGGTTGCATTCTCTTCCTCGAGGATCAATTACTACATGGGAACAAATGACCAAAAAAATTTTATTAAAATATTTTTCGCCGGCCAAAACGGCCAAGTTAAGGAATGATATATCTTCTTTTGTGCAGATGGATTTAGAAACACTTTACGATGCATGAGAGAGATACAAGGATCTTTTGAGAAGGTGCCCACACCATGGATTACCCTTGTGGCTACTGAGTCCAAACTTTTACAACGGTGTGAATCCCTCAACTAGGCATTTGATCGATTCAGCAGCCGGTGGAACTCTGAATAATAAAACACCTGAAGCAGCTTACGAATTTATAGAGGAGATGTCCTTAAATAACTATCAGTGGCAGGTCACGAGGACAAAGCCCACGAAAGCTGCCAGTGTTTTCAACCTCGACGCAGTAACCATGCTATCGAATCAGGTAGGCGTGTTAACTAAAAAATTTGATGGTTTGTGTAATTCCTTGCAGGTACAACCCGTTATGCAGTGCGAAACAAGTGGAGGTGTGGCGAATCCTAAGTACCCACCCTACGGACATGGCATAGAAGGCGAACAAATGTGTAACATCCCAAAATAGGGGTTATTTGTGATTGAATTATTTTTCTTGTATTTGAATTTCTGTGATATTATTCGTGATGATATAAGGCTTAATTAGGGGTCTTGAGTAAGCTCGGTTTAGTAGAATAATTCTTAGTAAGGCTTATTTAATGAAGTGGATTAAGTGAGCTTGACACTTAAGTTAATTTAAGTGTTAATTAAAGCATAAGAGGAGTAAGTGGCAAGTTGGTTAAGGAGCTTGAAAGGTGGCTTGAGGTTAGAGGTTCGAGTATCATGGAAAGCATTTTTGAAGACTTTATTTTGTGTTCTAGCATTGATGGATGGTCAACCTATGTTTATGATAGGTTGGACCTTAAGTTTTTGGTAAGTTGAATTTTGGATTAAGGAAAGCATGAAATAGGGGATAAGAATCTTAAGGTTATGGAAGGTTGGGGAGACATAAGGCTTGGTTGTAGGAAAATGTTTTGGAAAGTATTCCAAGGCCTTTAGTGAATGTATGTGGGACGGTATGGGTGTCTAAGGGGGTGGCGAATTTTGTTAGGTAGCTTGGGGGATAGTTGGCCAATTTTTCCTATTGAACATCTTTTTGCATTTTTGTTTTCCTCTCCAAAACTCTTTCTTTGGCCGAATGTCATTGTGCATTTTGTGCAAATTTAGCTTTTGTTTTAGCTCTTATTTTGTTGAACAAAAATGCTATTTCTTTTCTTTCATTTGTCCTTTTGAACCAAAACTTCATTTTGGTATTTTTGCACTTTTCTTTTACGCAAAATAGGTGTTGGCCGAATCTCATCTCTCCCACATCTCTCTTTTCTTTTCTTTTGACATTTGTTCATAATCACATTTTCTTTTACACTCTCTTGGCCGAATATTTCTCCATCTCAAATACCATTTCTTTTCATTTGTTCAAAGATAAAACATCTACCTCCATTCTATTTTTCTTTTCTTTTCACTTCACCATAGCCGAATCTTCCCACTTCCTTTTAGTTTTAGTTTGGCCGATTATTCAAGGGTAAACTCTCTTTGGTTTCTTCAATCGATTTTGATAAAAGGGGTAAGTGTTCATGGACGTTTTCCTTCAATTCTTTTCTCGTCTCTATGTTATTTTCTTGTGGATTAAGGCCGAATCTATGGGCATTGGTTTGCAAGGTTCTAATCATTCGTAGAAACCGATCTCTTTTAGGCTTTTCGAGACGTTGGAAGCAATCAATCTAAACCTCGTTTCTTTATCAATCAATTTGGGTAAGTTCAGGTAAGATTTGGTATTACAAGTGATAACTCTTTGGGATTTAGTAGTATGGCCGAATGGCCTTTGTTCATAATTTTAGTATTGGCCGATTGTAGGACAAGGTGTTCTAGTGCGGTAGATCGGATTCGGGAGTTAGTTCTTGCGTTGGTGAAAGGTGTGTATCTTACACACTTTATAACTTGGTTTATATATGTATATTTGTGTGTTATAACTAATCATATTATGAAAGTGGGTAAATCGATGAGATCTGGATATGATACCATGATGGTATGAATGAGGATTAGGTAAGTCCGTTTCAATATGTTGTTAATACATGTGGATTGAAATCATGATCTACGATTTATGATATATTCATTATGAGATACATATCAAAGTTTATTGACATGATTTGTCTATCTATTGCATTGGTATGGGAAATATGAGAGGAGGGGGAAGATTGATGATTCGTGTCTTGGACACCGATGGTTTAGCACCACCGATCGTTTGGCACCACCGGTGATTTGGTATCACATTCGTGTCTTCTGGACACCGCAGAGGTTTGGCACCTCATAGCGACTTGTCCCGTGGTTAATTCCACCGTGGGTTGGCCCCACTTTGAGATATGGGATCGCCTCGCCGGTGATTTGGTATCACACGTGGGTTGGCCCCACAACTTGATGATTCGTGTCTTTGGACACCAGTGGTTTGGCACCACCAGTGATTTGGTATCACATTCGTGTCTTCGAACACCAGAGGTTTGGCACCTCATAGAGACTTGTCCCCGTGGTTAATTCCACCGTGGGTTGGCCCCACTTTTGAGATATGGGATCGTGCGCGCTGATTTGGTATCACACGTGGGTTGGCCCCACAGATGGATTATTCGTGACTCTACGGTCACCAGTGATTTGGTATCACATTTGTGTCTTTGGACACCAAGAGTTTGGCACCACCAGTGGTTTGGTACCACACAGGGTAGAAAAGGAGTTATGGATGGCTAGGTTGGGTGCATTATACATATATGTTGCTTTGTTATAATTTGTGTAAGTATGTGGTATTTACCGGGAGAGGGAATATGCACTGAGTCTTGGTGACTCACCTTCTCCCTTATATTTTCAGTGATTCGTGAGATCGCGGATGTGGAGCCGGATGAACTCGAGGAGGCCATGCAATAAAGTTTGGTTTTACATGAACTTCCATTTGGGTACTTTATTTTAATTTGGTTTTCATATTTTATGGATTTGTAATAAGGCCTGTTTAATTATGTTTTAGATTATTTTTATGTTTTGAATATATTTAAAATATGGCTTATAAATTACTTGGTTAATCTAATAATTGAGCTCAAAGTTTTCTAAACTAAAAACTCGCAATGGTTTTAAAAATCTTACCATCGGGTAATATGAATAGTTCGATAGAAAAATTACAAGTTAAGTGTTTTCAACAAATTAAGTGATTTCCAAAATTCAAGTTTCTATAATCAATTGCAAACGGATTTTCAAAGTGATATTTCAAATTTTCTTAAAAAGATATAAATGTTTTCTATCCTATGATTTATCAACTAAGTTTTAAAGTTTTATGTATTTCAAAGTAAATCTCAGTTTTAACTTATTTTCGACAAATAAAGAATTTCAAAGAGTTTTTCACAAAAATTTAATTGTTAAGTCGATTCATTCAAAAATATTTTCCTTAGTGACATACCAGATTCGGTCGTGGCGTATTGACCGGGTTTGGGGTGTTACAAAATGAACTATGTAAGTAACAATTTTAGATATCAAAATAACCCTTATAGCAATACTTACGATCCAGGTTGGAAGAACCACCCCAATTTTTCATGGGGTGGTCAAGGAAATCAAAGACAACAACACCCTACAAATTTCAACAACAAATAGTACCTACAGAAAAGAAACCGAACCTTGAGAAGATGTCGACAAAATATATAGCAAACAATAGAAACGTGTTGCCAAAGTATAGAAACAAAACTTGCAAAACAAGAAGCATCGATACAAGAGCTCAAAGATCAAATTGGGCAAATCACCAAGATCTCTTGTGGAACGACCACAAGGTAGATTGCCAAGCAACACCGAAACTAACCCAATGGATCGATTCAAGCCATATCAACTAATGATAATGTAGGGTTAGATGAGCCTCATTTAAGACAAGAGAATGTGGTAGAAGAGGGTAAGGTTGAGGAAGAAAGTAAAAAGCCAAAACCGGTAATTAAAGAATACCAACATCGTATACCATACCCCGAGGCAATGAAGAAAGACGACACAGAGGAACAGTTCGGTAAGTTTCTTAAACTTTTAAAGAAATTACATATTAACTTACCATTACTTGAAGCTCTTTCGCAGATGCCAGATTCAAGGAAATTCTTAAAAAAGCTTTTGACAAACAAGCGAAAGCTAGACGAGGAATCACATGTGGAACTCAACGCAAAGTGCTCAGCAATTCTCCAAAATAAATTGCCACAGAAATTAAAAGATCCAGGGAGTTTTACAATTCCATGCTTAATTGGTAGTTTATCTATTGATAATGTGTTAGCTGATTTAGGGGCAAGTATAAATGTCATGCCTTATAAAATGTTTAAACAACTTGGTCTAGGGAAACCCAAACAAACTAGGATGAGCATTCAATTAGCTGATAAAACTGTTAGAATTCCTAGGGGTATAATTGAAGATGTGCTAGTAAAGATTGATAAATTCGTATTCCCAGTAGACTTTGTTGTTTTAGACATGGATGAGGACAATAGTATTCCATTAATTCTAGGAAGGCCCTTTTTAGCAACTAATGAGAACTAAAATTGATGTCGACGCAGTGAACTCATACTCTATGTAGGTGACGAGACGGTCACTCTTGAGCTCTCGATTCGGTTAGAACATCGAGCTAACAAGGTGAGAAAGCAAATTCTATTGATAACCGTTCGGTTAATCTTTCTTTGTAGGAAGCACCACAAAAGAATACAACTAAACTCGATCCTAGACCCAATGCCAACAAAGAAACAACTCATGAGGATCGAAGGGATCAAGTTGATGAATTAGACGAGTGGAAGACACCTTTCAAGGAAACACTAGGGATACGCGAAGAGAAACCAAGGGAACCACCAGACGAGCTCGTAGGAGCGACAAATCACTTTAAAATAGGAGACCAAGTATTGTTAGATAAAACAGACCCTCGAATATCTCCTCCTGACCCTAATACAAACAAAAAAATCCCTTTTAGGGTAATCAGTGTTTTTCCATACGGAACAGTAGAGGTAAGTAATCCTATTTTTGGCACTTTTAATACAAACGCATCTCGACTTGAACTCTGTCATGATAATGAAACTGATAGCATGAGGAAGGAATTTCAACTCCTCAAACCACCCTGATGATGCAAACAAGAGGTAAGTCTAGCTTAAGACTTTAAACGAGCGCTTCTCGAGAGGCAACCCGAGCACTAACTCCATCACTTTTTATATTTTGTTTCATTTTATTTTCACTCTTAATTCTCCTTTGTAGCAACTAACTATAAACTAACCAAGGCCAATTTCCATACCACACGGCCTTACACACACGCTGTGTGGCGTGTCGCGTGTAGATGCACCAAATCTCCGTACTGACATGGCAGAGATGGTACGAGTCAGGACGGATCGTATCTTCAAATCACGGACCCAACTACCCCGCCACGGTTGTGCAACATAGCCGAGGCCGACACTGAGGGAAGATAAACAGGCTCCAACTGAACACCATGGCCGTGCGATTCGGCCGTGGTCGACACTGTTTGACCCGACATGGGCGTGGTGACCACGAAACGGGCGTGGGAGAAACGAACGAAACACGACACGGCCGTGTGAAGGCACATGGGCGTGGGAAGGCACCAAACCCCAAATTTCTATTTAAACCACCCACCCCCCATCCATACCACTTTCTTTCATTCCATTATTCAGAATTCTCCCCTTTCATACTCTTCCCCTTTTGGTTATTACTAAAACCCTTGAGCTCCACCACATCCATGTCAAAGAAGCGGAAGGATCCCAGTATAGTCGCCCTGTGGGAGACCGATCTATATAAGTTCATGCCGGCCGCTTCGTCTAGTCGAAAAGCCAAGGGTCTTTGAGACCATTTAGCTTTTAGTTTTCTTTTCTCATCTCTTTTAATTTCCTTCTCTTTAACACTCTTATGCTTAATTTAGCTTATTCTATTTTAGTTTCTTGGTTTTAGGTTCTTCAGGCTGCTTGGAAATCACCCCACCACGACCTCTGCCAACATCACCGCGGCCTTAGAAGTCACATCCACCTCACGAACCATCCAACAATAAGGGTTCTCCGGTCCATTAATCTTTTCTTTTAATTTTATTTCACTTTTTATTTTCCTTCACTTTAGCTTGCTTTTCTTTAAATATATAATAAGTATAGTTTGAATTATTATTATTATTTCTCAAGCAATTGCGCACGAGCTACCCAATTTCTTCATCTAGCGTAGAGACGGTGGACGGCCACCATACCACCACCAGAGACGCCTCCTCCAACTTATCTTTCACCTCCAACTCAAGGAATCCACCCAAAAAATCTAGATAGTTTCACTTCTCTCCATATCTTTTGATTTTCTACTTAATTGTTTGTATATATATCTTTGTACATTGAGGGCAATGTACATATTAAGTGTGGGGGGTGAACAACCTAAAAAGGTGCCTAACTTTTTGCATTATTCTCAAATCCTGAATTATGCCTTGTTTCTTAAGTAAGTTTCTCATATTATGATTAGAATGAAATTCCCTGTGAATTCATGATTTTTTATTGATATATTTTGAATTAAGTCATTGATAATTGTGCATTGATAACTCAAACTTTAAGACACTAGAGAATCAAGCATGATAAGTCTATTTTTCGAAATAAAATTTTTTTTTTAGGTTGTCTACCTGAATTTGAAGATTACTTTGAAGTTTGAAATTTGCTAGGTTGACATCAAAAATCCATAATTTTTGTGAAATATTGAGCCTTAATAGAGCATATATTCTTTTTCTTGCTCACTTTATTGATTATGAGTGTGTCAACATTGATTTGTTATTCTAGAACTTGCATCGATTATACTTGTCGGGACCACACTTTTGATTTGATATACAGAGATGATGAAGGCACCTAGGATTTAACCCACTTACTCCACTAAAAGCCTACCTTCCCCGTTTAATCCTAACAACCCTTTTTATTGACTCAACCGCTAATATTAACCCAAAACCCTTCGTTTTTGTTATCACCGATCCTTTTAACTACCCTTATATCGAGATTTGATTTGATCGGTTACTTAACTATTTTCTTTATCAGTAGTTAAATTCTATATTATTATTACTTATTTGACTTGTTCTTAAAAAAAAAGTATATTCATTATTAGTTCTATGTTCTATGAGCTCAAAACAGTTAAATTCACATCTTTAGAAGAAGCTCGTGTTATTATTAGTGTTATGAGTTTTCAATTGATGTAATTACTTATATTCAGTTCGTTGTTTCTGGTTAGGTAATTTGTCAGGTCAATCTCGATTCTAACCTTCTAATTCAGCCTATATCCACACCTTAACCCAAGCCCCGTTACAACCCTTTTAAAGACATTTTGATTTGTGCATCATTTCATATTATAGTGGTGGAGATTTCATTTTCATGCAAGCCTATGAGATTAACTTTTTGAGTTTGATGTTTGAGTGCTTAATTTTGAACCTTAAACACTTGAGTGATTTGAGTGAATCAGAGTGAGGATGTCAATTCTTGTAGGTTTTGGATCGAGGTAATTATTTAGATGAGGGGAAACACCTGTATCTTGTGATAAAAATGTACGACTTAGATTGTTTGAATCTTTAGGACTCCTTGAGTTGAAATATCCATGTATGAATTATCTTTGAATTATGATGAAACATTATTGATGAATATTATGAATTAAGGAAGTTCGTTTTAATCATGAGTTGAGAATTTTGCTTGAGGACAAGCAAAAGCTTAAGTGTGGGGGTGTAACACCCCAAACCCGGCCCAAACGCTACAACCGGATCTGGTATGTCACTTAAGAGATTTTACATAACATGTCGCATTTTGGAAAACAATTACTAGGTTTACACCTTTATTTCGAAAGCTTAATAATTTATTAAAGTATAAAATATTAAGTAACCAATTATCTTGGTAGATTTTATATAAAAACCAAAATTTCATGCAGGTCTTAACTTAATTGAAAACGTAAAACTTAAAACCCAGTAATAAAAGCCCAACAAAATCCCAAAACATAAATGGTAGTCTAGTGGCCTATGGCCTTATTACAAGGAAATTTGAACCCATTAATTAAATGAAAATAAAAAAAATTAGACTAAGTCTTTTTGCTGAATTCTCAAAGCTCTGTCGCATGGCCACCTTGCTCTCTTCTCCAGCCCGGTCCGATGCCCTAAGTGTCACCTGAGATGGTTAAAATTAAAGGGTGAGTCGCGAGACTCAGTGTGCAACCCTCATGCACCATTAGATTTGGGATTTTAGCCCCATAAAAAAGAATAATCAAAATATAAGTAACAAAAATAATATGCAAAGCCCAACCCATATCCTAGGTGTCCATCCGCTACACGCCCCCGTACCAGCGATTCACACCATTGGGGATTTCTACAATCAACCCACACCGCTACACGCCTTGATGGCGTCGTCTTCGCTCATCATCGAGATCATGGCCGTAGCCACTACAACAGATCACGGCAGAAGTCGCTACAACAGATCACGGTAAGGAACCGCTACAACAGATCACGGTATAAACCGCTACAATATATAACTTCCTCATTTCATCAACCCAACCCATGCAATCACAAATAATCAATATTCTTAAATCATTTAATCAGAGCATTCACTAACTTGGTAATTTGCTTTTACCCTCTTTGGGTTTTCCGTCATTATCTTGGGATTTTGGCATTTAACAAAACATATAATACTTACAATTATATACTAATCAAAGCAGATCTAGATGGTGTGGAGAATTACACACACCGATATTGCGAAATCCAATATTCTTAGTCGATGTCCTTGCTATCCGGATCTATTATCCTCAATCTATAGCCTTGCTTAAAAAGCAGGAATAATTGTGAAAATAGGCTCTCCTATATTCGGCCATGGTTAGTATTCTACCCGATTTTATATATATAAATAAACAAATCCTCTTACCTTGAAATCCCGAAAGTAACACAATTCTATAACTTAGAGATCTATGCGATTGGCCTCCTTCTTCAAATCCCGGAATGCCGAAAAGAAGAGTGAAATAAGAGATTAGTTTCTAATAGCCATTCGACTAAGGACTTTTGAAAAGTCGGAAGAACATTGAAATCCAAAAATCAATACTTATCTATTGTTTCCTTCAAGATTCGGCACAAGCAAACTCCTTTGAAGAGAATTCAGTAACTTCAGGAAGTGAGATCTAAGAATTTTGGCTTTTAGAAGATGTACGAATTGAAGAGATGGCTAAGAGAGATTCGGCCAATGAATATTAAGGAGAAGAATAGAATAATAGAGATGTGATTTCGTCTTTTAGGGATTAAAAGAAGAATAACAATAGAGGTTAAAAGATTCGGCCAACCAGAAATTTTAGAGAGGAAGAAAGGGTGAAGAAGATGGTGATTTTCGGCTTTTTTGAGAGGAAGAAGATGAGAAAAGAAAATAAAAGATAGGCTTCAAAATTTGGCACACCCCTCTTTTATAGAAAACCGATTCTTCCCTTTAGCAGAGATTGATTTTTAGGCCAACACTGCCACACATGATAGCTCCTATCCCTTTTCCCTTATCTTAATCTGTTATCTCCTCAAAATAGCCTTTATCCGCTTATTATCCTTAAAGACTAAATCCCTAAATAATAGCTTTTATCTGCTTATTATCCACATGAAATAAATATAATAAGATTCCAAAAAAATAGCCTTGTGCCGTCCCCTTACTCAATTAAGTGTGAAATCTAGCCCTATAACTTGGGCTTCAAGCAACCAAAAATTAGGCCTTCCTCATGCACTAGTGACGCCACTTATAGCTCACCATCACTGTGCTCTCTAGCTATTGGGCCACGAGCCCAATATGTCAATTAAACTACTACAACTTCAATTTAAGCCCTTAGAGTGTCTAAACAAAATATTTAAAACAAGGCATCACCCCAATTTGAGCCCCAATTGTACCTCAAATTTGAAATTAATATTTTAAGCATCCAAACACATAAAATGCATAGACCCAATTATTCAGGATGTTACAGTTCTACCCCTTAAAGAAATTTCGTCCTCGAAATTTCCAACTAACTATTAATCATACTACCCAAGTCTCACCACTATGCTGCCAGCTGCAAGACTCGATTCTAAAGCCAAAAGAAACACTTAGTATACTATGGTAGAGTAGAAAGTACGCAACAGTGTTAGCATCTAGAGCATCCTCATCCCCTTGTACTCATTTTACTGATTCGCGTTTATCTGTTTAGAAATTTTATGAATTATTAGTTTTCTTCCGTTGATTAACCAAGAAACAGCTTTTATGAACAATAGTTTAAGAGTAGTTCTTTCAATTCGCATTCACAATACTGATCTCAAGTTTGTAACCTCTAACTAAAATAAAACACATACATCATACAAATAACATCCACGCACTTACATTCTTCACGTAAAGGTGTTTTCGTTGATTCACTACCCAGGGGTATTTTCGTAATTTCATCCTACAGGGGTATTTTTGTAATTTTTCATAATAAAGTTCCTTGTTGATTTCGTGAAGTGAGGGTATTCTGGTAATTTTACAATCCGGAGGTATTTTGGTAATTTTGAAATCTGGGGGTATTTCGGTAATTTTGAAATCTGGGGGTATTTCGGTAATTTTGCAATCAGGGGCAATTTAGTAATTTTACAAATCAGGGGTAATTTGGTAATTGTACAAAACGAGGGTAGGTTGGGAATTTTTTTCTAACCAGGGATATTTCGATGTTGTTGTTGTTTTTTTTTTCTTTTCAAACAGGGTACTTTGGGGAAAAATCTAGTTTCATGGTCCGGGTTACTCTTATAAACATGAGATTTTCGGGTAAATTTTCAAAACATGGGTATTTTACAAATTCATGGCTGGTTGGTAGTTTTCACAAATCAAACGTATTTTGAAAATTTTGCAAAACTTGAGAAATTTTCTTTCTTTTTTTTTTCTTTTTTTTTTCAAACTAGGGTGGCTGGTCCCTTTTGAGTTTTAATTATAAGGTTTAGCCCATCAACAAGTCCTCGTAACTAGGGTGAATAGTCACCACGCACTGTAGGATTCTAGTGAAGAGGAGGTGAGTCGCTAGGACCGCTTAAGTACCAAGCTCTCCCGAATCCACTCCTAGACATGCGTATGCCTATTGCCACACCCCGACTCGGCTAAGGTGAACAAATACTACGCACTGCAGGATTCCAACAAGAGGAGGTGAGTCACTAGGATCGCTTAAATACTAGGCTCTTAGGATCCAATCCTAGACATGCGTATGCTGTTACCACACCCTAGTCTCATGGCTCGTTCACGGGTTTGTTTAGTGAAGTTAAGTCTTATTAGATTTTAAAAGTTGTTTCAGCTAGGCCTAAAGTCCATCAAGTTCTAATCTAACTAATCTACGTCCCTTAAAGCCCATCAAGCCCACATATATTATATCACACAATGGTTCAAAATACTTACCCAGCGGACTTGGGGTCGAGACGCGAGTGCCATCTTTGCCGAGCTAACAGACCTGTATAAATATGCATGTTTCGAAAACCCAACTTTAGAAAACGTTTTGAGCCCAAAAAAACCCCCAGAGCCGAGTTTTGAACCGGGCTCTGATACCAATTTGTAACACCCCAAACCCGGCCCAAACGCTACAACCGGATCTGGTATGTCACTTAAGAGATTTTACATAACATGTCGCATTTTGGAAAACAATTACTAGGTTTACACCTTTATTTCGAAAGCTTAATAATTCATTAAAGTATAAAATATTAAGTAACCAATTATCTTGGTAGATTTTATATAAAAACCGAAATTTCATGCAGGTCTTAACTTAATTGAAAACATAAAACTTAAAACCCAGTAATAAAAGCCCAACAAAATCCCAAAACATAAATGGTAGTCTAGTGGCCCATGGCCTTATTACAAGGAAATTTGAACCCATTAATTAAATGAAAATAAAAAAAATTAGACTAAGTCTTTTTCTTTGAATTCTCAAAGCTCTGTCGCATGGCCACCTTGCTCTCTTCTCGGCCCGGTCCGATGCCCTAAGTGTCACCCGAGATGGTTAAAATTAAAGGGTGAGTCGCGAGACTCAGTGTGCAACCCTCATGCACCATTAGATTTGGGCTTTTAGCCCCATAAAACAGAATAATCAAAATATAAGTAACAAAAATAATATGCAAAGCCCAACCCATATCCTAGGTGTCCATCCGCTACACGCCCCGCATCGTGCGATTCACACCATTGGGGATTTCTACAATCAACCCACACCGCTACACGCCTTGATGGCGATCGTCTTTGCTCATCATCGATCATGGCCGTAGCCACTACAAATGCATCACGCGCAGAAGTCGCTATAATGAGATCACGTAAAGGAACCGCATACAGCAGATCACGGTATAAACCGCTACAATATATAACTTCCTCCTTTCATCAACCCAACCCATGCAATCACAAATAATCAATATTCTTCAATCATTTTAATGAGCATTCACTAACACGGTAATTTGCTTTTACCCTCTTTGGGTTTTAGTCATTATGCCGAGATTTTGGCATTTAACAAAACATATAAGACTTACAATTATATACTAATCAAGCAGATCTAGATGGTGTGGAGAATTACACACCTAATATTGCGAAATCCAATATTCTTAGTCGATGTCCTTGCTATCGGATCTATTATCCTCAATCTATAGCCTTGCTTAAAAGCCAAAAACAATTGCGGAAATAGGCCTCTCCTATATTCGGCCATGGTTAGTATTCTACCCGATTATATATATATAAATAAACAAATCCTCTTACCTTGAAATCCCGAAAGTAACACAATTCTATAACTTAGAGATCTCTGCGATTGGCCTCCTTCTTCAAATCCTAATGCCGAAGAAAAGAAAGAGTGAAATAAGAGATTAGTTTCTAATAGCCATTCGAATAAGGACTTTTGAAAAGCCGGAAGAACATTGAAATCCCAAAATCAGTACTTACCTATTGTTTCCTTCAAGATTCGGCACAAGCAAACTCCTTTGAAGAGAATTCGGTAACTTCAGGAAGTGAGATCTAAGAATTTCGGCTTTTAGAAGATGTACGAATTGAAGAGATGGCTAAGAGAGATTCGGCCAATGAATATTAAGGAGAAGAATAGAATAATAGAGATGTGATTTCGTCTTTTAGGGATTAAAAGAAGAATAACAATAGAGGTTAAAAGATTCGGCCAACCAGGAAATTTTAGAGAGGAAGAAAGGGTGAAGAAGATGGTGATTTTCGGCTTTTGAGAGGAAGAAGATGGGAAAAGAAAATAAAAGATAGGCTTCAAAATTGCGGCACACCCCCTCTTTATTTAGAAAACCGATTCCTCCCTTTAGCAGAGATTGATTTTCGGCCAACACTGCCACACATGATAGCTCCTATCCCTTTTCCCTTATCTTAATCTGTTATCTCCTCAAAAATAGCCTTTATCTGCTTATTATCCTTAAAGACTAAATCCCTAAATAATAACCTTTATCTGCTTATTATCCACATGAAATAAATATAATAAGATTCCCAAAAAAAATAGCCTTGTGCCGTCCTCCCCCTTACTCAATTAAGTGCCGAAATCTAGCCCTATAACTTGGGCTTCAAGCAACCAAAAATTTGGGCCTTCCTCATGCACTAGTGACGCCACTTATAGCTCACCTTACTGTGCCCCTAGCTGCTGGGCCACGAGCCCAATATGTCAATTAAACTACTACAACTTCAATTTAAGCCCTTAGAGTGTCTAAACAAAATATTTAAAACAAGGCATCAGCCCAATTTGAGCCCCAATTGTACCTCAAATTCTCAAATTAATATTTTAAGCATCCAAACACATAAAATGCACAGATCCAATTATTCAGGATGTTACAGGGGGTATTTGATAAACCGAAATAGTAACATATTTTAGACCCATATTTAGCATGCTTTTGGGTGATTTAAGCCTTAAATTGTGTAATTTGGTGCTCTTAATCCTTTGTTTTCATGTTTTATACTCAGGAAAGCACCGGAGGATGAAAAGAACGAGAAACGAGCTTAAAATGGACCAAATAGGCCAAATCATGAATTCAACACGGTCTGGGCCCATGCAACACGGCCGTGCCCCCTAATCAGACCTGAATACGGCCTGGCCACGATTCACATGGGCGTGTGCCAAGGGCGTGTCCCTGCCGTGGAGAAGAGAAATTTCACTCAGATTTGGATACTTAGGGGTAAAGAAGCACATTCCAAAAGCATATATAAACACCCTAGAGGCCAACTTTCAAGGGGCATCCATCTAGGCCAAGGAGCCGAGCTAGAAAGATTAGAATTGTGGAAATTACTCGAAGAAAGCCAGTTGATTCATCTCAAGAAGCTGAAGTTATACTCAAGACGGAGGATCTCTCTTCAATTCTTTCAGGGGGTTTTAGAGTTTTTCTTATGTTTTGTTTTACCTTTTCTTTTGAGATGTATTTTGTTATCATTATGAACTAAACCCTCAAATACCTGAGGGGGATGAAATTTAGATGAATCTTGTTATTGTTTGCTGAACTATATGACAAATATTTGACTTGTTCTTAATTATGTATTCTTAATTCTTGTGTTGATATTTCGCAGATATTAATTCAAGTTTGATGTGGGTGGAGGAGCAAAAGTCCCTGCCTAAGAGTAGATCTAGCATAATTAAGCGGAGTTGATCGCACGCCTAGACATAGGGTAACGAGATTTTGCCGGATTAGGGTGAAACCTAATATGGGAGTCCATAGATCGAGTTAATGCAATCTTAGGGGTTTTAATTAGAAAGAGATTTCAATTAATCAACCTAGGGTTAGACGTTAGTAGCCTCGACGGAGGTATTAATATAACTTAGGGAATCTTACGGATCAAGTCAAATGAATAAATCGTGCAGTTCGAGTTAGATAACAAGTGAAGTCTAGGTGGATTCTTCCTTGGGTATTGTTTTAATCAATTGGTTTTTCCCACAAGTATTTCCCTAATTTTATTCTTTTTTGTCTCATCGTCTTTAGCTTAGTAGTTAGTTAATTTTCTAGATTAAACCGATTCACTTTAATTTTAAGGCTAAATAATAAAAAAAAGGTTAGTATTAGTACTTTCGGTTCCTTTGGGTTCGACAATCCCGGTCTTGCCACTAAGCTATACTCACATTCGATAGGTACACTTGCCTCAATCGTTGTCATAGTTAGTTTTTAGGCTCGATCATTCTCATTATAAATTTTAAGACTTTGACATCGCGTAAAAATAACGATCAATCAACTATGCCACCGTGGAGATGCACCAATCAGATCGGGTTCTATGACAATTTGGATTCCGACAACCGATTCCCGTGCCACCTGAGGTGCTCGATAATGAGCACAAAGTCGACTTACGGCAGTTGCACACGGATTGGCCAAGATTTTGGTCAGCATATATCGAGATGTGGGAGAACCGGTACGATTATCTACCTATTCGGGAACCAATCATCGTTCTCGAAAGAAGCGTGCGTGCAGGAATACTTGCCATGGTTTAGGATCCATGGCAAGTCGTATTATTGTCGTAAGAGAGAGAGAGACGGCAACTTCGTGAACAAAGGAACGACGAGGCCCTTTAAATCCAAGGAGAAGGGGTGATGAGATGGACCATCAACAAAGACCGACACGATCATCGGGCCCATCAACTGCGCCCACACAGTCACCGGGCCCAACACTTCAGCCGACGACACCGACATCACGCCCTTCGCCTTTATGCCGGTGCGTACCTAGCCCTTATATGTATCCTAACCCATATATGTTTCCTTTTCCCGGTCCCACTGCAGTTGGAATGCATGGCCCGGTTCGAGTCCGTTTCGACTACTCCGACCGGCCGGCCCGATCTTGAGGCCGCCGTCGCATGAGGATCACACGAGGCGCGTCGGGAGCTCTTCTTTTACCAGTCTCCTTCGCCTTATGGGATTCGAGACACCCCGCCATGGTTTATGCAAACACCTCTGCAGATCGTTATTTTATCAAGGTGGGTCATCCTCCCAACACCCACAACTGCACTCCACTGCCGGAGGAACTGAATCCCGCCGAGGTTCCACGCACTCCCGCCGGAAGCTAGAAGAAGGAGGAGGAATCCAGTACAGAATCGCCACCACCCCATGTGGCATCGATTACGACCGGCACCAACATTGATTCCGACCGTCTTTTTTTATTTTTTAATTGTAATATAATTTTTTTAATAAAATAAAAGTTGTTTTTTATTTTTGTTTGTAATTTAATTTTAATGTCTTTAATAAAATAAAATTTGTTTTTTTATTTTTATTTGTAATTTAGTTTTAATATATTTAATAAAATAAAAGTTGTTTTTATTTATTTGTAATTTAGTTTTAATATCTTTAATAAAATAAAAGTTGTTTATTTTTATTTGTAATTTAATTTTAATATCTTTAATAAAATAAAAATTGTTTTTTTTGTAGTTTATTTTTAATATCTTTAATAAAATAAATTTTTTTATTTATTTTTTGTAATTTAATTTTAATATCTTTAATAAAATAAAAGTTGTTTTTTTATTTTTAATTTAGTTTTAATATCTTTAATAAAATAAAATTTGTTTTTTTTATTTTTAATTTAGTTTTAATATCTTTAATAAAATAAAATTTGTTTTTTTTATTTGTAATTTAGTTTTAATATCTTTACTAAAATAAAAGTTGTTTATTTTTATTTGTAATTTAATTTTAATATCTTTAATAAAATAAAAGTTGTTTATTTTTATTTGTAATTTAATTTTAATATCTTTAATAAAATAAAAGTTATTTTTTTATTTTTAATTTAGTTTTAATATCTTTAATAAAATAAAAGTTTTTTTGTAGTTTATTTTTAATATCTTTAATAAAATAAAATTTGTTTATTTCTTTTTGTAATTTAATTTTAATATATTTAATAAAATAAAAGTTGTTTTTTTATTTGTAATCTAGTTTTAATATCTTTAATAAAATAAAAGTTGTTTTATTTATTTATTTGTAATTTAGTTTTAATATCTTTAATAAAATAAAAGTTGTTTATTTTTATTTTTAATTTAATTTTAATATATTTAATAAAATAAAAGTTGTTTATTTTTATTTGTAATTTAATTTTAATATCTTTAATAAAATAAAAGTTGTTTTTTTATTTGTAATTTAATTTTAATAATAAAAATAAAAGTCCAAGATTTGTTTTTTTATTGTAATTTAATTTTTTTTTTGCAAATTAGTCCTTCTACAAAAGTTCACCGTTTTCATCAAGAAATAAATAAAATTTACATAGCCACCAAGAGACAAAAAAGCTAAGAAGACTGTCAACTATTCCGATTTGGACACAAGCGAGATGTATGGCCTGGGTTCCTACATCATCCGCACAACCTACGTTGGTTGGCCGTTTCTCGGATATCCATATTGTTGCGCATTCTAGTCGAGCAAGGTCGACCTTTTGGTTTGCGCCTCAGTTGTCTATCTGGCAACAGCTTATACGGTGCAAGCGATACAGATGGCCACTTACGTTCATCTAGGACTGGTGGGAATACGTGTCTCCACACGTTGTACATGTTTTCTATTTTATACACTTCGTCGACATAGCTCATGGGATCAAGACGGAGATTCTGACAAGCCGCAAGTACATGAGCGCATGGGTAACGAAGTGCATCAAATACCCCACAGTCGCAGGTCCTATTTCTCAAGTGTACACGATATTGACCGCCAACAATACCTTGGTTCGGTCTGTCAAACTCCGTCACACGAAACCATAGTTTATCGCAATCGTGACACACTGTGTGCATGGTGTTAGCCCGTGCCTTCCCCTTGTTAATTTCTCACAAGACCTTCGCACACCATACATGGCCTCTTTGCATTTGGCCTTTATAACTCGCTGCTCGCTTCAGAAATAGTACCGCTAAACGAAAGTATGACTCTCACACAACTGATGTTATTGGCAAATGACGCGTTCCTTTTAGAACAAAATTTATGCATTCGGCCAGGTTTGAGGTCATATGACTATATCGTAGGCCGCCGTCGTATGCTTGTGTCCACTGTTCGAAAGGAATATTGCATAGGTAGTTTGTGCCTTCTTCGTTAACTGAGCGCAAATTCGCCAACATCTCGTGAAAACGGTCCTTATTGATCTCGTACCATGCCAATATAAGTTAATAGCGAATATTACATACCACTCTTCAATTAAGAATAAATTGAATATTACAAACGAAATTATATTAATAGATATTACATACCCATGTTGGTCACTTGTCGTTTTGACTGTAGATCGATGTTGCCCGTGGTAGTTGGACGCAACATGCCTTAGGCAATATCGGTGGTGTGTGCGATGCCACATGCTTCCTTGTCGCTCTATTGCGGCTAGTATTCCAGGGCCCCGATCGGATATAACGCATATATCGGGTTCAGCGGATATGCTTCCTTAACCTAGATAGGAAGAAATCTCACCATCACCGACTCCCGGTGTTATTGCAAACGCAATTGGAAGGATTCTCCCATCGCTGTAGTCCGCGCCACACTAGCAATAGTCGATGCGTATATCTGCCATACATAAAGGTACCGTCAATTTGTACCAATGGCTTGCAGTATATAAATTCGTCTCGGCATTGCTTAAATGTACAGAAAAGACGCTTAAACACTGCGCATCCACGGAGCAATCAATCGTTGTAGTACGCTAGTTCCGTTTCGAGGTCTGTTATGCTGCTTGGGACATATCTCTCCAGCACCTGACACCACTGCCACACTTCATTATATGAAGCGTCCCACCGACCATGCAACTTTTCCAACGCCTTCTGCTTGGATATCCAAGTCTTTCGGTAAGAGGGCGTGTAATTTAATTGGCTACGAATATTGCCAATTAAGGTCGGCACTGTAGTCTTGGGATCGGCCTTCACCGTCGGTATTATTAAGTCAGCCAACATCTCTGAATCCATCTTCGGATGATCTTATGAAACACTTGTCAACGAAGTACGTTAAATAATGCAATATTATGTAATATTAGTATTATTCAAAAATATTGAACACATAGTGATACTGTACCGGCAAGACATGTATATGGACCTTTGTACTTTTTGATCTCCCACAAGCCTGTCCTTTTCCTCAACGAGGCCATGATTTTCCATGAACATGTACCGTCTTGCACTGCACACTTCGCCTTGTACTTATCGAGCTTGGATTTAACCACGTTGTAGTTAACCCCATTCTTGATGCTGTATTGTTTCAACGCACCAAGAAAAGCATCCTTGTTGGAAAACTCTTTACCAACTTCTAACTCGCCCGAATCCAACGACGAACTTGTACGGTCATGCGTCCGGTGTGGTAGTTCAGGAAACTCTAATGCATCGTCTTGAGATAGATCGACATTATGCATGTGGGCTGGAGGCGAGTACGCCCTGAATAGCGGATCTTCTTCTTCTTCATCTGAACTGCCCTCAACATCTTCAGGTACGGTTGGAACAGCTCGGTTCGAGAAAATAATGCAACTTCTACACCATCGGGCCGGGCTCGAGGTGGATCCACATCGGACTCATCATTCGACCCACCATCATCTGCAACGAACGAGGGCCCCTCACCGGTGGATGTCGTGGGGAGTACATTATCCCTTCTTAAACAACTTTCGTAACGTTTCCAATCATATGTGGATTACCAACCACTAGAAGTTAATGACGTTCCCCAATACGTATTACTAGCATCGAACATCGAAGGAAGGATATGCATGTCCCATCCACCAACCGAGTGTCGTGTAGGGGTTGTATTTTCCATACTACCACCAAACACGGGCACTTCCGTAGTCTGCCTCCCACTAACAGAGTGTCGGCTTGGGGTCGTGTATTCCCCTCGAACAGCAGTAGATGTTGAGGTCGAAGGAAGATCACTTGTCGATGAAAATTGTACATATACCTCAAGATAGGGTGATCCACTGGCAAGATGAGTCTCCACCATTGCCTCCAAGCTCCGAGGACCTTTGATGTCGAATGAGTCATATCTCACCGGATCAACCGAAGCGCAAAATCTATACTTAATAGACTGAACTTTCATTGGCGTTGTTCCGAAGATTTTACGCCTAATTCTTTTGCGAAGTTCTAGCAAATCTATATTCCGATTAAAACTCAGTCGCGCTGTGTTCTCCGATAAAAAAACAACACCATTTTCAGTGTCACAAACCTCACCATCGTAGTAAATAACAACATTAATACGTTCACTCATTTTCAGTTTCTATTTTTCTTTTGCCTCAATTTCTATTATGCAACCTGAGAATGAAATTTGGTTGATTTATAGTCTAAGGATTGCCAGATACTATCAGAGCAAAAAAAAGCGCCCACGTGGGAGCTCTTTTCGGTACTTTTGCTTGTGGTGCATCCCGCTTGAAGCGTTTTTCGCACTATTTGTTCGTAAACGTCTTCTCAAAATAATTTTACCGAGACTCATCAGAGCAAAAGAGCGCCCACGTGGGAGCTCTTTTCAAGACTCTTCTTGACGATGCAGGCATCCCGCTTGAAGCGTTTTTGGCACTATTTGTTTAGAAATGCCTTTTCAAAATTATTTTACGGAGATTATCAGAGCAAAAGAGCGCCCACGTGGGAGCTCTTTTCAAGACTCTTCTTGTGATGCATCCTCGCTTGAAGCGTTTTCGACACTATTTGTTTAGAAACGTCTTCTCAAAATTATTTTACCATATATAATGTCAAAAAGTTTAAATAATTTTTATTTTGCTAATATATTTTCCCAAAACCCTAAACATATTTTTACTGAACCCTAATTAACCCTATAATCTAGTCCATTGATTTTCCCCTAAAACCCTAAACCCAACGACCTTAAACAATCCTAAACCCTAGCCCTAAAACCCTAAAACCTCATACCCTAACACTAGAAACACCAAAAGGCGTGGGAAGGAGGAGGCGCGCGCCTTGAGGCGCGCGCTCTCAGCATCCCAAAACGCTACCGACGTGGACGCGTTTTGGGGGAAAATGGCCCTTTTCCGTAAATATTCCAGATTTCGGCCCATTTCCGTAATTTTTTTTAATTTTGGTATATGTTGGTAAATTACCCTTAAATGTTTCACTATTATTAGTGATAATGGTGTAAGAGAATGGATTTTTTCTTGCCAATGAAAGTAATGGATTAGACCTATATGATAAACGCGTAGAATTTATGTACAATTTTTTCTAGCATTGAATTTTAGACCAGTACTTTCTTATTTATTTTCTCAATTGCTATAATTTTTAAATTTTCTACTTTCAAGACTCATTTTTATGTCTTCTTTGCCCTCAAAACCACCTAATTCCGATCAAAATAAGTTCTAATGATCTTGAACCAACTCGAAAACCAAAAAATGGGTTTGATACTTACGGTTCATTGATCCCCTCTAGCAAGGTATCTAAAGATTGGTTCACCTTGAATATGCTTGAGGTATCTGAATGTGTTGCAAGAATTGTCAATGTTTGAATTGGAGGCTTGCATCAGTTTATATCTTTCAGTTTAAGTTGTTGAGTAACATAATTAAGAAACTAGGAATGACTGGAAGATTCGGATGCGTAATTCAAAGATAAGGCAAGTTGTGGAACCGACGTAATCGAATGCAGGATATCCATTCGTTGCTAAGACAACTTAATAAACAGAAATGTGACGTCAAAAGAGAATCAAGAAGCGTGGCACATAGTTTATGAATAATATTCAACGACATGCATATACCAAAACAAATCAAGCTTTAAAAGTTCATCGCTTAAGTTATTATAAATCCAAAATACGATCATTAATTTATACACATAACCAACGAATATCAATTAACCAATATCATTAAGGACTTATAAAACTTCTTAAGACTAGATACATGCCATTTATAATCTTAATTTCAAAAAAGCATTACGCATAATCAGTAATGAGTTGAACTTGAGTACTAAATACTATGAACCTCACAAGTTAGTCAAAAGTCTACTTAATACCTACGCATGGAAACAAACATATTTGCATGCTGAGCAACATAATTCAAATTCAAACACATAAAAATATTAAGTAAACAAGCATATTAAAATAAAATTATAACATATCTTAACCGAGTTTCATACCAATGAATAATTGTAATATCCGTGTTTTAACTTGGAGTTAGGTACAATAATGGATCGAGTTAAGAGTTATAGGAGAATTCTTGAAATAGAACAAATAGGAATTTTGAGTATTAAATTAGGAAGTATTTAAACCCGATATGAGATTAGCAAATACTCCTTAGATAGAAAAATTTTAAATAGATGTATTGACTAAATTGAAAGAGTAGAGAAATTGTTGTGGCCAAAGTAGGAAAAATATAAAAAGTTAGGAGATACATAGTAGTAGTGGAAAGGAAGGGAGGATTAAGAAGAAATTTTACTCAAAGACAGTTATGAGTCATCCAGGGAATAATAAAAGATGAAAAAGGATAAGATGGTAATTAGTCAAGTAGATATTTTTAGACATAATGATTAGGGCTAAAGTGTAAAGATGGATGTCTTAAGGACTTATTAGCAATTTGACATTTTTAATAAAAAAATTGTAACGATCCGAAAGTCAATGAAGTCAGAAACGGTGGTTTCAAAAATCATTTCTTATCATAGGATCAGTGAATATTATTTATTAATATTTTCGAGGATATTACAGTATTATATTGAAGTTTAGCCTAATAATTTTAATTATTAGAAAGTTAGACAAGATACAAGTGTATCAGTTCTAAAGTTGATGGTTTTGGAAATTGAGGTATCAGGATCTCGCTTCTCTAAACCGAACTCGTAAATATTTAATAAAAATATTTGCAGAGTTATATTAGAAGTGAATTAAATTTTGGTTATGTAATTTTGATGAAAGAGTGTTTAACTAGAGTACATAGGCTAAATCGCGTGATTGAATAAAGTAAGATTTATAAACAAGGACTTACGAAATAAATAGACCATAATATATGTGATCTTATTAGTGGTCGGTTATGACTTTATTATATATGTCTTTTGAGTATATATTATAAAGTTTAACTATTATTATGTTAATTAATAGTATAATGTAAATCAAAGCTAAAGGATTTATAATGCGATTATACCTATGTATTTATGTAATGGACGGTGGTGGGGGCTTAAAATGTTTTAAATGTTAGAAATTTAAACATCATTTTTTTTCTTTATTCTTCAATCTTCATGCAAATCGAAATAGATGGGGAGAAGAGAAGAACTTTCGGCATTGGGGCTGAAATTTTTACAAGCTTCAATTGGTTAGTATATCCTAGTTCTTTTTTACTTGAATTGTATGTTTTTGGAAACCTAATAGCATCAACTAGCATACCCATGTTGAAATTTGTGGAATGATTATAGTTAATAGAAATTACTGTGGTAGAAAATCTAAGTTCTTAATATTATTTTGGTAGATTTTTAAAGTTGGAAGTGAACTGAGATGATTTGTAAAGTAAATTCATGAAATTGTAGATTGAGGATTATTATGGAAAATTTTGAAAATATGATAAATTGTTTATTTATGTGAAATTATCAATGTATAAAAAAAAATATGTCATTGAGATATTTTGAAGTCTTTTATTTGAAAGAGTTTTATTTGGGTGCTTGATGTTGAATTTGTGTTATTTTATAGAGTAAAATTTTACTACATTTAAAAATTAGGGATTTAATTGAGTAAATTATAAATGAGAAGGATTTTATATAAATTAAAGATATATATAGGTTGTATATCAAGGGTTAAGTATTCGGCAATAGTGGGTTATGTGTTAATTGTGGAATTAACTTGGTTGATATGATGGATTAAATTGTATAGGATGTAAATGTTTTGGGGCAAGTGTGTAAAAGTGTAAATAAGTAGCTAAATGTATTGAATTGAATGGTATATGAAATTGAGATTAATATTTACCGAGTCATTTTAGAAACGAGTAGAATGATAATTTGATAATTTTAATTATTAGTGTTTAATTAAGTACAATGAATAACTTAAGTGGGTGATAAATTAGTAATTAGTATTAAATTTCAAAGTGGGATTAGAATAAGGGACTATTTAAATAAATAGCCTATTAATTTGATGAGTTTTGGTTAGTGGCTAATTACGAGAGAATTATATATATATATATATATATATGTAATATATGTTAAGTTATAATAAAAATGAAAATGATATGAAAATAGGAATAAAATAAAAGAAACAAATAGAGTAGTGGGGGAAAGAAAAAGGAAAGAGAAACAAGAATTAAAGCTTCATCTCTTGCATGCCGATTTGTGGAGAAGAAAGGTTAGCACCATTCGGCCTTTAAGTGCCATTTTTGAAGCTTAATTTTGTTGGGATGATTTGGTTATTTTCAATTAAATTTTATATTTTTGGAACCTTAAAATTATGTAGTAGATTACCTATGTGGAAATTTAGAGAAATTATGATTTTTGTGGAAGTTGCCATTGTTGAAAAACTTTAATGTTTGAAGTTGTTTTGATAGAATTAGAGGTTAAATTGTTAATTTTGTGAAGTCTAGGGACTGTTTTGGTGGATTGTTCTTTGTGCTGGAAATTTGAGTTGAATTACTAAGTTTAGTGAGTAATTAAAATATTTTGTACCATGAGTTTTGTTAGTATTAGCTTTCAAGGAGTTTAATGCTATAAATTAAATTAGCATGGTGTTAAGTTATAAAATTCAAGAATTTAGGGATTGTTAATAAATTATATGTATATTTGGTTAATTATGGAAATGGTAAATTCAAGGATTAAATTTTGAATTAATTGAAAGTATGAGTTGCTTTGAACCTTGTGGAATAATTGGTTGAAATGCGACTTTCTTGATTTCAATTAAATAATATGATTTATAATTGGGGATTTAATTGTATCGAGGGTAAATGTTGAGTGCAAATAAGTAAAAATGTAATTAAATGGTAGAATGGGTTGAATTTGAACTTGATATGGTATTGGAATTAGTTAATAAATTGATTTATTATGTTTTGATTGTGAAACGAGTAGATCAATTGTAAATTGGGGAAAAGAGAAGGTTGCGGAATAATCATCTGCGGTTTTAGGTAAGTTCATAGTCCCCAAACTCGAACTTTATAAATTGTTTTAATTAATCTAGTTGCTACTTGATGCCTTAATATATATCACTAATGTAATTGTTAATTAAATTGAATGGAAGTTTATGGAGGTATAAGTTAATTCAATTGAATGGAGGTTTATGGAATGTGACATTATGGAATAAATTAATGTATGATTAGTAGATAACTGGAGTGGAAGTGTTATTAAATTATGAAATTTGATATTGAGTTATAAAAATGTAAAAAAATTATGGACTTGCAAATGAATAATTGACATCGTCGGTTCGTTCGACTAGCGCTAGGCGCAAATATCGTTGGTTTATCCAACTAGAGCTAGGCTCATTAATTATTCGTTGGTTTATCCGACTAGCGCTGGGCGCAACTTTCGTCAGTTTATCTGACTAGTGCTGGGCACACATTCGTCGGTTTATCCGACTAGCGCTGGGCGTAAATATTGTTGGTTTATCCAACTAGAGCTGGGCTCACTAATTATTCGTCGGTTTATTCGACTAGCGCTAGGCGCAACCTCCGTCAGTTTATCTGACTAGTGCTGGGCACACATTTTTCGGTTTATCCGACTAGCGCTGGGCGCAAACTCTTTCGCGGATTATTTGCTAGGCACCGGGTGCCGTGTATCAACTGGACTATACAACAAGGTCTTATGAATGATCTAAGGAGGATGGTTATAGGTATTACTAAAGAAGGTTATGTTTACTTATGTATATACGTTTATTCATTAGAAGATATGAGTTAGATTATTAAAGTTGTGAAATAAATTCAAATGCTTTAGATATACTTGTGGTTATTCGAATAAGTGAAGTTGCTTAATGTGAATTGGTTTGTGCCATAGTATAAGTAAATTGTTGATTGATCTATGCAAATCTATTATATAGCAAGTGATGTGAATTGAGATATATGTTCAAATCAACTAAAGGCGAATACTTGTGAAAATTAAGTATAGCATGAAATAAGATGATGAAATGCATAAAATTGAAATGGTGATATCTTGTAATTGTATGTTTAGATAGTAGTATGATGATATAATTCAATTTGAGCATTCATGTATCATATCATGTCTTAGAATGTCTGGATTATAGAAATATCACTGAGTTTTACTCAGCGTACAATTTTGTTCTACGTGCGCAGGTTAGGTACTCTCTTTTGATCGTCGACTCAGCATCCAACAACAACAATCCCGATCTCAAGTGTGGTGATGTTTAATTTTGTAATGGCATGTACCTAGGATGTCTTTAGTTGTTAGTTGTTTTGTTAATGTGATGTAAATTGAGTTATAGGTATATGTTTATGGTTGAAGCTAAATGTTAGTATGTGTTTTGACCAAAGGCTTGATATGTGTATGAAACTTAAAGCTTGGTGTCTTAAGTACCTTTATGTTAGGCTAAATTGAGTGATTTTGGTATGCTTTAAACTTTGATTTGGATGATGCGTTGTTGATGTGTTTTGATGATATATAAATGTGGTACCAATGAGGGTACATTGGTTAGGCACCTAGGATAATTGTTTTGCCGTGTTTTAAGTGTGTTTTATCGTGTTTTGAATAGATTAAACGATTGGTTTTTAAGTTGCTTAATGCCCAAGCAAATAGGAAATGGTAAACTTATGGTTTAAGACACATTTTAGGTCCACACGGCCAGACACACGAGCGTGTGAGACACACGGCTAGCACACGGGCGTGCGAGGCCATTTCGAAGGGTACAAGGCCTGACACACGGGCGCGTGGCTTGGCCGTGTAACCCAAGTCAGTGAGTTACACGGGCTGGGACACGGTCATGTGTCCCTACTTCGAATGCCCACACGGCCGTGTGAACCCTGTAGTTAAAAAAAAAGTTTGCAAATTCTTCTTTAACTTTTCAAATGATTTCTATTAGTCCCAAAATGTTTTCAATGGAACTTTAAAGCTCGATTTAGGGACAATTCACATTTTAATGATGGAATTAGAATATGCTTATGATTACTTATGAATTGGTTGCTAAATGCTTTGATTGGTTGGTAATATTCCGTAACCTTACTATTAAATTACCGAAATAGTTAATATAATCTAATTTAATTCCGTAAATTACGTGAGTAACAAATAACAATTTTTTTACCATCTCTATTAACAGTTTTTGATATGTGATCATCATTATTAATCAAAGAACCCATTTAGCAATCTGCAATTTAAAAAAAAATGAATTTAATTGGTTTGTTGCAAAAAACACAGTACGATAGGTAAATAATTTAGATTTTACGATAAATATAGTACAATAATAATATAATTATAATAAAAAATCTTATAAATTCTCATATTTTACCTACATAAAAAATTATTTTAGTTTACAGTAATAATATAATTAAAATAAACCAAAATTATCTAAACAAATAAAACATATGAATCAAAAAATAAAATAGAAACGTACTTGTTTAGTTTCTTTCAAACAACCTATAAAAATATATAAAAGCAAAATTAATCAACATCTCAATAAATCAAAAAATTATCAAATAAATCAAAAACAAAAAAAATAATAATTACATTCATAACAAATCACAATAAACATTAAACTAAATAAATAATTAACCCAATCATAAATTACTAATAAAATAACATTAAAAAAATTAAAAAAAACATAAAAGTTTACATTAATAACCTAATAAATTACAGTAAACATTAAACTAAACAAACAATTTATAATAATTACTGACAAAATAACTTTAAAATAAATTAAAAACAACATAAAGTTCACAATAAAAAAACTAAACAATACTAACAAAATAATTTATAACAATTCCTTCTATTTGAAAAAAAAAACAAAAATACATCATCCTTTATCTTTTTCTTCTCCTTTTCTTCTCCACAGCTGTTGTTTTCTTATCATTTTTTTTAACCGTTTCTCTCCTTTTCTACAAGTGGGACCATGGTTATATGGTTCCCAAATCCCTCAACCTCTTTCTTCTCTTTCTTCCCGTGGCTTGAGGACGGGACTAGATAGCGCTAATAGACAAGACTGAAGCCTGACACCAGTGTCGCCTGTCAGTGAAAAGTGACTAGTGCCACCTATCTGCCTGACACCATCCCATGTTAACCTATATCCCTATTTTATAATTGAGTTTAGTATAAACTCGTATATTTTAAGTGTTGCCAATCATAATAGCGTAATCCATTAAAATATTACTTTTTTTACATAAAATCATTTTCTACCAGAAAAAAATAGGCTATGCATCCTCCACCCCTCAAACATCCTATTTTCATATATAATTCGACATACATACTATTTTTCGAATTTAATTTTTTATTTTATAATATTGGTGTAAAAAAAAAAGTAGCCTTGTTTTGCATAACAATAATAGATTAGGTGCCATAAAGAAAAGAATAGGGATTTCCACCCATTTTAGAACGTGGAAAGCATTAAATAAGTCTGACATTAGTTGGTAATAATAGCATCCATGAACTCCTTGTCATTTCCCAAAGCATTCAATGTCTCAGGTGAAAGACATGCTTCAATATCAATACTACCTTCTTCAGCTCCACAATACAAAGTTATTTTTCCATCAAATTTATTTGCCGCCCCACATCTTACAGCTATTGGCTTTCCCCATCCAAAATCATTACCATACATGTCGAACCGAGGTGAACTGCTTGTCCTCAAAGTCCGACTCGACATGGTCGAAATCTTCAACAGCTCAGGGCTTGCAATCCATGTCTCAATGAACTTGTTGAAATCTTCACCTGTATTGGCAGCAATCACCTTGTTCATTTCCAATGCTATGCTGCCAACTCCTTGTTCTAACAGTTGTTTAACTTTCATTGTCACTTTTTGAGTCTTTATCACATTCCCAAAATACTCTTGTGGCAAATCATGTAATCTTTGTCTGCCGCCAATGACAAAGCCGTAATGGGTGTCTTCATTTGGCTCTAAATTTCTGTTGCGAATAATAGATTGCCATAGATGGGACAAGAGTGCTTGAAGTGATGAGATTTGTACCATTTGGTTGGTGGTGGTGGTGGTGCCGGTGCCGACCTCTGCATTGGCTCTTGCTTTAAGGGTTACAATGCTTTGTTTTGAGAAATGGAAAACCCTTTCTTTAAAAAGTGGCACAACAAAATCGTCATGGAAATTCTGGACATGAGATTTAGGAATCTGAATGGGGAAATTGATGCTATTAAAAAACCGACGTTGAAAAACAGGGAGCTTTGGTAAGTGGATTAAACCTCTTGAAATGGCGGACCATGAGTTAAAGAAGTGCCAAAGGATGTACCGTCGACCACGGAATGGTTCGCCGTGATACCGATGAAAATGCCATCCACAAGCTCAGTCACTTGCACTCCGAGCAATGGGTTAGAAACGCCATCTATGTTTTTATCACCGTTGAGTGGGAAAAACGAATGAACAATCGAAGGAACATAAACAGGTTCGATAATATCGGAAATGGTCACTCCATCAGCTTTAGCATGGATAAACAAGGCCCCGGTATTATTACAATCGATGAAAAACGAAACCTTTTCGTCGTCATGTTCGGTAGTGGCTAGGCGTCCCGAAAGGGGTGGAAAGTAGAGTAGAGTGTCGGAAAGAGAGGCTTTTAAGTGGTTGATAAAGGAGTTTTCATGTTGTGGTTTGGGAAAAAGGAGACCCTTTTGGACTGGACCGACTAGAAGAAGCTGAAGATCCCATGGAGTTAACTCAACCCTCAGCTGGCTCAACTCGGCCTTGTGAATCACTGCCTGAACCATATCACTCGAGATATATTCAACCCCTGTCATATCTTAGATTCTTACGAGATTAGCTAATAAAAGTAGCCTTTTTAATTTATTGAGAAGCTATGGCCATTACTTATGCATATATATATATATATACACAAACACGTGTATATATAACATATATACTCCGTATGTATACGAAGTTGACAATAAATTAATGGGTAAACTATACCATTGCTAAATTATGAAAAAGTTATCGTTTTGGTCATTTAATTAAATTTTTTTACTAAAATGTTTAAATTTTAAAATCGATGTTATATGATTTTTTTTTTTCGTACAGTTTGCATTAATCGAAAATTCTTTTTCTCTTTATTTTTTAAGTTTAGTTTTTTTTTAATGAAACAACTTTAAACGTTATGAATTCGCGAACTAAAATTCAAATAGCTTGTTTCTTCAATCTCCGACATTGATCGTCAAATTGACTTGGATCTAATGTATGTTATTCTACTTGGTGATGGGTACTAATCTACTGTACCGATCGTTTAATTATCGTTTGGAATTCACTGATAGAACTAAAAAAAAAAAACGTAACAGCCCAGTGACTTAAATAAAATTTTTTAAATAATTCGTTGACTTAAATGAAAATTTTTGAATAATTCACTGACTAAATTGTAACTGTTTTAATTAAGTGACTGAAACAAAAATTTAACTATAATTTAGTGACTAATGATGAAATTTACCCTAAACTAATTTATCGAAGAAAAGGTTTCCAACAACCTAACCTACCATTACCGTTCGGATTTAATACGGTGAGACACACAATGGGCCACTAAGATATTAAATGTTGGGTAATTTACCAAAATATACCGAAATTAAAAAAAATTACGGAAATGGGCCGAAATCTGAAATATTTACGGAAAAGGGCCATTTCCCCAAAACGCGCGTCCATGTCGGTAGCGTTTTGGGAGAGCGCTTTGTGCCACATCAAAGACAAAACTCACGACGAGGACGCGCTTTGCTGATGTGGCACAAAGCGCACCCTCAAGGGCGCGCTTTCCTGCTGCAACGGTCAAATTTTTTTTTACCTTTGGGCCTCCAACGGTCAAAAAAAAAAAACCTATAAAAACCCCCACCCTTTTATTTTTTTCACAACAAAGTCCTTATTCATTTTTCTCTCAACTTTCTCTCAAATTCTTCTCAAATTTCTCTTAAATTCCTTGAAACTTCCTCTCAAATTTCACAATAGTCCTTTAATATTTACAAAAAGCCCTTTTTTAAATTTTTTGAAATATATTTTTTTGATAAATTTTAAAATATTCGATCGTATTTCCAATGGCCGGGGAATTAATTCGTCTCGACGATAAACACATCTCCGTCGATAAAATGCAAATGGTAAGTTTTAATTTTAATTTTTCAATACTATTTAATATTTTTTAGGTTTATGCAATTTTAATTAGTTTTTATTTTATAATTTTTTAAACAGTCTATAGATCGGGTGTTGCAATGCTATATTCGCAATATACCCGGTCCGCCATCGCCGCTTATCGAGAATTATCTGCGGGAAGCGGGGTTTTGCCACGTGGCCACGATAGGCTGGGGGTGCAAGTTGGAGCCGAAGTTAATCAGTGCATTGATAGAGAGGTGGAGACCCGAGACACACACTTTCCATCTTCCATGCGGAGAGTGTACTATCACTCTCTGGAAGACGCGTGCGATTCTGATTGGGATTGCCGGTGGATGGGTCCGTAGTCACCGGGTCCGCAACTTCTAGCGATTGGACCGCCGTATGCTACGAGCTTCTGTGTGCCATTCTGGATAACATTCATGGAGGTCGGATCGAGATGGGTTGGTTACGAGACACAATCCCGGAGCTGAATAATGGTTCGACCGAAATAGAAAGAATACGGTATGCTCGGGCATACATTCTTGAGATGATTGAAGGCTATCTCGATGCCGACACTGTCTCGAAACCTCAGACACACGAGATGGTGCTTTGAAACTCGTTGATTTTAGAGCAGCCGGTGAAATGAGTTGGGGTCCGCCGTGCTATCAAAATTGTATCGGGAGATGTGCGAGGCGACGCGCGGCCGAGTAAAGCGAAAATCGGAGGTTGCCTATCACTCTGCAGATCATGGGCACGGTTTCGATTTTCATTTTTACGTCCTCGAGTCGACCACCCATATACATTCCCACTCATAACGAGGTAAATTTAATATTATATTTTACAATTATTACGTAGATTTAAAGTATAATTGTATGCTAAAAATTTATTTAATTTGGTAGAACCATTCATGAGTTATGTTGGAATACCTACCGAGCTTGAAGATATACGGCTTCTATTAGAGCAACGGTCGAGAATCACAAGTAAGTATTAAATAAAATATATTTTAAGTAATAAAATTGTCGTTTTGAATTTCGTATTTATAATTTAGTATTTCGTATTTAGTATTTAGTATTATGTATATAATTAATATATTGGTCATGTTAATATAGTTTCAATGGACACCATACGAGGATCCGACAATTCGGGCAGTAATTCCGGAGGAGTTCTTGCTAAATCCGAACATTTGGCATGTGAAGGTCTCATTGATCAATGATAAACCGAAATAGTAACATATTTTAGACCCACATTTAGCATGCTTTTGGGTGATTTAAGCCTTGAATTGTGTAATTTGGTGCCCTTAATCCTTTGTTTTCATATTTTATACTCAGGAAAGCACCAGAGGATGAAAAGAACGAGAAACAGGCTTAAAACGGACCAAATAGGCCAAATCACGAATTCAACACGATCTGGGCCCATGCAACACGGCCGTGCCCCCCTAATCAGACCTGAACACGGCCTGGCCACGATTCACACGGGCGTGTGCCAAGGGCGTGTCCCTGCCGTAGAGAAGAGGAATTTACTCGGATTTGGATACTTAGGGGTAAAGAAACACATTCCAAAAGCATATATAAACACCCTAGAGGCCAACTTTCAAGGGGCGTCCATCTAGACCAAGGAGCCGAGCCAGAAAGATCAGAATTGTGGAAATTACTCGAAGAAAGCCAGTTGATTCATCTCAAGAAGCCGGAGTTATACTCAAGACGGAGGATCTCTCTTCAATTCCTTCAGGGGGTTTTAGAGTTTTTCTTATGTTTTGTTTTACCTTTTCTTTTGAGATGTATTTTGTTATCATTATGAACTAAACCCTCAAATACACGAGGGGATGAAACTTAGATGAATCTTGTTATCATTTGCTGAACTATATGATAAATATTTGACTTGTTCTTAATTATGTGTTCTTAATTCTTGTGTTGATATTTCATGGATATTAATTCAAGTTTGATGTGCTTAGGTGGAGGAGCAAAAGTCCCTGCCTAAGAGTAGATCTAGCATAATTAAGCGGAGTTGATCGCACGCCTAGACATAGGGTGACGAAATTTTGCCGGATTAGGGTGAAACCTAATATGGGAGTCCATAGATCGAGTTAATGTAATCTTAGTGGTTTTAATTAGAAAGAGATTTTAATTAATCAACCTAGGGTTAGACATTAGTAGCCTCGACGGAGGTATTAATATAACTTAGGGAATCTTACGGATCAAGTCAAATGAATAAATCGTCTGGTTCAGATTTAGATAGCAAGTGAAGTCTAGGTGGATTCTTCCTTGGGTATTGTTTTAATCAATTGGTTTTTCCCACAAGTATTTCCCTAATTTTATTCTTTTTTGTCTCATCGTCTTTAGCTTAGTAGTTAGTTAATTTTCTAGATTAAACTGATTCACTTCAATTTTAAGGCTAAATAATAAAAAGAAGGTTAGTATTAGTACTTTCGGTTCCTTTGGGTTCGACAATCCGGTCTTGCCACTAAGCTATACTACTGTTCGATAGGTACACTTGCCTCAATCGTTGTCATAGTTAGTTTTTAGGCTCGATCATTCTCATTATAAATTTTAAGACTTTGACATCGCATAAAAACAACGATCAAGTTTTTGCGCCGCGTTCTTGAACCTGAAATATTAAGAACACTCAATTTTTATTACTTTAGCCATTTTTATTTTCTACAATTTTACTCTTATTTTATTTTTTATTTTCATCTTTCTAAATTTTAGTTTTTACCCCTTGTAGGTACCTCTAGTTTATGACTAGAAGGAACCCGACAGGACCCTTAATTTACGATAGTGAGATCGAAGCAACAGCTCGTAGAAACCGGAGAGAAATTAGGCGAAGTCTACAATACACTGAAGAAGAGCAAGAAAACATCACCAATACCACCGAAGAGATGGACAGAACAATCCACCACCTCAAGAGATGGCGAAAATCATGCTCCTCGAACTATGTATGATTATGCTAAGCCCGATTTAGTGGAGTACCGAATCTAGTATTGTTAGACCTACTATTGTTGCAAATAATTTCGAATTGAAACCTAACACTATCTGAGATGATACAACGATTCGTTCGGTTTGATGGGTTGCAGGATGAGGATCCTAACACACACTTGGCAAATTTTACAAATTCTGCGACACTTTTAAAATTAATGGCGCATCGATGATGCCATCCGCCTTGGTTATTTCCCTTTTCTTTGAGAAATAAAGCTAAACAGTGGTTGCATTCTCTTCCTCGAGGATCAATTACTACATGGGAACAAATGACCAAAAAATTTTTATTAAAATATTTTTCGCCGGCCAAAACAGCCAAGTTAAGGAATGATATATCTTCTTTTGTGCAGATGGATTTAGAAACACTTTACGATGCATGAGAGAGATACAAGGATCTTTTGAGAAGGTGCCCACACCATGGATTACCCTTGTGGCTACAGGTCCAAACTTTTTACAACGGTGTGAATCCCTCAACTAGGCATTTGATCGATTCAGCAGCCGGTGGAACTCTGAATAATAAAACACCTGAAGCAGCTTACGAATTTATAGAGGAGATGTCCTTAAATAACTATCAGTGGCAGGTCACGAGGACAAAACCCACGAAAGCTGCCAGTGTTTTCAACCTCGACGCAGTAACCATGCTATCGAATCAGGTAGGCGTGTTAACTAAAAAATTTGATGGTTTGTGTAATTCCTTGCAGGTACAACCCGTTATGCAGTGCGAAACAAGTGGAGGTGTGGCGAATCCTAAGTACCCACCCTACGGACATGGCATAGAAGGCGAACAAATGAACTATGTAAGTAACAATTTTAGATATCAAAATAACCCTTATAGCAATACTTACGATCCAGGTTGGAAGAACCACCCCAATTTTTCATGGGGTGGTCAAGGAAATCAAAGACAACAACACCCTACAAATTTCCAACAGCAGCAGTACCCACAGGAAAAGAAACCGAACCTTGAGAAGATGCTGACAAAATATATAGCAGCAATAGAAACGTGTTGCCAAAGTATAGAAACAAAACTTGCAAAACAAGAAGCATCGATACAAGAGCTCAAAGATCAAATTGGGCAAATCACCAAGATCTTGACGGAACGACCACAAGGTAGATTGCCAAGCAACACTGAAACTAACCCAATGGATCAGATTTAAGCCATATCAACTAATGATAATGTAGGGTTAGATGAGCCTCATTTAAGACAAGAGAATGTGGTAGAAGAGGGTAAGGTTGAGGAAGAAAGTAAAAAGCCAAAACCGGTAATTAAAGAATACCAACATCGTATACCATACCCCGAGGCAATGAAGAAAGACGACACAGAGGAACAGTTCGGTAAGTTTCTTAAACTTTTAAAGAAATTACATATTAACTTACCATTACTTGAAGCTCTTTCGCAGATGCCAGATTCAAGGAAATTCTTAAAAAAGCTTTTGACAAACAAGCGAAAGCTAGACGAGGAATCACATGTGGAACTCAACGCAAAGTGCTCAGCAATTCTCTAAAATAAATTGCCACAGAAATTAAAAGATCCAGGGAGTTTTACAATTCCATGCTTAATTGGTAGTTTATCTATTGATAATGTGTTAGCTGATTTAGGGGCAAGCATAAATGTCATGCCTTATAAAATGTTTAAACAACTTGGTCTAGGGAAACACAAACAAACTAGGATGAGCATTCAATTAGCTGATAAAACTGTTAGAATTCCTAGGGGTATAATTGAAGATGTGCTCGTAAAGATTGATAAATTCGTATTCCCAGTAGACTTTGTTGTTTTAGACATGGATGAGGACAATAGTATTCCATTAATTCTAGGAAGGCCCTTTTTAGTAACTAACAGAACTAAAATTGATGTCGACGCAGGTGAACTCATACTCTATGTAGGTGACGAGACAGTCACTCTTCAGGCTCTCGATTCGGTTAGAACATCGAGCTAACAAGGTGAGAAAGCAAATTCTATTGATAACCGTTCGGTTAATCTTTCTTTGTAGGAAGCACCACAAAAGAATACAACTAAACTCGATCCTAGACCCAATGCCAACAAAGAAACAACTCATGAGGATCGAAGGGATCAAGTTGATGAATTAGACGAGTGGAAGACACCTTTCAAGGAAACACTAAGGATACGCGAAGAGAAACCAAGGGAACCACCAGACGAGCTCGTAGGAGCGACAAATCACTTTAAAATAGGAGACCAAGTATTGTTAGATAAAACAGACCCTCGAATATCTCCTCCTGACCCTAATACAAACAAAAAAATCCCTTTTAGGGTAATCAGTGTTTTTCCATACGGAACAGTAGAGGTAAGTAATCCTATTTTTGGCACTTTTAATACAAACGCATCTCGACTTGAACTCTGTCATGATAATGAAACTGATAGCATGAGGAAGGAATTTCAACTCCTCAAACCACCCTGATGATGCAAACAAGAGGTAAGTCTAGCTTAAGACTTTAAACGAGCGCTTCTCGAGAGGCAACCCGAGCACTAACTCCATTACTTTTTATATTTTGTTTCATTTTATTTTCACTCTTAATTCTCCTTTGTAGCAACTAACTATAAACTAACCAAGGCCAATTTCCATACCACACGGCCTTACACACGGCTGTGGCCGTGGCCGTGTAGATGTACCAAATCTCCGTACTGACATGGCAGAGATGGTACGAGTCAGGACGGATCGTATCTTCAAATCACGGACCCAACTACCCCGCCACGGTTGTGCAACATAGCCGAGGCCGACACTGAGGGAAGATAAACAGGCTCCAACTGAACACCATGGCCGTGCGATTCGACCGTGGTCGACACTGTTTGACCCGACATGGGCGTGGTGACCACGAAACGGGCGTGGGAGAAACGAACGAAACACGACACGGCCGTGTGTTACGGCCGTGTGACCCAGCACGCCCATGGCACATGGGCGTGGGAAGGCACCAAACCTCAAATTTCTATTTAAACCACCCACCCCCCATCCATACCACTTTCTTCCATTCCATTATTCAGAATTCTCCCCATTCATACTCTTCCCCTTTTGGTTATTACTAAAACCCTTGAGCTCCACCACATCCATGTCAAAGAAGCGGAAGGATCCCAGTATAGTCGCCCTGTGGGAGACCGATCTATATAAGTTCATGCCGGCCGCTTCGTCTAGTCGAAAAGCCAAGGGTCTTTGAGACCATTTAGCTTTTAGTTTTCTTTTCTCATCTCTTTTAATTTCCTTCTCTTTAACACTCTTATGCTTAATTTAGCTTATTCTATTTTAGTTTCTTGGTTTTAGGTTCTTCAGGCTGTTTGGAAATCACCCCACCACGACCTCTGCCAACATCACCGCGGCCTTAGAAGTCACATCCACCTCGCGAACCATCCAACAATAAGGGCTCTCCGGTCCATTAATCTTTTCTTTTAATTTTATTTCACTTTTTATTTTCCTTCACTTTAGCTTGCTTTTCTTTAAATATATAATTAGTATAGTTTGAATTATTATTATTATTTCCTGGCTAATTCTGCACGAGCTACCCAATTTTTTCATCTAGCGTAGAGACGGTGGACGGCCACCATACCACCACCAGAGACGCCTCCTCCAACTTATCTTTCACCTCCAACTCAAGGAATCCACCCAAAAAATCTAGATAGTTTCACTTCTCTCCATATCTTTTGATTTTCTACTTAATTGTTTGTATATATATATCTTTGTACATTGAGGGCAATGTACATATTAAGTGTGGGGGGTGAACAACCTAAAAAGGTGCCTAACTTTTTGCATTATTCTCAAATCCTGAATTATGCCTTGTTTCTTAAGTAAGTTTCTCATATTATGATTAGAATGAAATTCCCTGTGAATTCATGATTTTTTATTGATATATTTTGAATTAAGTCATTGATAATTGTGCATTGATAACTCAAACTTTAAGACACTAGAGAATCAAGCATGATAAGTCTATTTTTCGAAATAAATTTTTTTTTTTAGGATGTCTACCTGAATTTGAAGATTACTTTGAAGTTTGAAATTTGCTAGGTTGACATCAAAAATCCATAATTTTTGTGAAATATTGAGCCTTAATAGAGCATATATTCTTTTTCTTGCTCACTTTATTGATTATGAGTGTGTCAACATTGATTTGTTATTCTAGAACTTGCATCGATTATACTTGTCGGGACCACACTTTTGATTTGATATACAGAGATGACCTAGGATTTAACCCACTTACTCCTCTAAAAGCCTACCTTCCCCGTTTAATCCTAACAACCCTTTTTATTGACTCAACCGCTAATATTAACCCAAAACCCTTCGTTTTTGTTATCACCGTTCCTTTTAACTACCCTTATATCGAGATTTGATTTGATCGGTTACTTAACTATTTTCTTTATCAGTTGTTAAATTCTATATTATTATTACTTATTTGACTTGTTCTTAAAAAAAAAGTATATTCATTATTAGTTCTATGTTCGATGAGCTCAAAACAGTTAAATTCACATCTTTAGAAGAAGCTCGTGTTATTATTAGTGTTATGAGTTTTCAATTGATGTAATTACTTATATTCAGTTCGTTGTTTCTGGTTAGGTAATTTGTCAGGTCAATCTCGATTCTAACCTTCTAATTCAGCCTATATCCACACCTTAACCCAAGCCCCGTTACAACCCTTTTAAAGACCTTTTGATTTGTGCATCATTTCATATTATAGTGGTGGAGATGTGATTTTCATGCAAGCCTATGAGATTAACTTTTCAGGTTTGATGTTTGAGTGCTTAATTTTGAACCTTAAACACTTCGAGTGATTTGAGTGAATCTGTAGTGAGGATGTCAATTCTTGTAGGTTTTGGATCAGAGGTAATTATTTAGATGAGGGGAAACACCTGTATCTTGTGATAAAAATGTACAACTTAGATTGTTTGAATCTTTAGGACTCCTTGAGTTGAAATATCCATGTATGAATTATCTTTGAATTATGATGAAACATTATTGATGAATATTATGAATTAAGGAAGTTCGTTTTAATCATGAGTTGAGAATTTTGCTTGAGGACAAGCAAAAGCTTAAGTGTGGGGGTGTAACACCCCAAACCCGGCCCAAACGCTACAACCGGATCTGGTATGTCACTTAAGAGATTTTACATAACATGTCGCATTTTGGAAAACAATTACTAGGTTTACACCTTTATTTCGAAAGCTTAATAATTTATTAAAGTATAAAATATTAAGTAACCAATTATCTTGGTAGATTTTATATAAAAATCGAAATTTCATGCAGGTCTTAACTTAATTGAAAACGTAAAACTTAAAACCCAGTAATAAAAGCCCAACAAAATCCCAAAACATAAATGGTAGCCTAGTGGCCCATGGCCTTATTACAAGGAAATTTGAACCCATTAATTAAATGAAAATAAAAAAAATTAGACTAAGTCTTTTTGCTGAATTCTCAAAGCTCTGTCGCATGGCCACCTTGCTCTCTTCTCCAGCCCGGTCCGATGCCCTAAGTGTCACCTGAGATGGTTAAAATTAAAGGGTGAGTCGCGAGACTCAGTGTGCAACCCTCATGCACCATTAGATTTGGGATTTTAGCCCCATAAAACAGAATAATCAAAATATAAGTAACAAAAATAATATGCAAAGCCCAACCCATATCCTAGGTGTCCATCCGCTACACGCCCGCGTGCAGTCATTCACACCATTGGGGATTTCTACAATCAACCCACACCGCTACACGCCTTGATGGCGATCGTGTTTGCTCATCATCGAGATCATGGCGTAGCTACTACAATGAATCACGGCAGAAGTCGCTACAACAGATCACGGTAAGGAACCGCTACAACAGATCACGGTATAAACTGCTACAATATATAACTTCCTCCTTTCATCAACCCAACCCATGCAATCACAAATAATCAATATTCTTAAATCATTTAATCAGAGCATTCACTAACCTGGTAATTTGCTTTTACCCTCTTTGGGTTTCCGTCATTATGCCGGGATTTCGGTATTTAACAAAACATATAAGACTTACAATTATATACTAATCAAACAGATCTAGATGGTGTGGAGAATTACACACCTGATATTGCGAAATCCAATATTCTTAGTCGATGTCCTTGCTATCTGGATCTATTATCCTCAATCTATAGCCTTACTTAAAAGCCGGAACAATTGTGAAAATAGGCCTCTCCTATATTCGGCGATGGTTAGTATTCTACCCGATTTTATATATATAAATAAACAAATCCTCTTACCTTGAAATCCCAAAAGTAACACAATTCTATAACTTAAAGGTCTATGCGATTGGCCTCCTTCTTCAAATCCCAGAATGCCGAAAAGAAGAGTGAAATAAGAGATTAGTTTCTAATAGCCATTCGACTAAGGACTTTTGAAAAGTCGGAAGAACATTGAAATCCCAAAATCAATACTTATCTATTGTTTCCTTCAAGATTCGGCACAAGCAAACTCCTTTGAAGAGAATTCAGTAACTTCAGGAAGTGAGATCTAAGAATTTTGGCTTTTAGAAGATGTACGAATTGAAGAGATGGCTAAGAGAGATTCGGCCAATGAATATTAAGTAGAAGAATAGAATAATAGAGATGTGATTTCGTCTTTTAGGGATTAAAAGAAGAATAACAATAGAGGTTAAAAGATTCGGCCAACCAGGAAATTTTAGAGAGGAAGAAAGGGCGAAGAAGATGGTGATTTTCGGCTTTTGAGAGGAAGAAGATGAGAAAAGAAAATAAAAGATAGGCTTCAAAATTTCAACACACCCCCTCTTTATATAGAAAACCGATTCCTCCCTTTAGCAGAGATTGATTTTCACCAACAACACCACACACATGATAGCTCCTATCCCTTTTCCCTTATCTTAATCTGTTATCTCCTCAAAAATAGCCTTTATCTGCTTATTATCCTTAAAGACTAAATCCCTAAATAATAGCTTTTATCTGCTTATTATCCACATGAAATAAATATAATAAGATTCCAAAAAAAATAGCCTTGTGCCGTCCCCCCTTACTCAATTAAGTGTCGAAATCTAGCTCTATAACTTGGGCTTCAAGCAACCAAAAATTTGGGCCTTCCTCATGCACCAGTGACGCCACTTATAGCTCACCTTACTGTGCCCCTAGCTGCTGGGCCACGAGCCCAATATGTCAATTAAACTACTACAACTTTAATTTAAGCCCTTAGAGTGTCTAAACAAAATATTTAAAACAAGGCATCAGCCCAATTTGAGCCCCAATTGTACCTCAAATTCTCAAATTAATATTTTAAGCATCCAAACACATAAAATGCACAGACCCAATTATTCAGGATGTTACAGTTCTACCCCCTTAAAGAAATTTCGTCCTCGAAATTTCCAACTAACTATTAATCATACTACCCAAGTCTCACCACTATGCTTTCGCTGCGCACTCCGATTCTAAAGCCAAAAGAAACACTTAGTATACTATGGTAGAGTACGCAACAGTGTTAGCATCTAGAGCGTCCTCATCCCCTTGTACTCATTTTACCGATTCGCGTTTATCTGTTTAGAAATTTTATGAATTATTAGTTTTCTTTCTCTGATTAACCAAGAACAGTTTTATGAACAATAGTTTAAGAGTAGTTCTTTCGAATTCGCATTCACAATACAGTCTCAAGTTTGTAACCTCTAACTAAAATAAAACACATACATCATACAAATAACATCCACGCACTTACATTCTTCACGTAAAGGTGTTTTCGTTGATTCACTACCCAGGGGTATTTTCGTAATTTTATCCTACAGGGGTATTTTTGTAATTTTTCATAATAAAGTTCCTTGTTGATTTCGTGAAGTGAGGGTATTTTGGTAATTTTACAATCCGGAGGTGTTTTGGTAATTTTGAAATCTGGGGGTATTTCGATAATTTTAAAATCTGGGGGTATTTCGGTAATTTTGCAATCAGGGGCAATTTAGTAATTTTGCAAATCAGGGGTAATTTGGTAATTGTACAAAATGAGGGTAGGTTGGGAATTTTTTTCTAACCAGGGATATTTCGATGTTGTTGTTGTTTTTTTTTCTTTTCAAACAGGGTACTTTGGGGAAAAATCTAGTTTCATAGTCCGAGTTACTCTTATAAACATGAGATTTTCGGGTAAATTTTCAAAACATGGGTATTTTACAAATTCATGGCTGGTTGGTAGTTTTCACAAATCAAACGTATTTTGAAAATTTTGCAAAACTTGAGAAATTTTCTTTCTTTTTTTTTTTTCAAACTAGGGTGGTTTGGTCCTTTTGGGTTTTAATTATAAGGTTTAGCCCATCAACAAGTCCTCAGAACTATGGTGAATAGTCACCACGCACTGTAGGATTTCTAGTGAAGAGGAGGTGAGTCGCTAGGGATCGCTTAAGTGTGCTCTCCCTGAATCCACTCCTAGACATGCGTATGCCTATTGCCACACCCCGACTCGGCTAAGGTGAATAAATACTACGCACTGTAGGATTCAGTGAAGAGGAGGTGAGTCACTAGGATTTGCTTAAATACTGTGCTCTTAGGATCCAATCCTAGACATGCGTATGCCTGTTACCACACCTTAGTCTTCATGGCTCGTTCACGGGTTTGTTTAGTGAAGTTAAGTCTTATTAGATTTTAAGAGTTGTTTCACTAGGCCTAAAGTCCATCAAGTTCTAATCTAACTAATCTACGTCCCTTAAAGCCCATCAAGCCCACATATATTATATCACACAATGGTTCAAAATACTTACGGAAGACTTGGTAGGAGACGAAAGTGCCATCTTTGAGCTATGACTGTATAAATATGCATGTTTGAAAACCCAACTTTAGAAAACGTTTTGAGCCCAAAAAAACCCCAGAGCCGAGTTTTAAACGGGCTCGATACCAATTTGTAACACCCCAAACCCGCCCAAACGCTACAACCTAGGATCTGGTATGTCACTTAAGAGATTTTACATAACATGTCGCATTTTGGAAAACAATTACTAGGTTTACACCTTTATTTGAAAGCTTAATAATTCATTAAAGTATAAAATATTAAGTAACCAATTATCTTGGTAGATTTTATAAAAACAGAAATTTCATGCGTGTCTTAACTTAATTGAAAACGTAAAACTTAAAACCCAAAGTAATAAAAGCCCAACAAAATCCCAAAACATAAATGGTAGTCTAGTGGCCCATGGCTTTATTACAAGGAAATTTGAACCCATTAATTAAATGAAAATAAAAAAAAATAGACTAAGTCTTTTTGCTGAATTCTCAAAGCTCTGTCGCATGCCCACATTGCTCTCTTCTCCAGCCCGGTCCGATGCCCTAAGTGTCACCTGAGATGGTTAAAATTAAAGGGTGAGTCGCGAGACTTAGTGTGCAACCCTCATGCACCATTAGATTTGGGCTTTTAGCCCCATAAAACAGAATAATCAAAATATAAGTAACAAAAATAATATGCAAAGCCCAACCCATATCCTAGGTGTCCATCCGCTACACGCCCCCGTACCAGCGATTCACACCATTAGGGATTTCTACAATCAACCCACACCGCTACACGCATTGATGGCAGTCGTACTGCTCATCATCAGATCATGGCCGTAGCCACTACAACAGATCACGGCAGAAGTCGCTATAACAGATCACGATAAGGAACCGCTACAACAGATCACGGTATAAACCGCTACAATATATAACTTCCTCCTTTCATCAACCCAACCCATGCAATCACAAATAATCAATATTCTTCAATCATTTAATCAGAGCATTCACTAACCTGGTAATTTGCTTTTACCCTCTTTGGGTTTCCATCATTATGCCGAGATTTCGGCATTTAACAAAACATATAAGACTTACAATTATATACTAATCAAACAGATCTAGATGGTATGGAGAATTACACACCTGATATTACGAAATCCAATATTCTTAGTCGATGTCCTTGCTATCTGGATCTATTATCCTCAATCTATAGCCTTGCTTAAAAGCTAAAACAATTGCGAAAATAGGCCTCTCCTATATTCGGCCATTGTTAGTATTCTACCCGATTTTATATATATAAATAAACAAATCCTCTTACCTTGAAATCCCGAAAGTAACACAATTCTATAACTTAGAGATCTCTGCGATTGGCCTCCTTCTTCAAATCCGGAATGCTAAAAGAAGAGTGAAATAAGAGATTAGTTTCTAATAGCCATTCGACTAAGGACTTTTGAAAAGCCGGAAGAACATTGAAATCCCGAAATCAATACTTACCTATTGTTTCCTTCAAGATTCGGCACAAGCAAACTCCTTTGAAGAGAATTCGGTAACTTCAGTGAAGTGAGATCTAAGAATTTGGCTTTTAGAAGATGTACGAATTGAAGAGATGGCTAAGAGAGATTCGGCCAATGAATATTAAGGAGAAGAATAGAATAATAGAGATGTGATTTCGTCTTTTAGGGATTAAAAGAAGAATAACAATAGAGGTTAAAAGATTCTACCAACCAGAAATTTTAGAGAGGAAGAAAGGGTGAAGAAGATGGTGATTTTCGGCTTTTGAGAGGAAGAAGATGAGAAAAGAAAATAAAAGATAGGCTTCAAAATGCATGGCACACCCCTCTTTATTTAGAAAACCGATTCCTCCCTTTAGCAGAGATTGATTTTCGCCAACACGCCACACATGATAGCTCCTATCCCTTTTCCCTTATCTTAATCTGTTATCTCCTCAAAAATAGCCTTTATCTGCTTATTATCCACATGAAATAAATATAATAAGATTCCCAAAAAAATAGCCTTGTGCCGTCAGTCCTCCCCTTACTCAATTAAGTGTCGAAATCTAGCCCTATAACTTGGGCTTCAAGCAACCAAAAATTTGGGCCTTCCTCATGCACTAGTGACGCCACTTATAGCTCACCTTCTGCCCCCTCAGCTGCTGGGCCACGAGCCCAATATGTCAATTAAACTACTACAACTTCAATTTAAGCCCTTAGAGTGTCTAAACAAAATATTTAAAACAAGGCATCAGCCCAATTTGAGCCCCAATTGTACCTCAAATTCTCAAATTAATATTTTAAGCATCCAAACACATAAAATGCACAGACCCAATTATTCAGGATGTTACAGGGGGTATTTGATAAACTGAAATAGTAACATATTTTAGACCCATATTTATCATGCTTTTGAGTGATTGTGCTCTTAATCCTTTGTTTTCATGTTTTATACTCAGGAAAGCACCGGAGGATGAAAAGAACGAGAAACGAGCTTAAAATGGACCAAATAGGCCAAATCATGAATTTAACACGGTCTGGGCCCATGCAACACGGCCGTGCCCCCTAATCAGACCTGAATACGGCCTGGCCACGATTCACATGGGCGTGTGCCAAGGGCGTGTCCCTGCCGTGGAGAAGAGAAATTTCACTCAGATTTGGATACTTAGGGGTAAAGAAGCACATTCCAAAAGCATATATAAACACCCTAGAGGCCAACTTTCAAGGGGCATCCATCTAGGCCAAGGAGCCGAGCCAGAAAGATTAGAATTGTGGAAATTACTCGAAGAAAGCCAGTTGATTCATCTCAAGAAGCTGAAGTTATACTCAAGACGGAGGATCTCTCTTCAATTCTTTCAGGGGGTTTTAGAGTTTTTCTTATGTTTTGTTTTACCTTTTTTTTGAGATGTATTTTGTTATCATTATGAACTAAACCCTCAAATACCTGAGGGGGATGAAATTTAGATGAATCTTGTTATTGTTTGCTGAACTATATGATAAATATTTGACTTGTTCTTAATTATGTATTCTTAATTCTTGTGTTGATATTTCACAGATATTAATTCAAGTTTGATGTGCTTAGGTGGAGGAGCAAAAGTCCCTGCCTAAGAGTAGATCTAGCATAATTAAGCGGAGTTGATCGCACGCCTAGACATAGGGTAACGAGATTTTGCCGGATTAGGGTGAAACCTAATATGGGAGTCCATAGATCGAGTTAATGCAATCTTAGGGGTTTTAATTAGAAAGAGATTTCAATTAATCAACCTAGGGTTAGACGTTAGTAGCCTCGACGGAGGTATTAATATAACTTAGGAATCTTACGGATCAAGTCAAATGAATAAATCGTGCAGTTCGAGTTAGATAACAAGTGAAGTCTAGGTGGATTCTTCCTTGGGTATTGTTTTAATCAATTGGTTTTTCCCACAAGTATTTCCCTAATTTTATTCTTTTTTGTCTCATCGTCTTTAGCTTAGTAGTTAGTTAATTTTCTAGATTAAACCGATTCACTTCAATTTTAAGGCTAAATAATAAAAAAAGGTTAGTATTAGTACTTTCTGGTTCCTTTGGGTTCGACAATCCGGTCTTGCCACTAAGCTATACTTCATGTTCGATAGGTACACTTGCCTCAATCGTTGTCATAGTTAGTTTTTAGGCTCGATCATTCTCATTATAAATTTTAAGACTTTGACATCGCATAAAAATAACGATCAATCAACTATGCCACCGTGGAGATGCACCAATCAGATCGGGTTCTATGACAATTTGGATTCCGACAACCGATTCCCGTGCCACCTGAGGTGCTCGATAATGAGCACAAAGTCGACTTTACGGCGCTTGCATACGGATTGGCCAAGATTTTGGTCAGCATATATCGAGATGTGGGAGAACCGGTACGATTATCTACCTATTCGGGAATCAATCATCGTTCCTGAGTTAGCGTGCGTGCCGGAATACTTGCCATGGTTTAGGATCCATGGCAAGCCGTATTTATTGTCAGAAGAGGAGAGGAGCGGCAACTTCGTGAACAAAGGGAACGCAGCGAGGCCCTTTAAATCCAAGGAGAATGGGTGATGAGATCTGGACCATCAACAAAGCACCGAAACACGATCCATCGGGCCCATCAATCTGCGCCCACACGATCACGGGCCCAACACTTGGCCCGACGACACCGACATCACAGCCGCCGGCCTTTATGCCAGTGCGCACCTAGCCCTTATATGTATCCTAACCCATATATGTTTCCTTTTCCCAGCCCCATCAGAGGTTGGAATGCATGGCCCGTTCGAGTCCGTTCGACGACTCTCTCGACCGGGGCACCGATCTTGAGGCGCGCCGTCGTATGAGGATCACACGAGGCGCCGTCGGGGAGCTCTTCTTTTTACAGTCTCCTTCGCCTTATGGGATTGAGACACCCCGCCATGGTTTATGCAAACACTCTGCGATCGTTATTTTATCAATGTGGGTCATCCTCCCAACACCCACAACTGCACTCCACCTGCAGGAGGAACAGAATCCCCTTTGAGGTTCCACGACCCGCGGAAGCTAGAAGAAGGAGGAATCCAGCGCGTAACCGCCGACCACCCCATGTGGCACTGATTCCGACCGGCACCAACATTGATTCCGACCGTCTTTTTTTATTTTTTAATTGTAATATAATTTTTTTAATAAAATAAAAGTTGTTTTTATTTTGTTTGTAATTTAATTTTAATGTCTTTAATAAAATAAAATTTGTTTTTTTATTTTTATTTGTAATTTAGTTTTAATATATTTAATAAAATAAAAGTTGTTTTTATTTATTTGTAATTTAGTTTTAATATCTTTAATAAAATAAAAGTTGTTTATTTTTATTTGTAATTTAATTTTAATATCTTTAATAAAATAAAAATTGTTTTTTTGTAGTTTATTTTTAATATCTTTAATAAAATTATTTTTTTTTATTTCTTTTTTGTAATTTAATTTTAATATCTTTAATAAAATAAAAGTTGTTTTTTATTTTTAATTTAGTTTTAATATCTTTAATAAAATAAAATTTGTTTTTTTTATTTGTAATTTAGTTTTAATATCTTTACTAAAATAAAATTTGTTTATTTTTATTTGTAATTTAATTTTAATATCTTTAATAAAATAAAAGTTGTTTATTTTTATTTGTAATTTAATTTTAATATCTTTAATAAAATAAAAGTTATTTTTTTATTTGTAATTTAGTTTTAATATCTTTAATAAAATAAAAGTTTTTTTGTAGTTTATTTTTAATATCTTTAATCAAATAAAATTTGTTTATTTCTTTTTGTAATTTAATTTTAATATATTTAATAAAATAAAAGTTGTTTTTTTATTTGTAATCTAGTTTTAATATCTTTAATAAAATAAAAGTTGTTTTATTTATTTATTTGTAATTTAGTTTTAATATCTTTAATAAAATAAAAGTTGTTTATTTTTATTTTTAATTTAATTTTAATATATTTAATAAAATAAAAGTTGTTTATTTTTATTTGTAATTTAATTTTAATATCTTTAATAAAATAAAAGTTGTTTTTTATTTGTAATTTAATTTTAATAATAAAAATAAAAGTCCAAGATTTGTTTTTTTATTGTAATTTAATTTTTTTTTTGCAAATTAGTCCTTCTACAAAAGTTCACCGTTTTCATCAAGAAATAAATAAAATTTACATAGCCACCAAGAGAAAAAAAAGCTAAGAAGACTGTCAACTATTCCGATTTGGACACAAGCGAGATGTATGGCCTGGGTTCCTACATCATCCGCACAACCTACGTTGGTTGGCCGTTTCTCGGATATCCATATTGTTGCGCATTCTAGTCGAGCAAGGTCGACCTTTTGGTTTGCGCCTCAATTGTCTATCTGGCAACAGCTTATACGGTGCAAGCGATACAGATGGCCACTTACGTTCATCTGGGACTGGTGGGAATACGTGTCTCCACACGTTGTACATGTTTTCTATTTTATACACTTCGTCGACATAGCTCATGGGATCAAGACGGAGATTCTGACAAGCCGCAAGTACATGAGCGCATGGGTAACGAAGTGCATCAAATACCCCACAGTCGCAGGTCCTATTTCTCAAGTGTACACGATATTGACCGCCAACAATACCTTGGTTCGGTCTGTCAAACTCCGTCACACGAAACCATAGGTTGTCATAATCGTGACACACTGTGTGTGCATGGTGTTAGCCCGTGCCTTCCCTTGTTAATTTCTCACAAGACCTTCGCACACCATACATGGCCTCTTTGCATTTGGCCTTTATAACTCGCGGCTCGCTTCAGAAATAGTACCGCTAAACGAAAGTATGACTCTCACACAACTGATGTTATTGGCAAATGACGCGTTCCTTTTAGAACAAAATTTATGCATTCGGCCAGGTTTGAGGTCATATGACTATATCGTAGGCCGCCGTCGTATGCTTGTGTCCACTGTTCGAAAGGAATATTGCATAGGTAGTTTGTGCCTTCTTCGTTAACTGAGCGCAAATTCGCCAACATCTCGTGAAAACGGTCCTTATTGATCTCGTACCATGCCAATATAAGTTAATAGCGAATATTACATACCACTCTTCAATTAAGAATAAATTGAATATTACAAACGAAATTATATTAATAGATATTACATACCCATGTTGGTCACTTGTCGTTTTTGACCTGTAGATCGATGTTGCCCGTGGTAGTTGGACGCAACATGCCTTAGGCAATATCGGTGGTGTGTGCGATGCCACATGCTTCCTTGTCGCTCTATTGCGGCTAGTATTCCAGGGCCCCGATCGGATATAACGCATATATCAAAGTTAAAGCGGACATGCTTCCTTAACCTAGATAGGAAGAAATCTCAGTCATCAGCTGACTCCCCCGGTGTTATTGCAAACGCAATTGGAAGGATTCTCCCACTGCCGTCCTGCGCCACAGCTAGCAATAGTCGATGCGTATATCTGCCATACATAAAGGTACCGTCAATTTGTACCAATGGCTTGCAGTATATAAATTCGTCTCGGCATTGCTTAAATGTACAGAAAAGACGCTTAAACACTGCGCATCCACGGAGCAATCAATCGTTGTAGTACGCTAGTTCCGTTTCGAGGTCTGTTATGCTGCTTGGGACATATCTCTCCAGCACCTGACACCACTGCCACACTTCATTATATGAAGCGTCCCACCGACCATGCAACTTTTCCAACGCCTTCTGCTTGGATATCCAAGTCTTTCGGTAAGAGGGCGTGTAATTTAATTGGCTACGAATATTGCCAATTAAGGTCGGCACTGTAGTCTTGGGATCGGCCTTCACCGTCGGTATTATTAAGTCAGCCAACATCTCTGAATCCATCTTCGGATGATCTTATGAAACACTTGTCAACGAAGTCGTTAAATAATGCAATATTATGTAATATTAGTATTATTCAAAAATATTGAACACATAGTGATACTTGCATCAGAAGCAAGACATGTATATGGACCTTTGTACTTTTGATCTCCCACAAGCTGTCCTTTTTTCTCAACGAGGCCATGATTTTCCATGAACATGTACCGTCTTGCACTGCACACTTCGCCTTGTACTTATCGAGCTTGGATTTAACCACGTTGTAGTTAACCCCATTCTTGATGCTGTATTGTTTCAACGCACCAAGAAAAGCATCCTTGTTGGAAAACTCTTTACCAACTTCTAACTCGCCCGAATCCAACGACGAACTTGTACGGTCATGCGTCCGGTGTGGTAGTTCAGGAAACTCTAATGCATCGTCTTGAGATAGATCGACATTATGCATGTGGGTGGAGGCGAGCATACCGAATAGCGGATCTTCTTCTTCTTCATCTGAACTGCCCTCAACATCTTCAGGTACGGTTGGAACAGGCTCCGGTTCAGAAAATAATGCAACTTCTACACCATCGGGCCCGGGCTCTCGAGGTGGATCCACATCGGACTCATCATTCGACCCACCATCATCTGCAACGAACGAGGGCCCCTCACCGGTGGATGTCGTGGGGAGTACATTATCCCTTCTTAAACAACTTTCGTAACGTTTCCAATCATATGTGGATTACCAACCACTAGAAGTTAATGACGTTCCCCAATACGTATTACTAGCATCGAACGTCGAAGGAAGGATATGCATGTCCCATCCACCAACCGAGTGTCGTGTAGGGGTTGTATTTTCCATACTACCACCAAACACGGGCACTTCCGTAGTCTGCCTCCCACTAACAGAGTGTCGGCTTGGGGTCGTGTATTCCCCTCGAGCAGTAGATGTTGAGGTCGAAGGAAGATCACTTGTCGATGAAAATTGTACATATACCTCAAGATAGGGTGATCCACTCGGCAAGATGAGTCTCCACCATTGCCTCCAAGCTCAGAGGACCTTTGATGTCGAATGAGTCATATCTCACCGGATCAACCAAGCGCAAAATCTATACTTAATAGACCGAACTTTCATTGGCGTTGTTAGAAGATTTTACGCCTAATTCTTTTGCGAAGTTCTAGCAAATCTATATTCCGATTAAAACTCAGTCGCGCTGTGTTCTCCGATAAAAAAACAACACCATTTTCAGTGTCACAAACCTCACCATCGTAGTAAATAACAACATTAATACGTTCACTCATTTTCAGTTTCTATTTTTCTTTTGCCTCAATTTCTATTATGCAACCTGAGAATGAAATTTGGTTGATTTATAGTCTAAGGATTGCCAGATACTACTGTAGCAAAAGAGCGTCCACGTGGGAGCTCTTTTCAGTACTCTTGCTGACAGTGCATCCTGCTTGAAGCGTTTTCGGCACTATTTGTTCAGAAACGTCTTCTCAAAATAATTTTACCGGAGACTACTGTAGCAAAAGAGCGTCCACGTGGGAGCTCTTTTCAGTACTCTTGCTGACAGTGCATCCTGCTTGAAGCGTTTTTGGCACTATTTGTTTAGAAATGCCTTTTCAAAATTATTTTACCGGAGATTACTGTAGCAAAAGAGCGTCCACGTGGGAGCTCTTTTCAGTACTCTTGCTGACAGTGCATCCTGCTTGAAGCGTTTTCGACACTATTTGTTTAGAAACGTCTTCTCAAAATTATTTTACCATATATAACTGTCAAAAAAGTTTAAATAATTTTTATTTTGCTAATATATTTTCCCCAAAACCCTAAACATATTTTTACTGAACCCTAATTAACCCTATAATCTAGTCCATTGATTTTCCCCTAAAACCCTAAACCCAACGACCTTAAACAATCCTAAACCCTAGCCCTAAAACCCTAAAACCTCATACCCTAACACTAGAAACACGAAAAGGCGTCGGGAAGGAGGCGAAAGCGCCCTTGAGGCGCGCTTTCTGCTGCATCCCAAAGCCTTGACGTGGACGCGTTTTGGGGGAAAATGGCCCTTTTCCGTAAATATTCCAGATTTCGGCCCATTTCCGTAATTTTTTTTAATTTTGGTATATGTTGGTAAATTACCCTTAAATGTTTCACTATTATTAGTGATAATGGTGTAAGAGAATGGATTTTTCTTGCCAATGAAAGTAATGGATTAGACCTATATGATAAGCGCGTAGAATTTATGTACAATTTTTTCTAGCATTGAATTTTAGACCAAGACTTTCTTATTTATTTTCTCAATTGCTATAATTTTTAAATTTTCTACTTTCAAGACTCATTTTATGTCTTCTTTGCCCTCAAAACCACCTAATTCCGATCAAAATAAGTTCTAATGATCTTGAACCAACTCGAAAACCAAAAAATGGGTTTGATACTTACGGTTCATTGATCCCCTCTAGCAAGGTATCTAAAGATTGGTTCACCTTGAATATGCTTGAGGTATCTGAATGTGTTGCAAGAATTGTCAATGTTTGAATTGGAGGCTTGCATCGGTTTATATCTTCGATTTAAGTTGTTGAGTAACATAATTAAGAAACTAGGAATGACTGGAAGATTCGGATGCGTAATTCAAAGATAAGGCAAGTTGTGGAACCGACGTAATCGAATGCAGGATATCCATTCGTTGCTAAGACAACTTAATAAACAGAAATGTGACGTCAAAAGAGAATCAAGAAGCGTGGCACATAGTTTATGAATAATATTCAACGACATGCATATACCAAAACAAATCAAGCTTTAAAAGTTCATCGCTTAAGTTATTATAAATCCAAAATACGATCATTAATTTATACACATAACCAACGAATATCAATTAACCAATATCATTAAGGACTTATAAAACTTCTTAAGACTAGATACATGCCATTTATAATCTTAATTTCAAAAAAGCATTACGTACACCGTAATGAGTTGAACTTGAGTACTAAATACTATGAACCTCACAAGTTAGTCAAAAGTCTACTTAATACCTACACATGGAAACAAACATATTTGCATGCTGAGCAACATAATTCAAATTCAAACACATAAAAATATTAAGTAAACAAGCATATTAAAATAAAATTATAACATATCTTAACCGAGTTTCATACCAATGAATAATTGTAATATCCGTGTTTTAACTTGGAGTTAGGTACAATAATGGATCGAGTTAAGAGTTATAGGAGAATTCTTGAAATAGAACAAATAGGAATTTTGAGTATTAAATTAGGAAGTATTTAAACCCGATATGAGATTAGCAAATACTCCTTAGATAGAAAAATTTTAAATAGATGTATTGACTAAATTGAAAGAGTAGAGAAATTGTTGTGGCCAAAGTAGGAAAAATATAAAAAGTTAGGAGATACATAGTAGTAGTGGAAAGGAAGGGAGGATTAAGAAGAAATTTTACTCAAAGACAGTTATGAGTCATCCAGGGAATAATAAAAGATGAAAAAGGATAAGATGGTAATTAGTCAAGTAGATATTTTTAGACATAATGATTAGGGCTAAAGTGTAAAGATGGATGTCTTAAGGACTTATTAGCAATTTGACATTTTTAATAAAAAAATTGTAACGATCCGAAAGTCAATGAAGTCAGAAACGGTGGTTTCGAAATACTGTTTCTTATCATAGGATCAGTGAATATTATTTATTAATATTTTCGAGGATATTACAGTATTATATTGAAGTTTAGCCTAATAATTTTAATTATTAGAAAGTTAGACAAGATACAAGTGTATCAGTTCTAAAGTTGATGGTTTTGGAAATTGAGGTATCAGGATCTCGTTTCTCTAAACTGAACTCGTAAATATTTAATAAAAATATTTGCAGAGTTATATTAGAAGTGAATTAAATTTTGGTTATGTAATTTTGATGAAAGAGTGTTTAACTAGAGTACATAGGCTAAATCGCGTGATTGAATAAAGTAAGATTTATAAACAAGGACTTACGAAATAAATAGACCATAATATATGTGATCTTATTAGTGGTCGGTTATGACTTTATTATATATGTCTTTTGAGTATATATTATAAAGTTTAACTATTATTATGTTAATTAATAGTATAATGTAAATCAAAGCTAAAGGATTTATAATGCGATTATACCTATGTATTTATGTAATGGACGGTGGTGGGGGCTTAAAATGTTTTAAATGTTAGAAATTTAAACATCATTTTTTTTCTTTATTCTTCAATCTTCATGCAAATCGAAATAGATGGGGAGAAGAGAAGAACTTTCGGCATTGGGGCTGAAATTTTTACAAGCTTCAATTGGTTAGTATATCCTAGTTCTTTTTTACTTGAATTGTATGTTTTTGGAAACCTAATAGCATCAACTAGCATACCCATGTTGAAATTTGTGGAATGATTATAGTTAATAGAAATTACTGTGGTAGAAAATCTAAGTTCTTAATATTATTTTGGTAGATTTTTAAAGTTGGAAGTGAACTGAGATGATTTGTAAAGTAAATTCATGAAATTGTAGATTGAGGATTATTATGGAAAATTTTGAAAATATGATAAATTGTTTATTTATGTGAAATTATCAATGTATAAAAAAAAATATGTCATTGAGATATTTTGAAGTCTTTTATTTGAAAGAGTTTTATTTGGGTGCTTGATGTTGAATTTGTGTTATTTTATAGAGTAAAATTTTACTACATTTAAAAATTAGGGATTTAATTGAGTAAATTATAAATGAGAAGGATTTTATATAAATTAAAGATATATATAGGTTGTATATCAAGGGTTAAGTATTCGGCAATAGTGGGTTATGTGTTAATTGTGGAATTAACTTGGTTGATATGATGGATTAAATTGTATAGGATGTAAATGTTTTGGGGCAAGTGTGTAAAAGTGTAAATAAGTAGCTAAATGTATTGAATTGAATGGTATATGAAATTGAGATTAATATTTACCGAGTCATTTTAGAAACGAGTAGAATGATAATTTGATAATTTTAATTATTAGTGTTTAATTAAGTACAATGAATAACTTAAGTGGGTGATAAATTAGTAATTAGTATTAAATTTCAAAGTGGGATTAGAATAAGGGACTATTTAAATAAATAGCCTATTAATTTGATGAGTTTTGGTTAGTGGCTAATTACGAGAGAGAATTATATATATATATATATATATATGTAATATATGTTAAGTTATAATAAAAATGAAAATGATATGAAAATAGGAATAAAATAAAAGAAACAAATAGAGTAGTGGGGGAAAGAAAAGGAAAGAGAAACAAGAATTAAAGCTTCATCTCTTGCATGCCGATTTGTGGAGAAGAAAGGTTAGCACCATTCGGCCTTTAAGTGCCATTTTGAAGCTTAATTTTGTTGGGATGATTTGGTTATTTTCAATTAAATTTTATATTTTTGGAACCTTAAAATTATGTAGTAGATTACCTATGTGGAAATTTAGAGAAATTATGATTTTTGTGGAAGTTGCCATTGTTGAAAAACTTTAATGTTTGAAGTTGTTTTGATAGAATTAGAGGTTAAATTGTTAATTTTGTGAAGTCTAGGGACTGTTTTGGTGGATTGTTCTTTGTGCTGGAAATTTGAGTTGAATTACTAAGTTTAGTGAGTAATTAAAATATTTTGTACCATGAGTTTTGTTAGTATTAGCTTTCAAGGAGTTTAATGCTATAAATTAAATTAGCATGGTGTTAAGTTATAAAATTCAAGAATTTAGGGATTGTTAATAAATTATATGTATATTTGGTTAATTATGGAAATGGTAAATTCAAGGATTAAATTTTGAATTAATTGAAAGTATGAGTTGCTTTGAACCTTGTGGAATAATTGGTTGAAATGCGACTTTCTTGATTTCAATTAAATAATATGATTTATAATTGGGGATTTAATTGTATCGAGGGTAAATGTTGAGTGCAAATAAGTAAAAATGTAATTAAATGGTAGAATGGGTTGAATTTGAACTTGATATGGTATTGGAATTAGTTAATAAATTGATTTATTATGTTTTGATTGTGAAACGAGTAGATCAATTGTAAATTGGGGAAAAGAGAAGGTTGCGGAATAATCATCTGCGGTTTTAGGTAAGTTCATAGTCCCCAAACTCGAACTTTATAAATTGTTTTAATTAATCTAGTTGCTACTTGATGCCTTAATATATATCACTAATGTAATTGTTAATTAAATTGAATGGAAGTTTATGGAGGTATAAGTTAATTCAATTGAATGGAGGTTTATGGAATGTGACATTATGGAATAAATTAATGTATGATTAGTAGATAACTGGAGTGGAAGTGTTATTAAATTATGAAATTTGATATTGAGTTATAAAAATGTAAAAAAATTATGGACTTGCAAATGAATAATTGACATCGTCGGTTCGTTCGACTAGCGCTAGGCGCAAATATCGTTGGTTTATCCAACTAGAGCTAGGCTCATTAATTATTCGTTGGTTTATCCGACTAGCGCTGGGCGCAACTTTCGTCAGTTTATCTGACTAGTGCTGGGCACACATTTGTCGGTTTATTCGACTAGCGCTAGGCGCAACCTCCGTCAGTTTATCTGACTAGTGTTGGGCACACATTTTTCGGTTTATCCGACTAGCGCTGGGCGCAAACTCTTTCGCGGATTATTTGCTAGGCACCGGGTGCCGTGTATCAACTGGACTATACAACAAGGTCTTATGAATGATCTAAGGAGGATGGTTATAGGTATTACTAAAGAAGGTTATGTTTACTTATGTATATACGTTTATTCATTAGAAGATATGAGTTAGATTATTAAAGTTGTGAAATAAATTCAAATGCTTTAGATATACTTGTGGTTATTCGAATAAGTGAAGTTGCTTAATGTGAATTGGTTTGTGCCATAGTATAAGTAAATTGTTGATTGATCTATGCAAATCTATTTATATAGCAAGTGATGTGAATTGAGATATATGTTCAAATCAACTAAAGGCGAATACTTGTGAAAATTAAGTATAGCATGAAATAAGATGATGAAATGCATAAAATTGAAATGGTGATATCTTGTAATTGTATGTTTAGATAGTAGTATGATGATATAATTCAATTTGAGCATTCATGTATCATATCATGTCTTAGAATGTCTGGATTATAGAAATATCACTGAGTTTTACTCAGCGTACAATTTTGTTCTACGCGCGAGTTAGGTACTCTCTTTGATGATCGTCGACTCGGCATCCAACAACAACAATCCCGATCTCAAGTGTGGTGATGTTTAATTTTGTAATGGCATGTACCTAGGATGTCTTTAGTTGTTAGTTGTTTTGTTAATGTGATGTAAATTGAGTTATAGGTATATGTTTATGGTTGAAGCTAAATGTTAGTATGTGTTTTGACCAAAGGCTTGATATGTGTATGAAACTTAAAGCTTGGTGTCTTAAGTACCTTTATGTTAGGCTAAATTGAGTGATTTTGGTATGCTTTAAACTTTGATTTGGATGATGCGTTGTTGATGTGTTTTGATGATATATAAATGTGGTACCAATGAGGGTACATTGGTTAGGCACCTAGGATAATTGTTTTGCCGTGTTTTAAGTGTGTTTTATCGTGTTTTGAATAGATTAAACGATTGGTTTTAAGTTGCTTAATGCCCAAGCAAATAGGAAATGGTAAACTTATGGTTTAAGACACATTTTAGGTCCACACGGCCGGACACACACGGCGTGTGAGACACACGCGGCTAGCACACCGCAGGCGTGCGAGGCCATTTCGAAGGGTACAAGGCCTGACACACGGGCGCGTGGCTTGGCCGTGTAACCCAAGTCAGTGAGTTACACGGGCTGGGACACGGTCATGTGTCCCTACTTCGAATGCCCACACGGCCGTGTGAACCCTGTAGTTAAAAAAAAAGTTTGCAAATTCTTCTTTAACTTTTCAAATGATTTCTATTAGTCCCAAAATGTTTTCAATGGAACTTTAAAGCTCGATTTAGGGACAATTCACATTTTAATGATGGAATTAGAATATGCTTATGATTACTTATGAATTGGTTGCTAAATGCTTTGATTGGTTGGTAATATTCGTAACCTTACTATTAAATTACGAAATAGTTAATATAATCTAATTTAATTAGTAAATTACGTGAGTAACAAATAACAATTTTTTTACCATCTCTATTAATGATTTTTGATATGTGATCATCATTATTAATCAAAGAACCCATTTAGCAATCTGCAATTTAAAAAAATGAATTTAATTGGTTTGTTGCAAAAACACGAGACGATAGGTAAATAATTTAGATTTTACGATAAATATAGTACAATAATAATATAATTATAATAAAAATCTTATAAATTCTCATATTTTACCTACATAAAAAATTATTTTAGTTTACAGTAATAATATAATTAAAATAAACCAAAATTATCTAAACAAATAAAACATATGAATCAAAAAATAAAATAGAAACGTACTTGTTTAGTTTCTTTCAAACAACCTATAAAAATATATAAAAGCAAAATTAATCAACATCTCAATAAATCAAAAAATTATCAAATAAATCAAAAACAAAAAAAATAATAATTACATTCATAACAAATCACAATAAACATTAAACTAAATAAATAATTAACCCAATCATAAATTACTAATAAAATAACATTAAAAAATTTAAAAAAACATAAAAGTTTACATTAATAACCTAATAAATTACAGTAAACATTAAACTAAACAAACAATTTATAATAATTACTGACAAAATAACTTTAAAATAAATTAAAAACAACATAAAGTTCACAATAAAAAAACTAAACAATACTAACAAAATAATTTATAACAATTCCTTCTATTTGAAAAAAAAAACAAAAATACATCATCCTTTATCTTTTTCTTCTCCTTTTCTTCTCCACAGCTGTTGTTTTCTTATCATTTTTTTTAACCGTTTCTCTCCTTTTCTACAAGTGGGACCATGGTTATATGGTTCCCAAATCCCTCAACCTCTTTCTTCTCTTTCTTCCCGTGGCTTGAGGACGGGACTAGATAGCGCTAATAGACAAGACTGAAGCCTGACACCAGTGTCGCCTGTCAGTGAAAAGTGACTAGTGCCACCTATCTGCCTGACACCATCCCATGTTAACCTATATCCCTATTTTATAATTGAGTTTAGTATAAACTCGTATATTTTAAGTGTTGCCAATCATAATAGCGTAATCCATTAAAATATTACTTTTTTTACATAAAATCATTTTCTACCAGAAAAAAATAGGCTATGCATCCTCCACCCCTCAAACATCCTATTTTCATATATAATTCGACATACATACTATTTTTCGAATTTAATTTTTTATTTTATAATATTGGTGTAAAAAAAAAAGTAGCCTTGTTTTGCATAACAATAATAGATTAGGTGCCATAAAGAAAAGAATAGGGATTTCCACCCATTTTAGAACGTGGAAAGCATTAAATAAGTCTGACATTAGTTGGTAATAATAGCATCCATGAACTCCTTGTCATTTCCCAAAGCATTCAATGTCTCAGGTGAAAGACATGCTTCAATATCAATACTACCTTCTTCAGCTCCACAATACAAAGTTATTTTTCCATCAAATTTATTTGCCGCCCCACATCTTACAGCTATTGGCTTTCCCCATCCAAAATCATTACCATACATGTCGAACCGAGGTGAACTGCTTGTCCTCAAAGTCCGACTCGACATGGTCGAAATCTTCAACAGCTCAGGGCTTGCAATCCATGTCTCAATGAACTTGTTGAAATCTTCACCTGTATTGGCAGCAATCACCTTGTTCATTTCCAATGCTATGCTGCCAACTCCTTGTTCTAACAGTTGTTTAACTTTCATTGTCACTTTTGAGTCTTTATCACATTCCCAAAATACTCTTGTGGCAAATCATGTAATCTTTGTCTGCCGCCAATGACAAAGCCGTAATGGGTGTCTTCATTTGGCTCTAAATTTCTGTTGCGAATAATAGATTGCCATAGATGGGACAAGAGTGCTTGAAGTGATGAGATTTGTACCATTTGGTTGGTGGTGGTGGTGGTGCCGGTGCCGACCTCTGCATTGGCTCTTGCTTTAAGGGTTACAATGCTTTGTTTTGAGAAATGGAAAACCCTTTCTTTAAAAAGTGGCACAACAAAATCGTCATGGAAATTCTGGACATGAGATTTAGGAATCTGAATGGGGAAATTGATGCTATTAAAAAACCGACGTTGAAAAACAGGGAGCTTTGGTAAGTGGATTAAACCTCTTGAAATGGCGGACCATGAGTTAAAGAAGTGCCAAAAGGATGTACCGTCGACCACGGAATGGTTCGCCGTGATACCGATGAAAATGCCATCCACAAGCTCAGTCACTTGCACTCCGAGCAATGGGTTAGAAACGCCATCTATGTTTTTATCACCGTTGAGTGGGAAAAACGAATGAACAATCGAAGGAACATAAACAGGTTCGATAATATCGGAAATGGTCACTCCATCAGCTTTAGCATGGATAAACAAGGCCCCGGTATTATTACAATCGATGAAAAACGAAACCTTTTCGTCGTCATGTTCGGTAGTGGCTAGGCGTCCCGAAAGGGGTGGAAAGTAGAGTAGAGTGTCGGAAAGAGAGGCTTTTAAGTGGTTGATAAAGGAGTTTTCATGTTGTGGTTTGGGAAAAAGGAGACCCTTTTGGACTGGACCGACTAGAAGAAGCTGAAGATCCAATGTAGTTAACTCAACCCTCAGCTGGCTCAACTCGGCCTTGTGAATCACTGCCTGAACCATATCACTCGAGATATATTCAACCCCTGTCATATTTAGATTCTTACGAGATTAGCTAATAAAAGTAGCCTTTTTAATTTATTGAGAAGCTATGGCCATTACTTATGCATATATATATACACAAACACGTGTATATATAACATATATACTCCGTATGTATACCAAGTTGACAATAAACTAATGGGTAAACACGAAAAGTAGGAGAAAATGCGAAAAGTTATCATCTTTTTACCAAGCCCATGTCACTTTCATATCTATCTTTACCCTATCTTTTGTTTTTATTTCCCTTGTATCCTTCCTCCATTGTTGAACAAACCAAGCTCAAAACCTTCCTTTTTCTTTAGGATTTCTTTTGTAAACACTATAAAGAAGGCTAGTGAGCATTTTAATCTCATGAGAGAACCCCCATAGATGTGTTAAAAGGAGAGAAAAAACAAGAGTTAGGGTTTGGGATTTTCAAGGGGTTAAAGTGAGAGGATGAAATTATCATGCCATATATGTTTATTTTCATAATCGAACATAGAAGAGTTGTTTGATTTTAGTTTTAACTTATAAATATTATATGTTTTATATGAAATTGAAGAAAAAGAAAAGAAGTGAGAGGATAAAATTGAATGAAAAGGAAAGGAGAAGGCTAAGGAATACATCATCTCAATCTTTTTGTAATTTATTTTCTTTAAATGTTTATAATTTTAGTATAGAAATCATTTATGATAGAAATGTAATATATATATATATATATATATAGATATTAAACAAATGATTAAATTGTGAAATTATGAAATATGAAAAGAAAAGTATAGGTGAAGAATATGAAATGACATAATTGTTTGAATAGTAAGTAATGATGTTGTGAAAGAAATATATGTGTGAAAAAGGTATTATACATGTGATTTATTTATTAGGATTGAATTGTGAAATAGAGAAAATGTGAAATATTTTTTAAGACATATATTTATTATTAAAAATTTGTACTAATTTCGGTTCTAATGCCCAAGTAGACATAATTTAGAACTACTAAGATATTAGTGGCATGCTATTAAGAGATCTTAGCGCACTCTCCGATTATTAGCACGTTAGTGCTCTCCATTTAGCACATTCATGCTCTTTGTATAGCACCTTAGTGCTCTTTGTTCATTAGTGCATAATAATTTGTTTCATATATCCGTTATGTTCTATAAAAGTTTGGGCTAAGGATATGAAATATGAACAAAAGTGAATCATCAAAGTGTTGTTGTAAGTTTAGTAACTATCAGAGGTAAGTTAAATTTTGTTGAAATAAGGTATAGTTGTAGACATTTGCATGTGTGTAAATATATATTAATTGGATAAGTTTAAACATTATGTTATGATTCATTTACCTATTTATTAATTTGTAGTGCTTACTAAGCCTTCACCTACTTAACGCATTTATTTCAATGCGTAGGTACAGTTAGACTTGAAGAGCTAAAGTTGAGCTAGGAGATCTCTCATTTCATCACATCTCCAAGAGTTACAAGAGTAGGTACTATATTTTGAGTTAAAATGACATGTACATAGGTAGACCAAATGTGTTCTCAAGTGACAGGGACTAAAATGCAAACTCTTAAAACTTTATTTATTTTGGTATTTTAAATTGAAATATTTTGGTTCTATATGAAATGAATTATTGATAGTCATATATATGCTTGCAATTGTGGTTTGATAATGCAGTAATTTGGTTGAAGTGGAGTGGTTTTTGAATTGCCTTAAGGTAACTTGAAACAGTTTTAAGTGTGTAAAGAAACAAAAACTTTGCAAGGGGTTTAACAAAGTTTTCAACTTATTTTTAACAAAATTTACCTAACCTAGGCTTTAAAACTTAAAATTTTCAAGACAGATTGTAAATTTGATATCAATATCACTCTTGGTATCAATTTCAAAAACAAGGTACTGATACCATCATCAAATTTTGAATTTTTGGAGTTCCAAAATACTATTTTGGGATTGATTTTGTGCAGAGGTATAAATACATTTCTCACCTATCAAATATCGATGCACCATCAAGAAATGTGTATCTCATTTTCAAATATCATATAAATCAAGCTTCATTATCATAGATTTAGGGTGTGTTCTCCGTTGCTTTTAAGATAAACTTTTCCACAGATGAAAAAACAGAAATTTTTAGTTTTTTCAGCCCAGAAGTGCTTTTGTGGCTGGTATTTTACTTGTTTAACCTTACACTCTTCTTCCACAAATAGACCTTAGGAAGACCATTTTTTTTCCCTTTTTCTCTTTTGTCTGAACTTAACTTTTTCCTCTGGTTCTTTGTTCCTCTTCTCCACCGGTAAGTTTTTCTTCTCTTCTTCTCCTCTTTAATTGTTCACTGATCTTTCTTCTACAATTTCTTCTACAATTCCATTGGTGAGTTTTTTAAACTTCATTTTCTATTTGCATGTTCACTGATCTTTCTTCTACAATTTCAGGGACTTACCTCTGGTTCTTTGTTCCTCTTCTCCACCGGTGAGTTTATCTTTTTTCTTCTCTTCTTCTCCTCTTTTTTGTTCACTGATCTTGGTAGTTAGGGCTAGGAGACTGGCCAAACCCCTTTTAAAAGTCACATAAGATCTGATTTTACCTGCGATAAACACATGAATCATAAGTGTGGATATCCTTGTGCTAGAGTTTTTAATAAAATGCATATGTTACTCGCAAATGGAAGATTGGAAATAAAATACCAGTAATCTTTGGTCTTTCAGCCAATCTTTTGTTTGCTTATTGTTGCATCTACATTCACATGAGGACTTCTATTCAGTATTAAAGATTTGCAATTTTTATATTGTTGAAAAAAATACTTTTTATAGATGATAATTTGAGTTAAATCCCTGGTCCCTAGCCCATCACTTGGGAAAATTTTATACAGAAGCTCATAGAAAAGATTAGCTAGCAGCAGAGCCTACATTAGCTAGAATGGTGCAGTGAGTTGCAATCGAGATTTCCTTGTTTCTAGCTTTGATTCCATGGCCCATTTTCATAACTATCACCTCAAAGTCTAATAATATGCAGATATGTCATTGAATGAAATATCATGGCTTTGCATGTTCACCATTAGATGAATTTAGAAAAGCTTGGAATTAGATGGTGACCCCCCAAGTTATAATTTCTTAACCAACTCTTAATTCAAAAATTGGTGCAGCCCTGAGTGCCTTAGGCTGTGATGTTTTTCTTACATAAATAGCACTCTGCTACTGAGTTTTCCTACCCTTAACAAGAATGAAACCATCAGAGTTTAAAAGACATTGCAGTCTATGCAACATGGATTCCAATATCATGATTTTGAATATAATGAATACTATCAAATCATAAATACCAACTGTAATAACCCAATTTGTCCTGGCCAAAAAATTAAATATAAAGTCCAGTTACAAAATAATAACAGTCAATAACCTTTTCCAGTAGGCAAGCTGCTGCTTATAGATTAATGGCAGTTGGCAAACTCCAACGCCAGAAATGATGAATGATTGAGCCTCGATTATCTTTCAAAGGGAATGAGTCAGTCAAGCTGCCGTGCCCTTTTTGAAATCTAAGCTTGACACATGGTGGTGTAATGGTTGATTGAGTGTTGATAGGGTCTGCATGAGCAAATGGGCAACTTTTCTTTGTTGACCTGAAAGATACAGCTCACATGATAAAAGCATGATTCAATGAAGAACGAATACAGGGTGATATTGATAAAATTTGTCTGTTCTATTCATATAAGGTGCATCTTTAATATAGTGACTTTCTCTTCTGCAGAAAGGTGCATCTCCAGTGAGAGAAGGATATGACGAGGAAGACGAGGAAGACATTGATTTGGACAACTATGACTTTGAAGGTGATGGCAGACCAGACTATTTAGCACTTGATTGTGCCATGAACATTATTTTGATTGATGCTTTCATAATTATGATTTTTTCAAGTAAAACTGAAGGCAGAAGTGTTAGCAAATTAGAAGAAAGAAACTGTCTGATCACTTTGGATTACTGCAGATGATGAAGAAGATATGCTTGATCACTATCTAGCTGAGAAGCCGGATACATCCTCTCTCTCTTCAAAGAGAACTGCCTAAGAGAAAATGTCTCCTATTTGAAAACTTATGATGGAGCAATTCCTGGCAACTGGAGTTTTGCATTTACTGTGTATTTTGGGCCCTTTTTTTTTCTCTTTGAAAACTTGATTGTGAGTGGGAGCTATAGTTTCTTGATTCGAAACTTGCTCTCTTTTACATTTTAATTATAGTAGTTAGGATGGACCTTCATTGAAGGAAAGCAATTTATGTTGCATCATTGAGGTACTGTTATAAAGCTTCAACTATAATGTAAAATATCACCCAATTTTGCCTAATATTAAAGATCAAAACAGAATTTTCATGTCTTTTTAGTGGTCATGAACTTCTATTTATTTGGCAGTGCAACTCAAATTTCTGTTTTGCATTGCAAACTCTATGCTCATTCCTGATTCGTCAAATGTAAGTACTTACTAACGTTTTCCAAGAAAAGTGTTAGGGAAAAAACAAGCATGTATATATGTCAAGGGACACTGCTAACCATATGTGTCGAGACTTGAGTTCTAATATGAGTTAATATCTAATATGAGTTTTACAAATATGTTTTTTATGTTATGTTAATATTTAATATGAGTTTTACAAATGTGTTAAAAGCATTAAAAATAAAAAAATAATTTTTAAAATAATACAATTGTGTCAATATCTAATTACAAATATTTAATTATTATATTTAAATATTTAAATATAATTTATATATTCTAATTAAATTTAATAAATAATTAATATTAATTACTTAGAAATATTTAAAATTAATATTATATATTAAAATATTAACAATAAGTTATAATAAATTATTTTTTATATTTTTACTAAAATTTCATAATATTAACTAATTTAAACATTATTTAAATACATATTTGTTACTTTATAATATCATGTCTAAAATGGACATTTTACTTCTCAAAAGCACTTTTTGACAGCAATACCAAACACTTAGATTTTTCAAAAGCACTTCTCAAAAGCACTTTTCCACAGCACTTCTCAAAAGCATTGCCAAACTGGCCCTAACTATAGCCCTAATAATCAATTACAAACTCAAAAATGTATATACGAATTTATACATCAAATTATGCTTGTGACCAAACAGGGAATTAAAGCTACTAATATGTCTTGACCCAACAGAGAATCCGAGATACTCAACTGGGAATTAAAGAACTCTCCTCTCAATCCAACAGAAAATACAAGAGTCAAATAAAATGCACCAAATGCTAATTGTACCAAAGTGCTAGATCTCGAGGCCCAAAGCTCTAGAGAACTATCAAATAATGTGTGCCTAACACTAAAATTTCTTTCAATAATAAATCTGATGACATTTCAACTATATTTAAAAACTTTCGTTTAATAGAGTATTTTCACAAATTAACATTATCAAAACATTTATCATTCATTATTCCCAACTAATTAATATGCAATCACTTTTTTTAAATTCATCAAATCATAGTAAATCATTTCACATCAATAATTCATCGTGATACCACAATCAATGACATACCATTCTCAATGCCATCAAACCAAACAGTGCATTATATAAATATCATTAAACCATCATTAATAATTTTTTAACACAAGGTAAAATTTATTATTTATTATTTTTATATTTTTATTAATTTTTATTTTATTATATATATTTAAACGTAAGCACGACTTAACACATTATTAAATATAACATTAATTAAAATTTCATTTAAGTTAAATGATACAATAACAGTTATCTCAAATTAAATGAACCAACTATTTCATCCATTAAACATATATTATTCACAAATCATCGTATCAACCAAATATCAATAATAAATTCTCTAATCTAAACTATTTAATTAAGTCTTATAAAGAAAATGAATTAGGTTAATACAAACCGTAACCGTCTTGTGTACTTTATTTTTCAAGGTTCCGATTACCTCTTTAGCTTACTACATTAGTATTTTAGGGTGGATTTGGATGGGCGGTGCGTTTATCTGCAGTTAGTGTAAAAATAACAGTGGCGATGAGAGTAGATACTGTAACGATATTGTAGCGTGAGATAAAAAGTAAACTAGACACAACGCACCACACCCCACCAGCTATCCAAACTTACCGTTAACTAGCCTGACTTGAGTTCTCCGGCCCATGCCAATTAAGCTTTCTTTCACTATCTAACAACAATTGAACATAGCTAATTTCCCATTACATTTTCTCCTCTGCCTTTACCCACGTCTTTCTCTCTATTTTCTTCTCTCTAAACCTTTTCTAATTTTTGTCAAATGGAGACAAAAAGTTTAGCCCCCTACAGCCGGTTAATGCTTAGCATTCGAGTGGGTTTGTTGTCATTAAATAATAATGACACTTAGCACATCAACTTAATCTTAGTACTCTCAACGACATCTAGCCATTATCTCTTAATTATCCTTTAAAATTTATTTCATAATATCAAATATCTCCACTTAGTAATCGACTCAAGTTTAGCTTCCACTAACTTGGCCAAATTGCCTTTTAACTCCATTTTTATATTATGGTACAATTATAGTTAAGCCCCTCCAAATTTACCAGAATCTCAATTTAATTTACTAAGTTTTCTGTCCTTCAGGGTTGCAATTTTGGTTACTTCTAGCAGGATGAAGTTGATTCGGATATTTTTTACAATATCTAGGTGGTTGCTCCACCTGAGGTTGTTGGTAATATTCTTTTAGGCTGAATGGTTGACCATATTGGTTGTAAGCAACATAGCCCTGATATTATATGATTACTTGTTGCTAATAATATTGCTCCTGATAGAATACTCCCCCTAACTGTGTTGGTTATCTCCATACTGGTTAGAATACTAGTTTTGGAAACCCTTTTTGTATTTGAATTTGTTTTCTTGCACTTTTGAAATGTTCCTAGCCAGTCAAGCTATAGCTTCTTCCTCAAATTCCCACTGACAACACTAACTATTATAACAATTAAGTAACACAAAGTGTTAGGGTAGATTGTGATGGTGGTTTCCACCATGTCTGGTGCAAAAAGCCATTGAGGCTAGAGGCCTAGGATGATGTTTTAGCATAATGATGGCCAATGGTTGATCTTGTATTGTGTCTCTTCCCTAGATCTTTGAAAAGAGAGATATTTATAGAGGATGGTTTAAAGTTTATTCCTCGTAAAATGATTGTCTTATTAATAGAATCAAATTTAGACATAGGTTAAGGTATGGCATAGATGTATCTTCATGCGAGGTTGGTGTGCTTGGGAAGTTGAGAGAATTAATAAGATTTGATTTGAGGTTGCATCTATCCTTGATTGAATTATGACAATGCTTTTCATCGCGTGGGGTATCCAAGTATGGGGTGCTTATTATGTATAACAATAGTAAATGAACTTTTAAATAATCTTATTTCACAAATATGTTAAAAGGGCGTCTGGTTCACAAAATGTAATATTACTTCTAATTATAGGATCATTAAAATGTAAATTTTCTTAGTCCATTATCGAGTATGTTACATTGCTTTATTTGGTTCATCTAATTGAAATGTAATTTTTTATTATTTACTTGATAAAATATAAGATTAACTAAAAGTGCATTTACTAGGCTATCATTACTATAAAATTTGCATTTTGATTTTTCAGCATGAATAAAGAAAGAACTTGAAACAATTTTAGAAATCATTAATATACAAATTAATCATACACACTTGAAATTTAGTTTTTCTTTTGAAGGATCAAATAAACTTTATATAAATTCAATATATAAAAAAACCATGTGTTGATACATTATTTTAAGATTGTTATAAATTGGAATAATTAGAGAAATTTTAAGCTACAAAAACTATTGGTCACAGAAAGATAACCCAAGCACATTGTTTAAGAATAAAACAGGATGACTGGAAAAAAAACAATTTTTGGGCATTGATCAACCCATACTAAAAAATTGAATGCAACTATCACTATAATTACCATGAAAAATTAAACACAGATATTTTAAATTTTATCTTGATTATTAAAAATATAATATATATATATATATATCAATTAAAAATAATAATAAAATCGCATTCTTTTCCTTTTTAATAAAGATTATTATTTAATACAATAAAATATCTGATGAAATCTTTTAATTTTAAAAGTGAAGATAAGAAAGCTAATTGAGTTCTAATTCGGTTAGTATCGATATTATTATCTATACAAGAGGATATGGATTAAAGCGTGCTAAAGTGCTTTTATCGTCCTATTGAAGAGTTGGAAGGGATTATAGATAATTCTAGGTAATTTGTATTAAAAAAAAAAAGTGAAGTTAAGAAATTACCATGAATTTTATTTATATTTTTTAGATATTAATTAAGTATACTTATCATCTCCACCATCTATGTATCGAATAATTATCTTTTAAATAAATACGTTTTATTTTATTTAAGGGGTAAAACTGACCAAAATTATTTAAAAAAAAATTTATCATAGAATGAAGATTACCCAAAATATAATATTACCTAAGGAAAAGTTGATAATAAAATGATTATGCTGGAATCTCACAAAATCTCAGATTACTTGAAGTAAACATCTCCCAATATATCTTAGATTCCAATTATGATAAGATAATTAAGCATCACATAAACCAAACATGCTGTTAGATTAATCCTTGAATTGCTTCAAATTGGTAACAACTACCGGTTTGATTTTAATATCAATCTATACCGATAGTACCAGTCTGTATCCACAAATACTAGTAGTCAACACCATTAAATGTGTTTCATTGGTCATTTGCAACTCTACATTTGGGTACAACAAAATTCAAGCTGCTCTGCATACTTCAAAATTGTTCAAATGCCCCACATCTGAACCCACAATAACGTCATTCATATATATAGAATCATTTATATTTATATATGTATAGACCCTGCTAGAATTTTCCAAATTTTCCACAAAATACCATCATAAAAACAAATAATAAACACTGAAGCAGCAAAAGATGGCATACTTACTAATCTAAGGGTCCTCCTTCCATTCCTTGTTGTCCCTAATTGCGAAACTGAATCCCGGGGATTGAACCAATGTCTATTTTTTCCAGGACTTGTGCTTGGCCTGCATTTGCATGGATTTTTTCTACTACTTAGGCATGATTTTTGAAGCCTCCATTTGACTTGAAGTCAGACCAGTAATCTTTGAAGCAACATCGTCCCCGTTAGGCAATTTAACCGAATCGGTTTGATCATCACAGACCATGGAGGAATTTTCAACATCTGGAACCTCATGGTTGCTATGAAGAGGCTTTGCAGCCATTAACTGCTCATTTTTAGAATCATCAGCAACCTCGGGAGCCAATGCCACATCTGCAGAAGGCATCTCTCGCTCACTCGAGTCACTCGTTATCTTTGCATCTTTGAGATTCCTCGTCGCTTCCGCACCTAACATTTCTGAACCTAATGCAGTAAAAGAATCAGTTTGGATTGATTCAGGTTTATGCGAATCATCCGAACCAATAACCGAATTGCTTGTAGGATTGTCTTGAGAACGATCAGCTTTTTTCCCCAAGAATTTTGTTTTCAACATTTTCTTCTTGAATCGTGATTTCTTTGGCTTAGGAGCCTTCACAGTCATCTCATCGGGATTACTAGCTGTCTCGATTGCCCTCTTTCTACAAGGAATAACCGTTAACTGAGAGTTGCCAAGTGTCCTATCAGTTAATTGAGATGTACTCAACTGAATAGCCAGTAGAGCAACTCTAGCAGCTTTGATCTCTGCTTCTTTTTTCGTTTTCGCTGAAGCTCCAATATACCGAATGCCTCCTATCTCAACTGTACACGAGTAGTGAGGCAATCGACCCGTTGCTTCATCCTTCTGAATCTGATAAACTGGAATAGCATAATTCATCTTCTGCGCATACTCCTGTAGTAGATTTTTGCACAAGCCTGTCTCGTGCTGAAGCAGACATCACATCGAAACTCATTAATCTACTACTCCAAAAAACTTGCAACAAAATTATATTACTTATAATTGAAAGCTACGAATTTCAAGAATGAAGTGCAGTTCATAATTGAAAATGCCACCACTAAATGGATCTCATACCCGAAACCACATTACGACGAAATGAAGAAACTTACAACAGGTTGAGAGATGCTTTCATTAGTTTCACCGGCTTTGAACAACTCCAAGAGAGCCACTTCAGCTGCCGATTGTTCTGCAGCCTTGCGATTAAAAAACCCGGGTAACGAATCGTATTTAACATTGTTTACAGTTACAGTTGATCGGAAAGAAGGTTTATGGGACGGTCCTTCCTTGAAAGTCTCGTATACAGGTGTTGGAAGACCCACCTTTTGTGCATACTCCTGCAATTGGCTCTTGAAAACATAGCAATTCGAAACACCTGAAAATAATATAAGCATAAATGGAAGCAAAAATAAGTTGCAATCCCACTTAAATTGAAAATTAAGAGCTCTATAAACATAATAAGGATCATTCCCTTAAAATAATCAACAGAGAGCTATGAACATTCTACTTAAATTCAAAACACTTAAACACAACATAATTCATCATAGTAATAATTGAATTCCCCCAAAATGCTTTTCACGATAATTTTTTTTACAATTTATCAACTAATTGAATAAATTCTACATACATGATACACAGTAAATGATACTCAAATTAGATATAAATGTATCAATTTATTCAATTGGAAGAGAGATTAAAACCAGAAAAAAAAAAGTTAAAAAAGAAAAAAGAAATTCCAGCAAAGAAAAAAAAAATTTAATACCTGAGAAGTTTTCGTTGGTGGGCATGGCTTAATTTGATACTTGAAAAAATCTGACTAACTGAAACTTTGAAGGAAATAAGAAGAAAAATCATATATTTTGGGTTTGATTTTGATAGGAAGAGACTGTGAAAACTTTCTAGTAGCAAGGAACTGAACGAAAAAGGGTTTCTGATTCTCTTTAAAAGAGTTCCCCCAAAATTCGCGTACACGGGGGTTAATGAATGCGAATGATCATTACCGTACGGTGTGATCCTAGGGGTTGAATCCTACGGTCAATGAAAATTTTCAGATTTTTTTTCATTTTTGTAGGCAAAATAAAGGGCAAATATCTCAATAATACCCAAAAAAATAAAAAATTATCGGATAGTACAGGGTTCAGGAAAATTGACCGAAAAATGCAATTTCCCCAAAAAACGCATCCACGTCAGCGCTTTAGGATAGTACGAGGGCGCGCTTTTGCTGAGGTGGCCAAAAGCGCTCCCCCAGGGACTGGCTTTAGGCTGCTGAAAAAAATTTAAAGATTGAGGGACCTATTATGTAATATTTCCAGTTCTGAGAAAAGGAAAGGAAAGGGTGAGGCGCGCGGCATCAAAATTTAAATTTGAGTAATTGCTTTCTAAGCCCTCCCTATTTATTATTTTCTTTTTATTCTCCTTGAACTCACTATATTATGTTTAAACAAGCTATTAATCTATTTTTGTAATTAAATAAGTTCTTTACTTATAGTTTTTACTCATAAAAGCCTATTTTAATATTAAATTAAATATATATTTTTTTATTTAATAAATTATTTTCATCAAATTTACATCAACATAAGATATAAATTAATTTATTTTTTTAAATAGCTTTAATTTAATATTAAGATAGGCTTTTAATATTAATGTTAAAAAAACAATTACAAATTCAATGATCAAAGACATGTTTGCTAGTATAAAATATAAATTAGACTACTAGCAATTTATTAAATTGGATTATAATTAGATTACTAGTGGAAAATAATCGCAATGATCACATGTATCTATTGAAATATATTTAAAATTATAAAAAAATAAATTAGACATATAACACATCTTAATCTTGTTTATCAACTTTGATAAATATTTTTTAATATTAATACTATAGAATAGTATATTAAATTTTTATAAAATATAAAATAAAATAATAAAACATAATATATTATAAACTTGAAAACGAGTTAGACTAGATTGCGCTTGAGCTTTTATTATTGGAATTCAAACTCAACTCATATTTTAAATGAGCCTAATTTATTTTATCTATGCTCATTTTCTGAATTTAATATTTTGTTCAAACCTAACAAATTTCAAATGAATATTTAGATTTGAGTGAATAATCTTACCCATATGAACAATACAATTAATTGAATGCTCAATATATAGTTATAAATAAATAAGAATTTATCTTATTAAAGATGAAAAAACTAATTTCAATATCAATATTAAATTAAATATATTTTTTTATTTAATAAATTATTTTCATCAAATTTACATCAACATAAGATATAAATTAGTTTTTTTTTTAAAATAGCTTCAATTTAATATTAAAATAGGCTTTTATGAGTAAAAGCTATAAGTAAAGGACTTATTTAATTACAAAAATAGATTAATGGCTTATTTAAACACAATATAGTGAGTTGAAGGGGAATAAAAGAAAATAATAAATAGGAGGGCTTAGAAAGCAATTATTCAAATTTAAATTTTGATGCCGCTCGCCTCACCCTTTCCTTTCCTTTTCTCAGAACTGGAAATATTACATAATAGGTCCCTCAATCTTTAAATTTTTCATGACCTAAAAAGCGCGTCACTGGGAGCGCTTTTGGCCACCTCAACAAAAGCGCCCTCGTGGGAGCGTTTTTTTGAGGTGGCCAAAAGCGCTCCCTGTGGACGCGCTTTAGGCCTTTTTCCCAAAATCGCTATTTGGCGTGGGCGCGTTTTTGGGGAAATTGCATTTTTCGGTCAATTTTCCTGAACCCTGTACTATCCGGTAATTTTTGATTTTTTTTGGTATTATTGAGATATTTGCCCCAAAATAAAAACTTTCAGGTTTTTTTTTTTTTTCTTTTGGGTAAATTTTATAAATAGTCACTTAACTATCAGCTTATTTTTGTTTTAGTCACTCGGGTTTAAAATTTGCTATTTTAATCACTAATGATATCAGAATTTAATATTTTAGTCAAGATGTTGACATATTGACACAACTTTTTTTTGTATAATTAATAAATTCAATTCTTCAATAGTTATAGATTCTATCATTTCGGTCCTAATTTTAAAAAATACAACAAATTTAACCATCAACTTTACACATTCTGTTAATTTAGTTTGATTCTTTAAAATTAAAAAAAATATTTAAAAAATATTTAATTTTTTTTCAATAAAATACATACAAAATTATAAAAATAATAAATACATATTCTTCTCTATTTTTGACATGAAATTTATTTATTAATACAAATTTTATAAATAAAAAATGTTTTTAGAAAACCCACAAACAAGACTTAAATCATATTTAAACTATCTTTTTTTTAGTTTTATTTTATAAATAATATTTTATTTATTATACATCTGACTTTATTTCTTAATCCTTGCCAAATTTGTCAAGCACTAGCCATTGCCTTCCCCCACAACCACTGACACCAATAATAATTACTTCGAACTCTTCGATTTCCACATCTTCCGTCGTCATGCCATCCAACTAGGAATTGGTTTGTGGAGTTGTTGACGTGGCCTTCCACCTTCTAGGTCTCCGATACTTCATTCTCACCTATATATTCCCAATCATGTTCGCTCTCAGGCACAACCTCAAATGCAACAATTTTTTGTTTAGGGATAATGGCAAACCCTCTATATTTTAACAAAATTTTCAATGTGATATCAATAGCTTAAATTTGTCCAATGTGGTACTCGTACTTTTTCTTGCGTTGTGTGAAGATGTCTTCCTTTTTTCCAATATGAATGAGTGGACTCGGTTTTGTTAGGACTATGCATCATGCTCTGTTAGTTGTTTTGAATGGGTACGAGACTCCTAGTACCTTTAGAGAACTCGAACTCAAGTTCCGTTAGCTTTGGACAGAGAATTTTAAGCAAAGGCTTGCATTACCTGAAATAGTTGTTTCTATTTTTTTTTTCCAAAAAGAAAATAAAATATCCTGATCTAAACAACAAAGGATTCAAATCCTGATGAAGTATTTAGGAAGTTGGTAGACAATGACAATCTTTCTGCCATAATGAGGTCATTACTTGTAGGCAAGTGAAGATTTCGTAAAATGACGTCCTTTTGCCAGTTAAATAGAATTAGAAAAAGAATTTGGGTGGGTTGTGGCATAGCTCTCTTTTGGTAATTAGGGTTGGGCCTAGTCGAATGATATTGCCCATATTTTGTGCAAGGCCAGGGGCCTAGCTAAACGTGAAAGGTGTTAATATCTTGTCTAGGCTCGGACTTCAGCCTATCAAAATTAACCCCAAATAAATAAAACCCAAACCGAATAAAAAGGGAAATAACCAAAAAATTATCACATTAGCTAGAATCTAGAAACCCTAAAATTGAAAGCAAAACAGATATTTATTATTGTTGTTGTTTTTTGTTGTTGTTGAGTTTTGCCATCATTTTTAGATCATGTTCTATTTGCTGATGTTTATGCTTGCAGGTTCTGATACCTTCTAATTTATATCATTGTAGGTTATGGCAAGAACTAAGTACCTGTCATCGACTGAGCAGTTTCTCTGTGCACTCCCCCGCACACCCAGAATCAATGTTCATGTGATCTCATTGGATTCAGTCCCACCGGGTAAGGCTGAAGTATCAATCAATCGCCTAGATTGTTCCAGATTTATTCAGGGAATAAAGTAGAGATTTTAATAATTATATTAGTTATCAATGGAAAGCTTTAAATCTCTAACAACCCTAAACCCTCCAATTTCTTTGTTGCTTTGTTGCTTACTGTCTCTCTAAATCCCTAACAGCCGATCCACTTCTCTCCATCGACTCGCTATCCCAAACTCTCAGCTGTAGCAAGTTAGTTTTTCTAGGAAATGTTTTTATTTATTTAGCTAAGTGATTTGAAAATTGTGGGAAGTTCCTGTTGATTGATCAATAATGTAGTCCAATGCTAAGAGATTCTAAATAACAAGTTCCATATTGCGAACAAAATAAGAAAGAAAAATATATCGGAGTTAAGAAACAAAGAAATTTGTGAGATTACCTCGATTCCAGTTTGCAGAAAAGCCAAACAAAGAAACCTAAAACCCCGACCTTCTTTTTTTAAAGAAAGACACCTGAAACCATTCAGGTAACCAGAAACGAACCAACAGCCGAGTTGTGAGCACAGAAAAATGATTCGTATCTCAACGGTCGGATGTGCATGCCCAATGCCTGGATTCGCACGTGGCTTGAAATGGACTTAAGGCCTACCAATTTATAACGTCCCTTAGGCCCACCAAGAGGAGACTGGATTGTTAGAATTTGGAAATCGATAGTCCAAATGGTCGATAGGAGCTGGACCTCCGACCTAGATAAACCTGACCCGGAAGAAGAATGTTTGCCTACAGACACAGCCAGTTGAGGACCTCGCAAGAATGCAAGATGTTCGTAGAGATAACTCGTGTAGGAGAGCTCACATAAGCCTCGCACAAACATGGTAGCAAGAGGGAGCTCGCATAAACCTCGCAGGGTCGAGGTCTCAAGCCATGTCTACGAAGAAAACCCCATCCCTCATGACTAGTAGGTGCAAGGTTCGCTGGGAGAGTCAATCCCAGGGTCAGATTGGATCGCGTGCTCCATAGACAAGCGTCCAATATGCCAAGAGAAGGCCCAGAGAATGTCTGCACTAGGGACAGGGAATGTTAGTGTTCTCGACCCAAAGGCCAAGACAAAACAGTGGACCTTATTGTAAGCTGTAATAATAGTAGTAGGAATTATGTATAAATATCCCTTGTATTTCCCTTAATACAACATGAGCAAATATTACTCAAGAACAACCTATCAAGAAATATGCCAAGCTTAGTGATTTGAATATTAGTCGTTTGATTCTGTCCATTCCGATAGGCGTTTAGTCCTAGCCCTTATTATGTATCATAACTAAGGCTATTGGGAGGGCGATGAATACAAACCTCACCCTTCTACATTGCACTTATTTGTCATATATTTTTTAAAGGTTAAGCATTAGTACCCTTTGAGACACGATTCCATTTCCTCTAATCAACCTATTAGTTATAGGACACTTCACCATTTCAATTATTATTAAGATGCCAACTCCAGTAAATGGGTTAAGAGCGGTCATCCGACTGCAAATGAAGATAACGACATCGAAGGTGCATTTGAATACATTCCGGCACCCAAGCATGTACCTCCTTCGGCTATTGCATCTCAGGCTGCTCAACCTTCTTATTTTAATGTTTCCATCCTCGATGCTTTACTGTCCTTGAGTAACGATTTTTGGGGACTTAGAGATAAATTTATATCTTATAGAGATGAGGTTTGCTCTCAACTGTCGACTTTGGAGATGCAAATACCATCACTTCTTGCACATCATCCTTCAACTCCTCCGTTTTCCCCTAATGATGAATATTAGGATAGTTTTGATACATTTATATCATTTTCATGATATTTTCACTTTCTTTCTTTTTTTTTTTGCTTCCTATGTCTATGGTTTATTGCACCTTATTGCTTAATCAGTATTTAAATATACTTTGATGTTTTTTCTTAGCAAATGTTAGTTCATTATTTCTTTATTTTTATATATAATCTTGAACTAACCATCTTTTTCTTCTAAAGCTTTGTTTTTTTATATAATAAAAAAGGGAGAGAGTAAAGGTAAATTGATTGATCTTGTGCTAAATTAAATTAACTTTATGCAAATTATGTGACCATTTTATTCAAAGTAAAAATGAATGTCATTTTTTTTAAATTTATTCAAAAATAAATTCACCAAATGTTTTGTTATATATATATATATATAAAGAAATTGTTAAACTAAGTTTTATTTTATAATATATTTTGATATAATAAGTGAATTAGATTAGAATGCTATAACGACTCGATTCTTATCAATGTCGGAACTCAAACTCAACAAAAGTCATTTAGTTTCTATCAAAGTAAGCCAACTATTCGGTTAACTTAGTAGCTAACCAACACCAACATAATTAGTTGTTATAAACTCACGTTCTATCAAAATTTATAATTACTTGCCTTCAAAAGTTTTCAAAACGTCGGATTTTTTTATTTCTTTATTTCAATTACATTTTTATTTTTATTGAATTTCAATTATTTAGATTTAGATTTAATTCTCGATTCTGTTTTGTACATGTTAGCACAAATTAGAGCATGAAAACTATCTATAATACGTTCTGGTTATAAGGAAATACGAATTTAGGTAGATCAATCTTTATGGGATCGATTTAGTTTCTATACTGTAAATTTAATTTTGGATTCAGATCTTACTCTTTATATTACAAATTTAATTTTGGATCTAAATAGATCAATCTCTATGAGATCAATCCTACTTCTTATATTGCATACGGCAAATTTAATTTCGATTTTAGGAGTAGGGTTTTATCTTTGATGGATTCAACACCCATCAATATTGTATAAAAAAATGTTTAATTAGATTTCTTATTTTTCTAATTATTTATTAAAAATAATTGAAAATTAAAATTTATTTGAACATTTTAGTTTTTTAAAAGAGTAAACTACCCACTAAGTCACTTTAAAAAAATATTTATTTTATTTTAATTACTCTAAAATTATTTTCTTAATTTAATCACTCATTCGAAGTAATCACTCTCTTTTACTTATGTAATCCATTTGAGTGAAAAAAAAATTAATAATATTAAAAAAGATAGTGCCAAGCAAAAGTGTCCACATGTTAAAAATTTCAAATGACATGTAGGATTTTTATTTGTTTCCCTTGTTATATATGATTTCACTAAAAAAATTTAAAATATATGATAGTTTTTAAGCTTTAATTGATGGGAGATTTTAACAATAATAAATTCGTGTATTACTTTTATTTTTGGTTTGCAAAAAGTATGGAGAAATTAGATGCGAATTCAATTTTTGATTGTGTTATCAAGAAAAGGGATAAGTATATATGTGATGGATTTTTAAAGTTTTCAAGTTGTTGAGTAAATTTTTTCTCGTATTGTATTAAGGGAAACGTAGGGGTATTTATACATTTTCCTACTGCTACTATTACAATTTAAATAGGGCTCACTATTTTGTCTCGGTCTTGGGGCCGATGACATTGACATTCTCTGTCTCTAGTGCTGACATTCCCTAGGCATCCCTTGGCTTATTGGACGCGTGTCTGCAGAGCACGTGGTCCTTTCTGATCCAGGGACTGACTCCTCTAGCGAGCTTCGTACCCGTTAGCCACAAGCGGGGGTCCCTTGTAGGGCTCGCGATCCCTTTTGCGGACATAGCTCGCGACCTCATTCTTGCGAGGCTTACGCGAACTCTTCTCATGAGCTATCTTTGCGAACATCCAGCATCCTAACGGGGTCCCCAACGAACTATTTTTGTAGGCGAACATTCTTCTTCCGGGTCGGGTCTATCCAGGTTGGAGATCCGAATCCTATTGGGTCATTTGGGCTGGCGGTAACCAAATTCTAACAATCCAGTCCCCCCTTAGTGGGCCTAAGGGACATTATAAAGTGGCGGGCCTTAGGCCCATTTCGAATGTTGCTTGCTAGGTACGCCGCAGGCCATGGTACATAACAGCTGCCTTGCCACATGTGAATCCAGATATTGGGTGCACACATTTGACCGTTGAGAGACGAATTGTTTCTTCTTGCTCGTATATGGGTCGTTGGTACATTTTTTGGCCATCCGAACAATTTAAAGAACCTCTCCTTAAAAGGGGATCTCTGGGGGTTTAGGTTTCTTCACTGTTTGGTATTTTCTATACAACCAGATCGAGGTAATTTTAACAAATCTTTTTTGCTTCTTAGTTTCCATTTCTGTTTTCTTTTTACTTAGATCATGGTGAAGATGAGAGGAGCCCATAACCACATCGTCTCGGTCTGTCCAACTCCAGTCGTTGTAATTGAGAAGCCTTACGTCTGCACCACCACACCGGAGGAAATGGAGCGGGCTCAAATTGTGCGGGGAGTCAAGATTCCCCACGTTGCCTATGAATTTTCCATTCCTTCGAGGTCGCACTAAACCCTGAACGTGTGACAATTGTAACATGTTGGAAGCTAAAGTATAGTTGTATGCAACCTTAAGGTTATACAACTAATGATAGATGTACCTAAGTTCGGCTTAAATGGGGGTTTGGATGTTAACTAAAACAAAGAAGCGAGAGCATTGATGCAAGAAAGTATTTAAGAATGCTTGGATATTTTATTAGGGTTATCTACTATATACAAGAGTGGAGTGGAATGGTCTCTATTTATAATTGCTACCTCTTATATATCTAACGAATAATATTCACTCAAACAGAAGATCAATAGCAATTTTAGTCTAAAATATCTACACTAAAGCAATTTAGCTTAAGTAAGGTGGTGGAGAGTTTTCTAAGTGCTTATAGAGTCTTTTTTGGGCATCGAAGGATTTGTCTCCCGTACCTTTTGGATGCCTCCATTGCATGATGTTATTTGGACTGGTAACTACTCTGACCTTATTGCATGAACCTAATTCAACTAGTGGCTGAAATGGTCTTTAAGTTGTGGGGCCTCAAATGAAAAACTGGGTTAAGCGTCTAATAGGTGGTGCCTATTTTGTTGGTAAACCGATTATGGGCTTTTTTTTTAGAAAACTGACACTAAAATGTCAAAAATTATGAAAATAACTTAAGTCACAAATTATTTATGAAAATGACCTGAAATCTACGGTGTTAATGGGTGCCACCACTTCCTAAGGTGGTACCACCCCAAAAACCCACTTAATTATGTTTGCCAATGATTAGTTGAAAAAATTTATTTTTTTTGTGCCGGTACTTTCCAAGGTGGCACCCATATGAGTTTTTTCAAATATTGTATTTTCACATGTATTCCCGAAGTAAAAAGGAAAAAAAAATCTGGTGACAGGTTTTTAAGTGGTGGCACTAGTGTAGGAATTTTTTATTAATCTTTAGTGCCGCCTCCTTCAATGGAGGACCAGTTAGGAATTTTTTTAACATTTTTTGGTGTCGCCTACTTCTATGGAGGCACCAGTGTAAGAGTTCTTTTTCATATTTTTTGGTGTTGCCTCCTTCAATGGAGGCACCAAATTTCAGTAAAAAAAAAATTTAGTGCCAACTCCAAATGTGGTGGCACCAGATTTTTTTTTTGAATTTTCCGGTGCCACTAATTCATATGGAGTCACCCAGTCAATAATAAAAAATAAAAAATCCCTGGTGCCTACTTCAAATGCATGAAACATCATATTTTTTTACAATAAAAAAATAACTACCAAATTAAACATATTTTTATTTAAGTATCCAATTATATGGAAAAACACATTTACTTTTCTCATCGTCTAAACAATATATATAACTAACGGATCAAATATTGATAAACATAATAACATTTCAACTATTACAATAATAATAATAAATCAATTAAAATTATCACATTATAGAGTTGATAATCTAGTTATTTCAATATTTTGTTTGGTTCCATCAACTTCTACTTGAATCAGTTCAATTAGGAACCCCACGGTATTCAACTTTGGTTGCTCTTGGGGGACAACATTCTGCCAGCACTTCCCCCGCTTGAGAGCACTTTCCACACCGACACTTCATCCCTTGAAAACCAGTGAATTTTTTTTGCTGGTTGGGTGACTCCACATTAATTGGCGGCACAAAAAAAATTAAAAAAAATCCTGGTGCCGCTACATGAGTTGGCACCAAAAAGCATTAAAAAATTCTTAACTAGTGCCTCCATTGAAGGAGGCGGCACCATAAATTAATTAAAAAATTCCTACACTGGTGTCGCCACTTAAAAACCTGTCACCAAATTTTTTATTCTTTTTATTTCGAGATTACCCGTGAAAATATGATATTTGAAAAAAACTCATACGAGTGCAAAATTATTTTTTTTCAGCAATTGGGTGATGATTGAGTGAGTTTTTGGGGTGGTGTTGCCTTGGGAAGTGGTGGCACCCATTAACACGGTAGATTTTGGGTCATTTTCCTAAATTATATGGAACTTGGGTCATTTTTATAATTTTTTAATATTTTAAGGTTAGTTTTCTAAAAAAGCTTAGATTATCTTATACCGTACATATTTAAGGGTCAAGCTATTTGTCCAAATTAAAAAGTTTATTTGATATTTTGAGAGGATTTGAATAAAAAATTTGGGCTCAAAATGGTTTTAGAACACAAAATGGGTCTCGTTTAAAGTATAAGCCGAGTTTGAACTCTCGTATTTATGCCTCCAATTTGAATAGATTTATTTGTCAAGTTTACACTTTTTATTTTATTTTTATATCATCTTAAAATTTAACATACATGCACATGATTTGACTCTTACTGATTTGATGTATGAGCATCTTTCGAGCGCATATTAATTTCCTTTTAGATTTATCATGTTTATTTGATGATATTTGACAATTTCGTCTTTTTATGTGTGGGTGACACCGATGTTATTTGGGCTTGGGATTAAAATTTGTACATGGGTTATGATATTTGGGTTTAATATGTATATTATCTATAAATTTATAATGGGTTAATTATAAAAATAGTCATTAATTTTTAGTTATTTTTTATTACTAAATTATGTAAAATTATATTTTGATCACAAAAGTTATTGACTAGACTAGAGTTAAAACATTATGTTTGGTGCTTTTATAACATTCTTTTTTTACAATAATTCGAAAAAAATTATAAAAAAGTCTTAAAATATAAAAAAAATTTAAAATTTTCTAAAAATTATATAATAAACAAAACATGTATTTGCAAATTTTTAAAAAAAAAATGTTTCTTGGATACAAACATTTGTACAATCTAATCATAAATTTACTATAAAAAAAAAATCTATTCGTATAGCGTACAAACATTTAACTATTTTGCATAATATCTTGGATATTAAAATTCTCCGAATTTTTTGAAAAATTATATATTTTTTAATTTTTTTTCAAATTTATTGTTAAAAATGTTGTAAAAATATCAAATTAAATGTTTTTAGCTATTGTTTAGGATCAAATTAGATATTAACCCTTGAATTAATGTGTTATTTCACTTTTCTATTAAGGTTATAAGAACCATTAATAGATGAGTTTTATAGTTCGACAAAAAAAATCATCAAAGTTTAGTGACCATTTTTGTAATTTATCGTTCCCCATAATATATATAAAAGTCAATTTTTTTAAAATCGAATCAGTAGTTAAACCAGTCAAACCATCGATCATTAGTCCAATCGATAAGATTAAAAAATATTATTAATATTGAAATAAATAATATATAGTATAGATAATCTATTCAACATAGTACCCGGTTAATATAAAATTCAACAACACTTGGATATTCTTCATTAGAAATTACATTTTTTTTTACTTTTTTTAATATAAAAATATCATTAATATAATGTAATAATTTTATTTATTATATTAAAGGTGTTTTTATAATTGGACTTCTACGTTTCAGATCTCCTAATAGTCGACCTCAAATTTTCTAAAACAATAACCGATGTCGTTTGACACAATGGTAGCACTTAAAAAAAATATTTTTTTTTAAAAGTTTAATGGGTGCCGTTTGACGTACCAAATGCACAAAAAAAAATTAAAAATATTTACTGATGTCGCCTGACATACGGATGGCGCCCAAATTTTTTTAAAAAAATTTTCGGTGTTGCTTGACAGACTGGTGACATCCATTAAAAGAAAAAAAATATTTTTCTACCGCTTGGCACAATAACAACACCAAAATTTTTTTTATATATTTTTAAAAACCGATGATTGACTAATAATAAAGGGGCGGTGTCGTCGATGTGTCAAACAACACTAGAGATCACTATGAAGAACAAATTATTTACATACACAAATTTTATTTTGAGTTAAAAATAATAATTAATTCTTTTTGAGTCAGTTAAGTAAAAAAATCCACATTAGAACTCCAAAGGGTGAACCAAACCAAACCTCCTTTGTGAAATTGCACTTGCAAAAGAGGCATCTGCAAAAGAGAAGATTCGTGGACTCTACTTCAGCTTGAGAGAATGTGCAATCCCTTCTCATAAATCTATTTTTTTCTTTGACTTTCAGCTTTGCAAGGCAACACATTGTTGAAAATGTTGTATATTTGTACTTAAAATATTAAAAATGCTATATATTTTAAATTTAAAAAAATGCTATTCATTAATAAAAAATATTATTAATTGGATTAATAAATTATTATTTAAAATAATAAGGTAATAAAAGTGAAAATATGTATGTATGTTCAATAATTTTCAAAAATTTTAAAACTACACATAAATTTTGGTTTAATGTACAATACTTTACATGAATTTTGATTTTATATAGTTTTGTACCTTAGTAATTTATAAACTATTAACACGATTATCAATATAGCACAACTTTGAGTGTACATACTGCGTGCACAAACGATTATATTTATTCAATATAAAAATAAATTGATCTATTTGCTTCTTTAAATGTACACGATTGAATCAAATTTAAAATTTCATGTATATTTTTGAACTACAATCAAAGTTTCATGTGTGTAATTATACCAAATTAAATTTTGTATATCGTATTATACATGAAACCAATGTTCATATATAATTTTGAGATTTATTTCAATATTTCTTAATAAATCCATGAAAGAAAAGAGAGACGAAAGGGGAGGAAGTGTGGATTCACTAATGAAGTAAATCTTACTACATGTATGAACATCTCTGTTACTTCTACATTAGCACTAGTGAATAGGGGTGAGTATTCAATCGAATCGAGTCGAATTGAGTCAAAAAATTTCGAGTTAGTCGAGTTGGCGAATCCTATTTTAGCAATCGAACTCAATTTGAATTTTTTCAATCAAAAAATTTCGAGTCGAGTTAACGAATCCTATTATTTATACTACATGTTGTGTTTACATTGACCGATTATTTAACTAGTAGACGAAGTACAAGATTATTTAACTACATAAATAATATAATAGTTTTACCTTTTAACTTAATAGGTAAACATTTATTAAAACGACGTAGTTTTGCCTTTTAACTTAATGATTTTGACTTTTAATTTTAGAAAAAGTAAACATTTATCAAAACGACGTTGTTTTACCTTTTCTTATTCGGATTTTCGGATAACTCGAATTGTGTAATTCATATTCGAGTTAAACCGAAAAACTTGATTTTTTATTCGAGTTGATCTGAATAACTCAATTAACTTAAATAACTCGAATTATTTAATTCAAAATTTGAATTTTTTTATCGAGTTTTTCGAATCAAATCGGATTTTACTTACTCTAAGCTACTAGTGAAAGATAACATTAAAAATAAAAAATGGTTTTCACACAATTTCTGTCTGGAGAAAGAATATAATAATACATGTTGTTCAACAATGGTGTCTAATAAAATTATACAAAGGGAATGAAGAAGAAAGTGTCTATCTTGAAGACTTACTTAAATTCTTGTAGCTTGTAACCATTGATGATCCTTTTGATTGCTTAGAGTTCCTTAACTTGATTCCAAACAAGAATGATCGAAGCGGAATTCGAGACATCGATGATCTCCGAGGCTTTGATGGTTGAGACATTGATGATATTAAGGACCCAAGTTCTTTCTCCAAGCTGTTCATTTGCTTCTCAACCTCATGCTTGAGTTGCCACACATGTTCAAACCCGGATTTTAATTCATTAGATACCTTGGTAAGTTCATGTTTCATGTTCGTAACTTCACCTTTGAACTTGGTTGCTTGATAAACACTCATCAACTCATCGCCACTAGCTATTTCATTTTGGATTTTGCATATGGAGGTATATCTGCTTTCAATTTCATCTGTCAAAACTCCATTGTTTTCTAACCATAGTGTTAAGCCGGTTCTTATTTCTTGGAACTGACAATAAACGGGTCGGATTTCGGATTGCATATGTTCCATCCTTCCTTCATAATGGTTTCTTTTTCTCAATGTTGATAACTTGGCTTTCAAGTTATTGACTGAAGTTTGATATTTCTTTATTTGATTAAAAGCTGCACTGAATCTCAACCAAAACACGAGATTTTCCTCGAGTAATTCGTCGATACTTGATCTAATTTTGTTCTCTACGACTGATTGGCTTGTAGGTTTGTTGTTTTCTCCTGCTTTCTCGGATGATTCTTTGGAACTTCCGTGTGTAGTTGATTCGACTTCGACTGTGATTTCTTTTCTAATGGATCCATCTTTCCCCTGCTCTGAAGGTGATGCTTCGATAGAATTGGTTAACGTAGATTGCTCGCTCGGACTTTCACGGTTTACTTCGTGGTCTTCTATTGAATATACATACTTGTTTTCATCTAATAACCCGATTTTTCGATGTAAAGATTGAACCTCTCTATCTCTAGAGGCCACTGCGTTCTTTAGTTCCTTTATCTGCATAGCCAATTCGAAGAACCCATCTCGGTTGTTCTTATCGACTTCATTAAGCTTCTTTTTTACCTCCTCATAGTTCTCAAGAACCGAAGAGTACTTGTCGACTACAACCTGTTCTCTGTCATCGAGTCCATCCAAGTACAACTGCCTCCAGTTCGGTTGCTCTTCTTCTTCATCATCGGTCTCAATTTCGTTGATCTCAGCATCTGGTATACTGCTTGCCATATCCGACAAGTCTTGCTTCTTTGCTTTATCTTCTTTGGTAGAAACCGGACCCTTACTCGAATAAGCATCAAACACATTGCTTGTTTCACAAGCAACATTGTTTTTCCCTTCAGCTGAAACATCCTTATCTTTCAAAGCCTGCTCGATTTGATGATCTTCGGTTTCTCCGTCGATATCAGACTCGGCTTCAGCTTTTACTGATAAATGATCAACATTACAACTCGGTGCAGCCGAATGTGTTTTGAGGCCGTTAATTTCTTGTACAACAGTATCCACAAGATCTTTAACTTTACTTAATTCCCCTTCCAACAAGTTCATCCTGCAGTTTATGATTTCCCGGCCTTCCTTCTCGGCTTCCTTGTCTTCTTCCGGGACCTCATCCGCATCAGATTTTGATCTCTTTTCTAAATCCTTTTCAGACAAAAATGCAGTTTCCCAATTAACAACTCTTTGTACAAGCTCATCAATTTTCACTACAAGTTCAGACATCATACGAGAAGCATTATTCGAGCTTACTTCGAGCTTCTCATCGGTCTCGTTCCATGATACTTCGGAAACATGTTTCTGTTTTTCAACAATAAGAACTTCATGAACCTTGTTATCAACATTCTTACTTGGAACATGCTTCTTTTGCTGATTTATTTGTGGAGCACTAAATCTATTCCTCAAAGCTTCAAATCTCAAATGTACATGCTTAATCTTTTCGGAATCCACATTCACATCCTCGATCGGCAACTCCTGTTTATCATCGGTAACGGATCCAAGTCCGAACTCAACCCATAAATTGCTTACTCTCCTTTGCTTTTCAGCTACTTGATTATCCACTTCACAAAATTTCTTATACCCTTCCACATATGCTCTCTTCAAACACTCTCTTTCAGTTTCCATATCTGAAATCTCCTTCGACAACTTATCGATTTCATCGAGTGCCTCGTCTTTGTTCAACCCCGAACTCGGAACCGCCGATCCTAAAGCTTTGTTCACTTTTCCTTTATGAAACCAAACTCTCGAACCATGGGATTCTTGATCTTGTTCATCATCAAGGGAATAAGGGACTTGTTCAGGGAAAACAGTAGCAATGGTTCGATTGGCACTTTGAAGATCTTTTGATAAATGATCATATCTTTCAGCTAATGCTTGGTAAGAACGGTAACATTCTTCAACAATGCTTACAAGTTCTGGTCTTTTCTTGAAATAAATTTCTGCCCTTTTTGCAAATGAATCCCCATCATCATCAATAATTTTCAACATGCTCCTCACTTTCTCCTCCATATCTGTCGTTCATTTTCAACTATCTTTTTAGAACAAAAATAGGTCCCAAAAATATAAAGTTTTAAACTATCTTTTTCGTGTTAGATACATGGGTTAAACTACTTGGAAGGTCCCTGTATTATTGGAATTGCATCAAATTAGCCCCTTTATTATTAAATGGTTTAATTTAGTCCTTGTATTATTAAAAAGAATAAAAAAATTCAAATTGTTACTATTTAAATCAATCAATATTAATTTTGTTCCAATTTGACATTATTTGATTCTTTTTAATATTACAGGGGCTAAATGAATCCATTTAATAGTAAAGAGACTAATTTGATCCAATTCTTATAATATAGGGATCTCTCAAATTCATTCACCGATATATACAATATACAATGCTCATACCCGAAGTTTTTAAAAATAAATATTTAAGATAAAAATAGAAGTGCCCTTCTCAGTTTTGAAATTGGTTCTTCTAAAAAAAATAAGAATTATGAATTTAAAAAGTGAGCAATTAAGGACAATTAAACGTAGTGTTAAACTCTTTCGTCAATTGTAATAATTTTGATTGATACAATAATAAATTTAACCCTCAGTATTTATATATTTTATCAATTTGGTATTGATTCTAAAAACTCCAACAAATTTAACTCAATAAATTGACAAAATATGTAAATTTTAATAACTAAATTTATTATTATGCCAATCAAATTTATTTCGAAAATAACCTTTAAATTGTTCCGATCAATTTCGAAATTAAGAGGAACATAGCGGTGTTTTTACCGCTATTTAATCAAACAAAAGAAGGGTATGGACCAAACAATCTGGATTGTTGTGAATCTTGTGATATTTGTGCAAATAACCCAATAAATTTGTAAAAAGAAAAAGAAAGAAAACAAAAAGGCATTTACCTTGAAGATTTTGTTCAAGCCATTTTGATTGCTTGGTTCTAATGTGGCTAACCCACCACCATGAATATGCATTGCTTGCAGCTTTCTGCAACATCATCATGTGTATTGGTATATGCGTCTCCCTTTGGAAGGAAAAAGAAGAAGAACTAATTCCTTCCAAAAAGGGATTGCCTTGAAGATCATCAAGAATCAAACTTGGCTAAACCTGCATCAGATGGGTAAGAAATGGAAGGGAACATAGCTCGCCTTGTTTATTATGGCTTTCAATCTTTTTCATTCCCTCAATTATAGAAATAGGGATTTATCCATATGGCACTACCTCCACTCTTCTTCATTTGCCTGCTTGGGATTTTCTTTTTATAGTCATTTTCTTTTTCCTTTTTTCTCTTTCCATTCAGTTTTCAGTTTTTCTTTTCTTTTCTTTTTTCCATGTGTACATTTTTTCTCAAGAAACAAACACTGTTTTTTTGGAAAGATAGTTCAAACAGAAGTTTTGCGAAAATCTCGTTTTCCATTTTGTTCAACAGATTTGCCTCTTGCCACAACTTTCTTTTGGTTAATGACAAATTTAAACACTAACATTTACATGTTTTATTAAAATCGCCTTAATTATATTTTTGAGTTTTTTTTTTTTTTTTTTACCATTAACTTTATTTTTTTTTATATTTTTGGATGTAGAATTTTATATGTGAAATATTTTTAATGAGATATAATTTATTACTTAAATAACTCAATAAAATAATTACATGAATGCACATATTCAGTATTTTCGATTTAATTTATTAATTATTTTTTTGAAACCTCGTAATAAATAAACGTATGCATTCATTTTAAACTTTTTTTAGATAATTACATTTATTTTCTTTAAATTAATAGTTTTTTTAATTTCATGTATGATTTATTTATTTTATTATTTTTCACATGTATTTGTCTTATTGGGTTACCTAAGTAATAAATTATATGTCGTTGAAAATATTTCACATCACCCCTTTAATTTTTTTTAACGGTATTTTTATCAAATCTATTAGAAAAAGGAGTTTGAAGAAAAAAAAGAAATTTATGGCAAAAAGAGGCTCAAAAATACAATTAGGGTCATTTTGATAAAACATGTAAATGTTAGTGACCTTTTTTTGGGGATTAAATTATTAGTAAGTTTATATTTTAATCATTTAACTTCAAAAAGTTATAAAATAGTTGCTGAACTATTCAAATGTTTTCATTTAAGTTGTTGAACTATTCGAAAGTTCGTATTTGTCATAGAGCTATTAAGTTTTTTTTTTAAAATTTTGATTAGCGAGTTCTAAATAATGATTCGACAATCGATACGTTGGATCGTACTCATCAACGATTTAAATTTTAGTTTACAAATTAATGACGTTCAAGTTGTTTCATGAAAAAGCAATTAATCATAACAAAGGAGAATGTAAGCTTTCAATGACGCAAGCAATGTGAATGAAAAAGATTATACAACAACAATTGTAATAGTCCGATAACTTAAATAAAAAATTTTAAATAATTAAATAATTATTTTATAACTTTTTAAAATAAAAAAAAAAGTGTGAAATGAAGCAAATATCAATTATCTTCGAACAAAAACAGCTTTGTGCACCATTATAATGTCTTAATCATAGGACAACAAGGACAGCCATTGATTTAGAGAAAGAAACTAATGTTAATATACAAAATACTTTATTCACATATAATTTTTGAAACCTCACAATAAATAAACGTATGTGTTCATTTTGAAATTTTTTAGATAATTACATTTATTTTCTTTAAATTAAGAGTTTTTTTTCTTTTAAATTTTATGTATGATTTATTTATTTTATTATTTTCACATGTATTTATCTTATTGGGTTATCTAAGTAATAAATTACATCTCATTAAAAATATTTCATATTACCCTCGTTAATTTTTTAACGGTACTTTTATTAAGTCGGTTAGAAAAAGCAGTTTAAAGAAAAAAAAAAGTTGATGGCCAAAAAAGACTCAAAAATATAATTAATGTCATTTTGACAAAACATGTAAACGTTAGTGGTCCTTTTTTTTTTAAAGATAAACTGTTAATAATGGGATTAAATTATTAGTAAGTTGACGTTTTAATCATTCAACTTCAAAAAATTACAAAATAATCACTGAACTATTCAAATATTTTCATTTATATCACTGAACTATTTGAAAGTTCGTATTTGTCATAGAACTATTAAGTTCTTTTTTTAATTCCGATTAGCGAGTTCTAAACAATAATTCAACAAAGCAATTAATCATAACAAAGGAGAATGAGAGTTTTCAATGACGTAGGTAGTGTGAACGAAAAAGATCATACAACAACGATTTTAATAGTCTGATAACTTAAACAAAAACTTTCGAATAATTAAATAATCATTTTGTTGCTTTTTAAAGTCGAGAAATGTTAAATGAAACAGATATCAATTATCTTCGAGCAAAAACAAAAACAGCTTTAGCTATTATGTCCACCATTATAATGTCTTAATCATAGGACAACAAGGGCAGCCATTGATTTGGAGAAAGAAACTAATGTTTATGTACAAAATACTTTATTCACATATTATTTACAGTAAATCATACAGCATAAAATCTGGTTCGGTTTTTAGTAAGTACAAAAAACTATATTTACACTAAAGAATTCAATGCACACACACACACACAACTTTCATGCTCCAAGTGAAGTCCCCCAACGAATCACACACACGCATAAATGAACAAACACCGATCTTCAGCTCCCGAAAGAAACAGCAGAAAAGGACATGTCTGGTCTGATATTCACATCGTTTAGCTACCGTTTTTTGCTGCTCGTTAGTTGATAATAGCTCAGATTTCAGTTTTACAGTATATACAGCACCTTTATACAATATTTATATCGACGATGAAACACGAGACCAAGTTCTTCCAGCAGATGGAGTAATAGAATAAAGATCCATAAGGAATCTTCGATAGTCCGAGATATTAGCTAGTCTGCAGAGATGAAAGCCACTGTTCCACGTAATTTTTGCTTGCTTCACATTGAAGAAACATAAGACACAGACAGAGTTAGCATAATAACATACACACTTGGACAAATTCTATGAAAGCTTACAGCATCACATTGAACATAACACATTATGAACAAAAGATGAACAGCAGCTACCTAATCGTAACTACTCACCATTTCGGCCAAAGTAGGTCCTGAATTCTACATTATATACACACTCAAATATATATATAGGTATGCAGGATATAGGAACTTAAAAGAGCAACATGCCAATAAAATCAATTATCTTCTGAATGACATTAAAATCGAGATGAGCTAGACCGAACAACAATAAAAGTTCATTAGAGGCTCGTCCAAAATCGAGATGAGCTATCAATGAGTTACAACGTCCAAAACCTCAAGTATTGCTAGTCCTCCCTACTTTCCCTAATGCAATCTTGAAAATTCTGTCAGGCCCTAGTAAAAGAACCATGAAGGCCCTTGCACTAGGAGTCAAATTGCATTTTGTTTCCTCTACTAAAAAAATGGACAAATTAATCCCTTAGATCAAAGAAACAATTGGTTTTTTTTAATAAAAATTCCGTCCAATTGTATTGTTAAAAAACCAGTGTAACTACAAATACCAGACTAATTTGCTCTATAATCTAAGATACAGGGACTAATTTGCCTATTTTTTTAGTATAGGAGGCAAAATTCAACCTGACTATAAAAGCTTCCATGGTACATTTATAGTCGACCCCTTGAACAATTCAAGCAATTCAACAGTATATAAGTTTTAAAAAAAAACTAAACAAGTTCCATATGTGTTCATAGTGCCAAAAATAGTGTTAGCAAATGGAAAATGACCTGCAAAGTGCTATCCTATGCTGCATCTTAACCTTTTTTCCATATATATATATATATATATATAACATACATAACAGTCAAATACTTGGGAAATTAGAAATGGACAATACCAGCAGAATAATAGTTAGGAATGTTGACAATGGCACCCAAAAGGTTGTTCTCTGGATCTTCCAACATATCATCTTGTCTATGACCATAACATGGAACCAACACAGCAAAGCTATTGTCTGATTCATCATCACTGTTGAAACCAGGTCCATGAGGTTCCATCCATCCAATGGAGTAATCTGAACCATCGGATTCGGACCCCGAAACACACCCTCCGTCCGATGGGACGATAACTACATCATATTCCCTATCAATCTTTCTTTCTTCACGGCTATGCCATTTCCTCCTAACTTTTCTAGATGAAGACGCCATATTAGCTCTCTTAACCAATGGAAACTTCAGATTATCCGAATCTAATAAACCGGAATCCGGCGAAGAACTTAAAGAAGATCCATTAGCAATTCTAGGTTCTTGATGTTTACCACTCCATAACCACCATGAAAGGTGAGTAAAAGCCACAGCCATATGTATATAATCAACTATAGCTCAATCTAATATGCAAATCCCCAGCAAAATCCAAAATCAACAAATAGGCAATTTGATCACCACTTTCTGCATTTAAAAACAAAATCACATACTCAAACAAACTGCATTGAAATCATAATTCTCTAAAGCAAAAGCAACCCTTTACTTTAAACCTTTAAAAATTAAATAGGATTCCTCTCAAATTTCCATTTTTTTAGCTAGAAAAAAAACAAAAAAAAAAACCAGTACAAAGAATTTAGACAAATTTCAAAGGAGAATAAGTGATAACCGGTCCCATAAAAAATCAAACGAAATATCCGAAGAAAGAGAAAAGAAAAAAAAACCTTTTCTGCTAAAAATAGATTTCTCAAATTTGACTACCTATTTTCCTCTCTCTTTTTTTTTTTCAAATTTTCATTTACATTTTCTCAATCAGTTCCGAACAGAATTTCAAATAAATCTCAAAATAAACCATTTAAAGATATACAAAAAATGGGGAAGACTTTTAAAGCTTTATCAGCAAAAGAGGAAAAGAAAAAAAGAACCCAAACATCGTTCCTTGTGTTTCAAATATAAAGAGGAAGATTCAATGGAGACTTGAAAGAACAAAAAGAAAACAAAAATCAATCAAAGTACCTTCAAAAAGCCACCCAAAGTAAAAGAAAAATACCACCCAGAATTTCAGATATTCTGCAAAGGAAAAAAAAAAGGGAAAAAAAAGAAAACGGTGATGGAATCCAAATTCTACAAATTTTTTAACCTCACTTCACTTCCAAGAATCAATCTTTTCTTGCTTTAAAAAGAGAAAGATTCCCATAGAGAAAAAAAAGGAAGAGTTCTTTTTGGGTTTATATTAATATCAGCCAATTATAATTTTAACAGCAGATGAAAATAATAATATAATAATAATGTAAAATTATGATTTATTTACTGCGGAATTTTATTCCATGAGCTCGAGAGTAGGGGAAAACTTTTGAATTTAGTGAATTAAGGGTATTTTTGGGAGTTCAGATATAAACTTTTAGTTTTTTGTAGTTACGGATTACGAGGAGAGGTGGGACTATTTTATTAGAAATGAAGTTGGGTATAGAGGATTAACGACATTTGACTGAAATGGATTGCCAGGTCAGAAATGTGGGGCGGTAGAAAGGGTGACGTGGCGGGTTTGACCCGAAAGAAGCGTGTGAGTGTAGCTCAAGTAACCCATGCCCACTTCCCGGGAAATTCCAACCTCTTTGCGTTGTATTTTTTGTCTCTAATTTCCCCGTTTTCTCGAATTAAAAAATAATTAAAGGTTAAATATATAAAAAATTAGATTTAGGATTAAATTAATAAAACGTGTAAATATTATAGGATTAAATTTAGTATTAGACCAATAAAAAGGGTCCATGTCAGTGACTAAATAAAAAAAATTAATTGTTAAATGATTAAAATAGAAGAGTTATTTTTATAGTTTATTTTTAATATTGCTTTGTCCATGATAAGTTTAAGTCTTTGATATTCCCATACTTATCCTCTTTTAGCAAAAATGAATTATTTGTTTACAATGATTATTATTATTATTTTCTTAAAATGATATTTGATTAAATTATTATTTCACATATTTGGGTTGGACTTAGATAAATACAAAATTATTTCGAGTTGGTTCAGTTTGAATTTAATTTAAATAATAAAAATATTTTTAAGATTTAAATTTAATTGTGAAAATATATAAAATATCAATTAAAATATATTTTATTATTTGATTAGCTTTAGTCCCTATATTCTTTTAAATTTATAATTGCAGTCCGAAGACAAATGGAAGCAATTAAATCCTCGGTTAAATGTTGTTATTAGTCCTTTACTATATTCTTCAATTTGATCATTCATAGTTCTTATACTTTTAAATTTTAAATTTTCAATATTGGCATATATTGCACCCGTTAAATTCATTACCTAAACTTTTCATGAGTAATATATGAAAATAATAAGTAAGATTTTAAAAATATTATAATTTAATAAATTTAACAGATACCGTTTGATAAGACTAAAATTTCAAATTTTGAAGAAGTATAATTAAATTAAACTACAAAAACTAAACTCGTAACTTATGCACATCACAAGGACCAAAAACAAAATTTAACCTATTTTTTAGAAAAAGGATAAAGGTAAGGACAACATCATAAACCAAAATCTTTGGTTGGCTAACATTTCTCCACCAGAACGAAAAATTGTCCAAAAATATTCCCAAAATATTTCAAAAGAAAATCCCATTTTGTTTGAATCATTGAGACGACAACTCCCCACCAATGGTGCACATGGAAAGATCTATTATGTGACAAAAGCTTATGCACTTTTTAAAATTTTCCCATCACTATTATTTTTTTTAAGTATAAAACTTTGGTTTATTTTTAGTGCATGAATAAATGTTGGCCATATATAATAAGATTGAGTAATGAATGATATGACTTTGGGAAATAAATGTGAAGCCCTAGGGACCCACGTTTGTTTACAAGTGGGCCTAATTTTTCGGCTTGATTTGGACAGATAAATTACTGGACAAAAAGATTTTGTAAAATGGATCAACATGAATTAAACTAAGTCATTGTGTAATATAAAAATGATTTTATTTTATTTTTTTATTCGTATTATGCGGATAATTTTTTATTATTTTTAAATAATAATTCAAGTAATTTAAATAAAAATAATAAAAAAGAAAATTCATATCGCAATATGGATAGGTCTACTCGATATAAGCTCATCATATTTTGACACAATTATTTGGTTAAATCTTGATACCAGTCCTTGTACTTTGTAAAAATTGTAGATTTAATCTCTATACTTTAATTTTATCAATTTTAATCCCTATACTATTCAAATTGATCAATTTTGATCCTTATACTTTTCAAATTTTAAAAATTTAGTCCTAACTCAAATAGTAGAAGATAAATTTGTTTAGTTACATTCAATGACTAGTCCTATACAATGTGTAAAATTGTAAATTTAATCCATATTCTTCAATTAGATCATTCCAAGTCCATATACTTTTAGGTTTTGAATCCTAGTCTTGATGCAAATGACAATCTTTAATCCATTAATTAATTTTTTTATTAAGTAATATGTGAAAATAATAAGTTAAAATAGCATTATACATCTCATAATATGTTTGTCGCATCAGATTTTGGAAATAAAAAAATTGAAATCAATAAATTTAACAATTATCGTTTGATAAGAACTACAATTTTAAAATTTAAAAAATATAGAGACTAAAAATGACCAAATTAAAATACAAAAACTAAATATATAACTTCCATAAAATACAAGTGCTGATAGCCTAATTATTTAGTTTGAGTCACCTACAAGTACAAGCTTTGGTTGGAATTATTGGTTGTTAAATGTTAAAGCGAATCAACAACCCCTTGTAAGACATGTTATTTGGATATTTTTAAGAAACCTTGGGCTAGGGGAAATGAACTTGATGAAAGAAATTTAAAAAAGGAAAAGAATTTGAAGATAATATCAAAATAATCTAAATTTGGATGGCATAAATTTAATACTTCATCTAATACCAAGAACTCCATAACTTCCACGTATTTTAACACCATGGTCACTTCAATATGTCCTACACGTTTCGGCTTATTGCCATTGTATTTTAAACATTTAGATTATCAATTCGGTTTTAATTAAATAAAATATTTTAAAAAATTATAAAACCCAATTCAATCTATTTTTTTCAGTTTCAAATGGTTCGCTCAAAATTTCATTCAATCCTTTTGTCTAGTTCGGTTCTAACAACCATTAGCAACATGTTTAAAGTTCAAAATTTGTTCTCGAACCCATCTCTCCCTATAAAATTTGTATGCTTATTTCAATAAAAAAACACTCAAAATCCCATGTGAAACTTAGTAAAGGAATACCCTCTAGTAGCCAATGCTATAGTTCGCCTGACTACAATGCTTTCGAGCAAGTAACTCGTACACTTTCAGATAATTTTCCAGGGTACTTGGAAAAAATACTATAAGGGCTAACCTGAAATTTTGTTTGTTCTTCTTGTTCCTCTTGTATTTTCCATCACAGGTAATGGCTGATCCTTAGTATCAGGCTGAATGACTGTTTTTTGGCCTTTCTTTCTAGGGTCAAGTTTTGCAGCAGTTGGTCTGACCTGTAAGAATTCGAACTTGTCATTAGCAACCAGAGGAAATTTTTGTTACTTAAGCATAGGCTACCATTTCTTCTGCTTTTGTTCATTTCAATCTTAGGGAAGAAGACCCTCAAACAATCTTTAATGTACCTAATATCTAAATGTGGACATGAAAAGGTGTGCGGCAGGAAAGCATACCATTGTGTTCCCAATCTCTCGTAATGGCTGCTTTCTAGGTCCGCAATCTTCATTTGTATCGGGAATGTTTTTAACAGTTTTATTTTGAATCAGGATAGTATCATGAATCGTGCCTTTCAGTTCTTCAACAATATCTTCTGGCATCTTTGGTTGTGGTATGTCGATCAATTTGAAAGGAACTTTTTTATTATTCGTGCACTTGGCCAATGCGCAGCCACAAGATGCCCCGCAGCTGCTCCCTGCTGCTCGACATCCGCATTTGAGGGTCTTACACAAAGACTTTTTGGAACAGGAGCAGCACACTCCTGAAGGTTTCTCTATCATTGAATTATTTCCCTGAGAACACTCAGATTCAGATGCATCTGTGCCAGATGCATGAATATTACTCCCAATGGAAACAGAAGTCTGGACCAAGTCAGCCTGATTAACAAACATCAAAACTCAACGATTAGATATTATAAAGTTAGAGAATCTTAATCCATGTTAGTATCTATGGTTTGAAATTAAAAGCACCATGCTACAGGAAACTGAACTAACTTGTGACCTATCTGCTGGAACAAGTTGTGCCTTTGACATTTTCATTTGGCTAACCATACAACTTAGTTTAGCAACTTCTTCTCTTAGATCTGTTAACTCTGAATCATCTATGGAAGTTTCATTATCGCCTGTCCTGCAGCTTGAACTAGCAGGAAAGAACAGATTTAATAATCATTAGAGCAGTAGTAACAAAAGGACAAAGCAACCTTTGCGGTGAATGAAAAAGCAAGAGCGTGATCCTACCTGGATTTTTCCTCCCTTAGTATCTCCAATTCCAGCTTGAGTTTCTTTATCTCATCAACCATCCTAGAAAACAATGTACACTTAAATCGATTTTATGCATAAACAAATCAAGCCAGCAGTGAACTTCGAGCATGATCCCATAGCTGATTCAAACCAGGACTACAGGGGAATTATTGTTTACAGAACTCACTTTTCAATTCGATGCTCGTATTTTGAACATACATCTTCAAGCTTCAGTTTGGCTTCAAAGTCATTCTCAATACCCTGCATCAGTGCCATTACAGAAACACCATCATTACCATCATCAAACAATTGCCCCTACCCTCCCAGCCCCCATAGACACAAAATAAAGAGTGAGAAAAAGGGGGGGAACACTAAAATCAACTTTCAGATGCAGTATAAAATGGTGGAAAACTGCTCTATCGTTCAGTTAAAAAATAAAAAGAATATTCATGACATCATGATGATCCATTTAACCCCTCAGGGTAAATGTACAAATCCCTTTTCAACCAATTGCAACTAAGGCACATGTTTAAAAAGAAAGCATTTCTTCATGGATCTATAACACATACCTGAGTTCCAATGTTGATGCCGATTCTAGCACCTATTTATGGTTTACGCAAACGAAAAGTCAATAAATCATAATCAAACTAAATATATATATAGGAGGACTTCTTATTTTCTAACCAGCTATTTTGCCAGATGTAGCCTTTCTAGATTCAGTTAGCTGTTTTAGACGTTTTGCTGCCACAAAAGCTTCTTTTGTTTTCTGCTGCAATACCTGAGATAGAGGCATAAAAGAAAAGGAAAAAAACTTAAGAATATATTTACCAAATACTAGTCAACAGAAAATAAAGTAAGGTAACATAAAAAGAAGACTGATATACATGCTTTTGCCTCTGAATGAGAGTTGAGAGCACATGCTTCTCATACTTGTTCCTCCTTTGCTCTTTCTTAAGCTGTTAAAAGGAAAATGAATAATTAACATATGATGAAGCCTTCCCAGCCAAAAACTGCTATCTCACAGGGCGTCTTCTTGAAATAACTAAGGAAGAACAGCTTATATTTTAACAGATGATGCGAAAAGGATGATTAGGTGAGCAATCATGGGCAATTCTGAGATAGCGCCATATGCTTAATATTCAGCTTACAGAAGAAAACAAAGTAATTACCAGCATAGACACATTAAAAGTTTTTGTTTTCTTTTTATTGTATGCCACATGCAGAACATTTTTGTATGGTTGAATTGCTTAAGCATCTCACACTTTAAGAGTGAATACAAAATCTATTGAGCATTCAGAGTAAAAGAGAAAAGCTCAGTAACATATGCCAGTGTAAAGATGCTAATCAGTAATCACAATACTTGAACATCACAAGGTCGTTCTTAACTACATATCTATGATAAGACAGAAAATATGACCCAGCACAGTCATTTTGAAAAGAAAGAATAAAATGTAAAACCTAAACATATAAGCATTGTATTTCCTAGGATTTACGGTGATAACCAGAGCATCATTTAAGCACGGCTAATATGCAATAAATACCTACCTGAAGAATTTCCTTTTCAAGCGAAGCCTTGCATAACCTGAACTGCATCGATTCAAGCTTCATCTTGCATTGGAGCTGAACCTAAATAAAGGAAACTTCCAGTGATAATAAAAGCAACAAAATGAATATCATAGTTCTACACAAATGCTCATCTAAATCAAGTACTCACCTTTTGCACCTTTAATCTTTGAATCTCATCCTGGAACTGTTCTGACATTTCATCTGATTTAGGCTTTTTTGCCAAGAGTTGAGACTGTATGCCTAGTTTCCTCAACTCCACAATCTGAGAATGTTGAACATAGCTTAGTATTGAACCTTGATTGTAATTCCCCATTTAACGAAGATGTGAAACAAATACCTTCGGAGAGGTCTCTGGATTTCGAGAATGCCCTTGATCCAGATTTTGAACACCAACACAGGAGTTTGGTGTAACATCAACCACTTTGCTCCTTAGCTCCTCAATCGCCCTCTGCCATTCCATAAACACGTTTATTAAAAGTTGAAGGCATAAAACTGAATTTTACATTTAATCATCTGGTGCAGTCTTAATAAGATTTTTAGTTGCTTCCTCAATCACCACAAATCGATAATGTAAATGATACAAGCACAATTCAATAGCATTTCCTCGGAATCACTAGAATCTCAATGCCCTAAATCATTACCCTGAATGTTCTTAGCAACCAAACAGATTCCACTAGATTATTAAAATTTTAAAGAGGACAACAGTTTTGTTCACTCAACTGCAATCAGATCTATTACATTCCTGCATTTCAAAACAACTAAATAGACTCACTTAAAAAAGAAAACCAGAGATTCACCTTATAAAAAAAGAATTAGAACAAAAATGAAAACCAGAAAATCGAATCACTGAATCACCTTAAGAGTTTCGTTTTCTAGCTCCAAATCTCGGATCCTATTAGCCGGATTTCCCTTCTCACCCGATACGATCAAAGGCGAAGTAGAAGAATCGGCGGAGCCGCTCTTTTGCTTAGAACGACGATTTGGCTTCTTCATTTTCTTTTCTTTTTCCTGAAAAGTGAACTGAAAACCGAAGCAACGATGATTCAGATGAAAATGATCGAAAACAAATATTATTGCAAAATAATCGATCAATCAATTATTTTCCAAGAAAAATAAGTGGAAAAAAGCAGGAATAGGATACCAGAGCTGTTCTTTGGTCTGCCTAAACTCAGCTTAGCGTCTGGAGATGGGAGAAAGGAGCGCAATTCTTTCTAAAAATCAAATTTTGAATTTCGTTTTCAGGGAATAATAAAATATCCGCTAATAATTGTATTTTTATTGTATTATGATGCCACGTCAGCTTTTCCTAATGGAGAGTTTCCCTTTTTAGTTTTCTAGGAGAGATTTTGTTGTTGCTGTATATTAAAATTGAAGGTTATATTTTGAATTTTATCTTTGGTTTAAACAATAAAATTATATTTAAAATATATTAATTGTTTAAATTTGATATTTAATTTTTTTTTCAGAATTAATAAATAAATTATTAGGTCATTATTCATTTTATCCCGACTTTTAATTCCATTAAAAAAAATTTAACTAATCACAATTTACCATGAAAATATTTATTTATTTTTTAATATATTACTAAAATTCATAAATGCATTTAAAAATAATTTAAAATCATTAAATTTAAACGGTAAGTAAACCGGCTCCTGTTTCACTTACTGACCTCATATACTTTCAAAATAGGCACTCTCAAATAGGTTATTTATCTATTCATTGAAAAATCATAATTTGTTTCCTTAAACCCTAAAAATTAAACCATATTGAAGTGACCTAAATCATCAACTCTAAATCCACTCAACTCTAAATGTTAATATTTCAATTAAGGTTTAAGGTATTTAAGTGGGATAAGGGGAATGGAACCCTAAATGTTGAACCCAATCTATACACCTTCAATCCTATATGTTAATGTTTCAATTTAAAATTTAAAATTATGAGAAAATGAATTAGAGTTTTAGGGTCTGATATTTTTATGAAATGGAAGAAAAGAAAGGGGTTAAACAATATTCATAAGCAAAATTGATTAGGGCCTAGACACCATGAGAGACAAAGTCTTTGGTTAATCTCTCTGAAAAAGTAGTATGAACTTGACACCCACATATGTTGAGATCAATGTAGTCACTTTAATTAAACTTTAACAACAATAATTAAATTCTCTAAAGAATCTGCACAAATTAGACCTCAGCACTTATAAATATCGATATCAAATTAAATTTCCTCATCTCCTTTCCCTTTAACACTATAAAAACCCCAAACAAAAATTCTTTTCAACTTAAACCATAAATCTTTACAAGTTTACTCAAACAAATATAAGTATTTTTTATTACATTTATATATTAATTGTAATATGTTTAAGGTTTAGGAATGTTAGTTGTTATTATTGTTTTATTACCATTATTTAGTTAGATTACTTGAAGAAATGACACTTCAAATGTATACTCTTAGAATCTCAAGAACTTAAATTCGTCGTAAAAGATTGGAAACGTTTGAACAATAATTAAAGAACTATTGGATAGATCCGAATAATAATAATTTTGTTGCACATATTATAAGCCTAATGACAAGCAACAAATAATTTGAAAATGTTATATCAAGATTAAAGATGAACATATTTAGTATAGAACTTCAATGAAATCGCTTGTAACCGCTATCAAAAAAATACCTTGTATCAAGTTGGATTAAGTTTTAAATGATAGGAGGGAGGCTATAAGTAGAGGTGATCATGGGCCGGGCCGGGCACAGACAAAATTTTAGGCCCGTTTTCTAGACCCGAGCCCAGCCCGGCCCGGCCCGAAATATGGGCCTAAAAATTTATCCAAGCCCGGCCCAAAAGAAAATTGATAAACCCGAGCCCGACCCGGCCCGACCCATATTAATTTTTTTTTAGCTTTTTTCATTAAATAAAAAATTTTAAAACAAATATTAAAACAAAAAAACAAATACAAATATGTAAATTTAAAAAGTATATTTGATTAAAAATAAAATATATATTTAATATATAATTCGGGCTGGGCCGGGCCCGGGCAAAAAAAGTTTTACCCGAGGCCCAGCCCGTTTTTTAAACGAGCCTCGTTTTTTTGTCTAAACCAATATTTCGGGCCTATATTTTTACCCAAACCCTCCCATTTTTTAGGCGGGCCGTCGGGCCGGGCCGGGCCGAATAACCCAACCCATGATCACCTCTAGCTATAAGGATAAGGATCCTCTTAGTTAACTCAACAATGTATGTTAAAAATAATAATTGCTCATTCTTTCCTTTGAGTTTCCCAATTTGATATATATAAGATTGGATTAAAAAAAATTTACTCCATTATTGAAACATCATGGACATAGGGCTAAGATGGTTCTCATCACCATGCTCTTACTTAGCACAAGTGTTAAAGCCAGGGGGAATTAAAATTTTTTTTAACAAGGGTCGGAAGTTAATTATAATTTTTTTATAAAAAAAAATATAAGTTTATTATATATTAAATTAGAACTTTGTAATTTTTTAAGGAACTAAATAAAAAAAATTATTTTTGGGAAGAATTAATTTATAATTTTTTTATTTATAAAATGACTGAATTAAAAAAAAATCTCATTATAGAGGATCAAAGCTCAATTTCTCTATATTTTAATTTATAGTTTATCTATTTATAAGAAGACTAAATTGAAAAAAAAAATCATTTTTAGGGCCAAACCCTTCACTACTCTCTTAAAATTCGCCACTAATCCGAGCATTATTAATTATGAAAAAGATCTTACAGATTAATTGTTATTAAAATTTATTGTATGCCCTAAATCATATTTAAAGTTAGGGTCTGTTTATTTGCCATGAAATTATTTTTCAAAAAATGTTTTTTTAATTTTATGGTATTTGTTTGATTGAAAATAAATTACATTTAAAAAACATTTTCTAAAACACTGGTAAATGAAATTTTAGGCAAAATGTCTTATCGATTTTATTTCTGTAAGACATGTTCCATCTTCCAAAACTCTCACCAAATTCTTTCCTCCTCCTTCCCTTCTTCATCTTCCTTCTCCTTCTTCATCCAGTTCCCTTCCTGAATCTCAATCAATGTAACTTTTTTATGCTTTATTTAATCTGTATTTCATGTTTGTCGTCTCTCTCACTCAAATCTTCTTCTTCCTTTTTTTTTTTTTTTGTTGTTGAAAAATCTGTTTGGATTTTGCATCTGTTGTTTGATCTGTTTGGATTTTGCATCTGTCTGTTGAAGAATTTTCTTCTTCTTCCCTTTTTATGTTTTTTTTTATGCTTTATTTAATCTGTTTGTTTCTGGGTTTTGCAAAGTTTATGTTTGTTTCTGGGTTTTGCATAAAGTTTATGCTTACTATTCGTTAGAACCAGACTATTTCACTCCAGGTTTTGAACTGTAAACTCTCTCTTCCTTCTTGACTCGCCTTCAGTCTTGATGGCTGCAAGCGAAATAGCTGCAAGAAATCATAGATCAGAAATGGGAATTTGTTTAGCATTTCATTGGCAGAAATGGCCAACCAGTACATTGCTGTTGACAAAATGTTAAAGGAATAGACGAAACAAGCAACATCTATGGCTTGAACTTTGGGCCTTCATCATGATATCAAATCTGTACTAGAAATTCTTGGTCATGCTTAGACTTCCAGATACCCTTCACAGACAATATCTATATTTTGATTTTATCCCGCCTGGTATATTTGTAGAGGTGGAAAGGTCTAAGGTCCTGACATCCATAACATTTATTTTGTGATTTTGTTCCCAAACTTGTATTGATTAAATTTAAAACTCTTCAACATCTTAAACAAACAGAGAACCTATGAAGCATTTAGTAACTTTATCGTCTGCTTAGGTGCCCAAATTATATTCCCTTATAGTTGAATCTACCTATTACATTGGTGACCTTCTTGATATTCATATCTCAGTTCACCAGTAGCTCCTTTTGTTGAGTGGAATACAAAGGCAAGTTAACTAAGTCAATTTTAATCGTGAATATAAAAATAAACAATACAATAGGCATTTGAGTTCCTAACATCAGACAAATTAAAGTATCAACACATTGATTGCCCTCTTGGTAAATAAGAAGCTAATTAACATAGTCATGCAATCATGAATAATAGGACCAAGCAATAAATTCTTTGAAGAAGGACTATTAATAAGATAAATAACAACAATAGCATCCAATTCAACAATAATAAGAAAAGTATGTAGACTTTTAGCAAGTAAAAGACCATCTCTTGGTGTAATAAAACAGCTTCTATGAAATACTTTCAGGAAATCTGTCAAACAATAGAAAATATTTTACACAGATTCATCCAAACACCAAAAAATTAAATCATTTCCAAAAAATAAATCATTTTCCAGAAATTATTTTCTAAAAAATATTTTATTGGCAAACAAACGGAGCCTTAAACTAGATGATGTTTCTATATCTGATGTTCTAGGAAGTTCATTTTTGTAACAATAAGTAGAGGCATGGAAAGAAAACTAGTTTGAATATAAATGCAACAAGTGAATTATATTAAAGAAAAGAAAGATAATTAGATATTGTTGTCAGTGTAGGAGGACATGAGTTCGAATGCGTTGAAGCACATTAACCTCTTATTAAAGGGTTGGGGAGGGGTCATCAGTAGTTATAGGCATTCTATAAAAAAAAAATATGATAAGAACCTAAAATGATATTAATGTTAAAAAAAAAAGTAAAGCATTAAATTAACATTTATAAAAAATAAAACTTATAGCATATTTAAAAGTTATTAAAATTGAAGTAAATAAAATAATTCTTCGTATTTAAAATGAAAACCATTCATCTAAAAAGCTTTATTCAGACTAATAATTACATAAATAAATAATAAAAGATATATAAACAACATTAAATAAATAAATAACTAAATATCCCAACCACTTTCAACTTAAAAGAAAAATAATAAAAAAGTACAATATTAGAAATAAAATCCCCACCGGAGGCAATATTTTTTCACTGAACCAATGAAAAATAAACCCCCAGGGGTAAAGCTCCCATGCTCCTACCGCACCCCCCATTGTTGGGGTTCGGTAAGTTCCCCATAGAACGCTAATAAACTAGTTCTTCAACTGTTAAAACGACGTCAACTCATCATCACTTTCAAGGATCCAACTCTTCATGTTGGATCCTTCTTGTATAGGTTAAAGGGCAAGGAAGAAAAAGAAAGAAAAAATAATGAAGGGGGGTTAAAAGGAACTAACATCATAGTTTAACGACGGCAGTTCTCTTTTTCTTCTGATGTTGTTGGAGCAAGGACGGTGGTTGTTTCCTTGTTGGTTGATTCATGTGGTTGACTAGCATTTCTTACTCGAAGCAATTTGTTGCTATTTGATGAAGCTGCTGATCGTATTGTGCTTGTTGGACGCCCATCTGATTGTTTTGGAGGATCTACATTTTTTGGACTTTGGGGTGTTGTTGCAGTATTCTCTCGCTGTAAAGATGGTGGAGCAACAGGAACCAGTTGAACCACTGATTTTCTCCATTTCTTTCTCTTGTTAGGCTTTGGTGCATTATGTTTAGCCTGTCAAAAAAGAGTAATCTCAGCATGATTCTCTAAATCTATTGTCAACAACGGGCAAGAATTTTCCATATTTGAGTTATGTAAGGTCATAAATTGGTAGAAGTAACTTGGAGGCCAATTGGCTCATTTATTAAAAAAATGAGTAAATTAATCTCCGCATAATAGAACATATAAAATGAAATCTAACGTCTAAAATAATGATCTCCATGGTACTTTTACTGTGATAAATCTTACCAATACGTTTCCAATGTCCGTGAGAACTTTTCTTGCATCACCATTGTCATTTGTTTCAACTGCCTTCTCACTCTCTAATGCATTCTGTAATAGCACTGCACCATGAGCAACAAGGTTCTTCTCTTCTTCATTAGTGCCAATATCATTTGCCATGTTTACTTCTATTTCTCTATTGGAACATTTGGCCGAAGAGCAATCACACGCCTGTCCACAACAACTTCCACTTGCTCTACAATGGCATTTTGATGTCTTGCACAAAGAGTTCTTACAATTGCAGCATAATAATCCATCAGTTCTCCCTTTAACCTCATTAACGTCTCCCTTGTTATTTTCCAAGTCATTGGCATCTGATTTATGAATTCCCATACTTAAAGCTTTGTCTCTAGCTCTATGAGCTTTTCTCCTATCCGGCTCTTTTTGGGATTGCACCCAGTCATCATCATCGCTCGCGTTCACGTCTGAATGTTCTGACGGAGATGTATCCATGTCCTCTGTAAAATTTACGGAGTTTCGCTGTTCCTATAATCATAATTTTCAAGTCAGAAGTCATTACTAGAAACCATTCCACTTTTTGTAAAGGAGGGGAGTGAAACCAACCAGTTTCCGTAACTCATCAGTTTCGCCATTTGAGTGCGGGATGTAAGAATCCGCTGTTTCTCTAATGGAGTGTTTAATGATTGCATTCTGTTATAAGACTCATGCATACCAAATCAGAGTCTAGATTACAAGCACAAGGGACATCAAAGTAGAATATCAAAGAACCTTATTTTTAACACCAATAAGAAATGAAACTAACCTTCAATTTCACTTCACGCGTGAGAGCAGCCTTTTCTGCAGCAAGTTGTCTAATTAGACCACTAAGTACCACCACCTTTTCATTCAGATCTTTCATTTCTGCATCTTTTTCTCGGCAATGGACTTCTTTATCTCGCAATGAGCACCTTCAAAGAAGGGACATCAGGTTAATACTTGAAGCAAAACTATGATGACGAAGCAAAAAGTTGAAGCAAATCAATTTAGTAAACAATGGAAATAGAAAGATTTCATGTGAATGCGACTTTTCTATTTGGAAAGATGCGTTACCTTGAGGAAGATGCTAAATTGAAAAGATGATTCATAATATGTCTTGCATCACCAAGAGACCGAACATGGTTCCACCGTCCTCTTCCACTAAAAGTACGTTCACGTTCTTCAGCTTCAGACAGTTGTGAGGCCATAGCGACCAGAGTGTTAGAAGTAGCAGCAAGCATGTTTTCTAGAGCAAAAATCCTTGAGTTTCTTGCCTCAGCGGACATTGTCTCGTGATAATCTCTGCTGCATTTTGGTAGCATTAAAAGAAAAGTACCTTCACTAATATGGGAAGAAGAAAAAAGGAAAAAAAAAACAATTTAAATTAAGAAGAGAAAAAACAAAAGCAAAAGTTTTAACCTTAATTCACCGTGCTTAAGTATCTCAGATTCTTCCTTCAGTCTTGAAACCTCCTTGGCCATCTTGGCTCTCCTATAGTACAAACAAACAGAACATATTTTGATATATCAACGCCATTATAATAAAAGCACCATAAGAAAGCTTCCATTTCCAAGCTGAGATCTTCCGTAATAGAAATTAATAGATATTAAGCCTTATGTTGAAAAAATTCTGTCATCCTCCACAAATCGAAGAGCATTTTGAAATCTAATTTATCTTTTACAGAATGACAAACAGTCATTTCTTTTCTTGCCTTTCCCTTGGAGGAGGGAGGAAGCACATTGGCATCCTTGGTCAATGCACAATCTTGTCTAAAATAAGTAGACAAGAAAATAAAGACGAAAAATAAAACTGAATACGAGACAATATAAAGAAATGTAAATGATCATGTTTTAACAAGCATTCAAACATCAAATAAACAATTAAATGGTCAACCTTGTCAAACCAGAAGATCTAAAATAGTAGACATTTAGCAACGTAGACCATAACTAAAACAATAATAAAGAAAGAAGGTTAAAGGCATTCAACTCAGACTCCAACGATTTAAAGCAGTACACTCGTGAACCAGTGTTGAAGAGTACTAAAAGTAAATCCTGAATTGCAACAAATCAATGCTCAGACCATATAAGTGAAATAAACTGGAAGGCTAAGCTATTTATAGCTTGGAATGGTATCTGCACATGGATTAATAAAAAGGACTCACTCTTCCACTTGATGTTCATATTCAGAGCGTACTTCATGTACCCGTACTGTGACCTCAAGTTCATGCTCCACAGTCTGCAGTATTGCCTTCAACAGAAGAAAACATATTATATCAAAAAAGAAAGCCACATGAACTAAAATCTACAAGTAATAAATATAACCCCTATCATGTCAATTAAGTAAGATATGTTAGACCAAAACTGATTGGTCTAAGCAATTCCAAATCATTCTAGTTAATCTGTTTGCTGTTATCAATACCTGAACTCCAGGACCATTGCCATTTCCAGCGCCTGCACATCAAAGATATTATTGTCATTGAGTGATAATTACACCAAAAAGAAAGAAAGAGAGAGAGAGAGAATAAACTGCATGATGCAAAAATGGTTCTTACTAGAAGCTTCACGCGAGGAAGCCTTTCGGGATTCTAGAAGTTCCTTTAGCCTTTTTGTAGCCATAGCAGCCTCTTCGGTCTTCCTTTGCAAAACCTAACATGCATAAGGAAAGAGTGAATGCAGTTCCATAGAATTAGAAAGATCAAATCTTTCCATGTAAAAATAAATGTCCCCCACCATCTTTTGCCTCTGATTTTGAGCTAAGAGCTTGTGCATCTCATACTCATTTCTTCTTCCCTCTTTCTTAAGCTGGTTGTCAGAAAAAGAGAGATTAATCATATGTTGACAAAGAAAATTGTTGCTAGATACAATTCCCAGACTTTGCATGTACCTGATGAACCTCTTTCTCTCGCGATGCTTTCCATAGCCTAAACTGCTCGGATTCTTGCTTGATCTTTTGTTGCAGTTGAACCTAGAAAAATACACACACACACACACACATTATTTCTGGTAGCAAAAATTCTATTCCCCTTTTGAAAGAAACAATTCCAGTTTTTAAGATGAAAAAATGGAGAGCTTGGGTCAATATTCACCTTCTGAGATTTGATTCTCTGAATCTCTTCCTGAAGTCTCTTGGCTGCTTCATCACTTCTTTGTTTTTGTCTCAAAAGCTGAGCTTGAGCATCTTGCTTCTTCTTCAACTCTGCAACCTGTAAAGCAAAAAGCTATATAGTAACTGATAACTGCTGTTGATAGCAGGGGAAAAAAAATTCAAAACGCACCTGTGACTCAAGGACATTTAATTTGTGCAGGTATTCTTCCCTTAGCTTTTGAGCACCAACATCAGAAGGAGAAGAAATATTGGCTAGATTCTGTCTGAGCTGATCAATTTCTTTCTGAAAATTGACAAATAAAAAGAAAAGGAATTAATATTATAGGATACCACTAATCACAAAATAACACTAACTTTAACAAGGGGACTAACCTGCAAAACCTTTTTCTCTAGTTCCAACTCATTAACTTTCTTCTCATAATGTTGTCTAAGAACTGAGGTGTCAGAACTTGTAAAACGTTTCATTTCAGCCTTAAACATATAAAAAGCCATTACGAAATATATAAAATGAAAGAACATGTGAAGGAGAAGGTAAAACCAAAATGGTCAGAAAAATATTTTGCATTTGAGTGATAACATAAACATCTTAACAAGTGATTCACAAAAAATTGTAGCAATAACTAGATCAAGCTGTTCTGCCTCTATAAGGACAGGAGGTCAAAAAATCCTGTAAACACTTCAGTGCCAAATCTTCTTGAATCTTCTCATGTATTGGTAGCAGTAACATAAAAAAGAGAAACTGAACAACCAAAGTAAAAGTGTAATGAACTAAGCACATTACCTCTTTCTGTTCAAGTCTTTTGTCCAACTCCATAAGTTCCAAGTCCAATTTTTCTTGGAGAGTAGAATGTTCAAGCTCCTTTTCATTATCCTCAATCTCATCTAGGTCAAGGAAGAATTATTCATATATGCCTTAGCTCTACGGTAAACTCTTAAAAAGTTGAAAAGTGAATCGAAGAAGAGTTGAAATGACAAAAATAGAAGAAGAGAAGAAATTAAGAATAACTTTGGCTGACAATTATGTGTTTACTTTTCAACAACGTAATACGTCTTATGATGAACATACAAGAAAAGTTTAACAAATAAAAGGAGTTAGTGTCTGACAAAATAATGAATAGTAACTAGAAGGTCACTACTTGCCCAATTTACCTGAAGAAAAATAATCATTTCCAGAAGAAAATAGCAAGTCCTTTGAGGTTTCATCTTCATCTTCATCTATGCAATCAGAAATTCGTTTACACTTTGAGCTGCTTAAGCTTTTCACGCGTATCAATTCTCCTTCCAACTCTTGAATTTTCAAAAGATAAGTTTTCATCAAGTCAAAATCCTGGAATAATGCAAAAGCACGTGTGAACCAAAGATTATCTTTATTAAAGACTAGATTCAATAGCTGGCACAGACCTTACCTGGTTCTGGTTAAAGTCAATCTCATCCCATGATTTACCATTACGAACTAATTCAATTTTCATTATCAGTTTGTCTTTCTCAACCTGAAATATTAAATTTACATGAGATTCTGTTTTCTGTTTGACCAGCTACACAAGTATACTTCAAGCAAAAGGGAATTTTATATTTATAACAAAACTAAAGACAAAAACAAAAGGGAAAGAATACCTGAGAATCAAGTGCACGTTGAGCTAATTGTTCACTAGTGAGTCTACGTTCTTGAAGCTCTTGTCGTAGCTCTCCATTGCTTGCTTCAAGTAAAGATACTTTGTGCTTGAGAATCTGGAGGGGGGAAAAAACTTTAAGCAAGCAGGTAAAGAAAGTCTGGAGATATGTTTGGTTGTTCTATGTAAAAAGTACCTGAAGTTCATCAAATGATGCATTACCATCACCACGATAAAACAAAAGTTCAGCTTGCAATTGCTCAATTTGGCTCCGCATTGCTTGCAACTGAGAGGCCATTGGATCACGGTTTACCTAATCAAGTAGAAGATGAGAGGTTGTTAGAACAAGAATTATAATACCCAAAAAAGAACATTTCTTTTGCAAGTATGTTACACAAGTGTCTTACAACTGCCTTATTCTGAATGTTTCGAGCACGATTGGCATATTTCAAGGTGTTTAGGGTTTCTTCAGCATTGGTGTCAGCCGGACTAACACAAGCTACAAGCAAATATAGAAAAAATCAATACTTTTGCATACTAGAAAATTGAAAGTAAAATCCTGGTACTAGTAATATATCAATAGTGACAACTTTTAATGCTATAAAAGATAAAAACAACATACCAATCATCACTGTTTTGCTATTTCCTCCAAGAGAATCCTGAGAATTTAAAATTCCATAAAAAATGTTAGGTTCCCTTCTGGAGTAAGTAGCTTCATTGAAGGCCATTTTTATAAATATATTTTTATGTTTCATGCAAATTTAATTACAAAACAAGGAGAATTATAGCCAGTACATTTAAAATTAATAACATTCCAGATCCAAAGAAACACGAATATCACCACATCCAAGTAAAAGTCTTAGAAAAGAAAACTGAACATATTTCCCCGTTCTTGATTTAAGAAACATCCATTTTCTAGCTGTTAATGCTTTTCCATCATAAAATGTGACACAATAAGTCATGACTAAACGAGCTCACTTCTGATTGGCCAGTGCTTGACAAACAGTCTCCGCGTCACAAACGTATTGAGTATTTTTATGCATTAAACCTATGGCTAAATGAAAACTGAGTTATAACAATTTGATTTATCCTGTTCGACTTTTTTCTGAACAGTCTACTTCAACAAAATGAAAGCATCCAATTAAAATTACAAGTAGTTGAAATGATTGTTCATAAATATCTGGATAGATCACTATTTAAAAAATTTGCATTAATTAGAATAAAAAGAATCAAAGAGCCTGCCTGTAACAAGCGAGTCAACTTGCTATCACGATATGGTACATGTCCCCCTTCTTTCCTCTTCTTCTCATCTCCCAAGGCACTAATCACATTCCCTAGAGCTAGTAAACCTTTATTGATATGAATTCCTGAAAGAACAAAATGTCAAAATTTTAGATAAATAAATAAGTTTCATGTTGTGGCTTATTTAGAACCTATCACTATTTTAGTAAATCACATAAGGCATTGGAAAACAAATAATCAGATATACCTTCTTTAAACCGCATTCCATTTGCACCTGTTCGTTTTGCACGTTCTGAGCCAGCAAGGTCCACTAAATGAAGCTTTGCACATAAGATGTCATCAGCGGTATCATCATTTACCCCACTTAGGCAGCTAGCAATCTTCTTCTGCTCCATGCTTATTGTAAAGATGGCATGTGAACGACTGGAAACAGTGTGACGAGCATTGCATTTGAAATAAGCAGAAATTTACAAAATATACGAAAATTATATGATTTATGACTATGTAAACCTTATATATCTAATACATTGAACACAAACTAAAAAATCATTCTATACTTGTCAAAAACTAAGTAAATTGAGATATAAGCCAATTGCAGAACTTTTTTGTATCATTTAAATGATATTATTACAACGGTCGTGGTATTTTAAACCAAAGAGAATATTGATTCTGGTAAAACCAAAAAAAGGGCAAAAACTACTAAAACATATAGCTTCATAACCCTCACCTTGATTGGCTGTTCATATTGGTACTTCCTGTAGCACGAGATAAAGAACCTCGTGCTAAATTTGATGCCATCTCTTCTTTTGTCCGAACTTCTGCCTCAGTCACCCCAGAAAGTGTTATTCCTCCATTCCCTGCTTCCCTAATTTGTATCGGAGGTCTTCCAAGACCTGTAGGCTTCGGAAGGGATGCCCCTTCAACTTTAGACAATGAAGCTTGATGTGAGTCGAGTAAGTCGAACACTTCTTCCTTGAATATCTATCAAATTCAAATATTATACCGCATAAGTAGATTACCTGATAAAAAAAAAGTTAAAAGAAATATTTTTTAGCCAACGAAATTACCTCAATAAATGATACTCTTATCAAAAATTCCGTGGAGTGTTTCATTGTCTCAACTCTTCTAAATATGCTATCCATAACTTTAGGTATAATCCCACCATTACTTCCCTCCCCCGTGTAATTGGTTCCCATCGTATATGTTTTACCAGAACCCGTCTAAAGAAAACCAGAAATACAACATCATTGCTACTCAATAGTAAAATTCTATTGGGAAAAAAAAACTTAATAATAATTAAGAAAACCCTCAATAAAACACAATGAAACTAACCTGACCATATGCAAGTACAGTTGCATTATAACCATGAAAAAGTGCATCAATCAAAGGAGCAACACAATCATCATAAATAGCAAAAGAAGGCGATCCCGCTCCCCCATAAACGTAATCATAAGTAAAGGCATGAGACTCAATTTGAACCTATAATCGTAACCATAAAACAATAAATAAACAGGAATTTCTTTCGATATAAATTTTCAAATTCAATAAATTCATTATGATTAATACCTGAGGTTCACCGGGAAGGACGGTGATACAATCAGTGCATCCATGGAGAAGCTCTGCACTAATCAACGGCCGAATATTAACGGCGACTCTCACGGAATCGGGACTCTCCATCTCCTATATAATGCGATCAAAATCTAAAAAAAAAAAAAAACATAAATCAACGAAAAGAAAAAGGATAATCAAAGTATCAAAAAATTCACTCAAAATCAAATGCATCACATCTAAAATCCATTAACTGAGAAAATTAATTATTAAACCCTAAACCTGATTGAAGAACACAATGCTTGAAGGAGATGGAGCTTTTTTCTTTCTTTCTTCTTTTGTGTTTTTGGTTTTAAGTTTCTCTTAGACGTTAAAAATTTTGAATTTTCGGAGGAAAAAAAAGACGGGAAGGTCTGAATTCAAAAATGTTAAATTGAGAGTAAGAGAGGTAGATCACGTGACTTTCACGTGAGGTAACGTCCGACAGCGAGACAGACAGGTAGGATAAGGTTAAAAATTGGGCGGTAGTTAGGGGCTTAGGCTTAAGGAGCGGTTAAGGTTGGCGCGCATTGGTCTAATCCTGTCTTAAACCTTTTTAAATCATTGATTATAACTAATTAAAACTGATTTTGAGTAAATTAAAGAAAATTAGGTGGAGTTTGATTTACGTCACATGTTTTATTTTCCTATAAATAGAAGCCACATATTGGCGATAAGAAAAGGACACTTTAGTCAAATCAATTATTGTATCGAAAATGAAATTTATTGTAAAGAAAAAAAAAAGTACTGAAAAATAAAATAAAATAATTACAGATTATCCCTCCTTTTTAGTTATTGCACGTAATAGATATATTTTTAATTTATAAATAATGTAATTTTATTTTAATATTTAATATAATTATATAAAGTAATATTATATAAGGTGTTTAATAAAATTAAATATATTAATTATTTCGATTACTAAAATTTTAAAATAATAAAACTTTAAAACCTTAATTAAAATCTTAATGAAATTCAAAAACTTTTTGGTGATTTTTAGCTAAAAAAAAACCTAATTGTTGTTTATGCGTCGATAAAATTTAATTTTATATTATTCAAAATTTAGTAATATAAATTATATCTTTTATATTTAAAATTTAAGAATAAAATTAAAATATTATTCTAATATTAATGTAGTAATATTATAAATAATAATGTGTATATTTTTTCAAGTCAAAAGATTCCAAAGTCATACTTATTTATGTACACACATACTATAAAATATGTATTATTAACCTAATAAAAAATTTAAAATCACGCATCCGTGTATAATAGAATATATCTCGTGTTTAAAAAAACTTAATGCTTTTGGAGTATATAAATGTAAATAATTTGCAATATTACTCACTTCATCCAAACCTATTTTTGCTTAGAATAGTCTAAAATAAAAAATATATAAATTAATAAATTAATGTGTAAATTTATCGATTTTTTTTTTATATTTTCAGTGTACTTTTATTTTGATTGATATTTTTTATTATATTTTTTTATATTCAGTCCATGTTTGGGGTTTATGACTGTCCCTCCCAATAATATCGTTTTCAAGATTTGAACTTGGGTTTTTCCTTTAAAAATATAATATGCGTTACCATTACACCCAACCACTTATTGGTTTTTCATTATATTTTTTAAGTAAAAGTAAATTTACAATTATAATTTAACTTTATATTAAATTTTACTCATTAACTTTTGTTTGATTAAATTTTATTAGTAAAATTCGATTTATTATTAAATTTTGTTATTCAAATTTAATTTAACATATTTTAGAGAGAGAATTTAATAAAAAATAATTTTAATATTTTATTTTAATAGTTAACAATAATTAATATAATACTAGAAATTAATAAAACAAGTACTTTATAAAAAATAAAACTAAGTTATTCTCTTTTTGTTTTTTATGCATATATTTATCAAGTCTTTCTTCCAGGTTAGTTTATTAAATTTTAATACATTAAGAACTAATTTATTTTTAACTATTAAAATAAATTATTCGAAACAACACTTTTTTCTTGTTAAATTTTTATTTTATATTATTAAAATCAATATTAAGTGATAAAATTTTAATTAAAAAAATCACACTAAAATTCAAAGTTTTGTGATAAAATTCGAACGCATAAAAATTGAGCAGCAAATTTGCCTATATTCTCAACGTATAACAGTAATTCAGTAAATAACAATTAAAATATAGTGACAAATTTCAATATAACGAATTTATATTTAACCCTAAAATAATATATTATATAAGTAAACGAATAAATTAAGTGTCAAATCCAATAAATTAAGCTCACCTTATATTGATATAATAGATTTTTTTAAACGGTTCACCGATTTAATTAAATAAATTATAAGATAAAAATATAAAAAATTGTTTCAACCATTATACCAATTTACAGGTTAATTGATTTAATTCTTTTAACTGGATTAATATTTTAATAGATTTTCGATTCAATTAATCCAACCAATTACTCAAGTTTAATTCAAACAACACTAAATATTTCCCTTAGTATTAAGTTTCCTTTTTATATTTTATTTTTATAAAAGAAATTAAATAAACATTTTTTTTGTGCTTAATACGAAATTAAGTAATGAGATTTTAGTAATAATGTAAATAGTTGTATATGCTTAAAAACCTCGTGAGGTCAAAAAGGGAAGAGAGACTGTTCCAATGGATAAAATTCAACGCCACGTTAAGTATTTAGCACCCCCAAATCGCCGCATAAGGTTAAAAAAATATCACTACCTACGAACTTTACACCTTCAGAACTCGTTGTTAGATTAGACCACGTCCGCCTCAACAAATATCATTTCACTACCGTGTACGTTAGCTCTACTGTAGCAGCCGCTTCCGCCATCTCCACTCCCTTTCTCTTTAAAAAAAAAAAATTCTCAGCATCCCTTATCTCCAAAAAAAAAAAAAAAACTCCGGGAAAGTATATTATATTTAGTCTCGACGGTAACGGATCTTATTTATTTATTCATTTATTTCTCAGTTATATTAATTTATTTTGGTTCAATTTTTAAATTTCCCCTTTTTTCGATGGTAATTTTTGACGGTTTTTTTTCTTTATTTCTAATTTCATGTTAAATTAGCGAATTATTTTTGTTTTGTCATTTATTTTTAGGTAATCAGGTTTAATTTTTGTTTTGTGTGAATTTCATTTTTATGATCAGGCTTTTCTTTTACGATCTAGGGATTTTAGTTTGTGCTTGCTATAAATTATCCTTTTTAGTTACTCATTTTATTTTCACTTGTTGCAATTCTTAACTTAGTTTGGTTCTTTTGTTGTAATTGAATCGTTAATTTCTATTTTCTTTTTGTTTCTTTTCTACTTGCAGGTATTAGTTGTTTGGAAAAATTTGTTGCTTGTTTGAGCTTTTTTTATGGTATAAAGTTAGTTGGAAGTAAGGTTGTATAAGGTGATATTGTCTTCCTGAAAGAATTTTGATCCCTTTCTTGTAAAAGGATATGGCGCGTGTTGCTACAATGCAATTGTCTAATGAACTGAAAGTTCACGATAGTCATGGATGCAGTCGCCAGAACATTGTATGTGATATTTAATCTTGTTGTTCAACCATTGGTATGTCTTCTTTTAAGTATTTGCTACTGAATATGTGAATGTCTACAGGGTGTTGTAGAAAAAGGCCGATTACATTTAGTTCGTACCAATCTTTCCTCGCTTGCTATGGTATGATTTTCGTTTTCTCTGATGAATGAAGAGGCTTTTGTTTGCAATCTTTGTTTGGCTTTTAAATTATTACTCTCTATTTGCCAATTTTGTTCATTTACTTCTATATTGGCATACATGAGAGATGGTTTGTGTCCGTGTGATACTACTTTTAAAAATTCTAATCTCTCAATATTGTCTGAGACATGAAAATTTCTTCTGTTTCTTATCCAGCGACAGGATGCTTGGAGTCTACATCTTTTGGGCAGTGCTTGTAGGCCCATAAGACCTGTATATTCCAGGTCTAATGTCATTCTCTGCCGATCTGTTCTGATTCCTACTGGGGGAAATGAGGTTCCTATACTAAAATCTGCGAGCATGTGTTTGACAAGGTGATCCATATTTGTTTCTTACTTTCTTTATTCCTTGTAGATTTTTCTTCTTCTTTTTTTTGGTCTAAATACGAAAGTAGATACTTGGATTGTCAGTTCTGTAGACATTTATGAATTACCTTATTTCTAACAGAACTCTAGCTAAATAGCTAAATTATTATGCATAGATTTCAGTTGTGCAGCCTTCCACAGCATCCTTCCCCACAGTAACCCTCCACAGATAAAGGCAATCATGTGTAACTCATCGACCCGACCTTGGTCTTCAAAATGCCATAGATAGATTCGTATGCTTTTTTATATTACAAAGATGCTTGAGCTGATCTACAACATTGAGCCTTTTCTTGCTTTCTAGTGCACTGATTTTCAGAAAGAATATTTGAGACTGACTCGTTTAAAGAATAAAACCTTCTCAGTTTAGTTTTGTAATTTTTAAAGCAAATGCAGTGCTAAACAGATATTTATCTTGGATTGGGATTTTCTTCTTTTATTTAGGGAGTTGCTAAGTGGTAGTTGGAAAACTTTCCTCAATAAGTTCTGAGAAGCATTTTTTCTCAACTTTGCTATTTATTTGAGAAGACTTGATAACGTCTTCTAATACTGATTATGCTATATTTCTCCTCCCCTTTTGGGGACAGCTACTTAGTTTTATAGTCAAATTAACGTTCTTTTTGGGTAGAGTTAAGGGGATGAATTGAAGTTCTATTAGGTGAAGCTAGTTTAGTGCTATTTTCTTGTATATCTTACAGCAACTTTTCCTTTTGTTCCTTAATATATAATCTCTGCTCTTTGATATATCAGGGCATTTGGTAATTTACATGGAAGTCCTATAATACCTCAGTTGATCCCAGCTGTTGCGATTATTGCTTTTGCTGCATGGGGTCTTGGGCCACTTATGCAGCTGGGCAGGGTTATCCTTTTCCATGTAAACACTTCACGCTATTCTACATGCTTTTCTATTCTATGGTGGTTGAATTCTTTTATTAATTCTCTGTCTTGCTTTTTTCTACAGAGGAGCAATAGCAATTGGAAGAAAAGTAGAACACATCATATTATGAGCTATTATCTTCGACCCATGCTGCTGTGTACTGGAGTGACACTTATCTGCAGGTGCCCCGAAAGGGATTAGAGTTGAATATTCATAGTTTTGCTGCCATTATGCTAGGTCTGACAATACTGTAGTTTCTTTCAGAGCATTAGATCCAGTAGTTTTACCCTCAGAAGCAAGTCAGGCTGTTAAGCAACGACTCCTACATTTTGTGCGATCATTATCAACAGTTCTTGCTTTTTCTTATTGTTTGTCAAGGTGAGTTCAATGGACTGCTTTTACTTGATACTCTTTAAACAAATGACTAATTTTGCTTATATATGTGTATTTTTTTTGTATTTCTATATTGATTAAATTGGATTACTTATCTTCATTTTCCTTTTTAGTTGGAATGGGTTAGTTAGAGGACAGAAGAGGAGGCTCATGTGTGTAGATATTATTTCTGTGTTTACAGGGATTGGCATGCTAGTTTTTAAGAGTGCTTTGCTGCATGCGTATTAAGTTTTAACATTTCATCATTCTTGAGCATGTTATTAAGATAGCTTGTTGATTGCCCATTTATTTCTGCATGTCAGCCTAATTTTAGGAGCTTGAACTAATACGCAACAATGCATTTCTATTGCAGCCTGATTCAACAGGCCCAAAAATTCTTTATGGAGATGAATGACTCCAATGATGCAAGAAATGTATGTTCTGTCACTTTCTCATTATTCTACTTCTAATTTTATTTTTTTTTTTGAATCACCTGCATCAGTTATCAAATTGCAGTGTGGTGGTAATGGTGTATCTTAGTTCTAGCAACTTAGGTCACTCTGATAAATATTCCTGTAGTCTCTACCATTTGGTAAATGATACCCTGTCTGCAACGTTTTTCAGGAAACTGTTTAGTTTTTTTTTTTTTTTTTCCTTAGATCATCTGTTAAACATCTGATGATTTGTGGAATAATAATGTATCTGAGAGCACTTACAGATTGCAATGGGCAAACCTGAAAACAGATTTTTGTTCTATTGACAGATGGGCTTTGACTTTGCTGGAAAAGCTGTTTATACTGCAGTATGGGTTGCTGCTGTATCATTGTTCATGGAATTGTTAGGTTTTTCCACCCAAAGGTGGGTAACTGCTGGAGGACTTGGTACAGTATTGATCACCCTTGCTGGTCGTGAGGTAAATCAGCTGCCTTTATCCTTGTGATGCATAAAAGAGATTAAATTGCTTCTTATTTGTTGAAAAACCTCATTAGTGTCCTAGGTAATAAGTACCATGCATACAATGTAATTAAATATCAACAATGGATGAATATCTGACTGAAATCTGAAAGTATCTTGAGTGAATTATCCTAAAACTTCTGTGTTCATAGAGCCATAATTCTTCATGGTTGCCTTAAAAAGAAAATCGAGATATTCTTATATACCATAGTGTATATTATAATGTAAGTTTACATAAGAATGGTGGTTAAAGCCTGTGGGGTTCCTTGATCTGTTTATTTCTTCGATGCACTCACAATCTCATGTTTCTCAACTCTGGCATTACCTATTATTATTATGCATGTAACCAGTATGTTGGTTCTTGTCCATAATACATTCATGTTATCTTTATCTATATACTTATCAAGTTCTTAATTTGAAGCTCTTTTTGATCATTTTTCCGACTCAATTTTTTTTCTCATGAATTCAGATATTTACAAATTTTCTTTCAAGTGTAATGATCCATGCAACAAGACCGTTTGTTGTCAATGAATGGATTCAAACTAAAATAGACGGCTATGAAGTTTCAGGGACAGTCGAGGTTTGTGCTTACTTTGCCTCTGTTTAGCTATCCAAGGCATTGTACATCTTGATTGATTTTGTTTACTTTACTGTTTCAGCATGTAGGATGGTGGTCGCCAACAATTATAAGAGGTGATGACCGTGAAGCAGTTCACATTCCAAACCACAAGTTCACTGTGAATGTTGTGAGGAACATTAGCCAGAAGACTCATTGGCGCATCAAGAATTACTTTGCCATTAGTCATTTGGATGTTAACAAAATCAATGTAAGAACCTGTAGTTTGTCTTGCTGTTAACTTGTAAAGTAAGGACTAGCTTGTCTTCCTTTTAGAGTTCATGAACCTTTGAAATTTTCTTCTATGCAGAATGTAGTAGCAGACATGCGGAAGGTTTTAGCCAAAAATCCTCAAGTAGAGCAGCAAAGATTGCATAGAAGAGTATTTTTGGAAAGTATCGATCCACAAAACCAGGCTCTTTTGGTGAGAGTTTTTACTGTTGGCATATTTTTCCCAAAAAAAATATTTCTCTGATTGCGTTTTGTTGAAAGTGCTATATTGCTGTTTGTTCATAGATCTAATAGTTCATTTTAGCCCTTTAAGTTTATTTGAGCTGATGTAGTTTGTTCATAACAGTAGTTAAACTTCATTTTGGTATATTGGCTGCCCATCTAAGCCCATTAGTTTATTTTGTCTTTCTTGCATTTATGTAATCGACATACTAACAAAATGCAAAATTTCAGCCTAGACTTTTGTGGCTGTTAACTCTTTTTTTTTTTGGAGCAATGGCTATTGCTTCAGTTTGAAGTTTTTAACTCCTTTTTATTTGTTCATATTGTTTCAGATATTGGTATCTTGTTTTGTGAAAACTTCACATATTGAAGAATACCTCTGTGTTAAGGTAAATCTATTTATACTTTGTGCTTCATGTAAAGATATGCTGATATAATATGAAATGGTGATTTAGAATCTCCATCTTAAAAAATAATATATATATATATATATGAAATGGTGCATCATATATTATTGATTGTCCCTTTCTCCCATGGATAACAGTAGCGGATACTTTCCAAAAGGATGATAAAAAGAAGCATTGACAGTCTTTGCTCGGATGATAATATAATTTACGGTTAATTTATCCGTATGGCGTATGTACATTCATGACATGCATAGGTCCCACGTACATTTGAAAAGCCTACATTCTGCTTGTATCTGATGATTGTATTGCAACAGGAAGCCATAATGTTGGATCTTCTCAGAGTTATTAGCCATCATCGTGCCCGGCTTGCCACCCCTATCCGCACAGTTCAGAAAATATACAGTGAGCCTGAAATAGAAGATATACCCTTTGCTGATACTATTTTCAGACGTTCTGGAGCGGCTACCAACCGTCCACTTCTCCTCATTGAACCCGCTTATAAAATCAACAGTGATGACAAAGCCAAAGCTCCAACACGTGCAAACGAAGAAATACTAACTCCAACCCCAACATCTGACTCGAAGGGAAATACTAACTCCGGATCAGCATTGGACTCCAAAGAAGACAAGGTTATGGCTTCATCAACCAATAATTCTGGTTTAAGTTCAAACGAAAGTGGGAACTCGGTGCCTGTTGGTTCAGTTGAAGTCAACTCTGAAAAGCAACTCAGTGAGAGCAAGGGTGAAACCCGAAAGACAACAAGCTCGGGAAGGGTTCCAGTACCTAATCCACAATCCGCAAATGAAGAATCCGAAATCCCATTGGGTGTTTCACAAGCAAAGCAGGATGTTGATAATAAGCCTGTACCGGTACCATCGGTAGCCAGGCCGGCTTCCTTGGAAGAGAACATCGTTCTTGGTGTTGCACTGGAGGGCTCAAAACTGACCCTTCCAATCGAGGAAGAAATGTCTGCAGAAATAGAGGAAATGGGCAGTCACCAGAGTGGAAGTAGGTCTCATTCGGTCAGCCAGGACAAGAAAGACGATGAGAAGTCGGTAGTTCATGGTGGCGCACCGAAAAATTAGTGTGCTCAATCGCGCCTGATCGCCATTTATATATATATATATTTATTTGTAATGCTTAGCTGTGTTTTTTGAAGCTAGCATTATTGTTATTACCACTACTATTATTATTCATTGTGTACTCATCATTTGTAAATAGGTGGTTGGATTTAAAGGGAGAACTAAGTAGAGGGGGAAAGATACTAAGTTAGCGGCCTGATTTTCTCCCATTCAATATTATTGTGGTATGTTATTATTCAAGAATCTGATGACTCCAGTAGTTCCATATCTCAATTTCTTCATTCCTTACTTTTTAGGTAATATTCTGCATTCCTTTTTCTTTTCGCTTCAAGGTTTGATTCTTTTTCGATGACTAAATTCACAAATTGGTATTTAAATTATTATTTTTTTTTTACATTTTGGTACATAAACTATTTTTACTCATGTCAAACCGTTAAGTCTATTTAACTTAAAATTTGGTACTTAAACTATGCATTTTTTTCCACTTTAGTACCTAAACATTTTTTGGGTCACAAGTGGTATTTAAATTATTATTTTTCCAAATTGGTACTTTTGTTAATTCAAACATTAATTAAAGTGTCGAGTCTATTAAAAAAATAACCAATTAAAAAATAACTGTGGCAAAAAAAAAGAGACTTAAGTTTTATTGTTTTCTATTTTCCTTTATTCTTTCTTTAAAACTAGCCACAAGTTTTTAAAAAAATTATAAAAACAAAATATTTTTAAAAAAATAGAGAAAATCGATTCATTTGAATTTTTAGCTTAGTTTAATCGGTCTGTATCGGTTTCACCCTTATCTCCGGACCAGTACCCCGACTAGTTTTGGTCTAGTTTTGAAAATTGATTTTAATCAATAAATAACTTTTTCAATCCCATTAGGTAGAATAAGCAAGTGGTGAACTTCAGTATCCAACCTTGGGATGACAAATTTTAAGCTTTGCTAGTATTGCTAAACATTATGAAGGAATAAGAAAGAAAAAATAGGAAAGTGTAAAAAATAAAAAGAGAAAAAATAATGTAAAAGAAAAAAGAAAATAAAAGAATTAAAAATATTTTCTAAAGTTTATTGATGTGTTGGTTTATTATTGGCTAGAATTTTTTTAACGAATATAGTATTTTAGTGTAAATTGGGTAACATAATAACAATTTAGGTATCACTTATGAGCAAAAAAATATTTAAGTACCAGAAAGGAAAAAAAAATTGTATAGTTTAAGTATCAATTTGTAGGTAAACTCTTTTTAGAATAGATTTAAAAACAATTTGACTAATGGAAGTATCAATTTGGAGAAAAAAAAAAGTAGTTTAAATATCACTTATGACGAAAAAAAAAAATAGGTACCAAAATAAAAAAATATATATAATTTAAATACCAATTTATGAATTAAGCCTAATTAAATTTGATTCTCAAATTTTCAATATTAATTTTGGGTTGTTTGACAAAAATAGATTTTGGTTTTTTTCTTTTTTGTGAAAAACAAACAAAAAGATTACAACCAACTAAATTAAAACAAAAATAATCTCTAGAAACAATTGCAATCCTTCTCTCCTGTCAAACCCATTTTGACTATTCAATGAATTTCTCTGTTTTCTTCAATTTCATTAATATTTTTAAAGATTTAATTTTTTTTTTAAATAAATCAATAACTCTTATATTACAACTTTCGCTTTTATCCCCAATAATATGGAAAAGAATTAATTATTTAAATAATATTAAATATATATTTTTACCTAAATAATATGGACCTGGTGTTAGGAACTCCAAATGGCATTTGAGAAATATTTATTTATTTATTTTAAGCTAAATCTACATTTGAAATGATGATTTGGAAAATATAAATTTGCATGTGGCCCCATAAAATATAACTGAGGATTGTGAGGTGAATTCATTAAGTCATACACTAAGAAGGCTACAATGCTTGTAAGGGGATTGCGCTTAAAAATTATATTGTATTTGAGAGTATAATTGATTCATTATAAGCAAGATCCTGCAGAGGTAAGTTAAAATGGAACTACGTTAACAATTTTCTTTGTGTCATTCAGTGTACCCACATATCTCGGCATACCTTTTTATTAGTTTTGAATTTTTCATTCAGTATTAGAGTCACATACTTAAAGTATTTGTGAGATCTTACATCTGGTAGTTGTGCAATATAAAGTATGAAAGAATACAATCCACTACATGCTCACCGCTCTCAAATAAATCTAATTATGTCTATTGAAATGCTGACCACCAAGTTTGAAGACCATTTCTGAATTTTATGATGAAATTTGCGATATAACTAATGAAGCTTCTTCTCTTGACGACGAAAACTTGAAGGTGAAAATAGTTTGAAAGACACTACATTCGTTACCCTAGAAGTTTACAATTAAGGTGGCATCTATTGAGCATGTAAATGATGAGGCTAAATATGTCACTGCCATGCATGTAAATGAGCTGATAGATTCATTACAGATTTGAGCATGTCAAGTTTGAGTGTTTCAACACTCTATTCACTTATCGTACAAGGATCTAAGTTTTCTTTCATGTGAATTATACATTTTCACTTCTACTTTATAAACCTAAACAAGTAGATGTCTTAGGCTAGGTTACATTCTAGTCCAAACTCGAAAAGAATTTTATAGATTGTTTTGTTAGGAATATTATTTAATAGGTGCGCAACGATTTTTTTTATTTTTAGTAGAAACAAGTAGCATTAAGCGAAAACAATGAAATCAAATAACTCAACTTAGGAAATCATCATCTGAAAGTAAAATCTCTTGAACTGAAATTAGGGGATCCTCGAAAAGCTTCAACCCAAATTGATTACCATACGTACATTTTGCCATTTGATCAGCAGCCATTGATGAAACGTAATTCAGTTAGGTTACTACTGGCAACACTCCCTATAAGAACGGACTCTACAAGTAGTGCATTGTTGCATTCTATCTCCAACTGTCTGTAACCTTTCTCCCATGCTCGAGCTTCAATGCAAAAGACCATTTCCTTACTAACTTTCAAGGTGCACAACGATTTTGAATACATACATTCACAAAAATATAAATAATAAAGAATTTCTCATCACAATAATCTTAATTATATCTATTTATTGAGGTGTGTCGGACAATACAGATGCCATAAATTTCAAGGAATTTAGCAAATATTCATCTCCTCTATTCAATTTTATTTTCATTTTTTCTATTTAATTGCTTATCAACCTTGTTAATATATACCTCATAGTCATTTACTAATTATGAGTTCTCACTAAGCAAAATAGATATTTCTATGACAAACCACAATATTTCTGTTTATTCAATATACTTCATCTCTTCTCATTTGCTTTGGCTAAGTGAAAGGAAGCCTGCAAAACACAATGAAAAAAAACTAAGCATAAACTCTCAAAACTATGTTTATGATTGCCAACAGACTAGTATCAGTCCCTCATTTACTATTGAGAATATATAAAATATCTAAACTTACCCTAATCTAAGAGAAGTATCCGAGCTATCATCCTCTAATGGAGGGCAGCCACTGCTGCAACTGCAAACATTTGTAACAGATTCTGATGACACACCTTCTTCCCCAACAACATCTGAATCTCTTTTTCTCTTGTACAATGTTGCCATCTGAAAACCCCCATAATTTCTTTTACGATATAATTTTGAAACAGTAACAACAATACAGTTTGATAAACCAACTACCTACTTTCTCTTTAAGTTGCTTGTTCTCTTCCAACAACCTCGCTCCCTGCACATCAACATCAACTTTTGTGATCCCTAGTATTGTTGGACTTTTAACATCATTTCATTACAATAGTCAAGTTTATTGTAGAATTATTTTTTTATATTTTATTTTTATCATCTATAATAGCAACAACCATAAATTATAAACTACACTTTTTTTCTCAATTTTTTTTTTTTTTTTTTTTTGTAAAATTAGTTGCATTTCTAAGTGAATCGATAAAATATTTAAATTTTATATTAAAACTATATTAATCATATTTTATTAAATAAACTTATTTTTTTAATAAATAGAATTTCATTAATAAATTTTATTAAACATAAAATCTAAATATCATTAATATATTATAATTTTTAATTTAAGAATTTATAAAAATTAAATTAAATATAATTTAAATTTCAAATATTTAGATATTGTTATAGATATATAACAGTCACCTCTTTATAACATCCAAAATTTTGATGGACAGATAAGACTATTATAAAAATGGTTGACTATACTAACCTTATTTTCAAGTGAAGAGATCTCGTTCATAATCCGATTGCTCTGCAAAATAATTTTAATTGTTTAAAAAAAAAGAAAAAAAAAGATAGGAAGCACAAATTAGTGAACATGTATATATGTAAACCTTGGTTTCCAAAACGCATTTAAGTCCAGATTCAAGCATCCCCTCTAGATGCTGCAATTCCTCAATGTTCAGTCCTTGAAGATCTTCCCCTCTCATCTGCCTGTTCAAAAGTTAAACTTAAAACTAAATATCAAATACCCTTCCGGATCGGTGTTTGAATCGGTCAGATTACTGGTTTTCGATTTGATTAATCTGACCAATTCGAAACAAATAAATCATTAAAAATTTTAAAAATAAAAATTATTAAAATAATAACAAAATCAGATTCAATCAATTTAATCGGTTTTTTAATCTCATTCGTATCATTTCCCAATTCAATCAATTTTTTATCAATTCCTAATCTTAATTCAAACAACCAAACAGATTAGGGATTACTAACCTTAATTGGTGGGTCTTATCAACTATTTCCTTGCTCAATCGTATGTTGTTATTGTTCTCCAGCTATAATAGAAAAATGGCATATTTACATTATCACTCCATTAAAAGCTATACTTTCAAAGATATTTGCAAACACATTCCATCTTTTAATATGAAAAAGGTCAAAAAAAAAAAAAAAAACATTTTTGGTCCTTCTTAATACGAAAATAAGTAAATTAGTTTCTCTAAAAATTTAAAGTAATTTGATCTATGTCAACTTCGATAGTAGGCAACTAAGAACAAATAATCACAATGTTAATATTTTTTTTGTCAATTCTACATATTTTTTTACCAGTATAATAACAAATTTAGCATACAAAATTTATACTTTTTTCAATTTGGTCTTTATATTTACACAAAATATACAAACATTGAGGGCTAAATTTGTTTCATACCAATCAAAATTATGTATAGTTGACGGAAAACATTAACATCGTGATTAATTGTCCTTTGTTGTTTACTTTCGAAATCGAAAAAGATTAAATTACTTCATCTTTTTTCGAAGACTCAATTTATTTAATATCAAAATTGAAAAAGACCAAAAAAGTGTTTTTGCCTACGAAATAACAATAGAAAGAAAATGTAAAGGAAAAATAGAAATAATAAGTAGATAATTAGAAGGATCTCAAGGCATGCACGGAGAAATGAGATGAATTTTCGTAAAATACCTGGAGATCAAGAGAAGGTTGGTCCAATTTGATGATACTGCTGGAGTGCAAATTATATCTTCCCAAAGTATCTTTCATACTTCACATAAAGGGGAAAAAAAATGAAAACATTATTGTTTAGGTGAAGATTAACATGAAGCAAAAGGCAATTTCTAAAACCCATTGCTGATATTTAGTTTTAGTTATTACAAGATGAGAAAAGATAATACGAAAGAATGACTTTATAAACAAGTAATCTATACAAAATCATACCTGTTAGAGCCATATAGAAAGGACTAAATCAAAACATATACTTTATTCTTGAAATATCATAGTTTTGATGGAAAATATCCCACATTTCGAAATATGCCTTTGATACTAACAAGTAGTCACTTCCTAAATCTATACAAATGGAAAAATAAAAAAAGTGTCTATAAAACAATATATATTATATTGTATAGCAATATGTGTCACTAAAGATTCCCAACATATACCATCATGGAACCCCATGAAACAGTAATCTAAGGGCATAAGGATAGTAAAGCAGAAAAAAGTACCAAAAATCATCTAAGAATGACAATCAATTAATAAGTTAAGCCATAAATCGTAAAATCTCAACATGAACACTACATGACCGATATATTGCCAACAAATAATGTTTATAAACAGCTTCCATGATCCATGTAGAATGAAAAATTGGAAGTAAAAAGATTATAATCCATAAAGGGTTTCTTCAAAAACTCAAAGCAGAGAAAGTTCATAATCACAAAACCCAGGCCATAGCTATGAGATATTAATGGAAGGTTTTTCATCTTCAAAGGGAACGATCTAAAAGAAGAACTTACTGCAATAGTTACACATACAAATCTAAAAAAGAGAGTGCAAATTTTATATACCTGGAGCTAGCGAATTCAAATAGTTTCCCAGTTGCCGAGAAAATGATGAGAGCAACCTCAGCATCACAAAGAACTGAAAGCTCTTCGGCTTTCTTGAAAAGCCCTCTTCTTCTCTTAGAAAAAGTCACTTGCCTTGCAGTCAAGTTGTCAATCTTCTTGATCTTGATCTTCTCCCTTGCCATTTTTCTTCACTATCTTATCTTCTTCCTCAAAACAAAACAAAAAGTGCTTCTCGTTTATCATTTCTCCATAGAAATAATAACTTGTATTATAATACGTAAGAATGACTTAAAAAATGAAAGATCCAAGTGAGGTTTTCTTGATTTTTGTGCTTGTGTTCATAACAAAAAAAAAATTATATGAAAACCCTAGTGAAAAAAAAAAAAAAAGAACATGTTCATCAGATCCAGGTGAATGAAATAGAAAAAAGTAACAAAAACCCACTAATTTTAGCTCATTAACATGCACAAAAAAAATACAAAGGTCAACGATTTGTGATTTATTTTCCTAAGTTTTACCTTATAAAGAAACTGATATTGGTTCTGAATTTGGAAGCTTGAAGTTCGGTAAAAGAGAGCAAAAGGCTCCCAATTAAAGAAAGTTAAAAACCCAGATGGAGAGAGAAAGAGAATGCTGAGAGTAAATTTGCTGGCTCAATAAAGGAAAGATTTAACTATTTTACCTTCCTTTCCTATAAATAAATAATTAATTAACTGCAATTTCATATATTTTTTAATATTTTCAAAAACCCTTTCCTTTTTGGTTAAAAGAAAAAAACTCATTTTCTTCATTTTCTTCATTTCAACAAGCTTCTTTTGGGGGGTCTTTTTCATGTGGAGGAGGCCGGCTTTCCGTACATCATGGATGGTAATGATGGAAGGTATTAACCCCTACTTTGTATCTACTGCACCAGCCTCCAATGGCACATCACTGCAACAGTATCTTTTTTCAAGGCTTAATTTAAAAAATACCCCCTAAATTATACCCGTATTTTCAAACCGGTACTTAAAACTTTTTTTGGTCAAATGTGATATTCAAACTCAAGGGAGAAGCCATGAATTCTTTTAGGGATTGAAATTAAATTATATATTTTTAAGATAGTAAAAATGTAAATTTACTATTTTAATAGCCTATACTATTATATTTTTAAAAGATTAAATTAATTTTTTATCATTTTTGGAGGATTAAAATCAAGGGCGAAGCCAAAACAAATTTTTAAGGGGGCCGAATGAAAATTTAATTTTTTATGGTCTATATCTTTATAATTTTTAAAGGATTAAATCGAATTTCTATAATTTTAGGGGGGCCAAAGTATAATTTTACCTTTACTAATTTAAAATTTTAAAAAAATTTCAAGGGCTTAAATATAAATTTTCTATTTTAGGGGGAGCCAGGGCCACTGCCAACCCCCTTGTATCCGCTTCTGGTTAAAGTGTAATTTTATCATTATTTATTTAAAATTTTATAACTTAAAAAGAAACTTAAATAATAATAAAAATTATTTTAAGAGAACCGAAACCCTACCAGGCCCCCGGCTCTCCCTGCTCAAATTTAAGTTTCGTTACTCATTTTACCTCAAAAGTTAACTCTATTAAAACAAAAAAATTTAACTAATCAAAAGCTAACTCAAGAAAAATATTAAATGTAATAAAAAAAAGTAATAGGTAAAAAAAAATTACCTAACTCAGGAAACAACATTTGTATTTAATTAATATTAATGTAATATTTTCAATTATATATTGATTATTTATTTATATAATTTTTACAATTTTTTTCTATTTTTTTCTTTATTTTTTGGAATTGTTTTACATAAATAATTATGTGGTAATGCTTACATTACATTTTTACCACGGTAGGCTTGGTCATTGGGCGACATCATTATTTTTTGTTGAATGAGAGAGTAATAATATAGTTAAATCAGACTTGTACAAAAAAAAATTACCTTTTACTTTTTTTATTATATTTAATATTTTCTATTTTTCATTTCAAATTCGAACAAAAAAAAAAGTAAAATCAAATAGAGAAAGGATGGTATGAAACTGTGATTTCACATCATCGTTATCCCTTTCTAATACGAGCATGACAAATCAGATTTTTCCTCCTGATTTTCAACTTTTTTCTTCAGAAAAAGTTCAAATCCAACTAAAAATGCTAAAACTCAGGAGGAAAAATCTGATTTGTCATACTCATAATAGAAAGGGATAAGGATGATGTAGAATTACAGTTACATACAATCTCTTCTCAAGTCAAATATCGATGACATGGAGTTTTTTTTTTTTTTGTAACAGTGTTAACTTTTGGGGTAAATTTAGTAATGAAAGTTGAGTTTGAATATAATATTTGACCAAAAAGAGTTTATATACCATTTTAAGAACACGATTACACAGGTATAGTGTAGGGTTTTTTATTATTAAATTTCGTAATGTTTAAACCGTTATTCGCTAAAAAAAATAAAACACATTTATTTATCAAATTTAATGTAAAATGTGCTTTGTAATCTACTTTATTTAACATAGTTTTAATTTTAAAATTATAATAAGGGAATTTATTTGATACACTATCAGGAGAGATCTTATAGAAATATGTTAAAATATTAAAAACAAAAGATATATGTCATAATTTTAATACTGCTTGTAAATTAAAAGAAACTGTCAGTATATCAAATATTCACTCTTATAATAAATCTACATTAATTATGAGTTTTCATATTATTTATCTTAAATAGATTTCAATGTAAATTTATTTAGGGTAAACTATTCCGGTAACTCTAAAATAATATCATTTTTATTTTGGTCACTTTAATTTTTTTCTCAATTTAGTCATTCTAATTAAGATAATAGTTCGATCGGTAATTGCCATTAAAAATTTCGTTAATCCACTAAAGGATTGCTGATGTTGCATTTTTTGACTTCTGGCTAAAGCTAGGAATCTCTTTATAATTAGCGCAAAATACTTTTTTTTTTGTTTATTTGCAACATAAGAACAGTCAATCTTCATCATCGCCTAGCGCCTACCATAAAAACCACCAATCTTCATCATCACTCAACACCCATCGCCTCCATCTCTATCGTTCCTCACTCTGCTACCCCTGCACCATAAGATCCCTACAACAAAGTATTTCACAATATATTGTTTAAAGAAATCAGTAATGTGCTTAGGAAACATGTTTAGTAATGTAAAATTGAAATAATGAACACAATAAATTATAAAGTAAGTAAGAAAGGCGTTATGCATATCACCTAGTGACCTGGAATCCAATCCAATTTTATCAGGTACGTTACATTGAGTTACCTTCAACTCACTCCAGCTCATCACTTCGCTCCCGCTTGCCACCTTTGCTAGCTAGCTAGTTGATTCACAGTTTGTCACCTCCCAATTCACCGACTAGTAAGTGCACCACTCTCTAGCTTCACCTCCCAGCTCATCTACTCGAGAGAAAGCCCCTTCAAAGATACCTATGAGGTTATGTGTCAAACTTAGAAAGGTAATATGTCGTTGTGTTTGACACCTAATTATCCCCTAATACGTCCCATCAAAAAACTGTGCCTTATGAGAAGGGGTTAGAGGAAAAAACCCTCAATATGGTAATAAAGTATTTTAAATAATTAAAATTTCATTATTATCTATATAAACAATATAGAAAAAAAAAAAAGATGGTAAGAGTAAAACACCTTACGCAATCGTCTTGGAAAAAAATTCAATTCTGGTTTCTTAGTTGATGAGTTTTTTTTTTTCAAATCATAAAATACAAAGGAAAGAAAATAAATAAATTAATATATCATTTAAAATATTTTAAATTACTTAGTATTAATAACTGAATCAATTGGTCTAAATTGTTGTTTAAGCCCGGCACAGATTAAAAACACTAAACTCGAGCTAAACTTGACCTGCCCATATTAATTTTTTTTATATAAAAATAAATTTATAAAATATAATACACGAAATATACTAAAAATTAAAATAAATATTTTTCAACAAATTGAAAATATGTTAAAAAGATTATACTTAAGATAGTACTGAATTAGTTGTAACTTAGCAAGTAAATATCTCCAAAATAGTAGCAAAATTAACAATAAAACAAGAGCTATACAGTATTCAAACAATAACAATAAAATAGTAGCAATATAATAACGAAATAGTAACAAAACAACAGCAGAAAAAAAAAGTTTAGGTTGATTAAGGCCAGGCCAAGCTCGAGGTAAAAAAATCATTCCTGAGGCCTAGACTGGTTTATTTAGAAAACGTACTCTTTTTTTTTTTGTTCAAACCTATTTTTCAGATTTCTATTTTTGTCCAAACAATCTCACTTTTTGAACGAGCCTTCAAGCCTAGAGACATTAATGCATTAAATGTAGGAGAAAAACATTATATTTTTTTTCATTTTTTCAATTTTTTTTTTTAAATTTATCAATACCGCCAATGTATCAAGCAGCATTACAAAAAAAAAATATTACTTTTATTTTTTCAATTTTTTTTTCATATTTAAAAAAAAAAAGTTTACTGATAGGATGCCTCTAATGCATCAAGTCACACTCAAAATTAATATAACAAAAACATCATTTTCATAATTAATTTATTCCAACATTATTTTTATTAAAAAACCGAATAATACCTTAAATATGATAGTAAAATATATCAGATAGTTTAAGAGTCAAAAGACATGTAACTGTCCCTAATTTATAGTAAAAATTAACTTGAATGCGACATTATATAAAAAAAATGTTAATTTATAATAAATTGCGTAAATTATTTGTGAAAAATGGCTGTCCCAAATTTTGACTTTGTAATATAATAATTAATATATTTATAAATGTGAATTAATGAAATCACACTTTTCATTTTAAACACATTTTTCCATACAACTATTTTAACCCAATGATTTTGTCATGTAATTGGATGGACCGTGCGTTTACTTGTGATTAATATTGACGATAATAAAATTACATATAATAATAATACTATAATATAAGACAAAAAAAAAATTAAACACACCGCATTAAAAGTAAAATCAATAAGACAATCAACCCCACGTTCTATAGCTATTACACAATTTAAATGCTAATGTGACGTCTCATACGGTAATCTATGCCACTTGCAAAAATATAAACATATCCATCTAAACATGATCAAAACCTTGCTTTAGTATATATATTTGTAATTTATTAAATAAAATATTTAAAATTATCCCGTAATAAATAAATTTTATTAATTTTAATGGACAAATAAATAGTTTTCATCATGCCCGGCCCTGGAGTCGTTTGGAGGTGTGGCCGTCTAGGGCCTAAGGCTGAAATGAGTCTAAAATATTGTTTTCTAGTTGTTAAAGGGCCCAATTTTATTTTATTTTAACTTTTGAAGGTCAAGAAAATTTTTTTGCCAACTTTTAAAGGGTCCAAAAAATTTTTTACCAACTTTTAAGGGATCTAAAAAAAAATTCTCTAACTTTTAAAGAACCTTGTTTTGCCTAGGGCACCAGAAATATTAAAAACGAGCTTGGTTTTCATCAAATATACATATTATCTTTAAACATTCATATATATATGAAATTTTATTTTATGGATTTTTTTACCACATTATCCATTTTTCCTACCAATTAGAAATTCGAAAGTGGGCGAATGTGACATTTAGATAGAGGATTTCATTTGTTTTTACCACATGAATCGTCGCTTTTTATGTAAAAATAATAATAATAATCAATTTCAGAGGATAAGAATTTTGATGCCCTTTGACGTAAAATACTTAATATATTCTCACTTTTCATCATAATGATTAAAAATAATATTAATTATTTATATTTTATATATTAGTAAATTATATGCATTTTTTTAAACATCCTTACATTTATATTATATTTTGGATCCATATGGTTTAAATATGCTTCATTCCGAATTTGAGTTGTCACTTTAGATCGATAAAATGACCTAATTGATACAATATTGATATTTGGAGGACTTAATTAGAATATTTTCAAAAGTGGAAACCAATTTATAATCTAAATCATAGTTTGTGAATGTTCAATACAATTAAACTGTACATTCTAAATCAATTTGTTCATGTGGTAGGTACAAATTTGATCTATGTGTTTTAAATATGTACGGTGTCATATTTGAGCTGCCATTTACCATGGGAGTAATATAATGACCTAACTAATATGATATCTTTTTTTGCTTCATTCAAAGTGGAAATTACAAGAGATCATTATGTTTCACTCCTAAGCAATGAGCTTAAAATCTCTCCCCAGGAAAACAAGCTTGAAGGGAGAAAAGATCAATTCTCGAACATTCAAAAACTATTAGAATTTTGTGATCCGAATCGTTTCATTTGTTAAAAAATAAAAGAGAGAGGCAAAATAGGGGGATCTGTGCTCTCGCAGTACGAACCATGCAATATGGCAAAATAGACATTGATTATAACAGGGTTGTTTAACACTTAAATAGATGTAGTTGAACTCCTTTTGTATCGTGTATTTTTCAACATAATGAATTTCTCCTCCTCTGCTCGTGATTTTTTCCGATAAGAGTTTTCCATGTAAAATCTGTATATTTTTATTTTTCTTTCTTATTACTTTGCAATCATTCTACTGCCATTATAGACGTTTATTATAACATAAACAAAGCCAAAAACAAGCAACACTGTCTGTAAAACACATGGATCACACAATGAAGGAGAACAAGGAACTCTTATTTAAGAGTAGCTTTTGTTAAAATTTGTTAACTCAATATATTTATTTTCCATCAATCATATGATACGTCACATAAGGGTAGCTTAATCGACATGCCAATTTGATAAATTTTGATAAAAAAAATATTTACGATTTTAACGACTGGATTGAGATTTTTGAAACAAAATAGTTAAAGGACATAATTTCTAACCTTTTAAGTACTTAGATTAAATCTCAATTTTTGTCAAATTACGAAGGCTAACAGCAAATTTACCCTATTTTGAAAATATCATAGAATAAAAATTACATCATTAATCCAACAATTTCAATTTTATTCTTGAAATTGACACCATAAAAAGAAAATATAGAGAAAATCTATCTCATTGATCATTTCTATGAAATGTAGAACCAAAAAAGAAAATCATTACTATGAAAAAGCTGAAGGTAGGGATAGTGAGTTTCTCAAGAGAGAGGAGGAAAAGAGTTGATGAATTATGATGGTTAAAATCTGCTGTTAGTCCCTATACTTTAATAAAATTTGAGATTTAATCTTTATATTTAAAAAAAAGTTAGAAATCAAGTCTTTCTAGTTCTTCAATTTAAAAATCCTAACCCAATCATTATCTTCATTGGTTTTTTCTGTTAAAATTTGTCAACTTACCGTGTTTATTTATTGTCAATCATATACCACGTCATACGAGGATAGTTTAATCAAAATTCTAAATCGACAAAATTTGACAGAAAATGCTTGATAAAAAGACCTCTCCAGTCTCTCTCAAAAAATTGGAGCAATATAATACCATTCAATTTTGAAAGTGAGTAACTAAGGACAATTAATTACAAAGTTAATGTTATTCTTCAATTGTGCATAATTTTGATTGGTACAATAACAAATTTAGCCCTCAATATTTACATATTTTGTTAATTTCGTTTTGATTTTTTAAAAAAGAAACAAATTTAACCTCCACATTTACAAAAACATTGTAAGCCAAATTTGTTAAATCATGACCAAATTGATAGAATGTGTAAATTACGAGAGCTAAATTTGCTATTACACCGGTCAAACTTATGTGAATAAAATCGACAGAAAACATTAACATTATGATTATTTGTCCTTAGTTGCTCACTTTCGAAATCGGCAAAGATTAAATTACTCTGAATTTTTTGAGATGAACCAATTTGCTCGATATTAAAATTAAGAGAGACAGGAGAGGTATTTTTACCAAAATACTTACAAAGAGACTAGGATAATATTTTGAAATCGAAAACGAAGGAGGACATGATTTCTAACTTTTTAAGGACTAAATCTCCAATTTTGTCAAAGTACAGGAACTAACATCATATTTTAACCAATTATGATTTTAGTCTAGTAATGGGCTTTCTGACTGAGAAAAGACCCATTAACTCTCCGAAGAGTTGGCCCATGCAAACCATAGCTACATATCAATAAACAAAAAGCCCCCCACTGAGTGCCCCCAGCAGCCACCTGCACTTTCAGAGATATTTTTGGGGCATTGAAAACCTACTTTAATAATGGAGTGGTAGAGGAGGGGCCTGGTTATTGGCCTGAAACAGTTGGAAAGTAATGGAAGACAGCTCAATACTGGGCATCCTCGTTGTATCCTAGTTTTTCAATATTGGCATTCTTTCGTGGGGCACCCTTTTCTTAGGGACCAGTAATTTTTACACCTTTTCCATATTATCTATTGGAATGCACATTTTAAACGAATAAATAACTAATGCCTGGATTTAGGAATCGAATCGGGAAATTTTTTGATTGAACTAATTTTTTTATAATCGACTTTCATATTGTAAAAATTGAAATTGACCCAAGTTTTGATTTAAAAAAATGATATTTTTTCAATTGAGTTGGTTTGCAAAAAAAAAAAAAAAAAAAACTACTAAATTTTCTACACATTCATATATATATATATATATGGTAAATTATAAGAGGAAGGCAAAAACCTAACAGCAATGCGACTAACGTGGCTTAAATTCAGGTCACACCTGGGGCGTTAAACACTCTGACCATCAGACCAACACACAGGCTACACCTAGGACGGTAAACCTATTAATTATGACTCAATTAATTTGAGCCAAAATTTGACTCGATTTAATTTGACTACCAAGAGTCAACCACTCGAACCCAAAGTTTTGTTTTAATTTTGGGTAAACTACTAAAATAGTCACTTTTGTTTTCCTCAAGTTATATTTTAGTCACTTACGTTAACATGTTGTAATATTTTAGTCACTAAGCGTTAATTGCAGTTAACGGTGTAATGGTAAGCTGACGTGACACGTTAAATCATCATTTCAAATAAAAATTTTAGATTAAATTATACAATTGGTCCCTATATTTATTCATTTTGAACAATATTTTTTTATGGTCTTTTAATTTTTTTTTTTTTTTTCTATTGGCAAACGAAAATATTGAGGCAACAGTCCATATTGATTCATAAACCCAAAATGAAAAAAAAAAGTTTATGAGAGAGGTCCAGCTTTATAAAATGTTACAGAAAGGCCCAATTGAGCCTACCTAAGTTTAGGTTTGAAAGTCAAGCCATTTAATAATCCTCACACTCGTGGGCTTGGCTCACGTCCATTCCCTAGCTAATTTATAGCATATTTGGTTTGCATGAGTAAGGATGAACAAATCTCGATTCATTTTGAAAATAAATAAATAAATTCGAGTTAATCGAATCGTGTTATTAGAATTAAGTTTTGAGTCAAGTTGAATTTTACAATTCAGATAACAGATTGGTGTAAATACTCATTTAGTTCTCGTCAATTTTGAAAATGAGCAAATTGGTCTCTCTCTCAACAAAAAGAAAGAAAAATTCAAAATAATTTTCAAGAATTCAAAATATTTATAATGGATATCATATTGGGATTGTGGATGATGAAACGATTAATTTCTATATATTGTATTAGAGAACTATCGTCTTTTACTCTAGTTTGTACTATCCATATATTAGTATGGTTAAATCATATGCAATGGTAAACTAGAAGTTTACATTAGTATAATTGAAGTTTACATGCATACTAAACATGAAGTTTACTATTCCAAATATACTAATTAGTTGGTATGATCGGTTAGACCATCTCGATCAATAATGACACGACAAAATGAGAATTTACACGGAAGTTTATTAAAGAACCCAAAGATTCTTTATTTTAAATATTTTTTTTAAGTGTTGCTTGTTCTAAAAGAATATGAATTATTATGATCTCACTAACAAAAATTGAGATTGAATCTCTAGCATTTCTGAAAGGAATATAGGTTCATTTATCCAACAAGTGGATGTTTTAATTTCGATAGATGCATCTACAAGTTATGAGTTATCAACTCGCAACCTGTAGTTTGTAAGATTATTTGTTTAATAATTTGTTTACGAACAAAACATTCAGATTATGTAATTGAGACGATTCTTGTTAATGTTGGTGCTTTTATTACTCAAGTTTTCAATGATTATTATATGCTAGATTATCAATGTGAGTAACTATCGCAAAAGCATGTTGTTTATTTGTATAAAATGGTTTAACAAAATTAATAATTAAATACATTCAATTTGTAGCTAAACCATTATTTTTAGTAGCAAACTTTTTGTATATATAGATATAATATTTTATATGAATTAACATTTATACACAGCATGTCAATAAATAGGACAAGAGTAGGTGTCGATGTTGTCAGGAACATGAGTGAGGGGAGAAACAAGCCTAAGGGTAGATACGTGGTTTGCACGACCCATAGGATCCTATGGCCACATTGTGATTCTCATTCTAAATCTCGCACTCTCCCGACCGATTGTACCAACCATGATAGACAAAAATAGATCAACGAAACCGAAGGGCAAAATAAAAGCTAAAATATAAAAAAGGCAGAAAGTCACCCATCAACCGACCTCTACACTTGACGTAGCCTTTGGCATCATGAGACTTCCAACAGTGAGATGGTGGCAGGTGAACAACAGAGCCCAAGGAGCACCGTTGATCCAAAAGAGACGGTACTAGATACCAACCGAACTAGCGGTTACTAAACCACTCAGCCACCCCTTTCCAGGCAATCAGAAGATAAAACAACAAAGGGGACGATAATGACCGACAAACCACTTCAAAACATCACCGACAACCTCTTATACAACTAACCATTATATTTCCAATAATAGCTTTCTTTCTTTTTTTGGTGTTGGGGTATTGGAGCCCTTGAAAATAGTATAAGTACTAAGATTCAATGTAAATGCGCAAAGCACTTTGGTGCTCCTTATAAGCATGAAAATAAACTATTCCATTCTTTTGAGCTCATCTATCCTACACTTGGGTAAACCAAATAAATATAAAGTAGATGGCCACTTGTCAGCTGCAAATGCACGCTTAGTCCATAAATTATTACGTTCTTTTAATTTCCAAGGTAAATCTTCCTTTGTATAATCCAAATATGTTACCCATTTTGTAGGTTAAAAAATTCTTCTCTATGGTTGTTCAAAATAATTACCACAATAATGGAACAAAATCCTATGAATATATTAAGTTTAGATACGGCCCAAAGGTCCGTAAAATTAAAAAGATTTGAATAAAAATATAGATATAAAAATGGGCTAGGGCAAAAAAATAAGGCCCGTTTAGAAAATAGGTTGAGCCTCAAGTAAAGTTTTTTTTTGCCTGAGTTCGGCCCGACTCGAATTTATAAAAAAAAAACTGTTGTTTTGCTACTATTTTCCACTGTTTTGCTGCTATTTTTTCATTACTTTGTTGTTATTGTTTAGATATTATATAAGTCTTCTTTTATTGTTAATTTTGCTATTATTTTAGATAGGGGTGTTGAAATGGTTAACCGAACCGAATTAGTATTAATCAAATTAACCGAACTTTTTAATCATTTAACCGTTAACCGAACCGAATTTTTTTTCAAAAAAAATTAACCGAACCAAAATATTTCGATCAATTCAGCCGAAATTTATATGTTTTTATTTTTTTGATAAAATAAATATAAAACATATAAAAAATAAATTGATGATGTTGATTTAAATATACTAATAACATTATAGAAAGACTACGACCAGAATTAAACCTTTCCTTTTTCAAGCTTAGATTAAGGAAAAATTATGGATCCAATGCTAAAAGATCTTTGACAGCCCAATTATTATTGGGTAAAGGCTCAATACCAATTTCTACCTAGAAAGAAAGAAAAATTATCTGTAAAATTTTACATTTTAATTTATTTATAATTATAGTAAAATAAATATTCAAATCGAAGTGGTGAATATCGTACCAATAAATATACTGTTTTTATTTGATATTGATACGTATTGATATAGACATGTTTCAGTGTTTCTCGTAGGATTTTGAGCATATAAAAGTATATATGAATTTTTCATGTATATAATTATAATTTAATTTCAATATTTTTAATAAATAATATTATATGAAATGTAAATATAGCTTAATTATATATGTTTATATGGAAAATAAAAATAAAATTATTAATTGAGTTCAATAAATTAATTTAAAGATTATAACTTATTTTTAAATGTAATTATTAAAGAATTAATAACCGGGAAAAATTAAATATAATTTAAAATATCTAAATCTTGTTAATAATTAGTATTAATTGATATAAGTCAATGCAACCAATATGAAACTAACTGCGTTGTTTAGAATACTCATAATAAAAAAAATAAAATATTATAAAAAAATAATTTAATTTCATATATCAAGTGATTTTGAAGAAAATTTCATAAACCCAAATTATATAATTTATTTTTAATTTCAAATAAGTTGATTTCATATTTTAAAATTTATTATATTTAGTGACTAAATTAAGTGCATGATTTATATGTTTCAATTAATATTTTCAAAAACACATATTTTTTTATTAATTGCAATTTTTCCAATGACAAAATAGTTTTTGAAAATAAAATCAAATAAAAAAATTTCAAATTTGAGTTTTTATTTTGCAGGGTATTATTCAAATAATGTAATTATATCATATAATTGTATAATATTTTTAATTTTCAAAATAAATATATTCGTTAAAATTATTTTAAATGTTTTTGTTGACGCAAATAGGATGAATTGTGTTTATTTTAGTTATTATTTGGATGGACGGTGCGGTGCGTTTAGCTTATTTTTTATCTTACGTTATATTATCGCTATAGTGTCTAATCTCATCACTACTAGAGGTGATCATGGGTTGGGCTACCCAGCCCGGCGGGTAAAAATATAGGCCCGAAATATGGGTTTGGGCAAAAAAACGAGGCCCGTTTAGAAAACAAGCCGGGCCTCGGGTAAAACTTTTTTGGCCCGGCCCGGCCCGAATTATATATTGAATATATATTTTATTTTTAATCAAATATACTTTTTAAATTTACATATTTTTTATTTGTTTTTTTTAATATTTGTTTTAAAATTTTTTATTTAATGAAAAAAGCTTAAAAAAATCAATATGGGCCGGGCCGGGCCGAGCTCGGGTTTATCAATTTTCTTTTGGGCCGGGCTTGGACAAATTTTAGGCCCATATTTTGGGTCAGGCCAGGCTCGGGCCTAGAAAACGGGCCTAAAATTTTGTCCGGGCCTGACCCGAACCGGCCCATGATCACCTCTAATCACTACCGTTATTTTTACATTAACCGCAGATAAACATACCGTCCATCCAAACCCACCATTAAAGAATAAACATATTAAAGATTCAGTGTTTTGAATAAATATTTTATAAAATTGGACCCAACCCATCTAATTCATCTACATTTATATAGTAATAAAAAATTTATCCTATTTAAATTAATTATAAAATATATCATCAATAGAAATTTTATCACATATGTATGTGTGTAGAAACTATGTATTTAGTTAGTACATATAATAAATAACGAAATGTAAGGTTTAAAACTAATTAATAATAACATATGAAATATGTACGATATTAAAATGAAAAAAATAAATTGTGAGTAAAATAAAATTTATACACATAAATACATCATATTGAGAATACTAAATGCATTACAATTGGTTACTATGGTATTGCCATCAATCTTGAGTTAGTGTCGAGTTGACTTGTAGTTAGATTTGTTCATGGGTTAAGTTATTTGCTCAAGCCCAAAGGCTTGCCCGAAATTTGGGAGGGTATAAGCAAATACATTAGACTCGGAATGGACTTGAGTAAAAAAAAAAAGGTCAGTTTAAAATATGAGTTGAGCTTGGACTTGAAAATTCAATGCATAGCTTTTTTTAGTTTGTAATGTTTTATATTATATTATCTTTATATATTACGTAATTTATAACACATAAACAACTATAATGTAAACATTCAAAAATGTTAAAATACTGTATATAAAATTTTAATAAATAAATAAATTTATTATTATTTTAAATAAAATGGCCTTAGGTTAGCCATTCACAAATATGGTGGGCTTAGGTAAAAATTTAGACCCATATTTTCGATCGAGCTTGGGCAAGTGCCTGACTTCAACTTGACTCAACTCATGAATACTTTTACTTGTGACATCAATTTAATAAATGACATTATCAATATATATAATTGATGAAAGTAATAAAATATGCATAACACAGTTGAAATGTAAATATTATATTAAAATAAAGTTTTGATTCAGTAGTAAAATTAATGTTTTATTAATATAAATAGAACGGGCTCAAATCCCATCACATGCAAATTTTTATTTTTTTTTAATAAATAAAAAGATTAAATACTCTTAAATAGTATAATTTATTTTAAATATAGAAAGATATTTTATAAATATATTACTTTTGACATAGGTCCAAATATATTTTGATATATGTTTTATTAATGTATACAGTTATTTTGATATATGTCCAAATATATTTTGATTATCAATTTAGTCGTGTTTTAAAATATAATATTATTTATAATTTAATTTAATAATAATTAAAATGATTTTATAAAGGATATAATATATTATTTTTAATATATGATTATATTAAAATTATTTATAATTTAATTTAATAATAATTAAAATATTTTTATAAAGGATATTTTTTCAAAAATAGGGATTTTTAGTTTATTTTTTCTTGAAATGGTAAATTTTGATTTGAAACATTGAATCTATGTGCCAGATCTTGACTGTCTACTGAACACAGTCATTTCCACTGTAAAGGAAAGTTGTTTTTTTCATTACACTAGTGTAATTATCGCAAAAACTTTACTATTCATGATGAAAAGACCAAAAAGGCCCAAATTACGTCTCCAATAAACTTAAAACTATATGTAATTTAATTAAAAAACAAACACCAATTTCGTCCATATGGTCTTAAAAATTTCCAACATAAACAGTCAAAATAAAAGCTCAACAAATCGAAAATCCCAATCGTTTTGTTTTTTCTTATTTTCCAAACAGACCCTTAAGAAAATGGAGGAAAATGGCAGTAGAGCTGAAGCCCTACGCCTTCTAGGGATCGCCGAGAAGCTTCTCCAAAATCGTGATTTCAACGGCTCAAGGGAGTTCGCAATCTTAGCTCAAGAAACCGAGCCCTTATTAGACGGGTCGGATCAGGTCCTAGCCGTCGCCGATGTCCTCCTCGCCGCCGACAAAAAAATAAACGGCCAACACGATTGGTACTCCATCTTGCAAGTTGATCGCCGATCCGAAGACAACGATCTCATCAAGAAACAGTATCGTCGCTTAGCTCTCCTTCTTCACCCCGACAAAAACAAGTACCCTTTCGCCGATCATGCGTTTAAGTTTGTAGCCGATGCATGGTCCGTTTTATCGAACAGCTCAAAAAAATCTCAAATCGACAAAGAATTAAGCTTTTTCACCAGGATTGATTTCAGCAACGCCGGCGATCGTTCGAATCAGTCCGGGAAATTACCGGTCACTAGAAGAGGGAAAAATCAGGACGGTGTTCAACACCGGTCGCCGAATTCCACAACCCAAAATGAAAACCAAAGGCCTAGATCGTCAACATTTTGGACAACTTGTCCGTACTGTTACAGGTTGTTCGAGTATCCTAAGTTCTACGAAGGTTGTTGTTTAAAGTGTCAGAATTGCCGGAGATCTTTTCACGCGGTTTCGATTCCGACACTTCCGCCGTTGGTCCCCGGGAAAGAAGCGTATTATTGTTGCTGGGGTTTTTTTCCGTTAGGGTTTATGTCCGGTAATCAAGAAAATGGAGCAAAACCACCGACCGGGTTTCCTAGTTGGATGCCTTCTACCATGCCTGGAGTCCAGCAAGAGAACGAAAGAAATGGAGGCAATGTGCCAGCTCCGTCGCAACCACCACTGCAAGCAGCTGTTCCACCAGCACCAGCAGCAGCTGTTCCACCAGCACCAGCAGCAGCTGTTCCTAAGACAACCGTGAAAAAGGTGGCTGAAAGGAACACTCCGGCGGCTGTTTCTGGTGGAAAGGCGCCCAATTCCACCCCAAGGAAGAGAGGGAGACCAAGGAAGAATCCCCTTTGAGGTTTCGATTTGCAATGCAATGTAGTTTTTTTTTTTTTCTTTAAATATTTGCCTTAAAAGAAACCTGACCGGATTGCTGGAGTCTTTTATGAAGGGAGAACAAAGGGTAATAGCTGAAGATGAAACTTTGCCATGTTGGGTGGAAATTGTAGGTATTTCTGTGGTTTTTAATTTTTGTTGTTTGTAGATTGTAGATTGTTTTAATGTACTAACTAGCACATCGGTGATTATGTAACATTATGATATGCAGCAATAACATGTTAGCAAGTTCTTTAGTTACTGATTTCGAGCAATCTCTGTTGTTGTCGTTGAGTTGAACCGCTGCATTACCTTGTCAATGTCTTGTAGGAAAACATGGTTAGAGTACCACTGATGTTGGTACTTTCCGAACTAGGAGATATTTCAGAACATTACCATAATTGTCGTTATCAGCCGCTCTACCAGTTGTTTGTTATGTTTCCTTCATTCCTTATAACTTGTATTGTTAGACTTCATATGAATATTTATAATGATAGCAATAGCAGTATTTGAATAGCCAAGGAGTCCAGAGTGAGATCAAATTGCAGTGCTATTTGTGTTTTGGGCTTGTTTTGCCAAAGCACTTTTAATGGCTCGACATAGCAAGGAGAGATTGATCCCGGGTTACTGAGTCTTTTTATTCTGATTCGATCAGGTATGTTTCCCTCACTTGGTGATCATGCACTTCTAAATTAAGTTAAATCCTTGTACTCTGTAGAAGCATGTTCATATAGGTCAAACCTGTAAGGTTGGTGCCGATGGCCGAGCAAAGAGCATGGTAAGAAAAGACCAAAACTAGGTGAGAAACCCCAAATGACATTTTGTATAGCTATATATAATCTCTTTATTCACGTTGTTACTACCCCAAATGACAAGTAGCAGATGATGATCGATAATTACGAACTAGCCGAGGATGGCCAATTCATATTCTATGGTTGCCCCAATGAAGAAATCAAAATTAGTAATGCTACTTGCAAATATAGCCATAGAAATGTTTTATTACAATTTCATGTTGCAGGCTGTGACATACTGAGTGATGCAGTTTCTATTTTAACTTGTTTTTTGCAAGTTCTTGCTGATACTTTCTAACACAACTGCAGGCATATGGATACTATATTTGAACCGGAAGCTCGAGTTTTGAAGAAATCCGATAACGGGTAAAAACGAAGAGATTTTTCACTCTATATCTTACTCATCTTGTTGCTGTAGATTTTAGGCAACGAATTGATTTCAAGAGTACTTTGCCTTCAGCATAACCAGCGGGTGAGATGTTTAATAGTATGCGTTAGGACATGATATTAAAGCGATTGGTCCAGTAACTATTCGGTAAAAGTATCATAGAAGTCCCTGTATTAAAGTTGGATTGCATTTTACCATTTTTACTTAAAAAAATAGCAAATTAGTCCTTATACATTTTCTTACAAAGTTTATGGATCTCTAAACTTAATTTTTAGACCTCATTGGCACGAAGGTAACTTGCTTATGCTGGAAATATATATTTATTGAATCAACAATTTTTTTTATGTAAAAAACATTTTCTTTTTGAAAATTTATTGCAAACACAATAAAAATATAAATATAAATATATGTGCAACTAATTACAATGTACTAGACCTGTTCATGGGTCGGGTAATTTGTCTAGGTCTGCCGGAAAACAGAAAGATTTGGACAAAATATGAGACTTGAAAATGAATTTGGGTAAAATTTAAGTTATATGGGTTGAGTCTTGGTTAAGATGTTTTTGGTCCAAACTTGGTTCGGCCCGAATATAAAATATATTATATTAATTATATATTAAATAATATTTATATATATTTATATTAAATCAATAATCCAATAAGAATTAAATTCATTAATCAAAATCTAAAAAAAAAAGCTTAATTAATTAACTCAACCCAAAATATAAAAATTGTCAAAATTATATTTAATACAATAATATATTTATCATATTTAGTGTTTTTTAGTGTCTTTTAATATAAATATTTTTAATGTTTTAATTTAAGGTTCTTAGTGCATTTAGTATATTATGTTTTCTTAAATTTTATTTTAAATAAAAATTAATCTAAAAAATAAATCGAGTCGGATTCAAATTTACTTTTCTTAAATTAGATCGGATTTTAACAAAAAGATAAACCTATTTTCCAGTTTAAACCGGATTCGAACTTAAAAAATTAATCTAAATATTTGACATGAAACTGACCCTATATATTGTACAAGGACGAATTGAGCTAAACAAAACTGATTCAAAGTATATTACAAGGAAATAATTATATGAAATAATGTTATCATCTTAAATTATAATATTTTTATTTTAAAAAGAATTAAATTCATGAAATTAATGAGATTGGGTTGAATTTTTTTTTCATATTACAATCGCAAAATATCGAACCTAGACTTTCAGGTGTCAAAGTCTCATCGGCTATTGAATCAACATCTTAAACGTGTTGGTATTTAAACACACGTGGATGTAAAAAGAAAATAATTGGTGAAAAAATATTCAGAAGAAAACAAGCGAAAACTTTAAATGAGGACAAAATAAAGATTGAAGTCGGAGCTGAATTTGCAGAGAGAATAAAACAGAGGAGACGATTCAAAAAGAAGCTTCAACCATGATCTCACAGTTCTTCGTGCTTTCTCAGCGAGGCGATAACATAGTGTTTCGCGATTGTCAGTTTCCTTTACTACTCTCATCTTCTTAATTTCTCTATGGATCTCAACTTCACTTTTCTCTTTCGGTTTTCTATTTTTTTTTTTTTTTACATTGAAATTTTAGCGATATAGGAATTGTAATTGCATTCTTTACTTTTAATTTAATCTGTGCGATAATTGAGTTTATAGATCTGGATGATTTCATTTCGATCCTTTCTCAGTTCTTCTAGGCTGTATCTTGAAATATAATTTATGTTAATTTAGCTCTCGATTTTGCCTTTCTTTTCTTTTCTTTTTTCTCCTAGCTTCAGTGTCAGACACTTTTAGATTAGCCTTCAATGCTTTTTTACCGAAAAAGAGCGATTCAAGGCTTGAATTGATTTTGCATGTTAACTTTTATGTAAAAATCAATAGGAATAATTGGCCTGTCATGTAAGAATTTCTGAATAATGAAATGCATGATGCCTATAGAAATATCACGGCATTTATTTTGAATTTTCATGATTGGCACTTAAGCATGTACGTAACTGCAAGATATGTATAGATTAATATTTATAAGATTGGTTTCCAGTTATGATTTGATTATGTTAAATGGAAAGATTTGTATAAAGCAAGACTCAAGAGATTAGTAATTGTTACCACAGATCGCGGTGAAGTAGCAAAGGGTAGTGCAGAGATATTCTTTCGTAAAGTTAAGTTTTGGAAAGAGGATGGTCAAGAGGAGGCGCCCCCTGTCTTTGTAGGTATTACCTTATCTAAAGAATGTAATGACATGCAGTATACTTTTATACTGGCTGAACAAATGATATGCATTAATTAGAGTAATCAACATATGATAGGTTCTGGTTTTAGTTTGATTCATTCTTCTCCTATTTTTGTTATCAAAAGCTGTTGTATTCCAATGCATTTTTTACTTGATTATTGCAGTACCTGAGCTGTTGCAAAGCCCTAATAACTTTGTATAACTGTTTTCAATTGATAGAACGTGGATGGTGTGAACTACTTCCATGTGAAGGTTGTTGGGCTGCTGTTTGTTGCAACCACAAGAGTTAATGTGTCCCCGTCTCTTGTCCTGGAACTTCTGCAAAGGATTGCTCGTGTTATTAAGGATTATTTAGGGGTTTTAAGTGAAGATTCACTTCGGAAAAACTTTGTACTTGTATATGAGTTGCTTGATGAAGTCATTGTAAGTTCTTTTTCATTCTAAACCTTTTAGTGTTATATTCTCTCTATTTATTATAAAAAGGCTCACTGCTGTTAACTAACTACCAAAAGATTAGCGCATCATGGCTTAGCATCTAGAATTCCATATGAATTATAATATACTGCATTTTAGAATCTCTCTGTACATTAGAAAACATTTTTTCTCTGTTGTATATGTTTTATTACTCTGCTGAAGTGTAGTGTTAGTTGTGCATTGTTCTTCTGAAAAGATTTAAACAGATTCTGCTACTGTTTCTATGTCTTTTCTTTTCCATCTAGGACTTCGGTTATATGCAAACAACATCTACTGAAGTTTTGAAGTCCTACATATTTAATGAGCCAATTGTGGTTGATGCTGCGCGTTTGCAACCTCTTGGCCCTGCTGCCATCTTTATGGTATGATGAGACTACTTGATTATGAACCCTTGTAATGGTACTCCATAAGTTTATCAACATGCACTTGTGAAGTTAATTTATCAAATTTGGATGCTTGCAGCAAGGAACTAAAAGGATGCCTGGCACGGCAATTACAAAATCTGTTGTAGCTAATGAGCCTGGAGGTCGGAAGAGAGAGGAAATTTTTGTGGATATAATTGAGAAAATCAGTGTTACATTTAGCTCTAGTGTGAGTAACTGTCTTTTTTATCAGATTCAATATTTTGAAGTGTTCAAATTTTTAGTTATTGGAAATTTTATAATCTAATACTGATGCATGAAGTCTATAGTGGGGTTGGTGTGATGGTGTCACACCAACTGGCTCCTGTTAAGTTTTTTGTGAATTATTTTAAATATTAGCGGTTTTGAGAAAAAAGCTTTTGCCTCATTCTCTTCCTTTTTGAACCAAATGAAGTTAGAAGCAGCTAATATATGTTCTTTCATTCCCCCATTATTTTCAATGCTTATTTACTCAATCCAGTTGCTTATTGCAGATAATTGTTATTTTTAAACAAAAAATCACTCCACAATACATGTATAGATGCTCCAATGCACTGCATGATTGACTTATTAACCAATTGAGTGATGTTTTAAACAGGGATATATACTGACTTCTGAGATTGATGGCACTATTCAAATGAAAAGTTATCTGACAGGAAATCCAGAAATCCGATTAGCACTTAATGAAGACTTGAGTATTGGAAGAGGAGGGGAATTGGCCAATGGTATTGCCCTCTCTTGTTCCTATTGACCATGCATTATTTTGAGATTTGTGTTCCATAGAGTTGCTTCTAATTATTATTATTTTTTTACTGATGAAGTCAATTTTTTAGGGTTATTGACTTGCTTCAACTTTAAGGAGTATTAGTTTATACCAGCATGATTCTCAACTTTAAATGTTGCAATTATTATCTTTGATATGAGTCTGACTGTTCTTCGCAATACGGTTATCCTGATTCGTGTACTTACCTTTCACCCACTATTTCAATCAATGATTTGTCATTCTACTGTGTCTGCTTGTTGTGACAGATTATAGGAGTTCATATGGTTCGAGGGCTGTGATCCTTGATGATTGTAATTTTCATGAATCAGTGCGCCTTGATAGTTTCGATATGGATAGGACTCTGGCTTTGGTGAGTGAAATCTAGATTATAGCTGCCGGAAAATCGTGGAGAGAGTGAAGAGACCATTAAATATCTTTGCATCATTTTGGTTTATGTTTCATTCTACTATTGTCTTTTAGGTACCACCGGATGGTGAATTTCCTGTCATGAACTACCGAATGACACAGGAATTCAAGCCTCCTTTTCATATTAATTGCTTAATTGAAGAAGCAGGACACCTTAAGGTGAGCTTGTCTTGTTTGACCTCCATATGTCATAATGGTTCTATCATATGCTTTTTCCCCTATTTCATAATCATGCAATATTTCCGTAATAATAATAAGATAAAAGAACCTATTTCATCCATACATAATCTATTTAGTTCTATAATAGATTTGAAATATAGGGCATTATTCCTGATTCAATTACTTATGCTTTTCTATTGACATTTTAGGCTGAAGTGATTCTTAAAGTACGAGCAGAGTTCCCCTCAAACATTACTGCAAACACAGTTGTTTTAGAGATGCCACTTCCTAAATATACTACCAGGTATTTTCTTTTCCCTTGGGCTCTATCTTTTGTGGTGGGATAAAAATATAAATATATCTGTGGATTACATCTTTTGTGCTTGGTGTTTATAGAGCTAGTTTTGAGTTGGAACCTGGAGTTACTGGGCAAAGAACAGATTTCAAAGGAGCAAACAAGAAACTTGAATGGGATTTAGAGAAGGTGAAAAAAATTTAGAGATGGTTTCGACCATCAAATGTATTTTCCCTTTTCATATAATCATCATTTTGTAATCTTGACAGTTTGTTGGTGGAGTTGAACATACACTACGTGCGAAGCTGACTTTTTCTGAGGAATTGCATGGTATGCATTGTCCATTATTTAATTTTTGGAAAGAATAATTTTTCTAAAGTCAATGTGACAAGTTCTTTTGTGAATGTTCTATATTTATATCTCATCGATGAAAGAATTATGGTTTAATTCAGCAAACATCACAAAGGAAGCTGGACCAGTTAGCATGACTTTCACAATACCGATGTATAATGTTTCAAGGCTTCAGGTAAAAATACTGTCTGGCGCTAATTGTCTTGAGATTGAGACTAATATATTCCAGCCAATCAAAACCAAAATTTTAGTCATATCTATGATAAAGTCTGGGATGGCTCTAATTAGGAATTCCCAAATGTTATTTCATTTTATATTATGTTATAGAAATATTTTCCACCCCTTTAAATCTGATCAGCGCCATGATGGATATTCATTAATTTGGCCACTTAGATCAGGGATTATAGCTCTGCTGAAAAGCTATCACCTATGAGGTCCTTTTTCTTGCCATCTTAAATGCTTTGATAAGATCATTTCGAATAAACAATTTAAGGGCAACATAAGGGCCGTTGTTCATAGTAAAAGCTAACTCACGAGCCGTTTGATAGCACAGTGGAGGAGGGTTCAAGTCTCAGCATTGTTTCTAAATCCTAATTCTGTCTCTAAGTTACTCCAATTACCTAATGCTAATAATTGCTCTTCTGGTGTAGGTGAAATACTTGCAGATAGCAAAGAAATCTAGTTCCTATAATCCATATCGATGGGTGAGATATGTTACTCAGGCCAATTCATATGTTGCTCGAATATAATAAGGTGAAATCCCCCCTCCCCCCTAAAAAAAAAGGTTCATATTTGTTATCTCCTGGATTATACACTATTTTTCTTCACCAGATTATACATTTTGATGAACTATCCCATATATTCAAGTTGCTTCGTCTGTTGAATTTTTCTGTTTTGTATATTACGGGTGTTTGGATTGACAATTTGGTACAGTTTAAATTTGTCAGAATTAGATATCACCTCCTACGATTTAGAGCTGTTCTTTCGGAAATCCTATGTATCCTGTAAGATTAGAGCTGTTGTGGCCTAAACGATCTTTTTATTCCGATGTGCAAGCTATGCAGTCCATATGAGATAGATGTAGGTGAAAGTATCTAGGAGATCCCTATATCCCTGTATCAAATTGGTCAAATTGGTCCCTCTATTATTAAATGCATCAATTTAGTCTCTGTACTATATTAAAAATAATTAAATAAGGTCAAATTGGAATAGAGTTAACATTTACTGTATAAAGGCATATAATTTACTATTTATCAAAGTTAATATTTTTAAAGTTTTTATGATTTTGTAAATATTTTTAGAATTGAATTGCAGTTTGAAAAATATTTTTGAATATATTTTTTATACAGCAGTACACTTTAGACTTGTTCGATTTTTTTAATAATATAGAAATTAAATTGATACATTTAATAATAGATAAATTAATTTGATAAATTCTTATAATGTAGAAATCTATATGGTAATTTAATATATATATATATATATATATAGCTCAAGGTATTAAGTGTCTCCTACCTTGCCGAAGCAGTAAAATTCAGGCTTCTTTACTGCACATCCCTTTATGATTTGCAGCAATAGTGTTGTCTGAATAGTTGTGCCTATTTACCGACAATCGTTATCCTTAACTGTGGGCTATCTATTTTTTTTAGGCCATTACCCTTTTCTTCCTCAGAGCTCAGACAAAAATACAAATGCTTTACAGCCACCATTACCTTTTTCCCCGTCAAGATTTTTCTTAATTTGTCATCATTAGGCACAGGTTAAATCATAATAATAATTTTATGTTGAAGGTATCGCATGAGGCGGGATTTGCTTGGGGGGCCGCCTAATGTTGATTTACATTCCACATATCTTATTGGTTAACCAAAATAATAACAAATATAATAATTATCAAAATTTCTGACTTTGAGTGCATAAAAATCCAAAATATTATTATATTATGTTAAAATATGCTATAGCTCCTTATATTTTTCACAATTTTAGAATTTAAATTTTGTACTTTTATTTGAGAAATTTAGTTTTTTATTTTAAATTTTAAAATTCAAGTTTAATTGTTAATACTGTTAAATTTTTTTATTAAATTTGTTGGTATGATATTTTGAAATAAAAATGGCTCACTTGGTAGTAATATTGACATTGTAATGAATTAATTTTAACAAAATAATTTTAATAATGTTAACAATTGGATCTCAAGTTTAAAGATTAAAAAGTAGAGAGATTAAATTTTAAATTTATAAAGAGTACAGATTTTTATATCATATATTAATCATTGTATTATAGTCCTTGATTTTACTGTGACCAAGTTCCACATTATTACATACATGCTCTGGAAAATATGAAAGAAAGAGATCATCCTTGGATACCCCTCGCCACTTACTTTAATAGCTTAATTTAAGCACATGACAATCGGTTTTTGTTCATACGTATTTATACGAGTAATCTCTGGTATCTGTAAACATATTTCTGTATCTATATAGTGCTCATGGTGTTTTTATTTCATATTTTAATTAAGTTTTCAAGTCTAAAACAAAACCACATTTTCGTCAAAATGAGCTGAGATTTGGAACATTTTGTAAAAGAAGTGAAGTGATAAGGTCCCGATATTGTAAAATTAGGTTGATCATGCTGAGGGATCGAATTGAATCAAAGGCTTATCCAATCTAGATAGCATGGACCTTAAATTTGAAAACTGTTCAAAGGGGTGAAATTCAGGTTAAAATCGTAGAAATTCAAAAAAAAAAAATTATTAGTTTATGTTTTGGTGACTTAAATTTTAAAAAGTAAAATATTTAAAAGTTTTTATCTAAGTTATTAAACTATTTAAAAAATTTTATATCAGTCATTGAATTATTATATTTTTTTTAAAAAAAAAAGTCTGACTAATAAGCTCTAAGCGACGATTCGGTAATCAGTACGATAAATCAATATTCATCAATAAGTAAAAGAACATATTTTAAACTTAAGTCTACTTGACGATCTATTTGACGGTCAATGACAAAGATTGAAAAGAAAAATGTTTGAATTTTAATTTATAAATTTGTGATACTCAATGTTATTTCATGAAAAAAAAATTAAATTATAAAAAAGAAAAAGAATGAAAATTTTGGATTGACAGTTTAATGACTTAAATAAATAAATAAAAATTAAAAATTCGATAATCATTTGATTATTTTTTAAAATTTACGTCATTAAAATGTAAATTTATTAAATTTTAATAACTTGGGTGTAGCTTAAAGAAAAAAGAATTTTAGATTGAATTTTCAACTTCTTGAATGGTAGCCAAATGCATACTTTATTAAAGAATTTTACTGACTGGTTTAATCCAGTCCTAAAGTTTATCATCTGAAAAACAACTTGCCAACCGAACATGAAGACCTTTAAACAAAGTCTACTAATATCCCTTCCTTTATCACTTTGTCCAAATTTCATGTTTGGCCCTACTTTACGAAGTGTTTTACTTGGTTTAAAAGCTCCCCCAGGCCCCTATTACTCTAAGCTATACCCCTCTATTCTCTTTATTTCTTCTCATTCTTCTGTTCTCCCACTGTTTCTTTCTTCACCCCTTGCCATTCATCTCCAAAGAAATTTATTATTTTAACCAGAGAGGAAAAAAAAAAACAATTTGGAGCCATTTAATTAAAAAAAATGAAAGGTGAATTTGTAGAACCCCAAAATGAAGGTGAAAACCCCAATAATAATATGTTTTCAAAGCTTCACCACCCTTTTTCTCATCACTTTCAACTCAGTCATGATTCCGATGACACCCCCACTCCCAAACGCCCTACCCGTGGCAGTCGCGGTGGAGGAAGCGACGGAGCTAGCATTGAAGTCAGCCGTAGACCTAGAGGTCGTCCTCCTGGTTCCAAAAACAAGCCCAAAGCACCACTTGTCGTCACTCCTGATCCTCACCCTCCCATGAATCCTTACATTCTCGAAATACCTAGCGGAAACGACGTCGTTGAAGCTCTTTCCCGTTTCTCTCGTCTAAAAAACATTGGACTATGTGTTTTAACGGGATCCGGCGCCGTTTCAGATGTTACTCTTCGTCAACCTACGACTACTACTCCATCTCCAGCTACTGTTACTTTCCATGGCAGATTCGATATCTTATCCCTCTCCGCTACGTTCTTACCCCAAACGACGTCGTGTCACGTGCCTAACACGTTCTCCATCTCTTTAGCCGGTCCTCAAGGGCAGATCGTAGGAGGTTTCGTAGCCGGTTCGTTGGTTGCGGCTGCCACCGTGTTTATAGTAGCTGCCACGGTTAACAACCCTTCCTATCATCGTTTACCAGGAGAAGACGACGAAACAAGAAACACGGTGTCATCTAGTGGTGGTGATGATGGTGGTAAAGGACAGTCGCCGTCGTCTGGTGGTGGTGGAGATGGAAGTCGCGGTGGTGGGGCTGATTCTTGTGGTGTTTCAATGTATAGTTGTCACATGGGTAGTGGTTCCGATATGATTTGGGCCCCTACTGCAAGACCACCACCGCCTCCACCGCCTTATTAATGAGTTCAAAGTTTTTGGCTTTTTCAGCTTTTCTTTTTCAAAAAAAAAAAAAAGGAAATTTAAAGTTTTCTTCACTTTGAAGCACTGTGAATCAATGGAGCTTAGGGTATCCTTTTTTTTTTTGGTTCTTTCCATTTTGGGTAATGTAGTGTTCTGTTTCATGAACATATTATTATCATTGCTTACCTTTCTCTAAATTTTAATCTGGAATTATTAGATAATCAATGGAAAATTGGTTTCTTCACATACAGTTTTCATTATATTGTAATATCGATCTGAATATTTTGAAGTAAATTAGACTTCAATAGAAAATTATATTTAAAGATAAATTAATATCATTTGGGCAAAAAATAAATTAATATAAAAATTAAATATAGTAATTTAATTGAATTATAATAATGTTATTTTTAAAATTTGTATATGCAATTTTTTTTTTGTTTATTTTACCAAATATGTTAAAATTTTATCTATTCAATTTTATACATTAATTTTTAATAAAAAAATACTTTTTTTACATGAATTTCTAGCTACTTCTACCTAATGTATCCTTTATTTACATGAAAATAAAAAAAAAAATCACATACCATCAACTTTGTTCTTTTTTTTTTTTTCAAAATTTATAATTATTGTTATTTGTTACTTTATTCTTGAGAAATGTGTTAAAAGAAGAGAAAAATGTAGAAGCAGAGGAGAGGAGAGGAGGGGGCTAAAAAGCAAAGGGTGGGGGTTAGCTTTAGCCATTGATTGAGCCTGGAAACTTGTGATACGTCAATATCAAAACTTTCTTCTTTTCTGTTTCTAAAACTGGGTTTATTTTAAGTCTAGAAAATCTCATTCACTACATTACAAATGCATCAGATTCATTTGTTTAATAATATATATATATATATATATAGGGTTGGAAGCTGAGAGCGTATCAGACTTGTTTTTGCTTCGGAGTTTGAAACTGATTAAACATATCTCTGCAAACTCACTGCAGCTGAAAGCTAATAATGCATGCTACTGCTACTGCTACTGCTGCTGATTCCATTCTTGCTTTTAACTTTGCTTCTTCATTGCATGAATATGAACAGACAAGGGTGAGTTTTATTTGGTTTCACTCATTTTTTAATTATTTATTATAATTCCATTTAGTTCTGTTGATATAAAGATTAGATAAAGACGAAGATAACGGTGGTGTTGGCGGTAAGTAAGGTGGAACCGCCGTATGTCGGTGGAAGAAAAGAGGAGTGAAGAGGGAGAGAGATGAGGAGGAAGATCCTTTCTTCGATTGGGTTAAAGGTTTATATATCTTTAATTATGATCGCGAGATGTTACGTGTCATCTTCTTATATAAATATGTTAAAAATAAATTGTTCAAATAGTCTGTTAATCTTAAATTTAAGTAGGGTAATAATTGAACATGCTTTCAATCACTTTAGATGATATATGATCGTTGTCATTAGAAATAATGATTAATGAACGAGCTCACACAAGTGCGTAATTGAAAATTGGTCACGGGGAATGTGTTTGAGAGGTTATACTTAGTAGATGTCTCCTAGATCAATGAGTGTATACGAGGAGAAATTATTTTATAAACTCTTTTAACTATATTATTTATGACCTTATTTCAATTATTTAGTAATATTTCAATAAATTTTTTCATATCATTGATATATAATTTTCATATTTTTTTTATCCAGAATCTTAAACCTAAAATCTCAAACTTCTAACTTAAAATCTTGAACTTTGAATTTAAAACTCAAAATTTTAGAGATTATATTATTATTTAAATTCATATTAAAAATATGCTTTGAATTTTTTAGAATATTTTTATTTTATAAATTATGTAATTTATCACGTTAAATCTTAGGTCAGATGTCGCTATACGAGACTCCTCTAATCTGCTTGATGATTCATCGGTGCTCTTCATAGGTGAAAGGCAATCTTTGACGGTGTTTTTGTTGCTGATGAGGTAATGAACCTTGACTATTGATAAGGTATACACTCGACGCGGTTTTATTGTAACGGGTTGAAGGAATATAACAATTGTCCCCAAGTTAAAAGGGAACACTATGAAGTGATCTTTCAGAAGGCTAGTGACCATTGAGGTTTTGAAAGGGTTGTGCGTTAGGTGCACAAATGACCTAGGGCATGTTCTTATATGGCATTTCTAACTCTAAAAGTATTTTTGGAAGAAAAGTTGTGCAAAATAAGTTATTTTTAATTGAAATTTTTAGCTTTTCAAAAGTACTTTTTTTCTCTCAAAAAACACTTTTAGTGCTTAATCTTTCTCTTTTTTTTTCTTGGTGCTTAATTACAAATGTGTTAAAATTATTAGTTAAAAATAAAAAAATATTTTTTAAAATACTAATTACAAATATTTAATAGTTATATTTAAATATTTAAAATGTAGTTTATATATTCTAATTAAATTTTATAAGTAATTAATATTTATTATTTAAAAATATTTAAAATTTATATTTTATATATTAAAATATTAACAAATTATAGTAATTTTTTTTATATTCTTACTAAAATATAATAATATTAACTAATTTAAATTTTATTTAAATGCATATTTGTTACTTGATAATAACATGTCTAAAATGAATATTTTATTTCTCAAAAGTACTTTTTAACAGCAATGCTAAACACTCAAATTTTAAACTAAACTTTTCCAAAACACTTTTCGAAATCACTTTTCAAAAGTATTGTCAAACCAGCCCTTAGAAGTGTTTGAGTTTTTGGAAAGTCAGCACATTTGTTACACAAGTGAAGCACGTCGTTTTTCCTTTGTAACAACACCCTTGAATTTCATTTATGATGAGCACATATTATCATAGAAGTGGTTGTATGAAACGATAGATGGGATAGTGCTTTACGCTTCAAAAGTTTTATATATAGGTTGCATGAAACTGTGATTCTACGTCATTCTTATCCCTTCTTGATAGGAGAATGATAAATCAGATTTTTCCTCATGAAAAAATTCAAATCGTACTAAAAATGTTAAAAATTAGAAGAAAAAAATCCAATTTGTCATTTTTTTAATAGAAAGGGATAGAAATGACGTAGAATCACAGTTTTATACAATTATTTCTCGTATGCAACAATAAATAGGTATTTAGCACTTTATAAATTGAAATGCGTACATATTCCAATTCTAAAAGCAACCTTTTATAATTTCAATTAAAGACCTTAAAGGTCAATTATCCAATATAAAATTAACATTTGTATTAAACATGTATATTATAAATTTGGCAATAAATATTTCTCGATTTTACAAATACATGAGAAAGAAATCATGGGTATAAGAAAATTAAAAAGATAATATGTGATAAATATTAAATATGTTAAATTCTTATCCTAAGTACGGAGTAACTTTAAAATTCGTGGTTAATATCTACCCTTTAATGGACCTACTGAATGCGGATAATTAATTACTAGGCTCGCTTCTATAGATACATTAAAAAACTATATATATTAAATCCTAGATTTCACTTTGAATCCATATCCCTTTTTTACCAATTAAATACAACCACTATATACAAAATCAGACAACATAAATATTCAAATGTATAAGATAAGAAATTAATAATACAGTTTGAATCCGTACCAAACGGGTGTCTAACAAAAATTTTAATTATCTTTCTATACAAATCACTAATTAAGTAACATATTTTATTATAATACACATTTTTTAACTTCATTACTCTGTCATATTGATACCAAATTTCAAGAAAGTTAATTGTCAATTTTTCCAATTATTGCCCATAATATTATATATTCTCTATTAGGGGTTCAAATTTCGGTTAAAATCGAATTAATCGACTGAACCGATTTAATTCGATTAATTGGTCGATTAACCGATCTAATTCAGTCAGAGATCGGTTAATGATTTTTTAAAAGTTCGATTATCAGTTAATTCGATTCGAAATCGGATAATTAACCGAATTAACTAAACTTCATAATTAATAATACCAATTATATGTAATTTTAATTCGGTTAATTTGGTCAAATGAACATTATCAATTTATTCATTTTTTATATGTTCTATATTTGTTTTAATAAAAAAAATCAAAAACATATAAAATTTGGTTAACTCGGTTAACCGACCGGATTAACCGAAATATTTTAGTTCGATTAACGATTAAAGGATTGAAAAATTCGATTCGATTAACCGTTTAAACACCCCTATTCTCTATCATATTTTCATAATTAAATGTCTAAATAAAATCACTATTTGATATTAATATTTATTTGGAATTTACTTATAATAATTTTTAAAATATACAAGCCTTTATTTTTCATTGGAATACTTTTTTAAGCTTATAATTTGTATAAAAAATTACTTATATTAATTTTTAAAAAACATATTAACTAATAAAGTTTAAAAATTTTATATAGATTTTATAATAAATTATTTATACAATTATTCAAATGTACTTTGTTTTTTGTGGCCTTGTGTCTGACAATGGTCAACAATATACCTAAAAGGATATTTGACTCACATGATCTATTCAAATGATTTCATATTCCATAAAATATTAAAATATTAAAATATTATTAATATTAAATATTTTATTATTTAATTGGAATTTGAGTGACAACAAATTAAATAAAATATTATTTAAATCTTACAAATTGTCATTAAAATGTACTAACTGTTGTTATTAGCTCCATTAATAGTAGTTGTTACTAAAACTTAATTCTGGATTCTATTATTGAACTGACATCAAATCACTATTATATTGTAATTAATAATAGATAAGAATATCGCAAATAAAGTCATTGCGACACCCATTAAAGGAGTCGTCTCCATCTAGGGACTACCTTACCATATTCCGAATTCAATGGTTTCAAAAAATCCCCTACAACAATTCGTCTTGGATTAGATCTAAAATTACCCTCAGCAGTTTGTGTAACCATAAATTTTATTTTGTATTCAATGAGATTTGTTGATTTTGTATATCATTTCGCTGTAAATAAAAAATCTTATCATAGACCCATTGTGATCTTGAAATTATATAATAATGGAAACAACAACTATCGGTGATGATTTGGGCTTCCTCAAAGTGATTTTTTATCTTATATCTTCATCATTCATTACGATTTGAAATCCCAAAATGACATAGATTTTTTGTTTTGACTTGTCACTTCGACATACCAAATCGCCACTAAAAAAAAAAATCCAAATTACTATTCTAAAAATAATATTTTGGTAAGTAATTTGGAACACATATTATTTTTATAATATTTTAGTAAGAAAGCCTCAACTTTGGTTATAGATGACATAACCAAACTTCCTATATACCGAATAGATTAAGTTTACTTAATGAAATGTTCTTTTTTCGATAAATTATAAGTATTTTTATCCATTTTACGACCTGAAATTAGTCCTATTCGAACCAGAATAATATTCAAGTGAAGCCCTCCCAATAACAGAATTAAAACAACTTTGCTAAGATGGTAAGTATGTTCTTGGAGAAGAAGACAGGTACAAGGTAGCAAGTAGCAATAGCATTTGTCTTTGAGCCGAAAAGAAGACTTATATAATGTTTTGTTTTAACAAATTAAGACCTTTAAGACCAACAACCCATTATCCATTGTCTCTTTAATGCTTTGCCCCGACATCTTAGAGATATCATTGCCAAGTTTCATTGAAAAAGGGCGGCCGGATATCCACCTTTTTTCCTTTCCAGGAAAAAGATGGAAGGAAAAAATTATAATAATAAAAAAAAAAGCATGCAAAAACTTGCAATCAATGCATTGGGGGTATTAAGACAGTACTTTTATGTGTGAAAAGGAAAATAATAAAAAAGAAGGGAAATGAACAAGTCTATGAGTGCCATTGCCCATTTCCATTCCACATGTTGTTATGAATGCCATGCTTGGCACTGACTTCTCATTGCCAAAGACTTTTTCCTTGCCTTTCCATGGCGTTTACTCGGTTATGCTATACTCATAAAGTGGGTCTGAAAAAGTTAGGTAAACTGCATTCAATTTCATTAAATTATTAGTAAATTTATATTCTGGTCATTTAATTTTAAAAAGTTATAAAATGATTGCTGAATTATTCGAAAGTTTTCATTTAAGTCATTGGTGTAGACGAAGAAGAGTTGAACTATAAAAGAGAAAGGGATAAAAAGTTTTTTATTGGTGTAAACGATATGAAAAAAAAAAGTCATACAATAACAGTTTTAATAGCCCGATGACTAAAATAAAACTTTCAAATAGTCCAGTAAGAGGCAAAAGGACCCTAACGACGCAAACCACCAAGGCTAAACAAAGCAAACAAAACAAAAGGGATGAACATTCCGAGATACCTTGGGCTCCTTAGTTGGGAGGGCTATCACATGACATGGGGAATGTAAGCCGAAAAGGACCCTTGGAAGGTATTTAAGGCTATTAAGCATCGAAGTAGCAATACCTTGGGCTCCTAAGTGGCAATGGAAGTTTGCTAAATTTTTTTAATTAAATTTATTGGTATGAAATTTACTTGGTAATCAAAAAATTAAAAAAATGAAATTGTAATTAACTTAAATTTAATAAAAAAGTAAATTAATAGTATTAACAGTTAAACTTAAAATTTAAAGTTTGAAAAATAGTTTGATTGCCGGGCCCAAGTTATAGGATGCTACAACAGTTAACGGAACAAATTATATACAACCTTTTATTGTTTAATTGAACATTTAAAGTTGAAATTGTATGTGATTTACTTCGTTAACTGTTTTAGTATTCTATAGCTCAGATTTCACGACTGGACCGGATGAGACGTGTTACAATAAATGAAGTGATTAAAACTATTTTTATATATATAGACAAATTTTGAATTAAATTTCTGAATATTTATAAACAAAAAAGAAATGGAATGGAAAAGGAATTCAACTTGTATGGTATTCAAAACGCACTTTAAAATTTTCATAATTATTGCTTCCCAATCTACTTTTCTTGACCAACAATCAAATCCAAATCCTTTGACCAAACAAAAAAAAAAAAATTCTTTCTAAAACCTTTTTTTTTTTTTTTTTTTTTTTTTTTTTTTAAAATTTCTGCAACGGTGAAGGGTGGGATAAAGGCCTAAATCAGGATTTTGAAATTGAAGTTTGACCTTGCATGATGAAGCTTCAAATGAGGACAAGAGCTACCATATCAAACCTTCAGAGGACTGAGAGAAAATAGGAAATCAATTTCGACCGTGGTGTTTAGTTTGATTTAATTTAATTTAAATTTTTTTATTATTTAAATATATTCAGTTTAGTTTTTTTTTTAATTTTTAATTTAAAAACAAATATTCTATAGCACAATAAATGGGATATTGTTTATATAAACGACAAAATTTTAAAAATAAATACATTATAAATGCTTAGTATTATCACTTTTATTTAAGTCATGCCATGTTTTTTTTTAAAAAAATCTTTTATTTATTACATTCCCGTATAATAATTAAATAATTAAATTATTTCAACCCATTTCTTGTAAAACTTTGAATGACTTAATAATAGAGTAAAATCTCGTGCAATAAAAATATCATAAAGATCTTTCTATTCGAAAATAATAAATTAATCTATATAAATTAAATTAAAAGGCAAATCAATTCTTCTATTAAAAATCTCATTGATGTTCTACTATCAAAAATTGATCTCTATATGTCAACATGAAGTACTCATAATATGTCATGTGTAACTTTTTTTTTATTCCATTAATCACACTAGTCTTTAACAATAAAAATAGATGAAAATTTTAACCGAAAAGATCAATTTACTTTTTGCTTTAATATACAAGAACTAATTTATTCATTTTTCCAATAAAAAGAGAAAAATACAATGCAAAAATCTCCATAGTAGCCAAATCAAAGTCCATAGCAAATACTTGAGAAATTATTCTTTTCTTCTTGTAATGAAATGTTGTATAAAAATATACTATTAGTATTAACAAGAAAATGTGTAACATGAACAAAATGGTAATGACTGATTTCTTCCAACAAAGCCAGCCAGCCAACTAGCTACAATATACTACATCACATACACCCTTTCTCCAAATCTTATTTACCTCCTCTAATTCCAAAACTCAGTAATAAAACTTTTTTAATTTGTTCTTTTCTTCAATGATTTTCTAAAGTATACCTCATTTAATGAGTTAACTCGTCCTAATAACTCTGAGTCAGTTTCCCTAGAGCTACTACTATTACTATAACTACCTACGTCTCTACATTGTTTACTCGTGTCGGAGTGGAAAAGAGGATCCATTTCAGGCGAACCTGAATCGTATCGGTCTAAATCAGCTAAGGGTGAATGCTTTGAGTAAAGAGGAGAAGAGGAAGAGGAAGATGAAGCATCGGAATCGCCAAATACAGAATCCAGCGAGTCATCTCGTGTGCTATCAGTACAGGAAGAAGTATTATCAGAATTGCTGCTAAAAAGAGAAGAAGTATCACTTGATGAATCCTCTCCTAAAATCTTTTGTAACCGATTGTATTTCGAATAAAAGGATTCGATATTCCCTGAACTATCTGGATGAGTTGAACTTGACTTTGGATAATTCTTTGAATTCATTTTTGATAGAATGGACTTACTTCTGCTCCTTATCGATCTTGGAGCTCTAGGTGAGCACCTGCAAGGGTAATATTTTTGTAAAACAAAAGAATGACAGCGTGTGGATTTTAGTAGCGAACAATGTGATTTAAGATTTCATTATACCTTGCGTAGAAAAGCATGTACGCGCCTTTTGTTAGAACATTACCAAGTTCAGAGGATGTTACCTGCCAAATTATCACCAACACAAGAAACTTGAGAAATTATTTAATGAAGTAGTTCTTAGGTCTCCTATCAAACAGGAAATTTAATAAATTCGAAGCGAAGAATCTAAAAGTTATCACCTATTATCACTATCATGGCAGCAAAAAGTTAATCAGCGAATATGGCAAAAAACTTTTGACATTCACAGGAAAAAAAAAACCAGAACATTCTATAAAATATAAGGGATTTGGTAGGGTAGGTAATTGAAACATAGATTGAAGATTACGCACCAAAAATAAATGAAATGGCTCAGAGACCTGAAGATGCAGATGATAATTATAGAGTACATTACCTTGCTATCATCAATCTTGAACCACTTGTTTTGGGCATTTTTAACGTAGCAGACATAGTGACCCGAAAATGCAGCATTCATAATATCCAAGTGAACCACCACACCATAGAGCCTGTAAATGGGTGAATTGTCACTTGTCCCACTCATATACGGCGCCAAGTTCAAGATCTCAGGGAATTGAATCGCTTTGTTAAGCTTCCCAAATTTACCAGTCTGCAACATAAAACACATGTAAGCTGTAAGAATCTGCAAAGAGAAAAGCAGAGCTCTTTATAAAAGGAGTACCTGAAATCGCTTCAAAGCAATTGTGAGGACATTTGGAGCCTCTGATATTGTCAACTTCTTTTTGGCCTTCTCGTAAGAGTTGCATCTAAAGAAAACAAGCTTAGACAGAATGAGCAAACCTCTAAGAACCGTATATTATCATACACAGTAACACCACCAATATCAACAGGCACAGGAACTCAACAATAGAAAGAAATGCTTTTCGGTAAAATAAAATCAGTAAGTACAATAACCACCTTTGCAGGATCACATAACACAGCAGACAAAATAATGTAATGACATCAACACTTCATCATAGCTTCCAAAATTTCGGAAAATGTGTTTCTCCAGAAGCACCAAAATACAGCTTATGTGCTTTTTTGAAGTATGCTACTCATAGAAACAAAGAACATATTTCCGAGAAGTTAAAAACCTAAGCCAGAGAAAATGAAAATACTGGCTTTGATTTGAGCATCTATCCTTGCATCAGTTTAAGAAGAGAATTTCCCTGTTATGTCTCCAAATATTAAATTGTCAAAATCTAAGCAAGATGAAGACTAAGGTCAACAAATAAAAAAAAACAATATTTTACTTTTAAAATACAATTATCCCCATAAAAGTTCAACTTCAGCTCTTTATGCATGATAATAATATCAATACAATATCTAAAGAGCTTTAGGGAAAAAATGTAGTAAACCAACCTGCCACATTGGTACTTATTTTCTCCATCTAAAATCTCAGTCCTTGTAAAGCGATGAAGAGCCTCTTCCAGGGTCTCTATGTCTCCCTCAATCTCAACCGTAAGATCCATCATTCTTTCATGACGTTCAGACTTGCCTTGACATTTCACACACATTATCTGCAGAAAATAATACACGCATCATTTGCAATATAACAAAGAACAGTTCAAGCAGTTAAGACATCTGGTGCCTAAACAGAGAGAGAGTAGCTTGATCATAAACGATTACCTTCGACCGGAGAAAACCTCCAAATGTTAAGCCAATTAAAGTCGTTTCTTCTTCTGAACAACCTGATGAACGCGCCCCAGCTTCTTTAAGACAATCAAATTGCATCACATCAATAACATACCTGTAAAATATGATTCATCAATAAATTACAGGAGCATTTTTGAAAGGATTACTCATCTCTCATGAAAAAAATATTATTGAAGAGGTTCATGCAATAAAAATTGGTAACTCTATATCACCTTAAAAATTCATGTGCATCCTCCTCTTTCCCTTGAACAAGTTGGCCACAAATATTTTGTAGTTGAGACAGTATCCCTTTAGGGGACAGTGGAGATTTTCCCTCCTTGGCCTTCAAAATTAAATTTTCTAAATCACAGGTGAAACACCATTCTTTCTTTGCACCTAATAAAGCAATTTATAGTAAGAATAATCCAACATGCTACCTCAAAAATCAAAATCTAATTAATTCCAGATTCAGAAACAATACGGCTGCATACATGCTTTTGAATGGAGTCCCTGAAGAAAGTAAGCAGTCAAGGGAGGAGTGAATGTCAAGCATTGGAGAATAGCATTGGCATAACAGCTGCACAAAGTAAATGGCGCATTAAGAACAGAAAGAAACCTCATAGGCAACAAAAAAACCAAAGACACCTAGCAAGGTCCCACAAATCAAAAAAAGAAAAACCTTGAGGCAGCATCTGGGACCTTGGATTTTAGAATTTGGATTTGGATTTGGATTTGGATTGTTAAAATAGTGTAAATTGAGTAGTAAAATATTTAGAAATGCAACATTAATTACAATTTCTCAAATCCATGGATTTGTTAGATGCCTATTTAGTAGTAAATTTGAAATTCTTAAGATATTTTTGGATTTGACAAATCCATGTTTTTATACTTTTCAAATATATATTATATTGAATCACAACTAATTTGTCCATAATATATGCATTTCACTCCTACTATTTACATAATAAATGAAATCCAAATTCAAATTTTCAAATTCGTGTTCCCAAACAAAGCTTTAAGGAATAGAATAAAACCAGCAGATAATGACAGCATGGATGATTTAAATGAAGGAATGTGAGCAATTAAAATTACTGTAATTAGCACTTCTCCTCTGGCTCTTTCTCCATTATACACTCACATTTGAGTAACAAAATCAAAGAATAATGTTACATATCGAACTGATCACTATAGGCTATTCAACACAAGGAATAACAGCATGGGCTAGTGAGTGCCAAAGTGATAATTGAGTGTATTTCAATGATAAAGATACTTCACCAAGTAATCAAATAAAGGTTAAGAAACAATGCCATGATGAACAAAGGCGAAAATATTTTGATTTGCAGTCACCATTTTCTAGTCCAAAAATATCATATTATAGCAGGACACCTGACAACAATAAGTAATAAGGAACAAATAAAATCAATTTTCTGTCCTAATCTCATATGATCTGTGTCATTAAAAAAGCATGAGAAAAAAGAAAATAAACAAAATATGATAACAGGAAAAGCAATATTCCATATATAGTTTTTCCATAAGTGTTTGCCATACTAAAAATCCAATCTTATATTACCTGTTCCCACAGTTTACAAGGCCACATGGTTGCAGGTTTGCCTTGCTCCCACTGTAAAGCTTGACAAAAGATTCGTACGGAAAAAGTACCTGCAAAGACAAAAGAAAATTGAACTAAAAGCTAATTTGTCAGAGGCTATGCTACTATGGTAAAAAAAATTAAACTTCAAGCAAACCTTGTCATTATAATTTCCAGAATCCTCATTACCAACTCCTAAAGGATAGTGTTTGGGCAACTTAGATCCTCTGAATTGATCAGCAATTTTCCGCATGGAGGTTTTCAATCCATGTGTGCTATCAGAAGAACTTGAAACCTTAGGTAACGTAGCAGCATTGGCATGAACACCACCAAAATTTCCAGATTTAGCATTAGGAACCGCATGCACTCTGGCACTAGATGAATAAGCATCAGAAGACTTTAATACATGAGAAGTGCTAGGTCCATTAATAACAGAACTAGAATCTGACTTTTCAGAACATGACGATGACAAGCTACTGACTAACGGAACATCTCTATTGATAGCTTCTCTGGGTTTTGGGATAGGTGAAACACTGGTAGACCCGCACTCCACATGGTTAGCACATTCAGAATTTGAGGATGAGGAGCTGCTGACATTTGGAGCATCCAAATCAACATTTTCTGGCAAAGTAACTCCATTAGAAAGCTGGGTGTACCCCGAAGCACTCCGAGGAGCATCATCCAATTTGGCAGCTTTAACCTTCAAGCCTTGTGGAGGCAAGGAAGAAGCATTTTGAGACAAACTGAATGAAAAATGTAAGGAAGATCCAGGATCAAGTGAGGCACTTTCACCGCCTTCTTTAGGATTAGACTGAAAAGCCTCATCATTAGCATCATTCGTAGATACAACTGGTCCCAGAGTTCTGCCCCAGAAACCAGAAGATAAAGTACGAACCTCAGAAGTTGAGCCCTCAGACATATCACTAATACCTGAAGAACTGCCACTTGCTCTGCATTGGATCTCTCCACCTTGATCAGGCTTCATCTGATTTGATGCATTTAATTTAGAAAATTTATCTACAGAATCAACCAAGCTGGCAAATTTTGGGGATGACAAATTGGTTTGATCCACATTGTTGACACCAGAAGCAGTCCACAACGTGTCAAGTTTAGAATCATCAGCAGATGAAGATATCTCAAGTCTACAAGGCTCATTTGAACCAACGCTCTCACACACAGAAACATCATCAGACGATTCACTACCAGTTACAGAAGAAGAAAACCCAGAAAATGAAGTACTGGAAGATTCTGAAGCAATGCTCCTTCCTTCCCCATCAGCCTGGAACTCAACCTTTATATCATCATCCTTATCAAGTAAAACTGCAGTACAGCTAGTAGAACTAAACAGTGCAGGTTCAGTGGTGGAATTACGTAACGCAGATTCTTTGGAGGATGATTCAGTTGGCTCTGCATGCTGCTTTTCTTTAGATTCAAATCCGTCTCCAATTTGGTGTTGCTCCGTCACCTTCTGACCAGAACCACAATCACTTCCCTCATCATGATTTTGGTGTATGGCAACTGCAGCTGGATAGCATTCTTCCTTGTGACCTTGTCGCCAGTGAACAACTTGACACTGAGTAGAACTGAGACAACCAAATTGTAAATAAATAAATAAATAAGGTTAAAAACAACTTTTCCAGCAGAAAATAAATAATGCTTAAAACATCCATAATTCATGATAAATGTACCATAACGTCACATCCTCAGAACTACAATAACATGATATGGAAAAGCTAAATTATTTTCTGCATTCATTAGAGTGGTCTCTTCTTCTTTTTTTCACCCATTAAATGAATCACATTTTAACTATTTGCAAGCGCACTACATGCACCTCCTCAAGTCCTCAACTCCTAAACTGCATGGGAAAATAACTCCTAAATTGCAAACAAGATAAGACACTTAAAAGGTCATATTCAAGAGAATGGTTAAAAAGCTTTCTAATGTCCCATCTTTGGGAGGCTCGAACATGGCATATACAAACTGAATCATTTGCTCAAAATCAGCAAAAACCGTCCATATTGCAGTTTTCAAGACAATCTCGAAACACCCATCCATGATAGAGTGTAAAGGTTGAATCTATCGTGTAATTTTCACCAATCCAAGTCTTCTAAATTGCTTTATTTCTGACTTCATAAAGCCAAGCTCATTCAACTCCTAATAAATGCATTTAGACAGATAACAGAGAACTTAAATAACAACCAGATATTTTGTGAACTAGTTGAAGCATTCTCTAATTAAATATTAGCATACCATTTAAGAAATTACCATCAAATAAAAAATTAGAATCATCTCCTATTCAAACTAAATCCCTAAAAAAAATCAATAAAACAATAACACAGAATTAGCAAGTTTACTTACCAATACCGGACAGCTTTGCAGCGAGCACACCGTGTAGTAGTAGGGCAATAGCAAACAGCACATTGATGATAGTTAAGCGAAACCGGAACACTACCGTATCCAATTGATGCCTCAAGCTCAGCCCTAGCAGCCTCCTCCGAGGCTAAAATCATAAGCCTCTTGATCTCCGCTTGCCTGGCTATTGATAACCTCCATTTCCGCCTAATGAAAAAGCCGAACAAAGGAATAATGATGGAAACCACAAGGACCAGGCTCGAAAACCCTAGATCCCCAATAAGAAGCATCTATCCTGTACCCAAAAGGCATCAAACTGGATCTTCAAACCCTAAACTTCCTAATTCTCACCACTACACACAGATTACAACGGAAAGCTCTGGCGATTGATAAGGACTAAAAACAAACCCGACCTTGATCTAAAGGAATTAGAAACAAAAATTGAAAATAAAATCATAAAATTAAAAATAAAAATAAAAATAAAAAAGGAAACTGACAGTGAGAGGAGAATGTTAGATTTTGCTTGGGTTCACAGAAAACATAAATTTTACTTTCCTTAAGCTCGCGGATTTTCGGGTAATGAAAATTCTTCTGTTTTGTCTAAATCGATATTTTAGAAAGAGAGACGAATTAAAGTCAATTATATTATATTCTCTTTTCTAACCGTCTTAAGGGGTAAAATATCGAAAAATAACAACAAATTAATTATAAAAAAACTAAAAAAAAAAGGGTTAAACTGTGTTAGAAATTGGTAAAAGTAAGTAGTGTATACCGTATTTGAAATTAAATTATATTTTATTTTTATTTAAAAAATAAATAAATAATTTTTTTACGATAAAAAATAAATAAATTATTCTATTTAAAATTTTAATTACTTATATTACTAAAATTTGACATGATGGACTAAATAAGACATGTAACGGGGAAGTTAAGAAATTGACAAGAGTTCTAGCCCATTAAATTAATAATGATAAAATGGCTAATTTACTAGAAAATAATAATTTTTAACAAAATTTACGAAAAATGATCTAAAAAATAATTATTTACCGAAAAGGATCATTTTCCCCGAAAACGCGTCCACGTCGGTAGGCGTTTTGAGGATGAACCAAGAAAGCGCGTCACGAGGGGCGCTTTGTGCCACATCGCAAAAAAATACGCCTTGAGGCGCTGCTTGATGTGGCAAAAGCGCTCCCTCGTGGACGCGCTTTTGCCCTTTCCCCCCGATGGGTTTTTCAGTTGTTTTTAGTGTTAGGGTATGAGTTTTTAAAGTTTTAGGGCTACGGTTTAGGGTTTTTTAGGGTCTTAGGGTTTAGGGTTTTTAGGGGAAAATTAATGAACTAGATTTTAGGGTTAATTAATTAAAATAATTTTAGGTTTTGGGAAAAATATATCAATAAAAAAAAATATTTGAATTTTTTTTACAGTAGTATTTGGCAAAATAATTTTGAGAAGACGTTTCTGAACAAATATTGACCAAAACGCTTCAAGCAGGATGCACTATCAGCAAGAGTACCGAAAAAAGCTCTCACGTGGACGCTCTTTTTCTACAGTAGTCTCTGGCAAAAAAAATTTGAGAAGACGTTTCTGAACAAATAGTTACCAAAATACTTCAAGCAGGATGCACTGTCAGCAATAGTGCCGAAAAAAGCTCCCACGTGGACGCTCTTTTGCTACAGTAGTCTCTGGCAAAATAATTTTGAAAAGACGTTTCTAAACAAATAGTGACCAAAACGCTTCAAGCAGGATGATGCATCGCCAAGAAGAGTCTTGGAAAAAGCTTCCACGTGGACGCTCTTTTGCTCTGATAGTCTCTCGGCAAAATAATTTTGAGAAGACGTTTCAACAAATAGTGACCAAAACGCTTCAAGTAGGATGCATTGTCAAGAAGAGTAATGAAAAAGCTCCCACATGGACGCTCTTTTACTGATGAGTCTCTCGCAATCCTTAGACTATAAATGAGCCAAATTTCATTCTCAAAGTTGCATAATAGAAATTGAGGCAAAAGTAAAATAGCGAAGATGAGTGAACGTATTGGTCTTTGTTATTTACTATGATGGCGAGGTTTTGACACCGAAAATGGTGTTGTTTTTTTATCGGAGAACACAGCGCGACTGGTTTTTAACCGGAACATAGATTTGACAGAATTTCGCAAAAGAATTAGGCGTAAAATCTTCGGAACAACGCCAATGAAAGTTCAGTCTATTAAGTATAAATTTTGTGCTTCGGTTGATCCCGTGAGATATGACTCATTCGACATCAAAGGTCCTCGGAGCTTAGAGGCAATGGTGGAGACTCATCTTGCCAATGGATCACCCTATCTTGAGGTATGTGTATAATTTTCATCGCCAAGTGATCTTACTTCGACTTCAACATCTACTACTGTTCGAGGAGAATACACGACCCCAAGCCGACACTCTGTTAGTGGGAGGCAGAATACGGAAGCGCCCGTGTTTGGTGGTAGTATGGAAAACACAACCCCTGCACGACACTCGATTGGTGGATGGGACATGCATATCCTTCTTTCGACGTTCGATGCTAGAAATACGTATTGGGGAACGTCATCAACTTCTAGTGGTTGGCAATCCACATATGATTGGGAACGTTACGAAAGTTGTTTAAGAAGGGATAATGTACTCCCCACGACATCCACCAGCGAGGGGCCCTCGTTCGTTGCAGATGATGGTGGGTCAGATGATGAGTCCGATGTGGATTCACCTCGAGAGCCCGGCCCCGATGGTGCAAAAGTTGCATTATTTTCTGAACCGGAGTCTGTTCCAACCGTACCTGAAAATGTTGAAGGCGATTCAGATGAAGAAGAAGAAGATCCGCGATTCAGAGCGCACTCGCCTCCAGCCCACATGCATAATGTCGATCTATCTCAAGACGATGCATTGGAGTTTCCTGAACTACCACACAGAAGGCGTGACCGTACAAGTTCATCGTTGGATTCGGGCGAATTAGAAGTTGGTAAAGAGTTTTCCAACAAGGATACTTTTCTTGGTGTATTGAAACAATATAGCATCAAGAACGGGGTTAACTACAACATGGTTAAATCCAAACTCGATAAGTACAAGGCCAAGTGTGCAGTGCAAGACGGTACATGTTCATAGAAAATCACGGCCTCGTTGAGGAAAATGACAGGCTTGTGGGAGATTAAAAAGTACAAAGGTCCACATACATGTCTTGCTTGCATGACAAGATCACTAGGTGTTCAAGGTTTTGAATAATACTCGATATTACGTAATGTTGCATTATTTAATGTACTTTGTTGACAGGTGTTTCACAAGATCACCTGAAGATGGATTCAGAGATGTTGGCTGACTTAATAATACCGACGGTAAAGGCAGACCTCAAGACTATAGTGCCGGCCTTAATTGGCAATATTCGTAGCCAATTGGGGTACACGCCCTCTTACCAGAAGACTTGGATAGCTAAGCAGAAGGCATTGGAAAAGTTGCATGGTCGGTGTGAGGCTTCATATAATGAAGTGTGCCAGTGGTGTCAGGTGCTGGATAGATATGTCCTAAGCAGCATAACAGACCTTGAAACGGAACCGACGTACTACAACGATCGATTGCTCCGTGGATGCCAAGTGTTCAAGCGTTTGTTTTGGACATTTAAGCAATGCCGAGACGCATTTCTATACTGCAAGCCATTAGTACAAATTGACGGTACCTTTATATATGGTAGATATACGCATCAGCTATTGCTAGCTGTGGCACAGGATGGCAGTGGGAGAATCCTTCCAATTGCATTTGCAATAACACCAGGGGAGTCAGCTGATGACTGGGATTTCTTTCTATCTAGGTTAAGGAGGCATGTCTGCCCCCAACTTGATATATGCGTTATATCGGATCGGGACCCTGAAATACTAGCCGCAATAGAGCGACAAGGAAGCCTGTGGCATCGCACACACCATCGATATTACCTAAGGCATGTTGCGTCCAACTACCACGGGCAACATCGATCTACAAGTGAAGGACGGCAAGTGACCAACATGGGTATGTAATATCTATTAATATAATTCCGTTTGTAATATTCAATTTATTCTTAATTGAAGAGTGGTATGTAATATTCGCTATCAACTTATATTGGCAGGGTACGAGATCTATAAGGACCGTTTTCACGAGATGTTGGCGAGTTTGCGCTCAGTTAACGAAGAAGGCGCAAACTACCTATGCAACATACCTTTCGAACAGTTGACACAAGCATACGACGGCGGCCTACGATATGGTCATATGACCTCAAACCTGGCCGAATGCATAAATTCTATTCTAAAAGGAACTCATCATTTACCGATAACATCGGTTGTGCGAGAGACATATTTTCGTTTAGCGGCACTATTTCCGAAGCGAGTTGCGAGTTATAAAGGCCAAATGCAAAGAGGCCATGTATGGTGCGCGAAGGTATTGCGAGAAATTAACAAGGGGAAGACACGAGCCAACACCATGCACACAGTGTGTCACGATCGCGACAACCTATGGTTTCGTATGACGGAGTTTGACAGACTGAACCAAGGTATTGTTGGCGGGCAATATCGTGTACACTTGAGAAATAGGACCTGCGACTGTGGGATATTTGATGCACTTCGTTATCAATGCGCTCATGTAATTGCGGCTTGTTAGAATCTCCGTCTGGATCCCATGAGCTATGTCGACGAAGTGTATAAAATAGAATACATGTACAACGTGTGGAGACACGTATTCCACACGACCCTGGATGAACGTAAGTGGCCGTCTCAGACGCTTGCTCCGTATATAAGTCGTTATCGGATAGAGAACTGCGTCGCAGACCAAAGGGTCGACCTTGCTCGACTAGAATACGCAACAATATGGATATCCGAGAAACAACCAACCAACGGAAGTTATGCAGATGGTGTAGGAACGCAGGCCATACATCTCGCTCGTGTCCAAATTGGAATAGTTGATAGTCTCCTTATCATTTTTTGTCTATTGGTGGCATTGAAAATTCTTTTAATTTCTTGATGAAAATGGTGAAATTTTGTAGAAGGACTAAGTTGCAAAACAAATTAAAGGTTATTCAATTAATCTAAAATATCACCATCATCATTATTCTTCAAAATTATCTTTCTTGCTAAATGTTTATTTTGCCCCTTACGATCATTCAAAATTCATACATTGGATAAACATCCATCTTGATAAAATTACAAATTAACACGTTATACTTTTTCACTTATTCAATTTAGTCCTAATTCATTCATTTCTTACTAATTTCTATATATAAAAAATAAAAATAAATTACAACTTTTATTTTATTTAGGATATAAAAAATAAATGAAATTACAAAAAAATAAAAATAAATTTTATTTTATTAAAGATATAAAAAATAATTACAAAAAAATAAAAAATAACTTTTATTTTATTAAAGATATAAAAATTAAATTACAATAAAAAATAAACAACTTTTATTTTATTAAAGATATAAAAATAAATTACAATAAAAAAATAAAAACAACTTTTATTTTATTAAAGATATAAAAATTAAATTACAATAAAAAATAAACAATTTTTATTTTATCAAAGATATAAAAATAAATTACAAAACAAAATAAAAAACAACTTTTATTTTATTAAAGATATAAAAATTAAATTACAAAAAAAAAACTTTTATTTTATTAAAGATATAAAAATTAAATTAAATTACAATAAAAAAATAAAAAAACATCTTTTATTTTATTAAATATATAAAAAAATTACAATAAAAAAATAAAATAATGACGGTCAGAATCAATGTTGGTGCCGGTCGGAATCAGTGCCACATGGGGGTGGTCGACGGTTAGGCGCTGGATTCCTCCTTCTTCTAGCTTCCGGCGGGGGTTGTGGAACCTCAGGCAGGGATTCTGGTTCCTCCGACAGGGGGTCTGGTTGTGGGTGTTGGGAGGATGACCCACCTTGATAAAATATTGACTGTGGAGGTGTTTGCATCGCCCATGGCGGAGGTGTCTGAATCTCATAAGGCGAAGGAGATTAGTAAAAAGAAGAGCTCCCCGACGGCGCCTCGTGCGATCCCTCATGCGACGGCGGCCTATAGATCGGCTGGCCAGTCGGGAACGGACTCGAACCGGGCCATGCATTCCAACCTGCCATGAGACTGGGAAAAGGAAACATATAAGGGTTATGATACATATAAGGGCTAGGGTACGCACCTGGCATAATCTGAAAAGATTGTGATTAGAGTTGAGCATGGGCTGGGCCACCCGACCCGGCCCGAAAGCCTGCCCGAAAAATGGGAGGGTTCGGGTAAAAATATAGGCCCGAAAAATGGGCTTGGACAGAAAATGAGGCCCGTTTAAAAAATGGGCCGGGCCTCGGGTAAGAATTTCTTGGCCCGAGCCCGGCCCCGCCCGAAATACATATTAAATAATTTATTTTTTAATTCTTTTTTTAATTTTTACCTTTACCTTCAATTTCCCTGACTTCATTTTTACCTTTACCTTTGCCTGACTTCATTTTCCATCTTTTCAACTTTCTGTCCCAAGCTCCCAGCTCATGACGCACTATAGCTCCCAGCCCTCTGCAGCTCAACTTCGATCCAGCTCAAGCTCAACTCCGATCCAGCTTGAACACCTATTCACCTCCGGTCCTCCACTCTCCACCTCAAGCTCAGCTCATTTTTTCTACCTAAGGCCAAAACAACCTGTAAGCCTCTTCTTCTTCTTCTTCTTCTTCTTTTTTTAACTTTATCACTTAATGAAATTTTTGTCTAATTTGTAAGTCTTTTATAAGATCTTTATAAGGTTTTAAGGTCATAATTTGCAAAATAATTGTCTAAAACAGCTTAATAAATTATATTGTTTTTCTAGTTCTTTTAGGTTTTCTTCCTTTATTTGTTTCATTTAATGTTTCATAATTTTATTTTTCATTTACTGTAATTATTCTATTAGGTTTATGGTCCGCTTTCACTAGCTAAGTTACATTAGCTCGGCTTTACTTAGCTGGTTTCATGAATTGTGCAATGCCTGAATTTTTTATTTTTTTAGTGTAATCTGCTTGTTCCAGGTATACAGTTAATCAAGGCCATTACACTGATTCTTTTCTCGTCTGAATCGGATCCTGGCGGTAAGTTTTGTACAAAAAATGTAATTATGTATACCAGTAATTATGAGCAAAGTTTTAGCTTTCCTATAGTGATGGTCTTTCCCACTAAAAACAGTGAGGTGTGCTGTGTGCACGGTGCATATTGCTTCTATTTTGTGTTGTAAATAAACTCATTGCATATTTGTTATTCAGAAAAGAAAAAAGAAAGAAAGAAAAAGGAAGCAATTTGAATTCCTCTTTCAAAGAATTTGTCTGTCTTTGCTTTTTACCTATTTATTGAAAATATATTAAATTTATAGGATGCCCAAATTAATCTATATTTATTATTACAACCTTCAAATATAATCTTTTCTTACCTTCTTAAATATCAAATGAATTATAGGATGAACCTCAAGCACCCCTTACCTGAACATGTAGGGATGACAAAAAAGAAAAAAGAAAAATCAATTAGTTTTTTATTTTGAAAATATTACATCTCTTTTTTATTTTATAATAATTTCTTAATTTTATAAGAATATTATAATATTTTATTTAGTTTCTTCCTTTATTGTTTCATTTAATGTTTCATCATTTCTGATTTTCCATTGTTGTAGATTTATGGTAGATTTGTTTGATATTAGTATATATTCTTGATATCCATGTGAATCAAATGATTCTCTCGAGGTGCCTTTTGATTCTTTGTTAGTTTTGCTAGCAAATGGTATTGCCCCTAGTTTTGGCTTATTGTTTTATGACAAGATAAAACATACAAGAACCCTTTATTCATGCATCCGATTTATTTTGCAAAATCCATAAAATGAGTAGTGTGTAATGAAGTAACTAGAAAATGGTCATGCTTTAATCTCCTAGGAAATTAGTGTCTCTGTCCGGTTTGACCTGGAAAATTTGTGTCTAGTTCAACTTCGACTCCAACTTGCATGTCCGATATGAATGCAACTCACACTATTCCATTCTGAAGGATCTTGTTGAGTATGAACACCAAATGGAGGAAACTGAACCATGAAGTTTAATGTCCTGAATTATGGTTTTATAGTAACTTAGATTTGAAGTTCAGATTTTTTTTCCTTTCATGTATTTTTTGAATAATGGTCAAGAATATAATTCTTTAGTTCAGATTTTTTTCCTTTCATGTATTTTTTCTTTTTAGAACTAATGTTCTGATTTCAGTCACCCAATTACAAACTTTTAACGCATTGAAATTTATGTACTTTGATTATCTATTTCATTCGAACTGTTCATACACAATTGCCAAAGTGTTGCAATTCAAAAGAAAGCTGAAATTACTCTTTAATTTCCTTAATTGAAATTTCCTTGTTTTTAGTTTAAACTGCAAATTCATCATGTACCTGAAATTTCATGCAGATGTTATAGTGTTGTTTGCATAGAGGTGTAATATAATTTGGGCTATTTTTAGCTAACATTTTATGGTAGTAGTAAATAATAATATGGAATGATTCATATATTATATATAATTGAATAACAAAAAATTAATATTAGCCGGGCCGGGCTCGGGCCTACCAATTTTATGGCGGGTCGGGTCTGGACAATTTTTCAGGCCCATATTTCGGGTCGGGCCGAGCCCGAGCCTGAAAAATGGGTCAAATTTTTTTTTGGGCCCAGCCCGAACCCGGCCCGGCCCATGCACACCTCTAGTTGTGATGTGGGTGTCGTCGCCTGAAGTGTTGGGCCCGGTGACTGTATGGGCGCTGTTGATGGCCCGGTGGTTATGTCAGCGTTGTTGATGGTCCCGTCTCATCACCCATTCTCTTTAGATTTAAAGGGTCCCGTCGTTCTATTTGTTCATGAAGTTGCCGTCGCCTCTCCTCTTCTGACAATAAATACGGCTTGCCATGGATCCTAAACCATGACATGTATTCCGGCACGCACGCTAACTCAGGAACCATGATTGGTTCCCGAGTAGGTATATAATCATACCGGTTCTCCCACAATTCGATATACGCTGACCAAAATCTTGGCCAATCCGTATGCAACTGCCGTAAGTAGACTTTGTTCTCATCATCGAGCACCTCAGGTGTCACAGGAATCGGTTGTCGGAATCCAAATTGACGCAGAACCCGATCTGACTGGTGCATCTCCACAGTGGCATAGTTGACCAATGACACCTTCACATGCCAAATGTTCGGATTTTGAAAAAACTCTTCCTAAATTACTGCCCGAATTGACGGATCCTCGTATAGTGTCCGTTCAAACTATATTAACATGATAAAAAATATTAGTTATATACTAAATACTAAATACTAAATACTAAATACTAAATACTAAACACTACATACTAAATACGAAACGACTATTTTATTACGAAAATATATTTTATTTAAAACTTACTTGTACTTTCGACCGTTGCTCTAATAGAAGCCGTATATCTTCAAGCGATGTAGGTATTCCAACATAACTCGCCTAATGGTTCCACCTAATTAAATAAATTTTTAGCATACAATTATATTTTAAATCCACGTAATAATTGTAAAATCTAATATTAATTTTACCTCGTTATGAGTGGGAATGTATATGGGTGGTCGACTCGAGGACGTAAAAATGGAAATCAAACCGTGCCCATGATTGCGAGAGTGATAGGTAACCTCCGATTTTCGCTTTATTCGCCGCGCGCCCGCACATCTCCCGATACAATTTTGCTAGCACGATGGACCCCAACTCAATTCACGTACGCTTCTAAAATCAACGAGTTTCAAATGACCATCTCGATGTATGAGGTTTCGTGACAAGTCGGCATCGATAGCCTCCAATCATCTCAAGAATGTATGCCCGAGCATACCGTATTCTTTCTATTTCGGTCCAATCATTATCCGCTCGGGAATGTGTCTCAGTAACTCGCCCATCTCGATCCGACCTCAGTAAATGTTATCCGAATAGCACCCTAAGCTCGTAGCATACGGCTCCCCAATCACCGAAGTTGCGAACCCGGTGACTACGCACCCATCCACCGCAATCCTAATTGCAATCGCACGCCTTCCAGAGTGATAGTACACTCTCCGCATGGAAGATGGAAAGTGTATATCTCGGGTCTCCACCTCTCTATCAACGCACTGATTAGCTTCTGGTTCAACTTGCACCCCCGGCCTATCGTGGCCACGTGCCAAAAACCCGCTTCCCGCAGGTAATTCTCGATCAACGGCGATGGCGGACTAGGCATATTGCGAATATAGCATTGCAACACCCGATCTACAGACTATTTAAAAAATTATAAAATAACAATTAATTAAAATTGCATAAACCTAAAAAATATTAAATAGTATTGAAAAATTAAAATTATAACTTACCATTGTCATTTGATCGATGGAGATGTGTTTATTGTCGAGACGAATTAATTCTCCGGCCATTGCTAATACGATCGAATATTTTGAAATTTAACAAAAAAATATTTAAAAAACTTTTAAACAGGGCTTTTTTGTAAAAATTAAAGGACTATTGTGAAATTTGAGAGGAACTTTAAAGGAATTTGAGAGAAATTTGAGAGGAATTTGAGAGAAAGTTGAGAGAAAAATGAGTAAGGACATTTGTGTGAAAAAAATGAAAGAGTTGAGGGTTTTTATAGTTTTTTTTTTACCGTTGGAGGCCCAACGGTCAAAAAAATCTGACCGTTGGAAGCGGGCAAAGCGCGTCCTCGAGGGAGCGCTTTTGCCACATTAGCAAAGCGAAAGCGCGTCCTCAAGGACGCGTTTTTTGCTGATGTGACACAAAGCGCTCCCTCGTGGACGCGCTTTCCTGGTTCATCCCCTGAAAACGCGCTGACGTGAACGTGTTTTTGGGAAAAATGGCCCTTTCCGGTAAATAATTATTTTTAAGTCCTTTTTCGTAAATTTTGTTAAAAATTAGTATTTTCTGGTAAATTAGCCTGATAAAATTATATTTTAACTTTAAAATGATAAAAATTTAATTTAGTTATTAAAAATTATAAAGTATAAATTATTAAAAATATATAGTTTACTGACACCTTAATAATTTTTTTAACTCCGTTAACCGCTGACGTGGATATAATCTTATATTGATTTGTTGGAAAGCGTGTGGAAAACGAATGTAATGAAAATTTTGTCAATTGGAAATTAGAATTTAATGCGAAATATGACAGCCGACCAGCTTATTAGTCAAAAAATCAAAATCAAAATTTTCTTTTTCTAACCATTATTTTTCTAAATGCCTTTTGACTTTTTTATTTTTTGTCCGCCCGACCATTGATTTTAGGCTCGCGTGTTCGATCTTATTACCTTTTTCCAATTTTTTTTTCTTTTTCATATTTATCTATATTTTTTTAATATTAAATAGGTTTAATATATTATTTGATATTTGAGTTTAATAATTTTTTTATTTTGGTACTTATTTTATTTTCTGGTTCAATTTGGTTTTTATATTTGACAAAAATTGTATATTTTGATACATGAATGTAACAAGATTAACATTTTAGTGTTTAATTCGAGTTTTAGGGTTGATTTGATGAAAGTTAATTGATAATATCATTGTATTTGAATTTATCATGGTTTTGTTAATGGAATAATGTTAGTGTCGATTGTGAATTTGTTTAATTGTGCATTTAATTTGTCAAATACAATTTGATAGAAGTTCTAATTCGGGTTTTAAGGTCGATTTGATGAAAATTAATTGTTAATATTTTTAACTAACTATGAAATTTCATCGAATTAACTCTAAAACCCGAATTAAACATTAAAAAAAGTTAACATTGTTAGCTCCAGGTATCAAAATATATAACATTTGTCAAATACAAGTATTATATTGAACCAAAAAATAACATAGGTACCACATTAAAAAAATGATAAATCTAGGTACCAAACTAAACATTAAACCTATTAAATATTTACATGTTAATGAGGTTTTGACTATATATCGATAAGGGTAAAGTTATAAGATTTTGAGTATTTAAGTTTGAGTCTCGTTATACCATATGTACATATTATGTCTGTCAGGGGCAAATGTAAGGAACGCGCTTGACTATCTCTCCATAAATGGATAATTATAATTTTGCTCATTTATAAATTACTAAATTATATATTTACATGTGGTAAATTTATATTTTTGGCCCCATAAAAATGAAAAAGCCTATTTATTCATTTTATTTTAAATGATGAAATCGTGAATTAATATATGATAAAATTATATTTTAACCTCTCAAAAAATTATAATTCAATTTCAGTCCTTCCTAACAAATTTTCTAGATTTGCCTCAAACGTGTGTGTAAATTCTCTCCTAAATTATTTTAGGTTAAATCTCATCATGTGTAGGTTTTGTCTATATTTATTCGGATCTAAATTAGAATATATTTTAGTTTTCAATTCATTATGCTTTGTATTTAATTTATTATAACTCTAAATGATTAAACATGTATTATTTGTGATTTGTAATTATCTATACTAATATTTAAACTCCTAAATGAGTTGATATCATGGGTCAACCAGTTACTAACTTATTAAGAAAATTACAAAAATACCCTTTCGTGTATAAATAAATTATATAATTACCAGGTACTTCGACTTTTAATATTTTTAATAAAACAAATAAAAAATTACATATAATAAAAATTGAACTCATACTACCAACATTTATACAATCTTTTTCTTTATCGTTTTAAATAAACTTTACTTTGATATTTTTGTACATTTCAATATTGTTACACACTTATTTTTTCATCCATATTGTTTGTAAATATTTATACTGATATTTATTGTATGTTACTTTTAAATGCACATTTCTTTTTTTTTTTTTGGTGAAAGAAAATATTACAACTCAAGAATCAAATATTCAGAAAACTCATCGCATAATTCTTATCAATCAACCGCAACCCCGGTTCTCTATCTCGCCTACCCTTGACGATCCTGTCCGCAATTTTATTCTCTTCTCTTGAAATATGTTGAAGATTCCAGTGACTAAGAAACTTCAAGAACAAACTTATTCGCCTTACTAAAGCAGAATTAGAGCCTCCACGAACACCTTGATGAATGATGTATCAAGCTTCAAGATTATCTGTCCGAATGATAATTTTCCGAAAGCCTCGATCTAAAGCCATTCTCAAACCGTCTAGGATGCCCCATAATTCTGAATCAATAACTTCACAATTACCCAAATACCTTGTAAAACCAACAATCCAGTTCCCCTTATGATCACGCAAAATCCCCCCAGCGGCAGCAAACAGATCCACATATTTAATTGAACCATCAGTGTTTAAAAAAACCAACCATCCGTAGAATCAGGAACGAACTCCGAACTTGAGATTTTAGTGACTTATTGATTTAATACAGATTCAAACTGCTTTGCCCAACAAAGCAAGGCATTGATAACCTCATCCGAGCTCCACAAAAGACCTTGAAATATACGTAAGTTTCGATTCTTCCACATGCGCCAAATGATAATCCCAAACAGACAAGACCAATTGACACCTCCTGCTAAGTTAACAGCTTGCTAATTCCGTAGATTGAGCTCCATCCACTCGACGAGAGACTCTGCAAAAAAAAACAAATTGTTTACCTTCAGGGATTAACTTGTTCCATATTTCCCTTGCCGTTGTGCAATCCCGAAGAACATGAAGGATACTTTCATACAAATGTCCACAAAGCCCACAAGTAGTGTCAATCCCCAATCCTCTTCTTACCCTTTCTTCATTAGTGAGCAACCGGTTTTTAATAACTAGCCAAATGAACACTCTCACCCTTTGTGGTCCCTGATATTTTCACGGTAAATTCCAAACCTCCTCTTTTGCATTCCATGAACCTTCCCTAAGTTTCGTGTATGCACTTTACCTCAAAACTAAGGACGAGGAGTAGCAGCCTTGACCCCCAAAATGGTAAAATTGCCTTGCAGCCCCTTCAAAAAATTAAAAATTACAAGATAATATAATGATAGATTTGCACTTTACTCAATTTATTATTCATCTTTGACCTCAAAACAATTTTCTAACTTTACCTTGCTAAATACGTAATTTCCACGCACAATTTCTCGTATTTATTATCCTAATGTATAATTATACTAGCAAATCCGTTTTAAAAGAAATGTAATTGCACGAAAACGAAACAAATTCCATTTTCCTTAATCTCTTATGACATGGGACATGGGTGTTGGACCAACTTTATGTTTTTTTGCTTGCTATTTGCAAGGTGACCCTACAATCTAATCCCACTTTCCATGCCTACTTTCATAATTTTCTCGGAAAGTTATCAAAATTTTCTTGGGAAAACATCATCTCCGTTTTTTTTTTTTCCATCTTAGAATAATCAAACAATGTTATAATATTTTTTTCCTTATATTAATATTGAATTTGTTCCAACCCATAACCGAAGAGAAAATATGTTATGTTATTAAGAATTTAAAGGTAAAAATAATTTCTAGTCCCTCTAATTTTTAAATTTGAGCAAATTGGTCCCTCTAAAAAAAACAAAGCAATTTAACCATCGCCATTCAAAAGTGAGTAATTGAGAACAATTAATCATAGCGTCAATGTCTCTTTGTCAATTGTACATAAATTTAATCGTATACTAATAAATTTAGCCCTTGATATATGCTTACATATTTTTGGCAAATTGGTCTTGATTTTAAAAAAGCTTAATTCATAAATTGCACCCTAAACTATACCACTTTTTTTCCAACTTGATACCTAATTTTTTTTTGTCAGAAGTGGTACTTAAACTATTTCACTATTACGCAAATCACCCCAAATCTTAACATCGTTAAAAAAATCATTGTCCAATTATATTGTGCCACGTCATCACTCATTTATTATTTTTTATTGTAAAATATCCATCAATTTAACAAACCAAGAACATGAGTTAAATAACCTGAGGCATGTTGTACACAGTCCTTGAGGATATTTTACCATTTAGTGTATTCTCCAGGATTCAACAAGCTCTTTTGTTAACCGGTAAGAAAGCATGATATAATGAAGAACAAACAAATTAAATACTTAGCTCAAAATCGAAGGAAGCTTTTGAGAAACCAGAGAGTGTTTGAAGCAGAATGCGAATAATAAATTGGTTGAATGATTTTGAAGCTTGTCATGGCATTTACAAGAGTTCCATTGAATTAGCTAAAAATAGTTTGAAAATAGTTCAGTGAATCTAGACTTAATTAAAAATAGCTTCAGTCGGTTAAGTTATTTTTAGCTTGACTAAATATAAATGTTACAAGTTAGAGGCTCACTTACTTTTTTTTTTTTTTACTCTAAAAAATTCAGTAAAAAATAATTCTAAAAACAAAATGGCTCAAATATACATTACACATAAGAGAGGAGCGGGGTCGCGGGAGGAAAATATTTTTTATTTTTATTTTTTAATGTTAATATATTTATTTTTAATTAATATTAATATAATTATAATTATAAAATAATCAAAATGACACATGAGTGTTGACGTGACATGATATAATTGGTCAATCGCTTTTTTTAATAGTATTAAGATTTGGGGTGATTTGGGTAATGGTGAGATAATTTAAGCACCACTTTTGACCAAAAGAAGTTTAGGTACTAAGTTGGGAAAAGTGGTATAGTTTAGGATGCAATTTGTCAATTAAGTCTTCTAAAAAATTCAACAAATTTAGCTTCAATATTTACACGATTATACAAACGTTGCAAGCTAAATTTGTTAAATCAAAACCAAAATGCCAAAATGTGCAACATTTGGCTAAATTTATTATTATACCAATCAAATTTATGTACAAATGATGAAAAACATTAACGTTATGATTAATTGTTCTTAGTTGCTCACTTTCAAACTTGATAAGGATTAAATTGCTTCGATTTTTTTTAGAGAGACCAATTTGTTTATTTTCGAAATTGAAAGGGACTATATAGATTTTTTTTTTTACAAAATTTAAGATGTGGCTTTTTAATTACATTTATTAAATTAATAAAATAATATAAAATATTCTTAATATTTATTTTCTAACAATAAAATATTTAAAAAGTGTTACTCTATCCCCTCAAATTTTATAAAAAATAAAATATTTAAAAGGCAAAATAATAAATTTAGCCTTTAACGTTTATATATTTTGTCAATTTGACCTTTATTATTATTTTTTTTCTAATTAAATTTGACTCCAACCTTTCAAAAAGTAGTCAAATAAATTTTTTAACGAAAAAGCTAATTAAAACATTAAATTTTTATCGATGTTGGTGCAACAACCCTATGACAGTCAAAGTGTGCTTTATGTTGTCATGACATTATTTATGTTGTATGTCATGTCAACAAATAATTTAATAATTAAAAAATATTAAAAAATTAATAAAATAACTCAAAATTCATTAAAAAAAATAGAATGAAGTACACATGGATTGTCATGTGGGTTACCATGTTTAAAAGTTTAACATTTTAGTCAATATTTTCATTAAAAAATAGCAATCCGACTCCTTTAAAAATGTCGAAGGTCAAATTCGACCTTTTTAAAAGGTTAATAACCAATTTTAGCTTAAAAAAGGAATAAGGATAAATTTGATAGAAGATATAAATATTAAAGGCCAAATTCACAATTATGCCTATTTAAAAATGCAGAAGAGGCCCCAAAAAATGGACAGGAAAAAAAAAATGTCAAACTCAATTAAATTTTGTTGGATAATTGCTAGTTGATCCATTGGATTGTATGTTGGGCTTTCCAGCCATCAAGTGTCGTACCAAAACTCAGTCGGCCATTAGAGAGCTTCAAAGGCCGAATAAAACTCACCAAAGGTCAAGTTTTGGTTTTAGTCCTCCTACTATCCTAAAATATAATATTTAATCTCTATACTTTAATTTAACATAATTTAATCTTTTTATTTTTATAATATTAATCAAAGTTTTCAGAACCGGCACAGTGATTAAACTGGTCAGACTACGAATTTTTGGTTTATCCAAATTAATTAAATAAATTATCAAAAAGTTCACAAAAATTTTAAAATATAGAAAATTGGTCCAACTTGTCAACAACTGATTCAATCGATTTGTGAGCCAATTGATCTAATTCTTCTCTCTGGGCCAATAATGTAATCAATTTTCGGTCCAATGGCCGATCTAGTTTAAACGAAATTGATATAAATTCATTAATTAATCTAAATATTTAACAAATCAATTGTTTTTTCTTTGATAAAACTCTCTGATCATACTAACATAATAATTAATAGCATTAACTATTTGGATTATTTGTCAACGGGGCCTATGCTTAATGTAAGGTTGAGATATGTGGTGTAAATACGTGGGTTATCCATTAAATTTATTTTGGTTAATCCTTTAGTTAGTGTTAATTATTCAGTTTAGTACTTATAATAATGGATTTTTATTGGAACTGTTGATAAATTTGTAAATTTGGAAAAAAAATGGATTAATTGATGATCTTAAATAAAAATTGAGGATTAAATTATGTTAAATTAAAGTAAGGTGATCAAATTCCAAATTTAAGTATTATAAAAGGACCAAAAACAAATTTGGCCCTCGCCAAACTCTGCACGCAACTCAGATTTTTTATCAGGACCGACTCAGTTTAATGATCAATCACGCTAGAAAGGTAAGAGAGTAACGAAGGATCGATCATCGCCAAAGTCAACGAACCGCTCAAAAACATGGCTGGAAACTTAAGATGCGTCGTCGTATCCGTTGATGGCAACGAAGGAAGCATGGACGCCTTACGATGGGCGCTCGATAATATTAAGCTCCGACCATCTTCTCCGGACTCTACTCAACCGCCCGGTCACTTCCTTATCCTCTATGTCCAACCTCCACCGTCCATCGCTGCTGGCCTCAATCCCGGCGCCATCCCCTTCGGCGGGCCCAGTTAAGCCACTTTTTAAAATAATTTTCCCTTTTTGATTTAAATTAACTTATTTCTGATATGTGCGAATTGATTTTTCTTTTTTGAAATTCAGCCCATCTAGAAGTTCCTGCATTCACGGCAGCTATCGAGGCGCATCAGAAGAGAATCACTGATGCGATATTGAACCATGCTCTTCAGATTTGCGCTGAAAAGAAGGTCAGTTATTATTATTATTTATTTTTCTAAGTTATTGTTAATTAAGGTATATAGGGAAATATTCTTTGGAGGTTTGACCTTAAGTGATTAATTAATTTGATTAAATTCATCGTTTTTGTTAGTATTCAACTTGCTGAGGAAAATGAATTACGAGTTTGGAATATTTCTAACTCAGGCAAACGTGAAAACTCAAGTTGTGATTGGGGATCCAAAGGAAAAAATTTGTGAAGTAATTGAAAATGTGCATGCTGATTTGCTTGTGATGGGTTCCCGAGCTTTTGGCCCTATTAAAAGGTATTTTCCTCATTGCAATGTAGCTTTCCTTGAATCGAGACTGGTTCAATTGTTTCATTAGACCATTTGTGTTATAGTTTTATTCATGTTGATTGAGTTCGTTTTCATGGAATTTGGTTATATGTCTGCATCACATGAATTGCCTATGTATTTCATTTAGTATTTCACATTGTTGTTAAGATGTTTTACCTTGTGAATCCTGATCATGATCAAGGCATCATAAAAAGAGTGCTGATCAAGCATGATAATAATGGACTAAATGAAGCCTTAGTGAAGAAGTTAGCATATAGGCTAAGCTTATCAATTGTAACAACTTCTAATTGAAATGTGAAATGAAAATTTATATTACTGGATTGGTGAATTTGTTCTATATAGTAAAGCATTCTAATATATGTCTTTGGAAGCATTGTTACATGTGTGCTCAGAAGTTTTTAACATGAATAAACATTTGTTGCCTTTCCCTATGAGTTTCATCTGTCTTCTAGCTATGACTTTTTCGAAATTGCTATTATGTTGATGATGCCATAAAGAAGTGTTAATGTTGCTTGAAGGAAAAGCGAGTCTCTCCCCTGAGATGTATCTATTCTGCTGGAAGGAGCAGTCATATACTAAAATATGAGGTCATAGTGGAATCAAATGTCATCCTATTGTGTTCATGAGATGTTTCTATTGTAATCACTATTATGTTGATGATTCCATAAAGCGATGTTAGTGTGGCTTGAGGGAAAAGAGAGTCTCATCTCCAAGATGTCTCTAATCTGCTGGGTGGAACAGTAAAATACTAAAATGCAAGGTCCTAGTGGAATCGAATACCATCCTGTATGAGATGTTTCTATTGTAATCACTATTATGTTGATGATGTCATAAATTGATGTTTATGTGGCTTGAACGGAAAAAGAGTGTCTCTCCTCAGATGTCTCTAATCTGCTGTAAGGAGCAGTAAAATACTAAAATATGAGGGTCACAGTGAATTGAATGTCATCCTATAGTGTTCATGAGGTGTTTCTATTGTATATATTTAAAGTCGTGTCTCTTTTGTTCTTATATCACGGGAATGAAACTATCACAACTCCTAATCGAGATGAAGTTGTACGTTAACAGAATGTTTTTGGGAAGTGTGAGCACCTATTGCGCCAACCATGCACAATGCGCTGTTATGATTGTAAAGAACAAGGAAGCTTCCTCCAAATCTTAAGAGGTATGCTCTGAACCACGGTATATGCTAAGTGCCCTTTTGCAGAACGTTTTTACCTGTTGTGCTAATGCACTGCAAAATAATGATGTTCTTCTAACTGAATTTGCGATATGACCAGTATTGCTGTTTTCTTTTCTCTATGAGGTTTGTTTCAGACTTGTCACCAAGACAACTTTGTTAGGAGCTATGTTACGCTGCGCTGTCAATAAATCTATCCCCTGCAGTGGGGCTTTCGCCAGAAAGTTTCACTATACCATTCATGTATGTGCCATTACTTATTTCATTGGTTTGGGTGTGTTTGTATTGTTGCTTGTGGTTTTTCTCAGTTGTTGCTAGTGGTTCTGGCTTAAGTTCCCCTTCCCTATTTGTTAATCTCCAAGATGATCATTTGTTTAATTTATATGTCTAGGAATGACCTTTAATATCCTTGAAGTTTAATTTAAATTGTGCCTTTTTCCCTTCTTCTTCTTTTTTTTTTTGATGAAAATATATTATGTTAAAATGTAGTGAGGAAAGTTAATGTTTCATTTAGGAAATGGATTTATCTGTTATATACGTGATAATGATGATGAAAATTTTGTATGTTGAAAGTCCAATTCGCAAAAGCTTGTCAAAATTAATCATCACGAATATGGTGAAGGGCTGGAAGGTGGGCATTCAAGAAGGAATGCATGTAATCTTTTACAAAGCTCTATGCTGTTAATTAAAAATAAATAAATATCGCCAATGAGCTTCAAGCTATGATTTGACGATTGGTATGGTGGATCAGTATTCATCTATGAGTAGAACATACTTTAGATCTAAGTCCATTTGGTAATCAGTGTTTCAGATCGGAGAAGAAATTGTTTAAATTTTTATTCGTAGATTCATGATATTCAAAATTATTTTATGAAAAAAAAATTAAATTATAGAAGAAAGAAAGAAAGAAAGAGAGTTTTTGATTGGTGCAGATCATGCGAAGAAAGAAAGTCATATAACATCCATTTTAACAGTCCAATAATTTAAAATGAAAATTTGTTTTAGTTAAGTGATCAAACTGAAAACTAAATCATGATTAATGGTGTAGTTTAACACGTGCTGCAAACCCTGTTGCAGGGTTACAACACATCCACAATGCCCGAGAACGAAGATCCGTTGGGGGTTTTTGTAGTTCTCGAAAACTAAAGAAAGAACTTGCTTAATCACATCTTTGTTCATAGTGTTGAACCTTCATTGCAGCTTCTGGGACAAAAGGTCATAAGCAATGGTTTCTACAACAAGACCGTACTAGAATTTGAAAATGGAATTCCTTTTGCTACAATGAAAACAAATAAATCAGAATTTTCTAATTAATTAAAAAAAAAAGAAGAAGAAATTTTACTTTGTCAAGTCCTTGAGTGAACATGTTCTTTGTTGTGTCTCCTTTTAAGTCTTACTTAAAGCAAACATTGTGAAATTGTAGTGTAAGAGTAAAAATCAGTAAATAAATGAAAAAAGAATGAAAATTTATGATGAAAAACAACAATTTGCCAAGTCAAATAACAGGGACTTACTGCTTAAGAAACTGTCTCCAGAGTTTCACAGCTTACAAAAGAGCGAAGTATCAACTTGGAATTTAGTAATTGAATCAAAATAGTAGCAATCCAACATTTTTTTTTATAATTTTACCCCTAAATTTTCCCTTATTTGTCTTTTTCAAACTTGTTATTCGAGGTTTGTAACTACCCCTCTTAATGATATAGCCTTTGAGATTTAAGCCCACTATTGTTATTTGAATTAAATTGGATTAGTTGGTCAGACCGGGAATTGGTTGAGTACCGATTCGAAAAAAGGAAAAAAACTAGTGGACTTGTGAATTGGTACGGATCAATTGAACCGGACTAAAGAACTCGCAATTGAACAGGATTTTTTAATTTTTATATTCTGAATCTTTTAATAATTTATTTTATTTGAACCACATAAACTGGTTGAACCGATCAGATAAAAAACCAATGGTTTGAGTTTAATTGATTTGACTATCGATATAGAATAAAAAATATTAATTTTACCACAAGCGGAATTAAGAAACTACCGTTTGTCCTTAATTGCTATTTAAAATAATAAAAACTAAATAAACAAAACACACAACAGTTTCTTAATCCCACTTGTCGGAGTTAAAAAACCTTCACCACTAATGTATCAAATAACAATCCTTCTTATATTATATTGTTAACTAAAGAAATGAAACTCATCCTTGTATTATTATTCACTAACAATACGAACTAATACACTAATAATACATAAATGCTTCATTTGGTTGGAGTGTTATTTTTTTTCACGTGTTTTAGTCATTGGTTAACTATAAACTAATCACAAATGATAATATTTAGTTTGTGGCAAAAAGAAAAACTTTTTGCTTATTTTAAAGAGCTCTTATTTTTACAACAATTTTTACTCATCTTTTTAATTGCAGATTTGAATTTGTACTAATCATTTTTTATTTTATATCTAACTATTTTAAAACGTGTTAAATAAGCTTTTTACTCATTATTTCACAATTAACCAAACGTAACAAAAATGTTATATTTGTATTATTATTATTATTATTATTATTATTATTATTATTATTATTGTATAAGTTAATAAGGTTAGGTAGGTAGGTCTCGACTAGATTTGTCCATGGGGTGGGCCACCCGATTTGGCCTGAAGGCCCGTTCGAAAATTGAAAAGGTTTAGGTAAAAATATAGGCCCAAAAAATAAAGTTGGACAAAAAATAAGGCCTACTTTCTAAATGGCCAGGCCTCAGGTAAGTTTTTTTGCTCAAGCCCGGTCTGAATTTGAAAAAAAAAATTGCTGCTGGTTTTTTTTACTGTTTTGTAACTGTTTTTTCATTATTTTGCTATCATTTCGCTATTATATTACTACTATTTTGTTATTATTGTTTGGATATTGTATAATTTTTATTTTATTATTAATTTTGTTATTATTTAAAAGTATTTGCTTGCTAAATTGTACTTATCTTAATATTATTTAACTATATGTTTTTTTTTTTTAAAATTTGATGTATTATATTTTTTAAATATAAAAATAATAATATAAAAAATTTTAATATGGGCGAATCGGGTCGAACTCAAATTTAGTATTTTTATCCTAGCCGGGCTTGAGTAAAATTTTAAGCTCATTTTTCAAGTTAGGGCTAGAAAACGAGCCTAAATTTTTTATTTGACCAGACCCAGTCCATGGACAACTCTAGTCACGATATATCAGAACATGAAGACTCTTGTGTAATAAAAATCCAGGAAATTTTGCTCTTTTCTCTTTCAAATGAAAAACAAGGAAACTGTGAGGGAATGTTTATTTCTAACTCAAAAACATTGATACAATAGGTAACAACCTGGTTCCCAGAAAAAAACACGACAAGCATCGTAAACTAATTTTATTGTATTTTTTTTTCTTTTTTCCTCTCTATGGAAAGTACAAGCTTAAAAGAGGACATGAGTTTTCGTTCACTTAAGCATATAATTCATCGACGTTACATTCGCCGAGGAAAACTTTTAAGCTATATGGTGAACCACAGTCTCCTTCGGCGATTAGTGCTCGGTCATTGGCGGCCATGTGTTCGATGATTTTGTATATCATTTCAATCTGCAGTAATAAAAAAATAAGCAAGGTTAGTATTACTATTTATGTTATCATGTTAGAAGTGTTGGTCGAGGGTTATTTTGCGCCTACATCGTCCGGGGCATGGCAACGGTCCGCGATTTCTTGAAGCGTCAATGATTCGGCAGGGTCTTCACAGCTGAACGAAGCGAAACAGAAAAACACTAATCAGCAAAAACAAACAAAGAAAATAAGAAAGGCATACAAATACCGCAAGCACAATGAAAGAACTGAGCATTGAAATGCGAGAATTGCATTTGAAGGTCATCGAGCCTTTGAATCAAAGAGGAAGAAGGGAGAGAAAAATGGCTACGAGGCAAGAAAGTGAGAATATCCGCAGCTGTAATCTATAAAGGTTTCTTAGTCGAAACTTTATTAAATTCAGTGATTTATAAAGACATTCTAATTCATCAAACATTTGACGTCAGATACCTGGCCTCGTTGAGCACCGCTAAAACCCGCTTTTGTAGAGCTAATACTTCACCAGCAGCTTTTTTCCCAGCTTCCACACCTACGGTGAAAATTAAATGCGAAATAGAAAAGAAAAGACCGATCAGATTAATTAACCCGATAAAAATATTAAGATTAAACAGCTAGGTTGCAGAACATGAACCCAACAACAAAATATCCTGCTTATTTCACTTCAAGAATTGAATTTTTTAAAATTGAAGACAAAACATGTACTTACCCGGTTGATGATAAGCATTGATGTTGACAAGCGAGGCGTAAATTCCAACTGCTCGCTCATAAAGTGCTATGAGTGCCCCAACAGATCTAGGTGTCACCTCTTGGACAGTGACAGTGATGGATTCTCGGTCATTTGCATACAGAGCTGATCTTGTGCCCTACATAATCAATGTTATAAAATGCAAATATTACCAGTCTGCATCATATGTACATTCCAAAATCCTTTTAGAAAACCGGCGCTTATCAAACCTGTAGCATTCCAAACAGGTAGTCACCACATGTAACACCCGGTTCAAGCTCCCAATCATGACCAGGGGGTCTATCACGTAGAACTTCGATAAAGGTCACAAAGAAATTATGCACACCCTCCCTCAGTTGTTGGATATAGCTATATATTGAAGATGAGTGAAAAAGGTTATTATTAGGTCTCCGCATTGCTTGCATCAATAGAGATCAAATCAATTTCAAAGGTCCGAGGGAAACTTACGCGTGCTGATCTGTGCTTCCTTTATTTCCATAAACAGAAATTCCTTGATTTACCTAATGAACTAAGTAAATGTGAGAAAGCAACTCGCACTTGTTTATCAATGAGTAAATATTCTACACAAAACCACAAATAAAGCAAATAAAATGTTTCCCCGGATAACTAGAGGTCCAATTGGCAATCACTTAGTTACTAATATTTAGCTTCAATTAGCATTTGTACAAAGTGGCCACCAGGGAACCAAAAGTAGTCTAAAAAAAACATCCTAATTGAAGTGGTGCGATCATACCCGGTTACCATCCAGATCAAACTCCTTGCCAAGCGATTCCATAACCAACTGTTGTAAATATCTGCTAAATAGTAATAAGCTGTCCTTGTAAGGAAGAACAACCATATCCTGAAGAATTCAACAAGAGAAGCCATTATTTTATTTTTAGAAACCAAAATTTGGACAACATAAGATCTGCAATATAGTTAAGAATTGAATACCTTAGATCCAATCCCATCAGTTGCCCAGTACCAACATAAAGCAAGCAATGCTGCAGGATTCTTCCTCAGCTGAAGGAAAGGAGGAAAAATATGTAAGTCAGTCAGGAGATATTATCTGCAATAATAGGAGGAATACAAGCAAGATACAAATCAAAAGCATACTAAAACATGGTAGAAGAAGATGAGAAGCAAGTTTTTCCATGCTCAGAAACTGCCAACAGGCAAAACAAAGGGAATAATGACAAGCAACCCAAAATCACCAAGTAAAAAACAACTACGATGATTCAGTTCTCCCGATTTCAGCATTCAAGGAAGTTATAGGAACTAATAAGACACCAATGAGAAACTTACCACTGTGCTCCTAGTGGCCTCATCCATCATGGATGCACCAACAAGCATTTCTCTTATGTCAACTCCCTGCAGCAACATTCACTTAGAAAAAACTGGCAAAAGTGAACTTATAACCACATTAAATATTAAATCCATGGAGTACATGCCTGAAGTGCTGCAGGAAGCAAACCAACTGCAGACATTTCAGAGGTCCTGCCACCAACCCAATCAAACATAGGGAACCTGGCTACCCAACCCTCAATCCTTGCAGTGTTGTCCAACAAAGAATTTTCTTGTGTTATAGCAACACCCTGCATTAAAGCACACGTAAGAAACACATATAAAGTTGAGAATCATATTATTGGGGGAACCATCTTACAGAGTACAAGAAAAACCTAGAACAATGCAAGATTCTCATCTGAATGAAATAGTAAAGTACCAAGTGAAGTTTCTATCCAAGGGATCATTAGAGTGAACAAAGCACAATTCAAGTAGGGAGTAGGGTTTAAAATATCAACCTACCATCTAATAACTCAGAATATTCAACAAGCCCACTAAACTATATGTGTGGCAAATTATACAAAGAAAGAAAAATAAAATCATAGGGGTAGTTGTACACAATCTCCATTATGGTGGCAACAAAGAACAGAAAAAGCTCAAAACTATATGTGTGGCTTTAAGCATTTTATGACAAAATTATTCCAATTGCAACCGAGCTAACTCTATTATGAAGCCTCTAAGATATCAGCCAATGATAACTTACCTTGAATTAAGTAACCAAGTAATATTTTGAAATGACACTCTGAAGTAGGGGAAAACAAATAAAAGCAGAAACAAGAACCTGAGATAAAAACCTGTTTTGAAAAATCCAGACCAGCTTCACGGAAGGCTTTCTGTACTTCCAATAGGCCATTTCTTGTTTCAGGGGTACCTCCACTCTGAGTAGATATGTTTTTATCAGATAAATACACAAAATATTTCATATAACCCATAAAATCAAAGAATAATGAAACAAGAAAACCAACAGTATAGAGATTAAGGATGAATTGACGCAGACCTTTGAAATCACAATTACAAGAGTAGAAGCCAACTCAGGCCCCAGCTGTGCTATTTGGTGATCGATTCCAGCAGGATCTGTATTATCAATGAATCTTATCTGCCAGCCAATAAAGAGAACAAGTTATTAATAATAGCCTATTCCAATCATATACATATAGTTAAAACCTAAAATCATTCCGTTGCAAAGCTAATAAAAAACTCGAAACTGAAGTTAGAACATTGCTGTAACAAGTCTATCAGCAGACTAAACCCTCAAAGCTCATTGCCAATAAATAATGAAGTGTACTATTCAACTTAATAAGACTACTTTAAAGAACAAACCTACTCATACAAAATTGGATCAAATTGTTTAAAAAAGAGAAACAAAATTGGCCTTGTACTCCGAGTGAAATCCAAAGAGCATACCTTAAGAGGAGGATTATCAGGAGCCAATGCTTCCGCGACGAACTGCGGGCCCAGAGCCGAACCTCCAATGCCAACTGAGAGTATTTGAGTAAAACGACCCTCTGGAGAAGAAGGTGGTTTAATCTGCAGTTTAAAAACGGATTAAACAATTTGATTACTTAAAACATCCACGATCGATTAGTTTGTAACTGCGAGTTAAAGCCGAATCGCCAAAACTAACCTTACCGCTGATGACGCTATCAGCGAAATCGCAAACGGCGGCGAGAGTTTTATCGATCTGAACTTGCAGAAACGGATTCGGCGCGAGTTTCGCGTTCCTCAACCAATAGTGGCCAACCATCCGTCCTTCATCAGGATTGGCGATGGCGCCTCTTTCCAGTTCCTCCATAGCCTTAAACGCGGCTTGAAACCGGGGCTCCATTTCGAAAACGAACTCATCCGAGAACCCGATCCTACTCACATCGAGGTACAACCCGAGCTCCTTATGCTGGTACAACCAATCAACGTATCTCCTCCAAAGCGCTTTAGGATCTTTCTCGAGTCCACCTTGCTTAGCCTTCTTCAAACCCGCGACGTCATTCGTTTTCGACAAATCAGCAGACACTTCACGAGCAACAGAGTGTTTAAAGCTCGAGTTAGAACGAGTCGACACTGCGAGTGAGTCTTTGCGAAACGAACTGAGTTCAGCGCCGATTCTGTTATTAGGCTTCAACGAAGGAAAAGAAGAACATAAGCCCGAGAGAGAAGCCATTGAAGGAATTATGAATTGAAATGGTTTTGTTGTGAGTGGACTCGTTTTATTTAGAGTGCTGTGCTTAGGAGTTGAGTTGCGGAAGGTTATTTATGTCTTTTTGTTTATATACGGCTCATTCGGAAGCGAAAGGGATGTACCTGGTTCACTCGTTGTGTGGTTGGTTGGTGGAGATGCTGGAAGGGACGTAATTACAGTGATGCCCTTGGAATATTCCTTTCACCGGTTTTGACCTTTGGAGACCGTTGAAAGTGGCAGCTTGTTTTTGTACATCGGAGAATCCGTCGCATTTTTTGGATTTAGGACAGTGGGCTTTTTTTATTTACAAACAAATTTCTACTAATAATTAATTAACTAACAAAAATCAAATTAGATTACAACCCACGCAATAAACTTAATTTTTTTCAAATCTTTGTTTTTTATTACAATTTTCTAGTAAAAGTATCATGAAGGTTTCGTAATAAAAGTCGAGCTATATTTATCTCCTCTACTTAAAAAAAAGGTAAATTGGTTATTATACATTAAATTAAAGAGCAATTTGATTATTTATGTTATAATTTTTATCAATTTGTACTATTAAAAACTGTCATGGTTGATGGAATAATTAATCAGACAGTAACAGGGCGAAGCCAAGAATTCTTTTAAGAGAGGCCGAAATTGAATTATAAAATTTTTAATAGATCCAAATGTAATTTTACCATGTATTAATTTATAATTCCATTACTTTTTAAATGATTAATTTGAAATTTTACCATAGATCAATTTACATTTTTTTATTAGAGGGATTGAATCAAAATTTTCTATTTTTAGGGAGGGACAAGACCCTAGCTTTGTCTCTGGACAGTAACATGTATAGTGACCAATTTTTAACAGTAAAAATGGATGAAATCTTTAACACGACTAATTTGTTTTAACGTACAATGATTAATTTACTTATTTTTTGAGTAAAAAAGTAAAATATAATATGGTTCCTGATATAAATGTCACTGTGATACTTTTACTCACTTTTGAAGAAGTAACCACATTTAAAACCTAATTTATATATTTGACAATAGATTACTTTTTAAATCAAATGATGACCTTCGTTTATAACGTAATGTATTTTTTTTTCTAATTTTTATATAAGGTATATAAATATTTTTTTATTAAAATATGTTTTAAATATATAATAATGTATATTTAAATTTGTAATTATTGTCGATTGAGTCTTAGCTCGATTGACATGGGCATTGTTGTCAATACAGGAGAACGTGGGTTTAAGTATGATGAAACGTATCATCCTCTTATTTATGGGTTGGGAAGAGACTATGGATAGTTTTAGACATTGTGTCAAAAAAAGAATATAATCAGAACTTATATTCTAATATTTAAAATTATATTTTAAATATTAAAATATTAATAATGAGTTATAATAAAAAAATATTTCTATTGATATATTATAATGTTAACAAATTTAAACATCATTTAACTCGTTTTTTTTTTACTTTATAATATGATATCTAGAATAAACATTTTATTTTTCTAAAAACGTTTTTTAACAACAATACTAAATACTTAAATATTAAACAAAATATTTCAAAATTACTTTTTTACAATATTTTTCTAAATTAACCCTAAATCACTTATTCAAAAATTAAGGGCTGGATTGAGTGGGTCGCTCGTTTGAGCAATAGATTGGCTGATAGCCTTTGTAAACTTGCTGTTAATAATCGTTGTACCTTTCCTTTTTTAACATAGAGTATCCTAACGATATCTATGGATTTGTATTTGTTGATGCCTGTTAATTCGAGGTAATGCCTTTGGGCCTATTTTTTATAAAAAGATAATAATTAAGGGATGAAAAAAGGGATAATCCAATTACTTACATAGGATCTTTATGTAAATAAGTTAACATATCTGTCCCAGATTTGAATGTGGTAAGAAAATAAAAATAAACATTACATTAGAGCATCGTTATAAAATAATTATTTTTAATAATTTGAATAATTATTTTTTATTAAAACAATATAAAAATGAAATTAATTTTCAAAATGATATAAATTATTTATCAAAATAATAGGTTATTGGATGTCACGTATACCATGGGCGACACATCCTAAAATACGGATTAATTATTACTAAACAATTATTGAAATAATAGAATAAAAGAAAAAAGGTAAACTTTAATTTAGGTCCCTCACTTTTAAACTTTAATTTAATTCCAACTTTAATTTGCAGTTTCAATTATTTTATTTAGTCCTTGCTTTTAATATTTTTTTAATTTAATTTACATCTTATATGGTTTTTAAAAGGTGAGCTACTCGGTTGTTCACTCAATCTTTAGAACGCTTTCATTTGAGTCACTCAAAAAGAAATAAGACGATCGTTAAATTTTAATTCAGGGTCTTCATGAAACTTGATTAGAGGTGTTTATGGATCAGATTCGGGTTGGGCTTAAGTATGATATTGATACACATTATGTTTTCCCAAGCCCGACTCAGCCCAAAATATGGATCTAAAATTTTGATCAAATTCGTTCATATTTTAAACGAACCTAATTTTTTTTGTTAAAACCCATTTTTGAATCTAACATTTTTGCTCAAACTCTTTCGAATTTCAAATAGACCTCAAGCTTGAACAAATAATATGGCTCATGAACAGACCTACACCGGACCACTATATTTCGCTTCTTTTCTTTTGTTTGAAATTATAAGATTATGATTAATTTTCAATTCTAATATTTTTGTTGAGACTATACAATAATGATCAAATTTTAATTTTGGTTCATGTACAACATTTTAACTTGAGATTCAATCTTTATATTTTATTGTTTGACATAATTTGATACATCAATTTTTATAATATCATTATTTATTTTAAATACTTTATTATAATTAAAATACTTGTGTGGAATTTAAGAATTCCTAAGGCTATTAAATTCAAAATTTTAAATATCAAGTGAGGTTTTTTTTTCCTTGAAATGTCATACCAATGAATTTAATAAAAGAGCTTCAAACGACGATTTGACAACCAATATGATGGATCAATGCCTATTAACAAGTACAAAAACATACATTAAATCCAAGTTGATTTGACGGCCAATGTCGAGAAGCGAAGAAAGAAGATGTTTGAATTTTTGTTTGCAAATTCGTAACGTCTAAAGTTATTTCATGAAATAAAATTGAACTTTAAAAGAGAAAGGTAAAGAAAACTTTCAATTGATGTAGACAATGCGAACATAGAAAGCCATATAGTATTAATTTTAACAGCCCAATGACTTAAATGAAAACTTTTAATAGTTCAATGATCAAATAGTAACTTTTTTAGTTAAATAACCAAAATAAAAACTTATCCATAATTTAGTCATTAATGGTGTAGTTTACCCTTATTTTTTGGGTGGATTGTAGGGGTATTTATAGGCCAAATTGGGTTGGGATCAAGCTAGGCTCATACATCGGTAAAAGTAAAATGAGTAAATTAGTCTTTGTATATTAGATTAAAGAACAAACTATCCATTTCGATTGCTAAAAGGACAAGTTTTTTAACAATAGAAATTGATAAAAATTTTAACAAAAAGACCAATTTACTCTTTGATCTAACATACAAAGACTAATTTGCCCATTTTCAAGTAAAAGGAGGCAAAATGCAATCCAACTAGTAGTACAAAGGCCTCCATGGTAGTTTTACCTATCAACATCATGCATATATGTATTATATGTTGTTACTCAACACGAGCTAGGTAACGTATTTCTACTTGTAAATTGGAGAACAAATAATAGGCTGCATTTATCAGAGCAAATTCCTTGTCTTACAAACACACCAACTCCAACACATCTTTTTTCCTACCAAACATAGATTTTAATCTTTCCGATTATGAACATGACATGCTTCCTTTATTTGAGTCAGATGAAGCCATTCATAACACAACCATAACTGAGCACTTGCATGTTTTCAGACATTCATGCCAGCTCATATACTACATCCGAGAAGTTCAGTCCCTTGTACTGTTTTTAAGCCATTCTAGATACTGGGGGCTGCCCCCAGTGATCGGCAAGGCAATAACTTCGGGCACACTGAGAAAAACAAAAACAGAAAAGGTAAAGAGGGAGTTCAAAGGAATTCAGGTCTTTTAACATTTTTGTTGAAAAATATACAAGAGAGAGGTTTTGCGCTTACTCGTATTCGTGATTTGCCTTCACATGCTCTGTTAGAGCTTCCAAGAGGGACTGCCTTGTCTTGATTATGAGCATCTCCTCAGGATCTGAGTTTATCTGCAGAACCGATAGAAATGGTATTCGGTTAAACAAGCTAACTTACCTGAGTCCTCAGTTGTATAAAATGCATATAAACTTAGCTACGCAAGTCCATCAGAAACGTTTACTTTCATTAGTCCAACAAAAGCAAGTATCTTAGAGAATGTCTCGTACCTTTCCATCCCATAGATACACCGACTCCAGACCTGCAATCACGATATAACAAACCTATCTCAGAAACTATTGTTCAAGTGAATATAAATAAAAATATAAAGAGTCTCTACCTCGTGAAATTACGAAAGAAAAACAAGAGCATGTGTCATAGGAGAGGGAGGGAAAGACCAACTGGTTTCGATTAGAGGGGTTCTGTACAAAATCACAAAAATCTTGAAAACATCTACACATGCTTAGAATCTACTGTCATTGTTTCAAAGCAAGGGGTTCACGCTGCAAGGTGGCTAAAAGAATAATAACCAGCTCGATCATTTCAACATTTACTTTTTCTTAAACAATCAAGATTAAATCGGTAAGCTAAACCCGAAAACAGATCATGAACAATGATGACACATAAAACACTAAATTCCATAACTCACATGGTTGAACATATAACCATATGATGACCCAAATTAAAAGAGCTATATGCATAACCTGGTACTATATTTACACAAGCTGCAAGTTTCTCTTTCACGATGCTTCCAGCCAACTTCCTACCTGCATGTATACATTGTGCATTAATTAGAATGGTAGTTTCAAGTTTCGAGTTTCAACTACTTTAAACATACACCACTTAGTAAAGGATCATCCAGCAAATTCATCAGCCACTTTAAAATAAGGAAGCCATAACAAAAAAACCTATATAAAACCCCAGAAATTTCTACATGACATGGTGCCAATTAATAGCGAATCCACAAGATTATAACAGATGAGAAAGCTTGAAAAAAAGTGAAATATGATCGTTAATCAATTAGCTATTTTCCCAATGTAATTGCTAAACACGATTTCTTTCCACAAACCCAGATTCCATTTGATTACAGTAATCACAGTTACCCTTTTCAGCACACACACACAAAAAAAAAAAAAAAGAGTTTAGAAAAAAGGACCTGCTTCTCTGTTAGGAACAGTAACATAGACGACGATGCTTGGAACAATGTTGCTATTCCCCTCCATTTTCACAGCCTGAACGGTCTTATCTGCTGATTGGGTACTAAATTTCGACCTAAGAGAAGAATCCCAACGAAGATTAGAGCTTAAATTAAACAGAAAATCAGAATTAAATCTTTTAAAAAAAATCAAATGGGGGTTGCTAAACTTAATTAATTTACCTTTCTATATGAACAAAATGGGGAGACTGAGGACAACTCGTTTTGAGGTAAGAGGAAGAAGGCAGAATTGAGCAGAGACTGGGAAACCCCAAACCCAGGACGCAAAACGCACCGAGTAGTGGGATACGGCGTCGTATTGTTGCCGATGAAACAAGGTTCGACGCTCTAAAGAAGAGACTGGAAGCCATTATGAACAGAGTCTGGCATTATATTGCCTTTATTCAAGATTTGACCCCTAAATTATATCAGTTTTTTCATAGGGATGTCAATTATTTTGGAATAAACCTCAAAATTAGACATGAACTTTGATTTACTATGCAATTTGATACATAAGGTTTGATTTGGTGCAATTATATCAGTGAAACTTTGATTGCAGTTCAACTGTATATATAAAACTTTGATTTTGATTTAACTGTACATATTTAAATAAATACATCATTTATTTATATATTAGATAAATATAATAATTTATATATGAAATATGTAAATGTAAAATTATTCTATATTAATACTTGTATTAGTAATTTCTGAAAATTGAATCAAATAAATAATTTATGTATAAAATTGCACAAAGTCAAAATTTATGTAAAACTATTGATGGGAGGTTGGATCTCGGACCTATTGTCCTACTCAGAGATTTTGTCTCTCGCACTCCAAGGAAAGCATTGGTTTATGTAAATATGACCTGCAAACTCACGAGAGAGGTGTAGTATTATTAGAAAAATTAATTATGCAAGTTGCACCTCTGAGGGATCGAATCAACCAAGGCTTAAATGCCTTACCTTAGCAATACTAACAACCCTTCCGTGAGCTTGCAAGCCATACCTAGCCAAGTGGTACCATATATGTTAAGGTAAGGCATTTAAACATTAGTCTATGGTTCGATCCCCTACAGACGCAACTTGCATAATTAATATTTCTAATAATATCAGCACCTATCTCATGAGCTTGCAAGTTGTATCTACATCGACCGAGACTCTCTTTGACTCCAATCAGGTTCTCCTCAAAATAGGAAGACAAAACTCCTGAATGGAACAATACTTTCTGTTAAGGTTCGAAACTAAACTCCCCTCAACAATAACATGCTTTCAGCTTTACCAGAAAACACAAGGTTATTGTGAATAGTGAATATGAATTGTTCCATAGTGTTTTCTGGTAAAGCTGAAAGCATATTAATTGGACTAACCTCTCCTAGTGGAAGCTAATGTAAGATTATAATTTTGGAAAGCAAGAGCTACTCTTTACCTAACATGTTACAGAAACAAACAATAGATATGTACTTTATTATATACTTATATAGTTAATAAGACCCAAAGAGGCAATGTTTAGACAAACGTATAAAAATAAAATGGAATAAAAAATAAAGAGGAAAGTAATAAGAAGACAAATGAAACCAAGACATGGATGGGCTCTATGAACTAAGGGGGACTTTGATTGCACATCCAACATCCCACCAATAACCTTTGCCTGCCAGCCAGGTTGGCTTGGCAGCTGCACCATTTTCTTTATTTATCAATTCACAATATTTGTGTTATATTTTTTTTATTTTGGGTTAAACATAGTTACAAATTATACAAATATTGATGGATCATTGTTTGATACGGGTCACTAACAAAGAAGTCGTGATGGAGGAGGGGAGTACCGGTTCACTTGGAAGAAGGAGATGTTGTCTTGAAGAGAAGGAAAGAGAAGGAAGGAGAAGAAGGTAGTAGTGATGATAGGAGGAAGAAGGATCCCTTACTTTCTTGTGTGACCAGATTAATATAGTGAGTCATTTCTTATCTAGTAGTGTTGTATGGTAGTTTAAATAGTATCCTGCACGATTGTATGGTCTGGTCAGGTGTTAATGTCGTTATAGGTCAGTTATCACCATGGTATATGTTGCATGATCTCGCTTGTGTCATAGGTTGCCCTGCTCTAGCACTTTTGTCCTTGAGATTGTACTAGACGGTTAAGCCCATATAATCTTGCAAAGAGTGTATCATGAGGGGTGAATTGTGGACCATCCGCATGTTAGTTTACTAAGTCACTTGCGGATCATGCGATGGCCTACCACATGCCTTTCTCTTCTAGGGGTATAACAATTGGTCTTTGTACGTGAACATGAAGTACACGTGACATGTCATATGTTACTATTTGGGTATTCCGTCAGTTTTTAACAATACAAATGAATAAAATTTTTAATAGGAAAAAATCAATTTGCTCTTTTGATTTGACGTACAAAGATCAATTTGTTCATTTTATGAGTTGAGAGAACAATATGCAATTCGACTTCTAGTACAAAAATCTCTATGATACTTTTATCAATTTTTTTTTAACTTCATCCATGTATTTATATAATTATGAAATACAAAAAAAAAAAAGTGAACAAAAAAAGTAAACTGGAACAGCCTCCTCCATTCTTGTACAGGCAAATGGTCCCCATATTCTACTGTATAGACTCCCAAAAGCTAAACCAGTATGCCCCTTTTATACTATATTATATATACACATATGCATATGTATATGTATATTACTTTGATAAAGAGACATAGATTAAGCCAAGACATGTAGACTTTGCCAGCTCAAATCTGGATTAAACACCATTTAACTAATGTTAATGACTCATTAAGTTGGTCAAATTAGACAACAAAAAGGATTATTAAAAATATATATATATATATATATATATATATTACACGAGAGGCACAAGGGCCATGATCATAGATCCACGTGGGAAATAATATTTTAAATGGACGGTGGTGGTAAGTATGAATAGTGGAGACACCGGAGATACGGCGGATGTTGTGGATGCTTTTGATGGCGGACTACCACGGCGTCGTTTGCAAGTGTTGCACATGCCTATGATGACCAAAATAACTCAATAAACCCAATGTGATCACACTATGAAACCTTTTCTCTCTCTCTTTTTTTTTTGGTCAAATTCTAATTTTGGTCCCTTTGGGATTTAGTGCTTGTATTTTTATTTGGTGGGTTATTATAATTTGGTACTTGAGTTTGGTTTTGATGTTCAGTTTGGTACCTAAGCTTTTTTCAATTAATACTTGAGTTTTTCTTTGTCTCATTTAAGTACCTAAGATTGGTTTCAATGTTCGATTTAATGTCTGAGTTTTATTTGTCCGAATTAGGCACTTAAGTTTGGTTTCAATGTTCAGTTCAATACCTAAGGTTTTGTTTTCAATTTGATACTTGAGTTTTTCTTTATCCCATTTGAGTACCCGAATTTGGTTTCAATGTAGTGTCTATGTTTTTTTTTTTTTTTTTGTCCCAACGCATGCTAAAATTCATTGGACTACATGATGTTTGATCTGTGTACCAAATTAAACATTGAAATTAAACTCATGTACCAAATGACATTATTAACCCTAATTTGACATAATTCAGTCCCTTTATTTTTAAAATTTCATTAGTTAATCCAAATAGTTAATGGCATTAACTATTCTAGGTAATATGTTAATGTAATTTTTTTTCTTAAAAATATCCCTTCCAACAATAAAAAAAAAAAATGTCAATATCAACATTGTGTTAACTAAATTATATGTAATCTAAATGTAGATATTAAATACCAAATTTGAGTATAGCAGAGGGACTAAAACCACAATTTAACCTTTTATTTTAAAACTTTGTATTGATTTAAAATGACTAGATATGGTCTTATTTTTCTTTTTAAAACATATGGTCTTTTTTATTTTATATAAAATCACTAGATATGTTTTTTTTTTTAATGGGGTGAATCTCAAGAACTTGGATTTGAGTTTATTAGGAAAATGGATTTTAAAAAAAAATATTGATTAATTAGTTAAAACCCCAAAAGGCCAGAGCACTAGTAAAACACATATTATTACTAATTTAATCAAAGTTTAATTTGTTAATAGAGTAAAGCCACAATATTGATCTTGAATCTTGATCACTGTTGATTGCTTCATTTTTAGTTAATATTTACTATGTATAATCCGTGGATTTAGCTCTTGTACTTTAAGGGTGGGTTTGGATGGGCGGTGCGTTTACCCGCGGTTAGTGTAAAAACAGTGGTGGCGATGAGATTAGATACTGTAGCGATACTGTAGCGTGAGATAAAAAGTAAGCTAAACGCACCGCACCGCACTCAATCGCCCATCCAAACCCACCCTAATTTGATCATTTTCGGTTGTTGTATTTTTAGAATTTTAAAATTTTAGTCCTGACCAAACGATATCTATTAAATTCTTTAAGTTAAGTTCTTCTATTTTTAAAATTTGATGCAACAAGTATACTATCGCATGTGTAATGTCATGCTGCTTTGTTATTTTCACATATTACTCATAAAAAATCAGTTAATGGATTTTATGACTGTCATTTGCATTAAGATTAAATTTTTAACATTCGAAAAATATAGCAACTAAGAATGATTCAGTTGAAGAATATAAACTAAATCCACAACTTTACGCATAATGCAGGACTAATAGTAGAATTTAACCTAACAGATTTAATTGCTATCGTTTGGTCAAGACTAAAGTACATGTACTAAATCTATAACTTAAGCAAAGTACAAGGTGTTATAGGTTCTGATCATATCTGCTTTTTTTGACACAATGCCTAGAACTACCCATAGCCCCTCCCCAACCCATAAATAAGAGGATAACGTGCTTTAGCGCACTCGAACCCACGTCCTCCTACATTAACAATAATACATATACCAATCGAATTAAGACTCAATTTAAAAATTAATTTATCACTAAACAATTACACGACCGACCAAACATGCATGGAATTGGGAAAAATCAAATATTAGTAGCTGTGACAATGAAAAAGGAGATTCAGTCAAATATGCAAAAATATTGGAGTAATAAATCTAATCATCTGCCCAACATTGGGCTTAGTAGCATCAACAAATCAATAAATAATATATGTATTTAAAAAAAGATAGATTTTTATATTATATAAATTAAAAAAATATAAAAATGAGTAAATGGATAGGTTAAATAAAGAAAATGTGTAGTGGGAGTGGCATGACACTCTGTTAAGCTCGGATCTCAAACAGCAACCCCCCAAAGACTTGCTTTTAGACCAAACAACATTGATGGTATGAAAAAGTAACACGTATCAAAATTTATTATAACTAATATTTTTATATTTTTTTTCGAAAACAAGGTATTCTCGTCGTGAGTGCTTTTCGAAGAGGTAAACGATTAACTAAGAAATATGTTCTAATTTTCATAAGCGGAGATCGAACCCTCGACCACATGATTAAAGGAGTAGGTAAACAACTATCACACAGCGAATCATATGATTACTAACAAATATGATATTAATATATATATATATGAAAAATTAGTTGGCATATTGACAAATAGAGTTTTTAGACTTTACAAGTAACGTTTAAAGAGTTATACCGCAAAAATATCCATTGATGGCAGGGTTTTTTTTATTAGTATCGATCAAAGACATATGCTGATTTTTAAACTTGTTTGTGTACCTAACAATTATATACATGTTGAGGGGAGGGGGAGGTCGGACTCAAACCCTTAAATAGTGGATATATTGTGCTTGTGGTGTCTATGTTTAGTTTTATTTTTGAATTTTGTCTTCTAACTATGAGAAGAGTCAAATCGAATTCACAGAATTTTGGAAACATCTCATGGCCAACGAAATGTGAGCATTTGGTCTTAATGGGATTCGAACACATGCTCATATATTGCATTAGTGGATGAAAACACTTTCACTTGGCTAATTAGACAAAACACCACAAGAACAACATTAAACATAAATATCTCGAATACAATATATACGCGTAAATGTTTGAGTGTTTATTGGAAAAACAAGGAAAAGAAAGAGGGAAGTGGGAAGTGGGCATATGGTGTTTCGAGACTAGCAAAAAGAAAAACTGACATAACCCATATGGGTGAAGTTTATATTTTCATTATTTTTGAACCCAGTAGGAAGGAATTTTCACTGCAAAAGGTGGAAAAAGGTAAATTTAAAGAATATTGGGGAAGGGGGAAAAAGGGTTAGAAATTTGTGTCGTTAAAGTCTCTTTAACAACTCATATGGTATGTTTTTTTTTTTCTAAGCACGTCTAGCATCCTAGGTTAAAAATCAAAACTCACAGTCTTAATTAAGGGTTTTTTTTTACCGTTTGAACTGGTCTGGTATTTTTTGATGATCATCATTAGGTTTTCCTGAATTGAAAATTCAAAGAATTTTGTCGTCAAATGTATGACTATGACCATATGATATGGATTCGTTTTTTGCATTTTTTTCAACTACGTACTTTCTCAACTTTTTTTTTTTTTGCTTTGAATGGCATTCGCATGTTGTCTCCGATGCTACTCCACAATCCATGCATTGAGTTCTTTTTGAAAAAAAAAATTCAAGAATATTATTATTATTATTAGATTATCATATGTCTCTTTACTAATTTGATTCTATTGCGGAGTTATTTTTGGTATTTTCTATGTTTGTTTTATGATTCATGTTGGGGGTTCACAACTGTCTCTCAATAATATCATCTCCGATGTCTGAAATTTGTATTCTCTCTTAAAAGTGTAATGTAATTTTGCACAATTTTATTTGTCCGCACTAATGTGGAATGAAATAATTTTCCATGTTTTTTTAATTTTAGAAAGCTATCAAATTTATTCTTTGATTATATATATATATATGTGTGTGTGAGGATCAATCTATAAATGGAATACCAATAATTACATTAATATATAATCTCATTTATAATGTACATATTTTTGTTGCATTCAACACGTGTTAATCGTGCATAAACAAGTTAATTTGAATTGAGTTATTTATTTAGTTCGATACTTAAAATGATTAATTCCGATAATAGTCATTGATAAAAATATAATTATAACTTCAAAAATAATATTTTATATCATATATCATACAAGAATACTATATAATCTCTAACAATTACTTCTTAATAAAACCCTAGTTTGTCTTTTAAGCACTAAATTAACAATTTTTTTATTCATTATCCATTTCTTTTTTACCAAACAAAAACCTAAAAAAATTAATAGATAGAGTCTTAGAAGGCCTTCGCATAGCTTGGGATAAGAGTTTTAGACAAATGGAGTTGTAATATGATAATGTGTTGTTGGTTGCTGTTAGTAGTAAAATGGTGGAATTACGGTTGATTTATGGAATGCTACACAAAGAGTGGGAAGTCCGAATACGTCATGTGTCGAGATCTCAGAATGAAGTTGCAGATTGCATGGCCAAAATTGTCACCCGACTCCAGAGGCAGTGAAGGACATTTTGCAAGAAGATCGTAATAAATATGTATATATATAACGTGTTGAAAGTTTTGAGACCTGAAAATTTGTAAAAACATGCAAGCAAAGAAAGGAACATTATTAATTATAAGAGTACAATAACGTAAAAAACATAGTCGAGGGGCATCTCGTTAATATGGGATATTAGAACATCTAAGAAACGAAAATATCAAGATTTGGACCAACTTTTATAATGTTTTTTTTTTTTCCTCCTTGATCTCTACAGTTTTTATAAGACTTGAAAAGAAAATATTATTAGTCATTGAGACATATTTATGTTTGCTGTTTTCTAACACCATTACCTAGGAAGTAAAATTATGACATTTAACCCCCAAAGGACCAAACACAGTCTTATTTGACAATGTCTGAAAGTGCTTATTAATCACAAAGTCCACTAAACCCTACAACTAAATGTACCTAATTGAATTAAAGATTAATTATCCTAAATCTAAACAGTCCTTTGCTGAAAGCGATAGAAAGAAGAATATATATATATATATATTTAATGTTGTTTTGGCAGAATCCAAAAGAAGAAGACGCTCCTAAAAGTTAAAAGAAAAGCTAAAGTTCATGTCTTTTGTTGATTCTTTGGCCAATAAAAAGACAACCCTTTAAAATTTTTATTTGCCCCTTACAAACAAAGATGGAATTGTTGGTTGATTTTGAGATGATTTCTGTATGAATTCATCATTGTGATTCTACCTTTTCTGGTCATCACATCGTTTACCTCTTCCATGTGTGACATGTTTTTTTTCCTTTTTGTTCTATATTCGGTCTGAGACCCGATCAAACAGGGATGAAGCCAGAAGTTCATCTTTTGGGAGAGGGCAAAATTGAAGTATAAAATTTTAATGGGGTCAAAATATAATTTTATCTTTGTATATACTCATCATTTTAGAATTTTAAAGGGATTAAACTGAAATTTTTCATCTTTAAGGGGGGCAAAATGTATTTTTATTATTAAGATAACTCGTAATTTTCTATTTTAGGCGCCGTCCCCCTATTACTAAAAAGAATCAATATAAAAATATCCATTTACTAAACAAAATATTTCATTTACAGAATTATAATTTTTTTAAAAATATTAACTTTGTTAAATAATAAATGTTAATTTTAACATTTATTCCAATTTAATTTAATAATATAAGGACTAAATTGATTAATTTACTAGTAAAGGGACTAATAAAAAATTAACTATATTATAATTTAATTTTAAATAATATTATTTTTCAAAATAGTACTTTGATCAGATTCATCGACAATTTTATAAGCTGTTTCTAACATTGTTTCATTAAATGCTACTTATACACCTTTTTAATCACCATAGAACTTAAAGATTCTTTTCTATATAAAAATGAACGTTTAAGTCAGAAATATAAAGGTTTCCACAAGTCCCCTTACCATATCATAAAGTTTCATTTTAGTCCTTCTATTATTAAATGAACATTTTAGTCCCTATACATTTGAAAAGTTGATATTTTAGCCCCTAGGCATTAAGTTTGTTATTAATGAAATGACATGATTTAACGGTAGTTGACGAGACATTAAATCAAATATAAAATTAAGTTAAAATATTAAAGATTAAAAAACAGTTTTGAAGAATGAGTAGAGGTAATAAATTGATTTTACTTTTACTTCAAATTGTTTTCAATTTTGTTTGTTTTTTTTTTTTAATTTTTACATAATTGTTGTGTTTAAACTATTTATAGTTTGGTCCACGTCGGCCATCATTAAGCCACTTTATTCCATTTGTTTTCAAGATTGGTAAGCTTTTTTTAATTTTATTTAATGCCACGTCAATAACTATTAAACCACATCATTCCATTAACAACAAAGTTAACGTGTGGGTATTAAAATGTCATCTTTTCAAACATACGAGGACTAAAATATTTCTAGAGGGACTAAAATAAACTTTTTGATATGATACAAGGACTTGTAGTAATCTTTAACCTATTTAAAACATAAGGTGAGATTGTGAAACAAATCTTTATACTTATACAAGGGAAAGGATTGTATGAAACAATGACGCCACGTCATCTGTATCCCTTTTCCAATAGATTTATGCCACATCAGCATTTTCATCCTGAATTTCAGCATTTTCATCTTGAAAAAAATCAAATCTAAATTTAAATCCTGAAATTCAGGATAAGAATACTGATGTGGCATAAAACTATTGGAAAGGGATACATATGACGTGGCGTCACTGTTTCATACAATCCTTTCTCACTTATATAGTAGATCCATCACATGATTATGATAATACTTATTAAACAAATTACCATAAATTTAGTCATTTATAGAACCATAATTTTAGGAAATTAACAAACTTCCTTTTAGAAAATTAAGCTAAATAATAGCCATACCAAATGTTGTATTAATTCTAATTATTCAGTCAACGCCTTGACCAAATACCAAAATATTTCCTTTTTAATTTTCCATACAAATTAAATGCACTAAATAGTAGGAAAATTGTGGATAAATTGAAATATTAGAATCCAAGCATTTCAAAGTTATTTATATTTTTAAAAATATATATATTTTTACTGATTGAGTCTTAGTTTGTTATCAATGCAGAAGGACATGGGTTCGAGTGCACTGAAGCGTATTATCCTCTTATTTTTGGGCATACCATGTGTATCTCATGGTGACGTAAATAGAGTAATTTTTAATAGTAAAAATAAATAATTTTTTAACAGAAATATCAATTTATTCGCACATGAATTAATTTACTTATTTTTTAAATGAAAAGGATAAAATGCAACTCGACTATTTTATTGAGCTATCTAATTATGTCATAAAAGTTCAAAAAAAATTAAAATAAAATAAAAGATCATAACTGAAAGCGTATGAAAGGGGAAAATATTTTATACTTTTTGTACCGTAGAAAGTACGTATAAAAGAAAGTCAAAAAGTACAGTCATAATTTTACAAAGGAAACCGATGCTTTGAATCGTAGACCGGAAAATGAATCGACACGTGTCAGCATGGGAAGAAAAAGACAGGGTCAGGTTTAGTCCTCGATTGGTTACTTTTTTCATCAGTAGAATTATGGTCTTGTCCTTTCACAGTGGTTCAATTTACATAACTAGACCCGTCGTTTTCTCCCCATCCTTGTCTCAGGGTAAAATGGTAAATCTACAATTGTCTGAGCTGCATCTATCTTATGGAAATCAGGGCCCCAATTGTTCGATGGAAAAAATTGGAAAAATATAATTTGGAGATAAATTTCAGGTTAATATTTTTTTAAAATAAATGTGAAAATAACAAAAATGAGTAAACGTTAGGGACTAAATGTATCATTATACATTTTTTTTAAAATATAGGTAAAAAATAAAATATTTTTCATAAAAATATTTTTTATATAATGCCTAGAATGACGTATAATCATTTCTCATCTTTATATAGGAGAATAAATACGCACTCGAGCATAGATCCTTTTGCTCTAACAATAATATTAATGCCAGCCATATTCGGATTTAATTGGCATTTTCATAAGAATCTTAAATGGTATTAAATACTACTATTTTTTTTTCACAAAATAAGTTGATTTTTCTAAATTAAGATACTTAATGAAATTATCTAAAATTGTAAACGAAATTAATAAATTTTGTAACACATTATTTACTAAAATAAAAAATCAATGTAAGGAATTCAAATTAAATTTTAAAATTCAATTATTGTTTTAAAATAATAAATGTAAGTAGAAAATAAGTATATAAGAAATCTCAAAAAAAATAATCTATAATCACATTAAATCTAAATTAAATGAATTTTCGAGATTCATGACTGTTTCTTTTAACAATCTTATTTTTAAAGTACGAACATGTATTCTCTCATTTAAATTGTAATTTACATTACCATTACATCCAACAGTTTTTTTTTTTTGAATAATCTCATTTAGATTTTAATTATATATGTTCTTTTTTACACAATGCCTAAAACTACTTATAATCATGTTAGATTTGTAAAATAAATCTGAAATAAAACTTAATAAATCATGATCTATCATGTCAAATTATCAAGAATAAAACTAAATGCGGGAGCATACCTGAATACATGAATTTATTAAAATTTTACCGGATCTTGTGGATTTGATCTTCCAAATTAACACACAAAAAATTCAGAAAATAATACACTTCAATACACTCAAACTCATGTCTTCCTCAAATGGCACATCCATTGTTATTTTAATTTCAAAGAATTTTGATATAAGAAAATGGATTTTCATCATTTATTAATAAACTCTAATGATTATGAAAGGAGAAAAAATAATATAATGACAGCTAATTATTATATAATAAGAATCAAAAACAGACAAAAAAAGAGGAAAAAACAACCATATTTCTTCAGTTTGCTGTAAACAAGTAAAGCAAAGAAGGCTCAGAAAAGCACTAATGGGTGACATCTTAATGTACAGTCACAGACAATAACCCTTCTTTCTCTCTTCTTCTTCTCTTTCCTATGAGCAAAAAAATAAAAATAAAATAAAAATCTTGCCCTTGATGTCCATATTTTGCGCTTATAATTCTCTCTCTTGCTTTTTACCCTAAAAAAGGCATTGATTTTGCTTCTTAAGAGACCACCCCTCTTCTTCCCCAAGTGTTTTTCAAGCCTCAGAGAGTGAAAGGAGGTTGCTTCAGCTTCACTCTTGAGAATATCATTTTTGTTTTTATATACCCTTCTTCAATTCTTTTCACTACAACCCCACGTTCTTGTTTGAGATTTTGGTTGTGTGTTTTTGTTAGCAATGGCACCAAGTTTTGATTGTGCGGTTTCTAGTCTTCTATGTGCAGAAGAAAACGACAGCGTTTTTTATGATAACGAGTACTCTGGTTGGGTTGGTGGTGGTGAAGTTGAAGGGTTTGAGGGAGCAACATGGGATCATCATAGATATTATCGAAACTTGAATCAAAACCGAGTCTTTAATGGCCTTGATGAACATGGTTTGCCATTGCAGAGTGATGAATGTATAGCTTTAATGGTTGAAAAAGAACATCACCATTTGCCTAGTGTTGATTACTTGAAGAGGCTACAAAATGGAGATTTGGATTTAGAAGCTAGAAAACAAGCTATGGATTGGATTGGAATGGTGGGTTTAAGTTTTAACTCATAAATCAATCTTCTTTTTCACTTTTTACAAAAACGGGTGCTTTTATTTCACTTGTTTTGATTGATTTGGTGGGTTCTTTGTTTGACCCTTCTTTCATAGGGTTGATTTGTGTTTATATTTGCCTTGTTTCTTTCAACAGGTTCATGCTCATTTTGGTTTTGGACCTCTTTGTGAGTATTTGTCAATAAACTACTTGGACAGGTTTCTCTCTGCATATGAATTACCTGTAAGTTCAAAAAACCAATCAAAAACATGAGAATCTTTTGGCTTTTTGGACCATTCATTCACTTAATTGTGTATACAACATTTGATAATGCAGAAGGGTAAAGCTTGGATGATGCAATTACTCACTGTGGCATGTTTATCACTTGCTGCCAAAATGGAAGAGACTGAAGTTCCATTGATTCTAGATTTGCAGGTTAAAAAAAAAAAAAAGAATCAATCAAATAATTTGTTTTGTGGGGTATAAATATAATCATCTGTTTGATCTGATATAGTTTTTTTGATCTATTAAAACAGGTGGGAGAATCTAAATTTGTGTTTGAGGCTAAAACTATACAAAGAATGGAACTTCTAGTTTTGAGTACTTTGAATTGGAGAATGCAAGCTATCACTCCATTTTCATTCATTGATTATTTCCTTTACAAGCTCAATGATGATGATAAAAGAATCCCACTTAGAAGCTTAATCTTGAGATCAATCCAACTCATTTCAAGCACAATAAAAGGTCCCTTTTCTCAATTCCTTACACTTTTATCTTTCTGGTTGTTCAAAGATCGAACCTGAGATTGGTTTCAACTGAAGATTTGATATAAATCTTTTGTGGTTCAGTTGATTGACTTCTTGGAATTGAATGTAGGGATTGACTTCTTAGAATTCAAGCCATCTGAGATTGCAGCAGCAGTGGCATTATTTGTTGTTGTTGAAGCCAATACAGTGGACACTGAGAAAGCCATCTCTATTCTTACTCACCATGTACTAAAGGTAAAACATTTTTGGTAATATTGCATTTTACCTCCTTTACTCAGAAAATGAATACATTAATTTTTCTATATTATATCAAAGAGTAAACAGATCTTTTTGTTAAAAAATTTATTCATTTTTATTGTTAAAAATTAGTCCGTACACGTCTAGTTATTTTGTGTCACGCAGATTTGGATGAAATTTTTATTAGAAGAAAGGATCAATTTACCTTTTGATTTAATGTACATAGATTAATTTGTCCATTTTTTAGTTGAGGGGGCAAAATGCATCTACTCCTCTATTAGGAGTTAGATTGCATTTTGCACCCTCCACTCAAACAATGGGCAAATTAGTCTTTGTATGTTAAATCAAATAGTAAGCTTATCCTTTCTGTTTAAAATTTCATCCATTTATACCATTAAAAACTAGCGTGGCTGATGGAATAACTATATTGTGTATGTGTATCTCATGCTAACATATAGGAATCAGTTTTTTATAGTAGAAACTAATGGAATTTTTAACAAAAGCACCAATTTACTCCTCCAACTAATTTACTCATTCTTTTAGTAGATGGGGCAAAATGCAATCTGGCTCCTAATGAAGAGACTTCCATGATACTTTTACCGGTCCAAAAATCCCTAAACTAATACAATGAATGGCAACATGTTACATAGATGATTGATTAAATTGATTTTGTTTTTGGTTTGCAGGAGAGAGTGATGAAATGTGTTGAATTGCTACATGAAGTGTCAATGGTTAAGTTAAGCAATGCATCATTGCCACAGAGTCCAATTGGGGTACTTGATGCAGCAGCATGCTTGAGCTATAAGACTGATGACACAACATCAATTGGGTCATTTGCAAATTCTTCACCATCTTCTGTACATACAAGTCCCAATAGCAAAAGGAGAAAGTTAAATAGACCCTGTGAAGTGGAGCTTTAAAAACATCATAAATGAGGGATATATTCATAAAAAAGGATAAAAAAAAAAAAAAAAACCCAATACTCCTATATGTTTTTTTGCTACTGTTACATAGTAGGTTTGGGTGTTTTAAAGGGTTGAAATATGGGAAAATGAAGGGCAGCCATGAAAGGGAGTGTATGGAAGATTGAGAAACAGGGCAATGTTCATGGTGTTGGCATGGAGAAGAATCATAAGCTGTTAAATATTTGACTTCAAAACAGCTACAATTGGATTTTGAGGGGTGGGGAAAATGGGGGATGAAAATGAAAAAAAAGGGAAGAGCTTTTGCTGCTTTGTGAGATACACTATGTTATAGTTGAGTTTTTTTTTTTTTTTTTTTTTTTTGAGGAAAAGATAGGGAAAAATGAAAAAAAAAAAGTTATAGTATTACTATTTTTGCATATATATGGTTTGGCTCATACAGCTATAAATTTTTATGTTACTGTTATAAGTGACAGAGATAAAATGCTAATCATTCGGAGCAAAATAAAATTAGACGCGCTACATAACAATTAATTTAAATATATAAACAATCGATTCAAAAGAAACAGTATTGCAAAAAAATTAGACTTTAAGAGATTTACTCGTATTTTTAAGAGGATCATAGTATATTTAAAAAAAAAAAAAAGACTAAATTACAAAAATTTTAAACCTTGGGAAGACGATGACCCTCCCGAGAGCCTCTACTAAGCTATGTGATTGACTATTATAATTTTTAATTTCTTTGAAAACTTCATTTATTGTAATAATCAAATGGACTTAGATCTAAGCAGGGGTGTGAATTTGATCGGTTTGTTTTTTTTATACTGAATAAATCGAATAAACCGAACCAACCTATGGAGCAAAGCCAAATAAACCGAATCGAATTTTCAGTTCGGCTTATTCAATTTTTAAATATTTTATTAATTGATTTTTTTTTAAATTGATGTACTTATAATTTTATTTCCTTTTAGTTTTTCATATAATTGTCTTCTTTCTTCAATTTAGTTTATCATATTACTTTTATTTTTATTTTTATTTCAAATTCATTATAAAAAAATATTAAAAATTAAATCAAACAATTTTTAATGAACTCAAAAAATGTTTATTTTCTTGCATAGCCAACATACAATTTACATGTCTTCTACGGTTCTTAACAAGTATATAGTTTTTTTATATATATTAAATGATAAAAATTAAAATGAATATCATAAAAAATTTAAATTATCATTATGGATTTTAAATATTAATGGATATTGAGAAACTTTAACGGGTTTGGCTTTTTAAGAGCATTAAGTTTTAATGGCTATTTGAGTTTAAGGTTTAAATTTGGGGTTGGGTAGGTAAATGGGTTATGAGCTTAATCGGTTTATTCGGTTTAAAATATCAAAACTGGAAACCAACTAAATAAACTAATTAAATCGAATAGGAAAATCAATTAAATTGAAATAATTCGGGTTTTTAGGTTCAATTCACTTTGTTTTTTTTTTCGGGTTTAGAATTTTTTTGCACACTCCTAGATCTACAGTATATTCTTCTACTCATCGATGGGCATTACCTATCGTACCGGTCGTTGAATCGACGCTTGGAGCTCACTAGCCGGAATTTTAAAAAAAAAATTAACAGATTAGTAATTTAAATGAAAACTTTCGAATAATTCAATAATCATTTTGTAATTTTTTAAAATTTAATGACTAAAACGTAAACTTATAAATAATTTAATCAGCATAATTTACCCAAAAATAATTTGTAATATCTCCATGAGAATTTGTAAATTTGGGGAGGGGAAAAGGATATTATTCTGGTCAAAATATGTCTCCCATCTCGATTTAAAAAGTTAAATTTGTTGGTTTATTTTTCAATCATTTATATTGTTGGTGTGCTTCTTTAAAATATTAACGATGTTAATGATTGAATTAAAATTTTTAAATAAAAAATTAATTTATTTTTATTTTTTAAAAATATCTCGAGAGTCTGGAGTAATGACTTTTTTATCTTAATAATACAAACAATTTACATGATAGTATAATAACTTATTTAGCTCTTCAACTTTATAAAAAAAAAATTACTTTAGTTTTTTATTTAATTTTTCGTCCTTTTTTACCTTTAAACTTGTACGGTTTGTTAAATCACCAAAATATGGATGGAAAAGTTATCGTTTGTTAACTTTACTAATACATACACGTAGATTGCCATGTAAATGTCACGCCATCAAATTTTTTAAATTTAGAAAATAAAAAAAATCAAAGTTTTTTAAAAATTAAAATAAATTAAAAAGTTTAAAAATATATTTTTAATATTTTAATTGCTAACGTGGCAGACACGTGAACTGCCACGTGGATGCCATGTGAACAAAAAAGGCCATACTAACAACCTAGTGACGTAAATGAAAACTTTCAAATAGTTCAATGACTATTTTGTATCTTTTTTTAATTTGAGTAACCAAATCATAAACTTACTAATAGTTTCGTTAGCTTGGATGTAGTTTACCCTTTGTTAAAACGAATAACGAATATATTTATTTTTAATGGTTTATAAGTTTATTTATTAATGATATTCTTTAATACGATTCATTATATTATCCAGGGTTGTTTGAAGCTGCTCGAGAATCAATTGGGATACTAGTCTGACGAAGGATATTGAACCGGTTAATTTGAGAATCAGTATGGGTCGGTTGAACCTAACAAAAAATTGATTGAATCAAACGGTTGAACCGAAAATTAAACATTTTAACAATTAATAAGTAAATGGTTTCTGATGTTTGTAAAGTTGGCAAAGACCCATTAATATTATGTTAAAGTCGAATCCGTTAACAATTAACAGATTGGCCCACAAATTGCTGCTAACTGCAGTTATGATCCTCTTTGAAGTAGCCCATAAACATTTCTGCTTTAGAGTTTAATGGGATTAAATAAAGGGAGAATATTAATAAAATAAAATAAAAGCTGATTGAGTCTTAGCTCAATTGGCATTAGGGGTGAGTATTCGATCGAGTCGAGTCAAATCGAGTCAAAAAAATTCGAGTTAGTCGAGTTGACGAATCATATTTTAGTAACCGAACTCAATTTGAATTTTTTTCGAATCGAATCGAATCGAGTGAAAAAATTTCGAGTTAAGTCGAGTCGAGTTAACGAATCATCTTATTTATACTCAATGTTGTGTTTACATGGACCGATTATTTAACTAGTAGACGAAATACAAGATTATTTAACTACATAAACAATATAATTGTTTTACATTTTAACTTAACGAGTAAATATTTATCAAAACAACGTAATTTTGCCTTTTACCTTAATAGTTTTGACTTTTAACTTTAGAAAAGGTAAATATTTATCAAAACGACGTAGTTTTACCTTTTCTTATTCGGATTTTCGGATAACTCGAATTGTGTAATTCATGTTCGAGTTAAACCAAAAAACTTAATTTTTTATTCGAGTTGATCCGAATAACTTGATTAACTCAAATAACCCGAACTATTTAATTCAAAATTTGAATTTTTTATCGAGTTTTTCGAATCGAATCGGATTTTGCTCACCCCTAATTGGCATCGGCATTGTTATCAGCGCAGGAGGTCGTGGATTTGAGTGCGCTGAAGCGCATTATCCTCCTATTTAAAGATTGGGGAAGGGCAAGGTTGGGAAAGGACTATGGGTAGTTTTAGGCATTATATAAAAAAAAAAAAACATATATGATAATAACCTATAACGAGATTAGTGTTCAAAAAAAAAAGTTTAAATATGTCAGAAGTCTCTATACTCTTTCTAAATTTAAATTTTAGTCCATATATTTTAATTTAGAAACATTGAGTCCTTGTACTTTTTGGGATTTGAAAATATTAGTCCAATCATTAACTCTGTTAATTTTTCCCTTAAATTTGCTGACGTGGACTTTTTGAGGTGTATTTTGAAAAGGTACAGAGAACCCTAACATATTTAAACCCCACAAATATCGAAAACTTATAAATAAATATAAATAATTTTATATAAGATAAATAAAAAGACTAAATTTCTAAAATTAAAAGTAGAGATGAAATTTCAAAAATTTAAAGAGTAAAAGGACTGAAAGCATAATTAAATCAAAATTTATATATATACACGTATCTTCAAATCTAAGTAACACAAAATGAAACAACTAAACTACTGGTTTAATGACAAGATTATTAAATTAAATGCAATACTTATTTATTGATTAAATTTAACTCAGTTAAAATATTTATTATTATAATAATAATAAGGATACCAGTTTAAGTGCATGTAAACGTATTTCTTAATTATTTCAATGGCTGCCATGTATGTGGACCGGTGATAGTGGTACCTTTTGGCACTTGATATAAATAATATTGAGAGGTTGACTTTTTCTCTCACACACTGGCCCACGCGCCCAACTATTGGAAACCAAACTAACCTCTTTCACTTTCACCTTCCTAATTTCTCGCTCGCTTAACGTATTATTTAATCATGTGATAAGAGTTTGATTTTTATTTATGGGAATAAAATAAAATTTACGGTAAAATATTTAATTCTTCGGAAAGCACTCGTAACGAGAGGATCAATCATTATTATTGACGGTGAATGTCTTAATTACGAGAAAGAAAAAATTCGTTTGCTTCGTTTATTATTCAATTTATATCTTGATTTTAAATCAAAAGTAATGGTAAATAAAAAGCTTTTCAAATCAAATTATGTTTTTAAATTGAGATTTTAATCTGAATCAAAAAATTAAAATTTTTGCAAAATATAATTTTAGTAGAAATTACTTTTTTATCCTTATTAAGAAAAGTACTACGTACATTTTATTTTACAAAATCATAACTAAAATGAACATTTTAAATTTTCAAAAATACTTTTTCACAACAATGATAAATACTATTAAACCGCAAGCTTTTTAGTAGCATTTGTGATTATTTTATTTCGATAAATAATTCTTTAGAAATATTAAAGTTTTATTAGTTTAAAAGAATTACAAAAGAAGAATAATGATACTAAAAATAAATAATATAAATTTATGAAATATCGAGATCATTAAATTTTTAAAAATATATAAATATTTATAATAATATAAAATACAAAAATATATACTAGAATAAAAATATAAATGTTTATAATAATATATAATATGGGTATCATTGTATTTGTAAAAATATATTAATAGTTTTAATAAAATAAAATTTTAAAAATATATATTATAATTAAATACAAATATATTTTGAAGTTTAAGTTTTTATCTTATAGTGAGACCATGTGTTCTAAATGAAATAAAATTAGGAGGGATTTTGACAAAAAACCACCTATTGAGGTGGAATTTGAGCTACCAAAATCCTCTCTTGAAATTATTCGAAGATTTTGAAATTCTCCAATATTTTTACCTAAACAAGTATTTTTTTTTTTTTAGAATTTTGGAAACCTTAATACAAATGAAATCTTTCCTATAAATTCCTCATCCGAACACACATTGAATGATAAGATATCACGAGTTAATCAAATACCAACTCAATTGACAAAAAGAAAAAAGAAAACCAGCTCAAATATGTAGAGAAAGATGAAACTAAGGGTATTATGTAATTGGGAAATTATTTGGTACACTGTCAGTGGAGTTTTTAGACATTACAAACAAGTCAGAGGGTTGACAATTTGTCCTATAGGAATATAATAAAATATTAAAAAAATAAATATTTTAGAAAAAATAGACACATGTCAATTTTTTAATGCTACTTTGGAATAAAAAAATATTATCAATGTACAAAATATTCACCCTATATAATTTACTTAAAATTAATTTTTAAAAGATGAAAACAAACTATGTATCACCCGATGTAACTTTCCTTTTTCATCTACAACTTCTTTAGAAAAAAAACAAGTAACATTCTTAAAAATACGTTTTAGTCACTTACGTTTTCGCGTTGTAACATTCTTAAATTGTTCAAAAAAATAAAAGTATAGGTGCTAGTTTTAACAAATAGAAAACATAAAGAAACTAGGTTAAAATAAAAGAATAAGGGAGGAAACCAGAGGGAGAAGCAGAAGATAATGGGGAATTTAACTTAAAATTTTCGTTTGAAATGATGATTTAACGTGCCACGTCAATTTATCGTTACATCATTAATGGTAATTAACGGCTTAGTGACTAAAATGTTACAACACGATAACATAAGTGACTAAAACATAACATTTCAAACATAAGTGACTAAAATGTAACTTGAGACAAACAAAAATAACTATTTTGATAGTTTACTTTATTTTTTTTTAAATATTTTGTCACCATTTTTTTTTATCTTCACTAATATTATATCTAGTAGACTTAATTTCTTAATGAAATATGTAAATATGTTTACATGCAAATATAAAATTATTAATTGTTAATTAATTCAATAATTCAAATTAAAGATGGTATTTTATTTTTAATGTAATTATTAAAACAATAGAATAAAAAATAACATAAATTAATTTAAAATATCAAAATCTTTTATCTAAATATCACATATAACAATAATTTTAACAGCCCAATAACTTAAATGAAAACTTTCAAATAGTTCAGTAACCATTCCATAACTTTTTCAAATTGAGTGACCAAAACGTAAACTTACTAATAGTATAGTGATATTGGATGCAATTTACCCTTAAGTCAATGAATACAGGGTAACTACATTGCTTGTTACTTAACTATTAGTAAATTTATTTTTTAGTTACCTAATTATGAAAAGTCACAAAATAGTTACTTAACTCTTTTTTTTTTTTTACTAACCATTAAATTATCAAAATTTTTAAAATAAAAGAATGGTTTAACTGATTCGATTAATTTGTATCAGTTCACAGTTTAACTAGTTTTGTACCTCACACCAAATCGATACCTAGACAAATTTCCAATCCTATTACGGACAACCCTACAAATCTCATAAAAACTAGATGATAAAAAAGGGAGGTTAAATCACTAATTGGGGCTTAAACTTAACAATTATTCTCACGTTGAGGCTTGAATTTTTTTTATCCAAGTTAGGTTTGGACTAAGCAATTGTTTCCATATCGAGGTTTGAACTATTTTTTGGTCAAGTCAGACCTTGAACTTGGCAATTATTTTCATATTGAGGCCTGAATTAAGCAATTATTCTCACGTTAGGGCTTGATTTTTTTTTTATTCAAAATAATCCTAAACTTAATAATTGTCCTCATATTAGAGCTGAACTTGACAATTCTTCCAATAATACAAATCTCATAAAAGAAACTAGATGAGAAAATCCAATAAAAAGAATGGAAGTCCCTATTTATATTGTTTTAGTTAGGTTTAATATAACATTTGGTACCTAAACTTGACATTTTTTTCCTAATTTGGTACTTGAACTTGACACATTTTCCTAATTTGGCACCTAAACTTTTTTGGCAAAATTTGGTACATGAACCTGGCATTTTTTCCCAATTTGGTACCTAAGCTTTTTTTAGGTTCAATTTGATACCTAAATTTATTAAATGTTATACAAATTACGTAAAACACTAATGATGTTAATTTTTTTTTTGTCATGCTACAAAAATATTGTCAGTATTAGAGGAAATTCATGTTAAAAAAATAAGTATTAAGCTATGCTTAACGAATTAATATTAAATAAGAAAAAAGATTTTTTTAAAACCTCAAATTAAAATAAATTCATTATTTTCAATTAATAAAATAATTAATTAAATAAATAAAACAAAAAGTAATTGAACATATAAAATACAAAAAAATATTATATCATTTATCACATATCGGTCATACATTGATTATTTTTTCTACCTTATAAAAAATAATATTGTTAGTATATTGAAGTAATTTATAAAATGTTTGACAAGTACCAAATTAGTAAAAAGAGTCAAATTTAGATACTAAATTGGGCCTCCAAAAAGTCAAAGTACCAAATTAAGAAAAAGTGATAAGTTTAGATACTAAATTAAAAAAAAATTTATCAAATTCAAGTACCAAATGTTATATTAAACCTTTTAGTTATGGAAGGGAGAGCCAAAGCGTGCAAGAAAGCATGCGCAATTGTTTTCCCTATATAAGATGTCCAAAACGGAGGAAGAGCGTGAAGATGTCGGGAAAAAGATAAGGCGGCGTGTTGTTTTTTAAAGCCCTTTGTGGGTTGCGTTGGCGACTTGGCGTTCGCCTTGTTGGCGTGGGAGTGGGAGACCCCTTTTTAAAAAAAAAAAAATCTTAAAAGTCTGCTGTTTCTTACTGTACTAAAGATTTTGGTGTCAGATTGTTAGATTTTCTGCCCCCTTATATTTTAATTTAATTCATTTTCCCCCTCCAAAGTCTAACCCCTTTTTTTTTAATTTTAATTTCTCCGGGGTTAAAAACGGGCAAAAAACCAGAAAATACCAAAAAATAACAAAAATTACCGGAAAGTATAGGGTTGAAAATTAATGACCGGAAAGGGCAATTTCCCCAAAATCGCGTCCCCGTCGAGGCGTTTTTGGGAGTGCTTCAAACTAAAAAGCGCGTCCCGGGGAGCGAGGCCACGTCATCAAAAACGCGCCCCGTGGACGCTCTTTCGATGACGTGGCCTAGCGCGCCTCGGGACGCGCTTTAGGCTTTTTTCCGAGGAAATATGGTGGCGCAAGTGGGAAGAAAATGGCTCCAAAATTAGGCACCGAAAGTTGATGTGATGTGAAAATTGGTATGGGGTAATTGCAATATTGGTCCCTATTTGAATAGGTACTTTGTAAGTTTGATCCCTAAACCTCAACTATAAATAGGCCTAACCATTTCTCATTTTCTTCATCCCACAATTTGCCATTCTCTACTTAAGGCATTGTTCTCTCTCTCCTATTTGTAAATTTTCACTTGTATTTTTGGAGTGAAATATATTTGTTAGTGCCCAGAAGACGTAGGCAAAATTTTTCATATCTTGTGAGTGTGATCGTAGTTATTTATTGTGCTATTAAATTACGATTGAGGATATTGCAGCTAGGAAAGACTTGGTACTTAAGTGATCCTTGTGATCCACCTCTCTTTCCTGGGAATTGAACTTAGTGTGATTTTTTAGTACAATAATTTTACTCTTTTACACCGTCCACTTGCAATGAGTGAACGTATTAATGCTGTTATTTACTACGATGGTGAAGTGCGTGACACCGAAAATGGTGTTGTTTTCTTATCGGAGAACACAGCGCGATTGAGTTTTAATCGGAACGTCGATTTGGTAGAACTTCGCAAAAGAATTAGGCGTAAAATATTGGAACAACGCTAATGAAAGTTCAGTCTATTAAGTATAGATTTTGTGCTTCGGTTGATCCGGTGAGATATGACTCATTCGACATCAAAGGTCCTCGGAGCCTTGAGGCAATGGTGGAGACTCATCTTGCCAGTGGTTCACCCTATATCGAGGTATATGTGGAATTTTCATCTCCAAGTGATCCGTTTGCGACCTCAACATCTAGTATCGTTCGAGGGAATACACGACCCCAAGTCGACACACTCGTAAGTGGGAGGCAAAACACGAAGTGCGGGTGTGCGGTGGTAGTATGGAAAACATAACCCCGCACGACACTCGGTTGGTGGATGGGACATGCATATTCGTCATTCGGACGTCGGATGACGTAAATACGTATTGGGGAGGTCATCAACTTCAGTGGATGGCAATCCACATACGATTGGGATCGTTACGAAAGATGTTTAAGGAGGATGATGTATTACCGAGCGACATCCAGCAGATGAGGGCCCTCGTTGTTACCGGCGACACATGCACCGTGAGGGGCCTTCGTTTGTTGCAGATTATAGAGGATGGGATGATGAATCCGATGTGGATCCACCTCCGAGAGCGAGGGCACGATGGTGCGAAGTTGGATTATTTTACGAACGGGCCCGTTCCAATTGTACTGAAGGCGTTGAGGCGGTTGAGGACGAAGAAGAAGAAGATCCGCTATTCAGGGCATACTCACCTCCAGCGCACATGCATAATGTCGATCTATCTCAAGATGATGCATTGGAGTTTCCTGAACTACCACACCGGACGCGTGACCGTACAAATTCTTTGTTGGATTCGGATCAATTAGAAGTTGGTAACCGTTTTCCAACAAGAATACTTTTCTTCTTTGCATTGAAACAATACAAACATCGAGAATGAGGTTAACTACACTATGGTTAAATCAAAGCTCGATAGGTACGAGGCAAAGTGTGCAGTGCAAGACGGCACATGTTCATGGAAAATCATGGCGTCGTTGAGGAAAAGGACAGGGCTGTGGGAGGTGAAAAAGTACAAAGGTCCGCATACATGTCTTACCAAGTGCAGTACCACTATGTGTTCAATGATTCCGAATAAGACTAATATTATGTAATGTTGCATTATTTAACGTACTTCATTGACAGTGTAATGAGAAGATCATCCAAGGATGGATTCGGACATGTTGGTGATTTAATAATCCCGACGGTGAAGGCCGATCCCGAAACTGATGCGGCCTTAATTGGCAATATTCGTAGCCAAATGGGGTACACGCCCTCTACGTAGAAAGGCTTGGATAGCCAAGCGAAGCGTTGGAAAAATTGCGCGGTCGGTGGGGACGTTTCATATAATGAAGTGTGGCGGTGGTGTCAGTCTTTGGAGAGGTATGTCCCGAGCGACAATGCAGGACCTTGAAACGAAGGCGGCGTACTACAACGATCGTCGCTCCGTGGATGCGCGATGTTCAAGCGTCATGCTCGGACATTTAAGCAATGCCGAGATGCTTTTACATATTGCAAGCCATTGGTACAAATTGGCGGTACCTTCATGTATGGTAGATATACGCATCGGCTATTGCTAGCGTGGCACAAGACGGTGTGGGAGAATCCTTCCGATTGCGTTACAATAACACCAGGGAATCGGTGATGATTGGGACTTCTTCCTATCCGAGTTAAGGAGGCATGTTTGCCCCAACCCGACATATGCGTTATATCGGATCGGGGCCCTGGAATACTTGCGGCAATAGAACGCCAGGAAGCATGTGGCATCGCACACACCATCGATATTGCACGAGGCATGTCGCATCCAACTACTATGGGCAACATCGATCTAAAAGAGAAAGCGGCAAGTGATCGATATGGGTATGAAATATCTAATAATAAAATTTATTTTGATATATTCAATTTATTCGCAATTGAAGAGTGGTATGTAATATTCGCTATCAACGTATATTAGCGAGGTATGAGATCAATAAAGACCGTTTTCACGAGATCTTTGGCGATTTGCGCTCAGATAACGCGCAAGGCGCAAGCTACCTTTGCAATATTCCTTTCGAGCAGTGGACACAAGCATATGAGCGGTGGCCTACGATATGGGCATATGACCACAAACCTTGCCGAATGCATAAATTACATTTCGAAAGGAACCCGTCATCCGCCGACACAAGATTGTGCGCGAGAGACATATTTTGGTTAGCGGCACTATTTCCGAAGAGAGCAATGAGTTATAGAGGGCAAATGGAAGGAGGCCATGTATGGAGCCAGAAGGTCTTGCAACAAATTAATCGTGGGAAGGCACGTGCGAACACCATGCACACAGTATGTCATGATCGCGACAGCCTATGGTTTCGTGTCACGGAGTTTGACAGACCCAACCAAGGTATTGTTGGCGGTCATTATCGTGTACACTTGACAAATAGGACATGCGACTGTGGGATATTTGATGCACTTCGTTACCCATGTGCTCATGTACTTGCGGCTTGTCAGAATCTCCGTCTTGATCCCAAGAGCTATGTCGACGAAGTGTACAAATTAGAAAACATGTACAACGTGTGGAGACACGTATTCCCACCAGTCCCAGATGAACGTAAGTGGCCATCGGTATCGCGTGCACCGTATAAGCTGTTGCCGGATAGAGAATTGAGGCGCAAACCAAAAGGTCGACCTTCCTCGACTAGAATACGCAACAATATGGATATCCGAGAACCGACCAACCAAAGTAAGCGGTGCGGATGGTGTAGGAACCCGGGCCATACATCTCGCTCGTGTCCAAATCGGAATAGTTGACCGTGTTATTAGCTTGTTTGTCTCTCTTTGGCTATGTAATTTTGTTTTTTTAGCACAACGGTTTATCAAAGAACTCAATTATATTTTAGTGAAGAGGACTAAATTAAAAGAATATAAAATAGGAAATAATTTTTATTTTATCAAAGAACAACGGTTTATCAAAGAACTCAATTATATTTTAGTGAAGAGGACTAAATTAAAAGAATATAAAATAGGAAATAATTTTTTATTTTATCAAAGAACAACGGTTTATCAAAGAACTCAATTATATTTTAGTGAAGAGGACTAAATTAAAAGAATATAAAATAGGAAATAATTTTTTATTTTATCAAAGAACTCAATTTTCTGCAAAAAACTCAATTTTAATTTAGTGAAGATGACTAAATTAAAAGAATATAAAATAGGAAATAATTTTTTATTTTATTAAAAAATTCAAATTATATTACATACAAAAAAATACACAACTTTTGATATTAAAATTAAATTACAAACACAAATTAAAAAACAACTTTTTTTATTCAAAGAATAAAAAAATTAAATTACAATTTATAAAATAAAAAAGCCTATCCTAATCAATGTTGATGCTTTGGGGTGGGAACCAGTGCCACGATCGGGTGGTGGTGATTCTGTGGCTGGATTCCTCCTTCTTCTAGCTTCCAGTGGGTCGTGGAACCTCGGGCGGGGATTCGGGTTCCTCCGGAAGTGGGTGCAGTTCTCTAGTGTTGCGATGATGACCCACCTTGATAAAATAATGACCCGGAGGTGTTTGCATAAACCACGGCGGGGTGACTTGCATCCGTGCGGTGAAGGAGCACTGGTAGAAACTATTGCTCCCAGCGGCACCTCATCTAATCCCACACCCAAGTCGGTCTCACGATCGGTGGCCAACGGGAGTTGTCGGGAGCGGACTCGAACTCGGCCATGCATTCCAACTGGGGTGGGACAAGGAAAAGGAAACATATATGGGTTAGGAGGATACATATAAGGGGCAAGGTACGTACTGGCATAAACCGTGGATCTTTGTGATGTCGGTGTTGTTAGGCTGAGCGGATGGGCCCGGTGTTGTGTAGGCGTTGATGATGGCCGATGGTGTGTAGGCGCCGTTGATGGGCCCGGTGATCGTGTGCGCGCTCTTGGGCCCGGTTCATCATCCATTCTCCTTCGATGTAAAGGGCCCCGACGTTCCGCCTTCGCCGCGAATTAGCCGTCGCCTCTCCTCATCCGACAACAGAGATACGGCATGCCATGGATTCTAAACCATGGCATGTACTCCAAGACGCACGCTAACTCTGGAACTATGATCGGTTCCGGTTAGGTAAAAAGTCATACCGGTTCTCCCACGTCTCGATATGTTTCGACCAAAATCTTGGCCAATCCGTGTCGCCGCCAGCCGTAAGTCCACTTTGTGCTCATCATCGAGCACCTCAGAGGCACTGGAATCGGTTGCGGCATCCAAATTGCCGCAGAACCCGATCCGACCTGGTGCATCTCCACCGTTGAGTAGGTGATTAGCGGGACCTTAACGTGCCAACTGTTCGAATTTTGGAGATACTCATCATCATCGCGCGAATTTCGGGATCCTCGTACCGGTGTCCATTGAAACTATATTAACATTACCAACTTATTAGTTATATACATAATATTAGACACTACCTACGAAATACTAAATTATAATAACGAAATTCGACACTTACTTCTGATTCCGACCTTTGGTCCAACAGGAGCCGTATATCCTCAAGCGCGTTAGGTATTCCAACATGACTGCTCCTCGGATGGTTCCACCTAATTAAATAAACTTTTAGCATGCAATTATACTATAAATATACGACATAATTGTAAAATATAATATTAAATTTACCTCGTTATCAGTGGGAATGAATATGGCTGGTCGAGTCGAGGACGTAAAAATGGAAATCGAAACCATGCCCATGACTGCAGTAGTGATAGGCAACCTCCGATTTTTTGTTTACTCTCGCAGTCGCGCTCGCACATCTCCGGTATAATATAGATAGCAGCGGACCCCAACTCAATTCACCGGCTGCTCACGAAATCAACAAGTTTGGAGCCATCTCGAGTGGACGAGGTTTCTAGAGAGGTCCGGCATCAGATAGCCTCCAATTATCTGAAGTATGTATGCCCGCGCATACCGTATTCTTTCTTCTTCAGTCGAACCTTCATTCGGCTGCGGGATTGCGTCTCGTAACCAAGCCAAATCGATCCGAGCTCCTTGAATTTTATCCGGAATGGCACCCAGAAGCTCGTAGCATACGGCCATCCAATCGAGAGATGTTACGGACCCGGTGACTACCGACCCGTCCACCGGTAATCCCAACTGTAACTGCACATCTTCCAAGGTGATGGTACACTCTCCGCATGGCAAATGGAAAGTGTGCGTCTCTGGTCTCCACCTCTCTATCAACGCGCTGATCAAAGGCGGCTCCAACTTGAACCCCCGGGCTATCGTGGCCACGTGCCAAAAACCCGCTTCCCGCAGGTAATTCTCGATCAATGGCGATGGGGGACCAGGCATGTTGCGAATATAACATTGCAACACCCGATCTACAGACTGTTTAAAAAATTATAAAATTATAAAATTCTAAATTAATTAAAATTGCATAATTAAAAAATTTAATAATATTGAAAAATTAACATTCAAACTTACCATTTTCTTTTGCTGGACGGCAATGTGGTCCTCGCCTAGGCGACATAATTCCCGGCCATTGTACTCCGATAAATAATTTAAAATTTTTCCAAAAATAGGTTTAAAAAAAATTATAAAGGGCTTTTTTATAAATAGTAAAGGACTATTTTGAAATTTAAGCGTAAATTTGAGAGAAATTTGAGAGCAAATTGATAGCAAATTGAGAGAAAAATGAGAAAGGATTGAATTGTGAAAAAAATGAAGGGTTGGGGGGGTATTTATAGGGTTTTTTTTTCTGACCGTTGGGCCCCCAACGGTCAAAAAAATTTTGACCGTTGCGGCCTAAAGCGCTGCCCCCCGGAGCGGCGTTGACGCTGGCGTGGCCTAAAGCGCTCCCCGGGACGCGCTTTAGGTCAGACTCCCAAAACGCGCTACCGACGGGACGCGATTTTGGGGAAATTGCCCTTTCCGGTCATTAATTTTCAACCCTATACTTTCCGGTAATTTTTGTTATTTTTTGGTATTTTCTGGAGTTTTGCCCGTTAAAAACTGACTTTTTCTGTTCTTACTAAAGTTTTAATATTTTATTAAGAGGTAGGAATTGACCATTTTGACCCTCCTTTTTCTTTAATTTTTCTATGTATTACATTTAAGTTTACACGTGTAACGTATTTATAATTATTAAATTTATAGTGTTGTTAAGTATTTGTGTGTATCTTTTAGGAGGGTGGAGTTGTGTATTTATATGATATAATTACTTTTTATTGATGTATAATTTAGGTAGATTTCATGCATATCAACATGTATCCTACTCTAGATTTAATACGTATTTATATGGTCCCATGTGTGATCTCGCATGTGATATCGCAGGAGGATGTAAATGCCCCACCTGCGAACACTCAATATCATGCGAGCTCAATATGCAAACTTGATATGCAAACCGTGTAGAGCCCGACCTGGATCCATTTAGGTTGTGGGTCAGTAATAGTAAATATCATAACAGGTGTAATAAATATATTTATTAAAAATTCGGATAAAATAAATTGGTCTTTCGATTTTAATGGTAAAGTTAATTGTTTATCATACATGGTGTTTTAGAATCTAATCTTATTATGATAATATTTTTATCATCATAAAATATAACTTAATTTGTAATATGAAAGGGTATTTTAGTAATTACATAATTGAGTTGATGCTTAGTTGACCTATGACATTAACTCAACAAAACATCTCAAATAAGTATGGATAAGATTTTTTTTTTTTATAAAAGTTAGGGTTATCCAATGATTGAACTCGATATGGTTGTTAATTGAAAATTTAAATATAAGTCAATTGAGTCTTGCTGAGTAATTTTATGTGTCTCGTTAAAGGAAACATTCGAGTATTTATACATATTATCACTATTCATGATTCGACTCCACTATTCATGGACTTGATCCCACTATTCATAGGACTGACATTATGAACAGGCCTCAAGCATGCTGGACACGTGTACGTTTCTGAGTTGCTTGCTAGATCTCGCGGCCCCCTACATGCGAACTCTTTGGGTATATGCAAACTGAGACCGCGAGCTCCCCTGACTGTCCACTTACTGTACGCCTCGCACACATCCATCTGGTGGGGCCTGGCTGAGTCACGAGTAGGCGACCCAGATCTTATCTGGGTTTCGGGTTGGTGATCATTGGTGTATAACAAGTCTTAGCTCGATTGGCATTGACATTATTGCCAGTACAGGAAGACGTGGGTTTGAGCATGCTGAAGCACAGTATCCTCCTATTTAAGGGTTTGGGAGGAGCTATGGATAGTTCTAAACACTGCATCAAACAGAACAAATATTATAAGAACCTATAATGAAATTAATATTAAAAAATAAATATAATTTTTTTACTATTCTACCTATAATTCAATAGACGATTAATGCATTTTCAAACGGAACATATTACACTTTTCTTATTATAAACATTAATTTTATGTGAACCGTTGAAGAGAGTAATGGTTGAGTCTTTTTATCGAGATCCCAATAATCAAGGTTTGAATTATACTATTATCATCTCTTATCTTAATTTGTAATATGTATCAAATGAAAGATTTATCAACTTTATAATTAAAATTTCGAGGAATACAAAAATAGTATGACTAAGGAGATTTTTAATTAATAATTTAGAATAATTTAATTATGATAGTACGAAATCTCAGATCACAAATTAAAACGATGAATCAAATCCAATTTAAGACAATCACTCATCTACTAGGGAATGAATAAGACCTTCTAGCTCATCAAGACATATGTTTCACGACATTCTGTTGAGATAATGGATGTTCTGCCTCTCCATTTTCATAACCTCTTAAACCATCATCGGAATTTCTTCGCACTTTCAATATTTTAAACATATTTATTATTATCATATTTATATAAAAAATTTAACTTGGTGCAATAAACCGACCAATAAAAGATGGGAAAAGAACCCATTTGATTTGCTTCCTACGGAACTGAAAGAAGAAAAAAAAAGGACTATGGATAAAAGACAAGCACTCTCATTGATTCAACCAACTTAAAGTTGACCGTGGTTGAGAGTTCGTTCGATAATTTTAAAATTCGTAGTGAATATCTACTATTTAATGAGTTTATAGGATGCAGAAAATTAATTATTGGGCTTGTTTTGATAGATATTTTGATAAATAAATAAATAAAAAAAATTAATCTATGTATATAAGATAAAAATAAATCGATCCTTTTTGTTAAAATTTTATTTATTTTTACTATTAAAATTTGATTTAGCTAACGGAATAACCTAATAGTTACACACGACGTGTCATGTGTACATCATATTAATGTATAAAACTAATTTTTAATAGTAGAAAATGATAACAAAATGATCAATTAACTCTTTTGTCTGACGTATAGAGACTAATTTACTTAATTTTTTAATAAAAAAGGTAAAATGTAATCCGATTCATATTTTTACTTAAGTGAATGTTGATTATTGAAGCAATATGATTGGTCTAACCTATTAATAATGTAATTTAACCTAGAAATCTAAATTCGGTCCAACGTATATACGCACCCAAAATTCCAAAAGCACCGGAGTTAATCACAGTTGAAATAATAATAATAATAATAATAATAATTTATATAATTCAATTATATTTTTTTCCCTTTTTAAGGAACCAATAAATATATATATAACGTGGGATTTGAATTCGGATTAATTGTATAATAAAATTTTTAATTAATTTTATTTTAATATTTTTATATATTTTTAAGTATACACTTTTTATTACTTCCATCAATTGTTTATCTATACTATTATTTAAACTTTTGATCGAGTTAGTGTCACAAGTCAACCAGGCTCCAACTCTGTTAGAAAATTATGGGATTGCTCTTCCGTAATTAAAATAAGTAATATTCTTCGAGGTTATTTTAGTCTTTTCACTTCAAAAAATCAATAAAAATATGCATATAATAAGATCTGAACTCACACCAATTGCATCAATAATACCTTTAATTTACCACTTAACTAAAGTTTTATTTTAATATTTTTATACATTTTAATTTTATTATACACACTCTGTTACCTCCATCAGTTGTATATCTATACCTCTACACTATTATTTAAACTCTTGACCGAGTTGGTATCACGAGTCAACCAAGCACCAACTCAACACCGATTCGAGATTGATGACAACACCATGATAAATAATTTAATCTAGTTTTTTTTTTCATTTTAATAATGTACATATATAATGTGTTTTTGTTAATTAGTTTCAAAGCATAAATTTCATTATTTAGTATATGCCATTTTTAACATACATTTGTGTACTAAATTTGCAGTTTCCTCACACATATGCATGTGAAAGGATTTCTAGTAATAATTAATTTACTTTTGGGTATGACGTAATTTAATAATTTACAATATATATAGAAGCACGAGTTTGGAAAAACTTTTGAATCGATGATTATACCATTTATTGTTAATTGTATTACTAAATTGACATTAAAAAATTCATTAATATATTATTAGTTATGTTGATTGAGTTTTAGCTCTGTTAGTATCGGTATTACTGTCAGTGCAGGAGGATGTGGCTTCGAGTCTGCTGAAGTGTGTTTATCCTCCTATTTGAAGATTGGAGAGGGGTTATTGTAACACCTCATACCCGATCCGATCGTCAGATTCGAACTATAAAGTGTCACATTCGTTTCCGGAGCAAATATGAATAATTTATAAACTAATTCACATCATTAAACATTTATTTGTAAGCAAATTAAGTATATAAGTGTTGTACTTTCATTTTCGGGTTTAATTTATAAACTAACTCATATCATTAAACATTCATTATATTAAGTATATAATAATTAGTAATTTAATTTATTATTAATTAATCTACAAAATAACATACTATTTTAAAATATAATGTTTAAGTGGAGGGACCATATCAAAATTTTGATAAATTGTAAAGTGGATAGACTACCTCGTATAATTTAACATAGAACAAGTTAAGAGTTGAAAGGATAGAAGCTGTTCAAAAATCGAATAATTTTTTTTAACAATAATCTCATTATAGGTTCTTATCATATCTGATCTTTTTGATACAATGCCTAGAACTAAATATATAAGGATTAAACTCAAAATTAATTAGGGTAAATTATATAAATGGTCACCCGACTATGCTTAGGATTCTCTTTTGGTCTTCTAACTTTTAAAAATTTTCAATTTAGGTATTAATGTTTTGGTCACTTGTTGTTAAGTTGATAAGGGAAAGCCTTTTTTCTGACAAGTATAATAACATATTTAGTCCTCAATACTTAATTATTCTATCAATTTGATCCTAATTTTAAATAATTCAATAAATTTAACCCTTCATATTTACAAATTATATTGATTTGATCCTCAAACCTTCTAACCAAAGTTTTCAGCTTTTAAAACAGAGGTATTCCATATCTATTAATTATTTTATTTATGGTTGAAATTATCCAATTCGGTACATAACTCTTTTTATTTATATTTTTAATAAGTTGGTGTTAGAAATAATTCAATAAATTTAACCTTTCACATTTACAAATTTTATCATTTTGATCCTCAAACTTCCTAACCAAAGTTTTTAACTTTTAAAACAGAGGCATTCGACATCTATTAATTATTTTATTTATGGTTGAAATTATCCAATTCGGCACATAACACTTTTTGTTTATATTCTTAAGAAATTGATATTAGAAATTAACTAAACACCATTAAAAATAATAGAAAATACAAATTTTAAAAATATAATGCATAATAAAATTATATAAATAATTTAGTATTTGTAAAAAATAAAATTTCACTCGACACTAGCATACTTTTAGTTTTTAATTAATTTGGTAAATGTTTTGACACTAAATCAAATTATTAGTGATACATATTGCTTATTATGGATTTAAAAATTAAAAAATAATTAAAAAAAACTAGAACACATAATATTTAAATATTTAAATATTAATATTTTTTATATAATTATTTATTGAGCAATTGAATTTTTCAAAGCCATATTTTTTAACTCCGGACTTAATTTTCAATTTCAATGACCAACATTGAAGATTATTGTATGTACTTTGAAGGAAATATCATACTATTAACAACAAGAGTAAATCTAAAGCATTTTCTTTAGCCAATATTTTATCAATCGAAGGGTTATAAAATATTATATTTAGAATAAAACTAATGAAAAAAGAAAAAGAAATAAAGTTTCAAGAAACACACATTAGAATCAGGAATTGGCTCGAAAAACAACTCGTAGTTGAGAGATGTTGGGAATCAATCCGTATAAACAACGAGATAATAAAATTGGAAAAGAATGAACACAAATATTTTATGTGAAAAACCATCACCGAGGAAAAACCACAAGCAAATGAGGCTTTGACATTTCACTAAACAACAAACAAAGAGTACAATGATGGAGAGTATTCAACCTGAGCACAAAGAGCAAATCCCAAAAGAAACCCAAATATTCCAAATACAAAAGCTCTCTCAAAAGCTGTCCCTAAAAACTCTTTAACAAATCTCACATAAGAGATATATAATGCAAATCTGATTCTCTAAATCTAATTAATCTAAATAGTGTTCCAAAGGCCCTTTAAATAGGCTTGGGACGTGGGTCCAATATGATTGAAATAACCTTGTAGGAAATAGGGTTTGACTGGGAGAAGAAGTCATGTTGGGAGTCAAAAACCATAGTTGTATTTGAGCAAAAATCATCATTTCTTCGTGACGTCGCCTACTTGTTCATCACGACATCACAACCTTGCTTGGTTGCCAAAGGCGTCGCATCGTCCAGACATTTGGGACCTCCTCGTCCCGATGTTGTAACAGTCCGGTTTTGACCCTAGTCAGAATAGTGGTTTCGGGATCACAAATCTGAGTCAGAAAAATATTTTAACATTATTTTTTGTGTCTGCATTATATGATTAAGCATGTGTGAAAGTTTTGTGGATTAATTTGTCCGTTTGTGTGCTTAATTTAATAAAAGGACTAAATCGCACTAAATGCAAAAGTGTCATGATAATTGTTAAAGTGCTTAAATGCTATGTTCTTTTAATAGGAAGGCCTTAAAATGGAATTTGGCCATTTTATTATGGCATGGACGGTAGTGGACATGAATGATAAAAATGTTATAAAGTTTTATTAAGGGCAAAATGAGAAATAGATAATTAACATGGAATTAATAAAACCAAAGCATAAAAAAATAGCCATTTACTATCATCTTTGGCCGAATATCATAGGAAAAGAAAAGAAGAAGACTGAGCTAGGTTTCGACACTCTTTTAGCTTGATTTAAGGTATGTTTTGCTTCGGTTTTTGATAATTTCTACGTTTTTGTGATCGTTGCTAAGTGTTCTTCAAAACCCATGCTTCAATTTTGTGAATTGATGAAGATTTTGAAAAGTGTCATTGATGAATCCATGAGTTTTGTGATGTTTGATGATGAAATATGAAATATATGTGTTAGATTAACATGTTTTGTCTTTGGATTTTTAGTGAATTTGAGTAATTTAGACTTAATTGTGAAAATAATATTTTGAGGGACTAAAATGTGAAATAAATGAAATGTAAGGACTTGTGTGAGCATGGGTGATATTCGGCCTAAGCATGGTACAAGCAAATTATGTGTATTTTGTGATTGTATGAAATAGGGACTAAAATGTCAAAATGTGAAATATGAGGGATAATTTGTAAATTTCCCTAAATATGTGTTTTTGGATTGAATTGAATGAACTAGTGAATAAATGAGTTAAATTTGAATATGTATAGATCAAGAATAGAAGAAAACGGACTTAGATCGTGGGAAATCGAAAGTAATTGAGTAGCCGAGTTCGTTTGTGTTTATCCGAATCTGAGGTAAGTCTATATACAAATAAATGTATTTACATTGATATATGTATGTTCATATGAAAATTTATAATGATGAATGTATATGAGATGATGAGTACATGAAATCCGAGATAGTATTGACATGATGTCAACATCCGAAAAAGTCCCGTATGAACCTAGGAATAGATAGGATTCATATGTCATGACATAGGTGTCCGATATGTGATATCGTGTAAGACCACGTCTGAGACGTTGGCATCGATTTGAGATTTACGTGTAAGACCATGTCTGGGACAGTGGCATCGATATCTGGTTACATGTAAGACCACGTCTGGGACGTTGGCATTGTACGACTATTCTGAGTATTCTGAGCATCATATCTGATTCCAAACGGTTCAACGGGCAAGTTTGAGAAATGAAAGATTACGTGCAATGTATAAACAAGTCAAGTACGTTTGAATTGTACACTAGGTAAGTGTATGAAAGGTAAGTATATGTATGAACTTACCAAGGTGAATATGTGTATAGATTTGATGAGACAATATGTGATATTTGCTTGAATGTGTTATGAGCAAAAGTGATATTTTGAGATATGAAATGTTGGTAAGCAAAGGTAAACCGATTGGTATATATATATTTGATGAGTAGATGTCATTTTGTAGTGACAAGTTGTGGATGATTTATGGTTAGAAATGTTTGTGAATAAGTTGAGCTAAATGGCATATAAGTTGGTATGTTTGAAGAGTACTTGAATGAGTTGAAAAGGATGATCATTTGGTATGTTTTTGGTTGCCAATTGTGTTTGGAATGATGCTTGTATATGCTTGTATGAATGACCCAAAGTGTGGGTGGCATTTTGGCCTTGCAAATGGCCTATATTTGCCCACACGGTTGATCACACGGGCGTGTGACTCGACCGTGTCCTTCGTGGTTGTATTTCAAAACAAGTCAGACTCGACCACGGGCTGGACACACGAGCGTGTGACTGGCCGTGTGGTGCAAGTCAGTGTCGACCACGGGTGAAGCACACGGGCGTGTCCACGGCCGTGTGGACAAGTCAGTATGTATGCCCTGTTTTGACACGACTCAGACACACGGACGTGTCTGAGGCCGTGGGAGGCACACGGCCTGCCCACACGGGCATGTGACCTCTGTAACTTAGAAAAAAATTGAAATTTCCGAAAGTTTCCATATGTATTCGGTTTAGTCCTGGGCCCTTCTTAAAACATACTTGAGGTCTCGTAGACCTATTTAAGGGACACTTTGATTGGATTTGATGAATTATATTATTAAATGTCTGTAAAAGTTTTTGATTGTCCGGTAATGCCTCTTAACCCTAAACCGGCGATGGTTACGGGTTAGGGGTGTTACAGATGTCGCGTGGCTTTCTAATCCCCTTTGGTTTCTCGTTGATTCTCTTATTTAAGTGCATGCAATGTATCCAATAAATACGGGGCACACCCCACAAGAGAAGGTTTTTTGGAGGGGTTTACAAATTTATAGACGCGGAATGCCTCTGGTTTAAAAGTTGAAAGCTTTGATATGAAAGTTTGATGATCAAATTGATATAATTTCTATATGTGAAGGGTTAAATTTATTGAATTATTTAGATTTAGGATCAACTTGATAGAATATGTAAATATTGAGGACTAAACGTGTTATTATACTAGTTAGAAAAATACTTTCCATTAACAATTTAACAACACGTGACCAAAATAGGAACGAATTCAAACCTTAATACCTAAATTGAAATTTTTTAAAGTTTGGTGATCAAAATAGGGACGCAGACATAATTGGATGACCATTTGTACAGTTTACCCAATTAATTAATTACTAGATTTTTTAGAAATATATTTGTTATATAAAATTTTTATATTTTACCCGCACTATGATTTTGGTAGTGCTACCAAAAGGCAAGACCCAATGGCAAAAGGGAAATTAGCTTTAAACTTTGAAATTTATATAATTAAAAGATAAAATAAATAAAATATTATTTAAAGATAATATAAATTCGAATATTTTATGTATTTTTCAAAATTATATAACATGGATTATTAAAATATTAAAAATTTTATTTGATAAATTAATATACTAAAACTTAGCCAAATATAATATTTATTATAAAAATAAAATATATATAAACCAAGAGGGATTAAAGTGTAAATATACTATTATTTTATCTTATCTCAATTTATTTTATAATACTGGACCATGGATTCTCTTATCTGTTCATAAGATCTGTTTTCAGGTTACTAAAATCATGGGTATACCTTTTGCACTTTTTTAAAAAAAAAAATTATTATTATTATTATAATTATAATTATACCCCTGACTTGACATAACAGACTTTATTTTCTTTTTGGCTATCACTTTTCATTTTATTTATTATTCTTTTTTAGTATATTCTCTTTGGTCTGCTTACTTTAGGACACTGCACAATTAAACTACACAGAACATTCATTTTGCTAACTACAATGTCTAAATTTAAAATTTTATAAAATAAAAGTCAGTTTTGTGATAAAAGTATTGTAAAAGTCTTTGTATTAAGAGTAGGATTGAACTTTGCTCTATTTACTTAAAAAGTGAGTAAATTACTTTCTGCCTGTAAGATTAACGGGTTAAAAGGTCTTTTTTTTTTTTAAATTCCATTGATTTTTACTATTAAAAACTGATATTTGCATATCGGCATGAAACACATGTCACGCCCAAAAATATAGGAGTTAATTGAAATAAATAATCAAGAAATGACATAGGCTTGATGGTTAAGTTGTTAGTGTACTCTTTAGAGATCCTAGGTTCAAGTCACATTTCTCCCATTTAACCCAATTTTCTCTTAAAATTCCGACCTAAAACTTTGGAAAATTTGCTCCTGCCGCCCAAGAATTTTGATTTCTCTTCAATTCCAAATAGGATTTTCTTTCTTCTCCCTATATCTTTCCTCTTTTCTTTTCTTTCCTTTCTTTTACATCAAATTTTATATTCTATTTACTGCTGAAAATAATTGCTTCCATGAATTAAATCATTCCCATTTAATTATTCTTCCACCGGTTTCGTAATTGACGACAATCCCAATCCAATCCTTGTCAAGAAACAGTAAGTACACCTCGTTTTAGAGTTTAGATCCCAAACTTCTATAATTTTTCTATCCGACACTAACCCTACATTCGATTGATCAATCTTTATCAGTTCTTCTCACATCTCTCGAAAATCTTGATTAATCTTGAAAGTAACCATTAATTCTTGTGTAAATGTCATTTGAATGACCCGTTTTAGGTGCATCGAATCAAATTTAAACGTGAGGGACGTCGTTCGAGCTTCTGGTGAAAGGTGTGTGTTATTTTACAAGTGAATCGGGGCAAATCGTGTCTCAAATTAGGGCTACACGACTAGCCACACGGGCGTGTGGACCACACGACCCCTCACACAGCCATGTGTCTCTGAAACTTAGGCTAGTTCAAATCTCACACGGCTAATATCCACCCACACGGTCTGCCACACGGTCGTGTCTCCCCTGTAGCTTAATTTTGCATGTTCCACACAGTCACAGTCTATTACACAGCCTGGCTACACGACCTATGACCCCACTACACGGCCTAAGACATTACACACTGTTGTGTGCCCCCTATTTTACAGTTTTGCCCAGAATTTTGTAAACTGTTCAATTAATCCTTGGATGATCCTCGAACTGCTTTTAGAATTATATCTCTTTCAATTGAGTCCATGACATTATGAATAATGTCGGAATCCATAATTTGATTGACTAAATTATTAGTATATATGCATGATTTGTAATAAGTTGTTATTGATACTGATAAATTGTAAATAATGTCTACTGTTACTGATAAACTAAAAACATATATATGCATGATTTGTAACAATTTATCAATAACAATTTTTCAGTTGACATTATGAATAATGTCAGAATCTCTTTTTATGACTAGATTACTAATAAATTGTTATTGATACTCGAATCATTGTAATTGCATGAACAACATGCCTACTGTTACTGATAAACTGAAAACATGACATACATGTCTACTGCTACTATTAATTTGATTATATGCCAAGCATGTCTACTGTTTCTATACTGTACCGTTAATAACATGTCATTCTACATTGCATGGGGTGGGGCGCTTTGAAATTAGGAAGTATTGCAATTTATCTGCAAACACTGGTGGTTTATCCACAAACTTACTAGCAGCTTTTATCTGCAAATTCGTTGTGCATTAACCTGCTGGCAACATATTAACCTGCAAACGCTGGTGGTATATCCACAACTTTTATTGGCAGAGTGTTCACAACTATTTGCAACGTATTAACCTACAACACTTGTGGTTCATCCACAAACTGGAATGTTCGGGATATAAGAGTTTTGGAGAACTCTTATATAGACTGCAGCGGTGGGGTAAGATATTTTCTTTACTGTTAAATTGAAATTGCATTACATCGGCACTCGTAAGCATGCTTGAATGAACTATCAATTTTTGCTATGCTATATGATTGTTATTGTACTAAACACAATTATTATATGCTTGGTTTATTACTTTGCTTTGATTCTCTTGTGATGAAACTCGTACTGAGCTTCATAGCTTACCCTTCTTTTAATTTTCATCATTACAGATAACCCACCAGGTTAAGATGCGGACACAACATCTAGAGGGTCTCAGCTTGATTTTAGTTAATTATATATTTTTGATTTCTTATTTGGTATTTTAATTATTCAAAAATTTTATTATTTTATTTTGAACTGGAGCATGGGACATAGAATTTGGTTTTCATTTTGTAGCTTGCATGACATTTAATTTGACTTTAGTACATCGAATTATGAATATTAATTAGTTATGCATGAACCTCGGTTTTTATTTAAACGTAACAAAATACCACTTTTTTGTTGCTACGATACAGTTAAAATTTTGAGTAACACATATACTGGTAGTTAATAAAGTTTTCAAAAAAACAAAAGAGTCATCGTTACGTAGGTTAGATAATCTAAACCAGTTTTGATAACTCGTAAGTTTTTTTGAAAATAAACTAAGTTTTCTTCTAAAATAAACAAATGTTTGAATATGACCGTTTTAAAAACTCTGATAACTTACTGGGCCATTTCGATGGTTAATATAATCTTTCAAATTCAGGTCTAACGTCTTGGTAAAGTTGGGGAGATTACAATACACGTATCACACCATGTATAATTGTTTGGTTATTCTGTCAGTCACACCAGTTTTTAAAAGTAGAAATTGATGAATTTTTTGACCATTTTATAAAAATAATATTTTAAAATAACTTAATTACAAAAATAGGGTGGAAAAAAATTAATTACGAAAATGGGATGTTTGGTACAATAACTTTTAGTATCGTCTGACAAAAGTCTGATAAGAAAAAAAAAGCCAAAAAAGTGAAAAAAAAATTAGTTGGTGCTGCCAATGTGTCAGCAGGCACCATTTGATTAAATAAAAAAAGTTGTGATTTTAGGGATTAAATGCAGGAAAAAGACATTAAGGCATTAAATGTAGGGAAAAGACTATTGTCTTGTGTTGGAACCACAAACCCTCTCTTTTTTTCCACTTTTTTAGCTTTTTTTTTAATTCACCGGTATCGTCAATGTGTCAGGCGGCACCACAATTTTCTTTTCACTTTTCAATTTTTTTGTCAGATTTAAAAAAAAAATCATCGGTGCTACTAATGTGATAGACAACACCCAAAGTTATTGTAGCAGGAAAAAGTTGTGTCAGCAGGCACCATTTGATTAAACAAATGTCTTTTATTGGCAGCTTTTATCTGCAATCCCGTATTGTTCACAACTATTGGCAACGTATTAACCTACAACACTTGTGGTTCATCCACAAACTGGAGTGTTCGGGATATAAGAGTTTTTGATTAAGTTCTGAAAATTTTTAGATACGTGTTTAAGGCCTCGTAGGCCCGTGAAATGTATGATTAGACTAACAAAGAGAAGTTTTTAATTCGGAACAAAATTTCATAGCCCGTAAGTGCATGTTTACTAAAGTTTAAGTATAGTAATGTCTCATATCCAGTCTAAGCCTCAGACTCGGGTATGGGGTGTTACACAAGGATTTTGATTTCTCTTCAATTCCAAATAGGATTTTCTTTCTTCTCCCTATTTCTTTCCTTTTTTTCTTTTCTTTCTTTTCTTTTACATCAAATTTTACATTCTATTTGCTGCTAAAAATAATTACTTCCATGAATTAAATCCTTCCCATTTAATTATTCTTCCACCGATTTCGTAATTGACGACAATCCCAATCCAATCCTTGTCAAGAAACAGTAAGTACACCTCGTTTTAGAGTTTAGATCCCAAACTTCTATAATTTTTCTATTCGACACTAACCCTGCATTCGATTAATCAATCTTTATCAGTTCTTGTCACATCTCTCGAAAATCTTGATTAATCTTGAAAGTAACCATTAATTCTTGTGTAAATGTCATTTGAATGACCCGTTTTAGGTGCATCGAATCAAATTTAAACGTGAGGGACGTCGTTCGAGCTTCTGGTGAAAGGTGTATGTTATTTTACAAGTGAATCGGGGCAAACCGTGTCTCAAATTAGGGCTACACGACTAGCCACACGGGCGTGTGGACCATACGACCCCTCACACAGCCATGTGCCTCTGAAACTTAGGCTATTTCAAATCTCACACGGCCAATATCCACCCACACGGTCTGCCACACGGTCGTGCCTCTCATGTAGCTTAATTTTGCATGTTCCACACAGTCACAGTCTATTACACAGCCTAGCTACACGACCTATGACCTCTCCACACGGCCTAAGACATTACACATGGTTGTGTGCCCCCTATTTTACAGTTTTGCCCAGAATTTTGTAAACCGTTCAATTAGTCCCTGCATGATCCTCGATCTACTTTTAGAATTATATCTCTTTCAATTGAGTCCATGACATTATGAATAATGTCGGAATCCATAATTTGATTAACTAAATTATTAGTATATATGCATGATTTGTAATAAGTTGTTATTGATACTGATAAATTGTAAATAATGTCTACTGTTACTGATAAACTAAAAACATATATATGCATGATTTGTAACAATTTATCAATAACAATTTTTTAGTTGACATTATGAATAATGTCAGAATCTCTTTCAATGACTGGATTACTAATAAATTGTTATTGGTACTCGAATCATTGTAATTGCATGAACAACATGCCTACTGTTACTGATAAACTGAAAACATGGCATACATGTCTACCGTTACTATTAATTTGATTATATGCCAAGCATGTCTATTGTTTCTATACTGTACCGTTAATAACATGTCATTCTACATTGCATGGGGTGGGACGCTTTGAAAGGAGGAAGTATTGCAATTTATCTGCAAACGCTGGTGGTTTATCCACAAACTTACTAGCAGCTTTTATCTGCAAATTCGTTGTGCATTAACCTGCTGGCAGTATATTAACCTGCAAACGCTGGTGATTTATCCACAACTTTTATTGGCAGCTTTTATCTGCAATCACGTATTGTTCACAACTATTGGCAACATATTAACCTACAACACTTGTGGTTCATCCACAAACTGGAGTGTTCGGGATATAAGAGTTTTGGAGAACTCTTATATGAACTGTAGCGGTGGGGTAGGATATTTTCTTTACTGTTAAACTGAAATTGCATTACATCGGCACTCGTAAGCATGCTTGAATGAACTATCAATTTTTGCTATGCTATATGATTGTTATTGTACTAAACATAATTATTATATGCTTAGTTTATTACTTTGCATTGATTCTCTTGTGATGAAACTCGTACTGAGCTTCATAGCTTACCCTCCTTTTAATTTTCATCATTCCATATAACCCACCAGGTTAAGATGCGGACACAACATCTAGAGGGTCTCAGCTCGATTTTAGTTAATCATATATTTTCGATTTATTATTTGGTATTTTAATTATTCAGAAATTTTATTATTTTATTTTGAACTGGAGCATGGGACATAGAATTTGGTTTTTATTTTATAGCTTGCATGACATTTAATTTGACTTTAGTACATCGAATTATGAATATTAATTAGTTATGCATGAACCTCGATTTTTATTTAAACGTAACCAAACACCACTTTTTTGTTGCTACGATACAGTTAAAATTTTGAGTAACACATATACCTGTAGTTAATAAAGTTTTCAAAAAAAAAAGAGTCATCGTTACGTAGGTTAGATAATCTAAACCAGTTTTGATAACTCATAAGTTTTTTTGAAAATAAACTAAGTTTTCTTCTAAAACAAACAAATGTTTGAATATGACTGTTTTAAAAACTCCGATAACTTACTGGGCCATTTCGATGGCTAATATAATCTTTCAAATTCAGGTCTAACGTCTAGGTCAGGTTGGGGAGGTTACAATACACGTATCACACCATGTATAATTGTTTGGTTATTCCGTCAGTCACACCAGTTTTTAAAAGTAGAAATTAATGAATTTGTTGACCATTTTATAAAAATAATATTTTAAAATAACTTAATTAGAAAAATAGGGTGGGAAAAAATTAATTACGAAAATAGGATGTTTGGTACAATAACTTTTAGTATCGTCTGACAAAAGTCTGAAAAGAAAAAAAAGCCAAAAAAGTAGAAAAAAAATTTAGTTGGTGCTGCCAATGTGTCAGCAGGCACCATTTGATTAAATAAAAAAAGTTGTGATTTTAGGGATTAAATGCAGGAAAAAGACATTAAGGCATTAAATGTAGGGAAAAGACTATTGTCTTGTGTTGGAACCACAAACCCTCTTTTTTTTTTCCACTTTTTTAGCTTTATTTTTTTAATTCACCGGTATCGTCAATGTGTCAGGCGGCACCACAATTTTTTTTTCACTTTTCAATTTTTTTGTCAGATTTAAAAAAAAATCATCGGTGCTACTAATGTGATAGACAACACCCAAAGTTATTGTAGCAAACACTCTATTTTCATAATTAATTTGTGTCCCACCCTAGTTTTATAATTAATTAACTTTTAATATTATTTTTATAAAATGGTCAACTTTTTTAATTGGAAAGTATTAGTTTGCTAATTGATCTAACGTACATGGATTAATTTGTCCATTGATTAAAAATTTTGAAAAACTCATATTCACCTTTTTTTTTCTTTATTTAAAAACCCTTTAAATGTAATTAGGTAAATTCTGGTTTTTAAATTATTTTTTATTTTATAAAAAAATAACTAAAAAAGTACAGACCAAAATTAAAATCGGGTAAATGACCAGAGCATACCATTTTTTAAAAAAATTTACGGAAAATGGCTGAAAAAATAATTATTTACCGGAAAGGGCCATTTCCAAAACGCGCGCCCACTTCAAACAAGCGTTTTGGGATGAAATAAAAAGCGCGCCCACGAGGAGCGCTTTGTGCCACATCAACAAAAACGCGTCCTGAGGGCGCTTTGTTGATGTGGCAAAGCCCTCCTCGTGGGCGCGCTTTTGCCCTTTCCCTCGATGGGTTTTTCAGTTGTTTTTAGGGTTAGGGTATGGGTTTTTAGGGTTTTAAGGCTACGGTTTAGGATTTTTTAGGGTCTTAGGGTTTTGGGTTTTTAAGGAAAAATTAAAAAATCAAAGCAAATAAAAGATAAAAACCATTCTACTCGACCCCATCCATCCTTTCCCTATATCCCTCTCGAAATAAACTTAACTTAATTTTCTCTTATCTTTAAAATTGATAGCGTATCTGTAAGAAACATCAAAAAAAATTTTACTGCCGTAAAACTGTAGACATGACAGCCTGCCCACGTCTTTTCAACTGCACCCCTCTCTATAAAAGAAAAAACCCACCACATTCAACATCTTCTCCATCCCATTTCAAAAATATCATCGTTTCTCATTCTCTTTACTCTAAAAGGTTTCGCTTCTATTATTTCTTTGTTAAGAGTGAAGATTTCAAAGTTTTATACTCTACTCTTTGCAAATAACTTTTCCAGGTATATATATTTCTTTTTCATTTTGTTTTCTTCTGCTCATTTTTATTGCATCCTGCCATTGGAGCTTCTGTTTTTAGCCTGGAGTTTTTCGACTAGTTTTTCGGTTTTAATTGTGCAGGGTGTCACATTCACTTCCTATGTGTTTTTTTTTTTGTCTTACAGTCTTCTTTTATCTTCTCTTTCATTATTTTTAAGATTTGCGTGCTTTTTTTGAACTATTCTCTTGTTTTCTATGTTTATTTTTGTGGGTTTTGCCTTGTTTTTCTATTCACTTCTTCTTTAGCGTTACAATGGATTTTTTTTAATGTGTTTTGTCAGGATTTTTAACGTTCATTTGGGTGGCTAATGGTGTAACCAAGGTTTAATCATGGTGTCATCGCGTCCAAAACCAGTGAAAGAGGGACCTTTATCTAAGTCTAAGCAAGCAAGACCTGTTGTTGGCAAAGTTGTGCGGCATGTTAAGGTTCATCCCCGAGGAATTTGTTCTAACCAACAGACTACTTTTACTCCAAAATGGTATGAATGTCGTAGTGCTATCAAGGAAGCTCTGAGATGTTACAGACGGTTACTTTCAGACAAAGATTACCGCGAGAGTATTTCAAAGGATCATGGGATGGGCTTGGAACGTGGGAAACCTTCCGCCATAGGGCTACATATGAGACAAGCGAACCTGGTTAGGTGTTTAGGAAAATGGGTCAACACAGCCAATCAAATATATAAAAAATAAATTACAATAAAAAAATAAAAAATAACTTTTATTTTATTAAATATATAAAAAATAAATTACAATAAAAAAATAAAAAATGGCGGTCGAAATCAATGTTGGTGCAGGTCGGAATCAGTGCCACATGGGGGTGGTCGACGGTTATGTGCTGGATTCCTTCTTCTTCTAGCTTCCGGCGGGGACTGTGGAACCTCAGGTGGGGATTGTGGAACCTTAGGCGGGGATTCTGGTTCCTCCGGCAGGGGGTCTAGTTGTGGGTGTTGGGAGGATGACTCACCTTGATAAAATAATGACTGAGGAGGTGTTTGCATAAACCATGGCGGAGCTGTCTGAATCCCATAAGGCGAAGGAGACTGGTAAAAAGAAGAGCTCCCCGACGGCACCTCGTGCGATCCCTCATGGGACGGTGGCCTCAAGATCGATTGGCCAGTCGAAGTAGTCGGGAACGGACTCGAACCGGCCCATGCATTCCAACCTGCCGTGGGACTGGGAAAAGGAAACATATAAGGGTTAGGATACATATAAGGGCTAGGAGTGCGCTACCGCATAATCTGAAAAGGTGTGATGTGATGTGGATGTCGCCGATCAAGTGTTGGGCCCGTGGTATCGTGTGCGGCGTATCTGTTGATGGGTCTGGTGGTTGTGTCGGTGCTGTTGATGGTCCCGTCTTATCACCCATTCTCCTTGGATTTAAAAGGCCCCGTCGTTCCCTTTGTTCACGAAGTTATCGTCGTCTCTCCTCTTCCGACAATAAATACGGCTTACCATGGATCCTAAACCATGGCATGTATTCCAGCACGTACGCTAATTCATGAACGATGATCGGTTTCCGAGTAGGTATATAATCATACCGGTTCTCCCACAATTCGATATATACTGACCAAAATCTTGGCCAATCCGTATGCAACTGCCGTTAGTCGACTTTGTGCTCATTATCGAGCACCTCAAGTGCCACGGGAATTGGTTGTCAGAATCCAAAATGACACAGAACCCGATCTGATTGGTGTATCTCCACGGTGGCATAGTTGATCAATGGGACCTTCACATGCCAAATGTTCAGATTTTGAAAGAACTCCTCCGGAATTACTGCCCGAATTGACGGATCCTCGTATGGTGTCCATTCAAACTATATTAACATGATAAAAATATTAGTTATATACTAAACACTAAATACTAAATACTAAATACTAAATACGAAATACGAAACGACTATTTTATTACGAAAATATATTTTATTTAATACTTACTTGTGCTTCCGACCGTTGCTCTAGTAGAAGCCATATATCTTCAAGCGATGTAGGTATTCCAACATAACTCGCCGAATGGTTCCACCTAATTAAATAAATTTTTAGCATACAATTATATTTTAAATCTACGCAATAATTGTAAAATCTAATATTAAATTTACCTCGTTATGAGTGGGAATGTATATGGGTGGTCGACTTGAGGACGTAAAAATGGAAATGAAACCGTGCCCATGATTGCAGTAGCGATAGGCAACCTCCGATTTTCGCTTTATTCGGCCGCGTCGCCCCGCACATCTCCCGATACATTTTTGCTAGCACGGCAGACCCCCAACTCAATTCACCGGCTACTCTAAAATCAACGAGTTTCAGCAGCCATCTCAGATGTACGAGGTTTCGTGACAAGTCCGGCATCAGATAGCCTCCAATCATCTCAAGAATGTATGCCCGAGCATACCGTATTCTTTCTATTTCGGTCGAATCATTATCCGGCTCGGGAATGTGTCTCTCGCAAACCAGCCCATCTCGATCCGACCACCATAAATGTTATCCGGAATAGCACCAAAAAGCTCAGAGCATACTGACTCCCCAATCGCGAAGTTGCGGACCCGGTGACTACGCACCCATCCACGGCAATCCTAATTGCAAATGCACGTCTTCCAGAGTGATAGTACACTCTCCGCTTGGAAGATGGAAAGTGTGCGTCTCGGGTCTCCACCTCTCTATCAACGCACTGATTAACTTCGGGTCCAATTTGCACCCCCGGCCTATCGTGGCCACGAGCCAAAAACTTGCTTCCGCGCAGTAATTTCTCGATCAACGGCGATGGTGGACCGGACATATTGCGAATATAGCAACCGCAACACCCGATCTACTGATCATTTAAAAATTATAAAATAAAATTTAATTAAAATTGCATAAACCTAAAAAATATTAAATAGTATTGAAAAATTAAAATTAAAACTTACCACTGTCATTTGATCGACGGAGATGTGTTTATTGTCGAGACGAATTAATTCTCCGGCCATTGCTAATACTATCGAATATTTTAAAATTTATCAAAAAAAATATTTCAAAAAATTTAAAAAATGGCTTTTTTTGTAAATATTAAAGGACTATTGTGAAATTTGAGAGGAAGTTTAAAGGAATTTGAGAGGAATTTGAGAGAAAGTTGAGAGAAAAATGAGTAAGGACTTTTGTGTGAAAAAAATAAAAAGGGTAGGGGGTTTTTATAGTTTTTTTTTTTTTTTACGTGGTAGGGGCAAGCGCGTCACACGAGGAGCGCTTTCGCCACATCAAAGCGCGCCCTCAAGGACGCGTTTTTTCTTTGATGTGGCACAAAGCTCTCTCGTGGACGCGTTTTCACTGATGTGGCACAAAGCGCTCCCTCATGGACGCGCGATTTTTGCTTATCCACGAAAATGCGCTGACTGGACGCGTTTTCGGGGGAAATAGCCTTTTCCGGTAAATAATTATTTTTTCGGTCCTTTTCCGTAATTTTTTAAAAAAATTGGTATATATTAGTCATTTACCCATTAAAATCATCATTAAAATTTGACATTGTTCCTCAATTTCATTAAATAGTAGCCATTATGTTTTATAAGTTGTTGATCTTTTTTAAATTAAATTTACCACTTGCATTCTAATACTTTATTTTTTTTTTCAAATTGTTAAAAATATGATGATAAAATTACATAAAATTGAATCACAATTTTGTTTTTATGAATGACAATGATTTAAATTTGAAGGTGTGAAATGATTGGGATTCTCTTTCTTTTGTTTTTTTTTTTTCCTTTTTCCATCAAAACTAAGAGAATATTTTCTAAAATCACTTTCATCACTTATAAATATGAAAATATTTTTACTATTGACTCTTAACTCAATTGATATAGATATTATTGTCAAAGTAAAAGGATGTGGTGGGTTCGAGTGCGCTGAAGCGCATTATCCTCCTATGTACGTATTGGAGAGGAACTATGGGTAGTTTTAGGCTTTGTGTAAAAAAGAACAGATATGATCAGAACCTATAATAAAATTATTCAAAAAAATAATTAAAACATTTTCACATTATTTTTTAGAGGTTAGATTATAAGTATAATAACAATTGCAAGTATGATATTAAAATTTAAAATAAAATATATTTAAATTTAAATCAAAATAAATTCATATATGATCCTAAATATTTATCTCAATAATTCCTACATTAATTTTTCTTATTAAAATAATAAAAATAAAAAAATTATTTGTAAAATTACATAATTATAAAACTCATCAAACAAATGAAATATATATAAATGAAGAATAATCCAAAAGAGGGTTGTGGGCCATCCCATTTAATGGTTTAGCCACATCCATGTATCACATCAATGAAAATTGAATAGCATTATTGTACTCTATTTGGGGCCAATGTGTCTTTGCTTGTGCCCCTAAAGGGAAACCTTTTATCTCTCACCTAAAGCTATCCAATGGATAATAATCTATTCCAAAAATATTAGTGTAAATATATATATTCTTAAAGGTGATAAGGTAAGGTCTAAGATGGGATAATTTTGTGATTTTAGGTTTGAGTATTTAATTTATACAAATTATATGTGAGTGTTTTTTGGTGAATTATAAGAGAAGAGTAAAAGTTTTAGTAGCAACACGATTAGCGCAACTCGAATCTAGACTACATTTGGATTAGCGAATAACCTGGCCAACACATTGGGTTTATTATATGCGAGTTTTTAATCTATATTAGTCTTGATTTAAATTTCACTTATGTAAGTTTTATCAAGTAAAAGTAATATAGAGATCTCTATATTGAGAGTCGGATTGCATTTAGTCTCTTTTACTAAATAAAAAAAAAGGGACAAATGAGTCATTGTATGTTAGATTAAAAAACAAATCAATCATTTTATTAAAAATTTCATTCATTTATACTATTAAGAACCAGTCCTTTTACGTCAACATGAGATACATGTAACATGCCACTTTTTAACATTTTTATTATTCTATTAACCACGTCAATGTTTAACAATACAAATGGATGAATTTTTTAACAGAAAAGTCTAATTTGCTTCTTGATCTTATGTAAAAGAACTAATTTGTCCAAAATTTTTAATAGAAAAAACAAAATATACTCTGACTCCTAGTACAAAAACCTTTACGATACATTTCACATATTATTAAAATTTATTTTTATTTAAATTTGAATACATTCCAATAATCAATTTAGTTATTCTTTATAATATTAATCACTTAAAAATATATGTACCATTGATATTAAAATGTTATGTAAAAATATAAACTATTAGAGTTAAGTGTGACTAAAGAAAATGATGTAGCCAATGCTTGATCAAAGAGGTTGGTGGGGGTCCCATTATATATCCATGATTCATACTTTGAATGGTCAAGCATCAAATTATTTGTTTTTAATCTCATACATTGGATGCCCATCATCTATTTATATTTTAATTACATTATAGTCCCTAAATCTTTATATATATTTTTTTATTTTCTTTTTGCAAAAAGGTTGCTATATTTTTGCTTTCTTTTGCATCATCTCTTCCCAAAGTTTTGAACATGCTTAAAAAGGTATATAGTTTGTGGGAAGTGCACTCTATTTTCAGTGATTTATAAGTTTTTGCTTTTTTTTTTTTTTAATGATTGATGTGTTATATTTTATCACTATTATATTCTTTAAGGGCAAATTACATTAATAGTAATTTAATTATGCATAAATTTTCGTTTTGATCACTAATGTTTTTGAGATTGCTTTTTCTGGTCATTCGACTGTTAAGTGATTAACGGCGACACTTCTCTAATTGGTATAATGATAAATTTAGTCCTTAACTTTTATACTTTTTATCAATTTGGCCCTGATTTTATATAAAATTATAAAAAATCAAAATTCTTTTTAAAATTTATATAGAAATTTAAATATATATATATATAATATAAATGCATTAAAATATATACATAAAATTGAATAATTTTTTTTATAAAACTACAAATAAAAAAAAATAAAGTTTTGAAATTCAAAATTACATAAATATTTTAAAAAAGAAAAAAGATTTATTAATTCCAGTGTTCCCACAAAGTTCAAATTTATAGACAACATTTCAAAAAATTCTACAAATTAGAAATTTCTTCTAAAAATTCA